>ML675721.1:3201411-3260632 GCA_007922155.1 Mesoclemmys tuberculata | reverse complement strand
TGGAAGGACTTCTCCTGCTTTGTCAAAGCCCTGTTTCGCTTCACCTTGCAAGCCTGGTACCGCAAGCAGCTGGGACACCTTCTTTGCAGGTGCACTCTGCTCTACCCTGTGGCCCACCAGCACTGCCTTTACCAATGACCCTGCCTGCTCTTCCTGGACCAGCCCTCTGAGTCTAAGTGGTCCTCGGAACAGGACCCCTTTTCCTCCCCTGCATACTCTTACCGCCTAGAACCTCGGCACCAGCTCAACTTGTCACCATATGGACCTCTTGCCTAGGTATGATTCCGGTACCCCTGAGGGCCGCTGTCTTGTACGTCTGGTCCTACTGGCCTGCTTGGGATTCCTACCATGACTGCAGAGAACTGCCACCTCCTCACCACAGGCCATCGCCCACCCATACTGCCCCTCCTTTGACTTACAAGGAACCGCAGGGTGCCATCATGCTGCCGGAACCACTGGTCTTGACTGGAGCCCCCTCATTCCCAAATACACTCATCCCACCTTCCCTTTCCCACTCTCCCCCAGATGACCAGTGTCAGTACCAGGATCTGTTCCTGTGCATGATTGGGGCTCTCAACCTCCCAGTGGAAGACATGTAGGACCCACAGTACCAGTTTCTGGATGTTCTGTAACCCACCAGGCCCTCTCACACTGCCCTTCCTATACATGAGGCCAACCTACTCAGGCCATCTGGTACGTCCTGGCTTCCTGTACCCCTACACATAAGTGGGCAGAATGCCATTACTTTATCCTTTCCAAAGCCATGGATTTTTTATTACCTACCCACCCCCTAACTCCCTCATTGCATGGAGCAATTGACAGCAGCATCTTAAGGCCACCCCTGCTGATCAGGTGGCAAAAGACCTGTTCAGGCACAAGGTCTGCTGCTCCTCAGGCCTTCAGTTTTGCATCGCCAGCTACCAGGCCATTCTGGTGAAGTATGACTTCCTGTCCTACTCCAAGCTATTGGAATTCCAGGCCTTCCTCCTGATGGACAAACAAACTGAATTTTGGGCCCTGATCGACAAGGGCAAGCTAGCTGGCCAAGTTGCCCCTCCAGGCTGCAGCTGATGCCACTGATGCCGCATCCCACAACCTGGCATCTGGAGTGGTGCTCCGTTCAGACTTCTGGCTTCAATCCTCCAGCTTCCCCCAGAAGGTCCAGACCACCCTTGAAGATTTCCCTTTCAACAATCACAAATTGTTCAGCGATAAAATCTGAGTACCTCCACTCCCAAAAGGATTTCTATGCCACTCTCCAGTCACTTGGTGTATACACTCCAGCCCCAACCCGCCAACAGCATCAGTTGTCCTTCCGCCCCCGCTACCCGTTCGGCTCTGCCTATCAACCCTATCCCCCATGCCCGCAAGACCCATTTTGCCAAGGCCCACATTCCCAGTCACCCTGCTCCGCCACTGCTACTTCCTCTATCACCTCCGGTTTACTGCCCCGCCCTGCCAAGAAGCCCTTTTCACACCTCCCTCGGGATCCACGAATGTTCCTCGGTGTCCACCCCCACTCCTCCCACAGCTCCTCCAATTGTCTTTGGGGGCCATCTTGCCCTGTTTGCTCGCAACTGGAGCAAGATTACCACGGACTGCTGGGTGCTAGACATTGTCTGGAGGTACCTGATAGAGTTCCTCTCCTTTTCCTATCATCACCCTCCCTATGGTGGTCCTGGTGATCCCTCGCAACGCAGTCTCCTACGAGAGGAGGCCTGCACCCTCCTCCAGAAGGGCGCCATAGAATGCGGTCCAATACCACTACCATAGCCATGGGTTCTACTCCCCATATTTCCTTGTACTAAACAAGGGTGGTGTTCACTGCCTTATCTTGGATCTTCGGTCACTGAACTGGTTCTTTTGCAAGTTTTTCTTCGAGATACCTTCCCCCTCATCATCCTCTTCCTCCCCCTTGGAGCCTGCTTTCTGGCTCTATGAAGAATGCATACATCCATGAAGCATACATCCTGCTCATTGCAAGTTCCTCCGATTCATGGTGGGTCATTCCCATTATCAGTTCCGGGTCCTCCCCTTAAGGATCATCTTTACAAAGACCTTCACGGTCATTGCGGCCTACATGCCTTCCCATACCTGGATTACTAGCTTCTGGTAGTGCCATCTCATGAGCGCTTCCTCATCACCATCCATACTCTATGGGACCTCCTTGCCAGTCTTGGTGTCTGTATGAACGAGAACAAGTCAGTCCTACCTACCTACACACATTCTCACCTTCATTGGGGCACGCCTGGACTCTCTTGCAGGCTGCAAAGGAATTGCTCTCTTCTCTCGAGAAATTGTTTCACTGCCCTCGTCTTGCTCATTGAATACTGATGCCATCATCCATGCACCCGCCTCCAACAGTGCCTCTCCCTACTTGGCAGCCTGCATCTCAGTCACACCATATGCCCACCTGTCCATGCGATGCCTCCATCTGTGGCTTCAGTCAGTCTACAACCCACAGTCAGAGCACCTAGGCAAGCTGGTTCTGATTTCTACCTCGGTCTTGGCTTCCCTCACATGGTGCAACCTGTCCAAGGTCCTAGCCAGCATCCCGTTCACCCCCTCCCATACCTCACAGCACTCTCACCATGGATGCCTTGCTCATAGGGTGGGGTGCCCATCTGGAGTGCTGCACAGCACAGGGCCTCTGGGCCCCCAGGGAAATATGGATGCACATCAACATCCTAGAACTGGCATTTCTACCCCTCCTCTGCTTCCACCATGTTCAACTCCTCTCTGAGAACGTGATGGCCATTGTGTATATATATAAACAAAGAGTGAGGCGCCAGATCTCTTTCCCTTTGCATGGAGGCCATGTACCAAATCACACTCCACGCCATGCACCTCCTGGGCAATAGCAACTTCCTTGCAGATGTGTTTAGCTACTCCTTCCCAACAACCACGAGGGGGAGCTGCATGATCCTATACTGCTCTCTATCTTCTGTCGATGGGGCATGCCGCGCTGCAATCTCTTCATGACCACTGCCAATCACAAGCTTCCCCTTTTCTGCTCCAGAGGAGCCCTCGGGCCCAGCTCTCAGGGCAATGCATTTCTCCTGCCCTGGACAACCAAACTTCACTATACCTTCCCACCCATCACACTCCTCATGCAAGTCCTCCACAAGGTGCAATAGGACCAAGCAGCACTCATCCTCATAGACCCCTTTTGGCTTCACAAATACTGGTTCACTGACCTCCTTCACCTCTCCACATATCCTCCGATCCACCTACCCTCTCTCCCAGATCTCCTCACACAAGTGCATGGTCATCTCTGGCACCCCAACACAGCCTGGTATTTGGATGGGGCTCACACATAGACAGGGCATGCTCCACGCCCAGGCATGACATCCTTTCACATAGCAGGCCATTATCTACTAGGGACTGCTACCAGGCAAAATGATGATGCTTCATCGCTGGGCGTTCTGCCACCACCACCTCATAGACTTTGTCTCCATTCTACCACCCTTGACTACCTTCTCCACCTTCGACTCTTGTGCTTCAACAATTCCTTTCTCTGTGTCCATCTGGTGGTGCTCAGTGCCTTCCTTCCTCCTGTGGATGGCTTCTCCACCTCTAGCTACTCAACAACTGCCCGAGTTGTTTGTCACCACCTCAAAACTTTCTCATCAGTCTGCATGCCTACCCCCACTTGGGACCTTAACCTCATTCTCTCAACCCTTACCAAACCACCCTTCGAGCCCCTATCTACCTGCTCCCTCTCCCACGTCTCTAAGAAGGTGATCTTCTTGGTGGCCATCATCTCCATTAGTCGGGTTAGCAAACTGGTGGCTATGATGGCTGACCCGCCCTTTACTATTTTCCACAAGGACAAGGTTTCCCTGCAACTCCATCCTAAGTTTCTCCCCAAGGTCGCCTCTCCATTCCATCTCAACCAATCTGTTCACTTTCCAACTTTCTACACCAAATTGCACACCTCCCCCAGGGCGTGAATGTTACAGAATTGAACTGCAGTATTGTGGAGACTGAGTCTGCCTTTTGCTACTGAATTTCCATCATTGCGAAGTATTTAAATTATCAACTAGTTGTAGTTTCCAATTTGTATTGAATCATAAATAATTATATAACCTCATCATTGTCCATTGAGAATATTTGAACATCATGTTCCTATGATTTCTTGCTGGATGTTAATATTATATGAGCTGAATGACATTTTACAGGCCTTAGTACATTGTGTTTGAGGATAGTAAAGTTGAAGGCAGAGGTGGTTTGTCTCCTTTTATTCTTTTTGCCTATGTTCATGTTAGATTGATGTAAATCCATCAACTAGTTTTAAGTTCATACTTTAGATTTTATTAATAACAGAGGATGGAGACAGGGTAAATTAAAAAACATAATATGAATGGAAGCCATACCTGGTGAAAAGTAAATTAGATTTTAAAATTCTTTGATTTTATGGTGGTGTTGGTAGTAGTAGCAGAAGCAAGGATTTTTTTGTAAAATGTCAGTTTTCATTTATAGTATCTGTAGTTTCAAAGAAACATATCTATAGTTGGGGTTATTTTTTTGTTTTGTTTTTTAAGTTTTTTCTTTTTTTTTTTTTTGGTATGTTACTCTAAATACTTTACAGTTCATTATTTAGTATTGCTTCATCTGCTTTGAAATGGGAACTACAAGCTCTTTAACAAATGGATTGAAAAGTCATCAACTTTCACAATAGTTTCTTTTAACCTGAAAAGAGACAATGTAGAAAAGTCACTTACCTACTCAACAGTCTTGTCGCTCTAGACCACTATTGCCATAATGTGCAGCTACCTCACAAACATTAATGAATTTATCCTCAGAGATCACCTGTGCGGTAGAGAAGGTGTATTATCCCTACTTTACAGATGTGGAACTCAGAGACAGATTAAGTGGTTTCCACAAGGTCACATAGGAAATTTGTGTGACAGAACTGGGAGTTGAATAGAGATCTTCAGAGTCCCAGTGCTGTGCCTACACTAGAAGATTAGTTTTCCTCTCCAGTCCTGCTTCCTGTGTGTATTCAGAGTAATTTCTGTTCGCTTTAGCTAAGATAGTAAGCTTTACCATGTTATCACTACAAAGCAATATACTTCTTGCATTAGCAATAGAATTGTGAAGTAAATTCCAATTGCAGAACCAAATTCCCACCTCTGTTACACATGTGCCACAACTAAAGGAAGTGGGGTGGCACTGGTATAATTCAAGATGTAATCTGCAGGCACTAGGGTGTGTGGAAGTAACTGGAATGGAATTTGAAGACAATTGGATTGTGCAGGAATAATTTAGAGTGTAATTTGAAAACAATGAGATTGCACAGGAGTGAATTTGGAAGAGGGTGAGGTTGCACAGGGGTCATTGAGACAAAGTGCAAATTTTAGCAACTTTATGTCTGGTGATGAAAAAAAGCAGAAAACAGCTCATTTTGATTTTCTGATCCCAGACTGAGTTTGAAACACAGGCAGAAAAAAAATAGTTACTTGTAAATTGAGTAAAATTAATAAGGAACCATTGAGAGTGACTGCCATTTTTACATAGACACTTGTCAGAGGAGAAACACACTTGAAATGCCTTCATATTCCA
This sequence comes from Mesoclemmys tuberculata, assembly GCA_007922155.1. Taxonomy (NCBI): domain Eukaryota; kingdom Metazoa; phylum Chordata; order Testudines; family Chelidae; genus Mesoclemmys; species Mesoclemmys tuberculata. Next base: position 3,255,067 of record ML675721.1, on the reverse strand, counting down.
CTGAAATCCTATTTAGAACTTCTTAGCAAATGACAAAGGCTGTCTTTCTCCTCTGACAGCATTAGTGCACTAAGTAGGATAAATGTCCCTTTTCTCCAGCAGCGGGACACCATAGTCCCAAAGCTGTACTAAGTGTGAGCACAGATTTTTCTACACTGACAGAAACTACTGCTATACTTACTGTGCAAACTTCAAATGGCTCAAATAGGCAAGATTCAGCTTTTTAGTGCACCAGTATGTCATCACTGCTAGGAGGAGTTGCTATAGAAACTGGTGCACCAGAAACAATACAAAGAAGTGAAAACCAGGGGAAAAAGGTTTGGGAATTCAAAAAGAAAAATGGAGATGAAGAAAAGTCATTAAGACATGGCATGCACATGACAGATAGCAAACTTCCCAATCCCACTGGAGAGAATTATAATTATAAGAGTCAGAGACAGAGACCTATTAAGAGACCTATTAAGCTATCCATTTCCCTGGGGCCAGTGCAGGATAGTTCCGCCTGGTACATTTTTTGGTATTTTGTCCAGTCTAGCTTTGAAAAGTCCCAAGCAATAAGATTTAATGGGGATGGGGGTTAATGTCACTCAAGAGATAGAAGTGACTATAAATTATTTGCCAGATTAGTTTTACAATATCTTATCATATGCTTTTTTTTTTATTACTGGAGACTATTTGAAGAGACTCTTAATTTGTGGTGTAAACTATTTCCCATATAAAATTAAACAAAGAATACACACATTATGTTTGAAGCACATATTTTAAATTTAGAGTTTTCTCAAGCTCAAGGGCACAGTCTTTCTAAAAAGTCATCCCAAATTGCAGTTCAGTTATTTTGTATTATAAAAATAGGGTAGTAAAAAAACCTAAAGTTTAGCAGGTATACCACAAATAATAAATAAGATAAAAGCTATTCAATTGGACTGAGTTTGTATCTTTCTTGAAAAGTCACTTTGAAGTATATGACCCCTTTTGGTTTATGTAGCCCATAGAGCTAGCTTTAGCATTTATTTTATTTAGCAGTAATGCAAGGAAACTACTGTATCCTGTAAGACATAAGGCTTGTATCCTGTTAGCATAAGGCTTGAGGCCTATGAACTTTGACACAGATAAACAGCCCAACAGTAACTACTAAGTTTTGGGGGACTGGAAATGGAGTGTGGAAGAAGGAATTTTGTCCATAATGACACCAGCCAACTACAGGAACATGAGCTAACACCAGCTTTTACATAGCACATCTGTAGATATCAGACCACAAGAATGCCATGGCAACAAACTGATGTGTATATATAATAATAAGGATGCCCCAACATTAGGGGTGAGGAAATTAAAATAAGGAAACCCCTGCTGAATATGTATTAGACATAGTGGCATCAACATAACATATTATAACAGTTGTATCCCAGCCTGTGGGCAATAGGAGAGAGAGATGTACCCTTGGGAGGTGCCAAAATGAAGACCTTTGGTGATGATAATGAAGAAGATAATGGCTAACATTTCAGGTTTTTCTGCAAGGGATGGTGTGAGTATATGGATGTTCAGATGTACATTCTGTATTATCTCTATATACTTTATTGTGTTAGAGTGTTTGTGACTTTGCTAAATTTATTAATAAACTACTATAAATATAGAAGGGTTCCTATAATATAAGTGTGGCAACTGTGCACATCAGGGTTCCCAAGTATACAGTAATTTTAATAGTAGTGGGCCTGATTGTTGGACAAGAACCTGTTAAACCTTAAAGTGATAACTGGGAATTTTAAGTAATCAATATAATGAATACATAATCTTTAGATCAGGCTACATTTGACAGGGACTGAATAGTGTTTTGGCCTTGTGACCTTGTGATTTCCATAAAGTTTCTCACTGTTGCACTATTACTGGTGCTGCTCCCCTGGTTATGGTATTAGTAGGAGTTCTAGCATAGACAAGGCACTGGTATTTTTACCATCATGTCATCTATCTCTCTTAGGGTGACCAGATAGCAAGTGTGAAAAATCGAGATGAAGGTGGAGGGTAAGAGGTGCCTATATAAGACAAAGCCCTGAATATCAGAACTGTCCCTATGAAATCCAGACATCCAGTCAACCTAATCTCTGTTCAGAGCAAATCTAGATGACACAGTAAAAACACCAGTGGTCGCCAGTGCCTGGTCTATAGTATAGCTTCTATTGTTACTAACACTAGTAGGAATTTTAAGAAAAATTTCAGTATAGACATGGCAGTGACAAAATGCTGTTCAGTCATTCTCAAACCAGAAACAGTTACATACTTAAAAAGAACAGTTCTTCTAGGAGATGCATAAATTCCAAGATCAGTATAATCCACAAGATAAACAAGTCTAAACTCCATGATGTGCAAAAACAGTTTATTCCAGCATAAGTCATTGTTTCCATTATTCAGAAAGACACATGGGCTATGGAAAAACATTATAATAAAAAATAACCACTTCTGTATTTTAGACTTTGCAGTTGGCCTTCTGCAAAGTTGCTATATGCAATCATAAGAGATGTTGGGGGAGGGACAAATTGGAAGGTCAAGGGCTTAAAAATGGGATATATAGCGTGTCTCTTCTTGGTCATCAGTTCTAATTTAGCTGAGGTTTATGGTGACGGAAAGCCATTCCTGTCCAGTATGAAGAACGGGAGGCCTTTGTCCATTTCCTATCATGTCATGTTCCTGTCATGTTCCCATCACAGTAAACAACACGAAAGTTGCCATTAGTTGATCCTTTGCTGGCAGTTTCAGCAGAGTGGCCAAGAGCTGACTGAGCATACAGCAGTAACCTTCTACCCCATAGGTACCTGGGAGGATTACAGCTGACTGAGGCAAAGATCCACCAACATTTCCCACCTTCCAATCCCATTACACTGTTCATAAACCCCTCTAGCAAAATCACCTTCTGAGCCTTTCAGTGGACTCCTGGCTTCCTGCCTGACCCTGAATACTTGATCTCCCTTCCAACTGAGGCAGGAAGATTTCACATGGCTTTTTAAGGGTCCACCATTCCACAGATCCTGTTTCAGGACTGGGTCCTCAGTGAGAAGTAGTCTTCTTTTTGTCCCATGATTACATTGATGCTCCAGCATAATGCTAGGCGGTGGTTTTCAGACACCATGTAAATCCTGGATATTGCCAACAGACAGTCATTAAAGAGACGCCACTCAAAATGACACACTTCTGACTTTTTTAAGCTTCTATCATTATTATACCTAAGATTAATGTATAACTCAAAGACTTAAGAGACAGCATACATCTTCCCCTATTTTTCAGTGGTACTTTGTACATTTGATAGCACTTTGTGTGTAATCAATTTCATTCTTTCAGCTGGAAAGACAATCAGTCCCCCGTGTTGTTTGTGTGCATCTCTCACACAGCAACAAGAGAAAGAAAATCATTTTCAAAATAATAAAATGTGATTACAAAAGCACAAAACTGCTAGGGGCCTGAGGAGCATGTGGAGCACCATGAAATGGTTTGTAATTCCCTTTAAATCTACTGGTGCAGATTTTCCAGTTGCTAGTGTTCCTTGGAAGATCCTATGGACCTTCTGCAGCAGAAGAGATATTTACCAAATTCTAATCCAGGTGACCCTTTAGACCTAATTTTCCCCAGTAATTTCAGGGGAATGTTAGTTTTCATTTTTTCTCCTTCCCCCGTAAAAAGATCACCACTTTAGTGTGGCTGACATAGAATGGCTGCTGCTTTTCCAAGCAATTGATAAATGCACGTCATTGGTTGACAGTGATTCCTGTACACATGGGGCCAGATTCACCCCTTCATATGCACTTTGAACAAGCAGAATTTAGGCTACAGGGTTTCAGCAACAGAAAGTCAAGGGAGAAGTAGTGGGATACAGTAGCCAAACCAACTATAAACCCAGTTCCACAGAGGGACTTTGATACAGCCACTGCAATCCCAGACATGCTGGTGACTAGGCCAAGTCAGGCCATTTGGGAGTTGCACTGAATCAGCAGATCTCTTATGGAGCCTTCACCAGTGGAGCTCCCACAAGAACTTAAGGAAGCTGCTTTGTTTAGTAAAGTCCCAGTTGGAGGAAGAGCAAATGGTATCATAGACTCCTAGACTTTAAGGTCAGAAGGGACCACTATGATCATCTAGTCTGACCTCCTGCACAGCACAGGCCACAGAACCTCACCCACCCAGTCCTGTAATAGACTCTTGACCTAGGACTGAGTTATTAAAGTCCTCAAATCATGGTTTAAAGACTTGAAGGTACAGAGAATCCACCAGCAAGTGATCCGTGCCCCACGCTACAGAGGAAGGTGAAACCCCCCCAGAGCCTTTGCCAATCTGCCCTGGGGGAAAATTCCTTCCCAACCCTAAATATGGCGATCAGTTAAACCCAGATCATGTGGGCAACACTCACCAGCCAGACACCCAAGACAGAATTCTCTGTAGTAACTCAGAACCCTCCCCATCTAACAACCCTTCACAGGCCATCGGCATATCTACCACCAGTAATCAAAGATCAGTCAATTGCCAAACAAGGCTGTCCCATTACACCATCCCCTCCATACATTTATCAAGCTCAGTTTTGAAGCCAGCTAGGCTTTTTGCTCCCACTGCTCCCCTTAGAAGGCTATTCCAGAACTTCACTCCTCCAATGGTTAGAAACCTGTGTCTAATTTCAAGTCTAAACTTCCTGATGGCCAGTTTATGTCCACTAGTTCTTGAGTCCATATTGACGCTGAACTTAAATAATTCCTCTCTCTCCCTGGTATTTATCCCTCTGATATATTTATAGAAAGCAATCATATCTCCCCTCAACCTTCTTTTGGTTCGGCTAAGCAAGCCAAGCTCTGTGAGTCTCCTCTCATAAAGCAGATTTTCCATTCTGCGGATTATCCTAGTAGCCCTTCTCTGCCTGCACCTATTCCAATTTGAATTCATCTTTCTTAAACATGGGGGACCAGAACTGCACACAGTATTCCAAATGAGGTCTCACTAGTGCCTTGTATAATGGTATTAACACCTCCCTATCTCTACTGGAAATACCTTGTCTGATGCATCCAAGGACCACAATAGCTTTTTTTGCGACCACATCAGATTGGTAGATCATAGTCATCCTGTGATGGACCAGTATGCCTAGATCCTTCTCCTCCTCTGTCACTTCCAACTGGTGCGGCCCCAGCTTATAGCAGAAATTCTTGTTATTAGTCCCTAAATGTATGACCTTGCACTTTTCACTTAAATTTCATCGTATTTCTATTACTCCAGTTTACAAGCTCATGCAGATTTTCCTGTATGATATCCCGATCCGTCTCCATATTGGCAATGCCTCCCAACTTTGTGTAATCCGCAAACTTTATTAGTACATTCCCACTTTTTGTGCCAAGGTCAGTAATAAAAGGTTAAATAAGATTTCCCAAGACCTATCCCTGAGGAACTCCATTCGTTAACCTCCCTCCAGCCTGACAGTTCACCTTTCAGCATGACACGTTTTAGTCTCCCCTTTAACCAGTTCCTTATCCACCTTTCAGTTTTCATATTAATCCCCATCTTTTCCAATTTAACTAATACTTCCCTATGTAGAACTGTATCAAATGCCTTACTGATATCTAGGTAAATTAGATCCACTGCATTCCCTCTGTCTCAAAAATCTGTTATCTTCTCAAACAAGGAGATCAGGTTGATCTGGCAACATCTTCCTTTGGCCTTTCTCACTTTATCTCTATATGTTCTGACCACCAAGAGGTAGCTTTCCTTGCTGATCCCTTCCCTCTTCCACTTCTTGTAGGCTTTCTGTTTTCTGTTAATCACCTGTCTGAGATGCTTACTCATCCAGCTTGGTCTACAACTCTTGCCTATGAATTTTTTTACCCTTGTTTGGGATGCAGGATTCAGATAGTTCCTGCAACTTTGACTTGAAGTAATTCCAAGTCTCTTCCGCATTTAGATCCATGAGTTCTCAGTCCAGTCCACTTCCCCAACTAATTCCTTTAATTTTTTTAAGTTAGCCCTTTTGAAGTCAAAGACCCTAATCACAGATCTATTTTTGTTTATTCTTCCATTTAGTTTGAACTGAATTAGATCAGGGTTGCTCAAACAAGGTTGTCCCCTACTATGGGGTCCTCACTTCTCACCAATACCAAATCTAAAATGGCATCCTCTCTTGCTGGTTCAATAACTATTTGGTGAAGGAATCTGTCAGTTATCACATCATCACCTGATTTCTCCCAGTGATGAATGCCTCCCCTTGTGTAACTGCCCTAACCTATGCAGAGGATACAGTTTTCATATCTCTGCACCTGGGGTCTGAATCTGGTCCAGGGTCTGTAAAACATATAGAACTCTTTCATGAAGAAAGGTCTTATATACAATTCATGGAATTATTATATAACATTACATATTCTGACCTTTAAATGTTGTCTTATTTTTACACGGAAATATACATATAAAACATATCACAACAGAAGCAGCAGTAAATACTAAACAGTTATCACTACAAGAGTCTAGTCAATGCCCAGGTCAGCTCACCAGGTATGTCACTTATACACCTCAAATAAAATGTGTGTGTTTATACCTCTAAAAAAAAAAAACTAAAACTCTTAGTCAATCATTAATCTCATGTGGGTGGTAGACTGTCTACATAATCCCCAGTGCTTCTGTGTGTAACTGTTCTCTCTATCAGAACAGTAGTGCATTTGTATTTCTGATCTCCACCCACTGCTGGAGGTTTCATTCTCTTTTTTACATTCTATATGAATCTCAGTATGGAGGTGAAACAATCCTTTCAATGAAATGTGGTAGAATGAAGTCATTCCACTCTAATTTCCAAAAAATAAATGAATGCTTAGCAGTTTTCATTGAGCCGCCCAACTGCTTGTGTGGTATGTATGTTGGCATTACTAGCCCCATTTTACAGCTTAGGAAGCATATTCTTAGGAAGAAACACTGAGCGCTTGTCTATTATGACCAGTTAGCTTGAAGCAAATTGGTATGTGAATCAATCATACACTAGCCTACTGCAGACTAATTGACACATGTTAACAGCTCATTATTGTGCTTTGAGTTCTCCCCATTTCAAAAGAGGACTAAATCAAAGCACTTTAACTGTTAACAGGTGTCAGCAGGGTCCACCTGAACAGCTCAGCAGGATAGTACAAGGTAGATTCACACTCCAGCTGAGTTGCAGTGGTCTAATTGTTCAGGTAGACAAGCACGAAGACTAAGGCCTGGTCTTTACTACAAAGTTGGAGTGAGGTAAGGCAACTTACATCAACCTACCTCTGTAAGCGTCTACGCTAAATGTAGCTCCCACTGATGTAACTCACCCACTATGCTGACTTAATAACTCCACCTCCATGAGAGTCATAGCGCTTAAGTCAATGTAGTTAGGTCAACATAGTGTCAGTGTAGACCCTGCATTGTTTACATCGACTGTTTCTGCCTTCAGAAACAGTCCTAAAATGTCACATGCTGGCAGTTAAATCAGTGCAGGCGCTCCTAGTGAGGACACACACTGTCAACACAAGAAGCTTAGCGTGGACACGTAAAACCAATTCAATTACTGCTGTGGCTGTATGTCGACATAATTTAGGTCAACTTAATTTTGTAGTGTACGTTTGCCCTCAGAATTTGAGACTTGCTGGCTACGTAGGAAGTAACTGTGAGATGTTCATTCCTATGCTGTAATCACTAAACCACACTACTTTCTCTGTCTTAAAAAAGATAAATATTGAGAATTGATTTACTTGGTAGCCATGCTGTCAAATTTACAGTATATCTCCCATGCCTTCTCATAACATTAAGCACAGAAGTAATTTTTTTTTGTCCTCGGCTACAGAATTCCTGAGGCAGTCATGTTCATGTGTTGTATTGCAGATTCTTTACAAATCGATTATAGGAGGGTTCCAGTCAAATACGGGGTAGAGATAAAAGATAAAGTAGAACCACTCCTGTTTCTTTTTTTATGATCTGAGTACCTTATCTTCTCCTTCAGATTTATAAACATGGGAGACAAACACAGAATGGAAGAGGAGGCTGGAATTGTGAATCAGGGTATTGTAATTTAAAACAAATTCTGGGTTGTTTGCAAGTAGGAAATTATTAACACAGCAGACCTCTTCTTAAAATAGAAAAAGAAAAAGCGTTTCCTCCCCTTTTTCTTTTGGTTTATTTACCTTCCTTACAACCTAGCACTGAAATGAAAAGGTCTCACAGGACGCTCCTGCTACAACTTAAGATGTACGTTGTTTCTAGAAAAATAATCCTCAATTGCACTGCCCTTTGGGGCACACTTTATAGTTCTGTAAGTCAGTAATTAATCATTGTGTTTCACTTTATCCTCCTGGCTGGCTTTCATAGTCTAGTGCATATTTCACAATCTGAGATTCGTTTATAATGTTTCTTATTGTACAGGTAAAATATACAAATACTCACACTCAGTTTTTATTTTATAATCTAAATGTAAACCCTACGGGGAGAGAGCAGTTATTTAAAGAGGTACACAGAGAGATAACTATGGGTAAGGAGATGAAATAAAGGGGGAATGTCGACTGAATATAAGGATATTGATACAGATTAGGCAGTGCTGCATAGAGGTTTTTGGGGGCCTCAGACAAAATCTGAAACTGATGCCCCCACACCCTTTTCAAAAAAAATTACCATGGAAAGGAGATCCAGGAGGCAAGGAGTTGGTTTGGAGAGCAAGCCAGCCCTACACTCACACTACAGCAATGGTTCAGTTCCTGTCCCATGGTGGGCTAAGGGGTTACCACCTTTCTAAATGCTGGTAACTGGACACCTGAGGTCCCACCCCCTATCCTGCCTCTTCCCCCCCAAGACCTCCCACCCATTACTCACTCTATTCCCTCCCCCCACCTCTCCCCTGCTCACTGGATCATCTTGAGCCAGTTTGCAGGTAGGAGGCAGCCTTTTTGCCACCCACACCCCCAAGCAGCATTGTGATTAGGCTGTGAATTACCCTTTGCTTGTAATGAAACTAAACCCTGGTCTACACTAGACAGTCATACCAGCAAAACTCTCCTTTCATCAGTAAAGCATGGCATGCATCTATACTTAAATTTGTCTCCTACAAACAAAACCTTCCACTTTTTCCAGCAGTTATACTGGTTTTCAGAGCAAGGTAGGCCCCCTTTAATTTAGTTTATTGTCATAATAGCAGTCTGGATACACATGTACCTACACCCCTATAAACAGTTCTTCAGCTGCAGCCCCACAAAGCAACATTCCCTTTAAGAGTTCCCTGTGTCATAGTACATTTGAATTCTGCTGCCCGGGGGGTCAGAGTAACCAGTAATCCACCTCACTTTTAATGTCCAGTGCCATGTTGGTTCCTCTTACCTGCCACCTTTTTGCTGAAAACATGTCTCCTTACAGTCAGTCTCATGTTGTTGCTTTGTCCAGGAAGGAGGTGCACTGTATGGGGAGAGGAGCCATGTGTAGGCACAACTACAACCCTCCCTATGGAGGGTTCACTCTCCAGTCTCCAGTCACCTTCAGTTGAATCTGTCTAAGCACTACAGCCTTGCAAATACAAAAAGACTGTATGTGCTGTCCTTACAGTGGCAATGAGAGGTTTCTTCCTTTTTGCTGCATCTGTGTTTGCAGACAGCAGTGACTTTGTAAATGGTGTATGAAAGTTTTTGATTACGGGATAAATCAAAGGGAATTGTTGGCCTTTGCCCCCAACCCTCAGAATACCTGGAGAGGTTTGGGAGTATCTCATGGTGTACAGCAACAAGAAAGTCAGATCATATATCTGTGCATTCATAACTCTATTCTTTATTAATTTTTGAACCACTGAAATTGGTCATCTAACCAAAAATAGTATGCTTTATTGCTGTGTACAGCCGTCACAATTGGTCTGTAATCAGGTATAATCTTTCTGACATCATTGCACGTTTTCCATGATTAATGTTGCTTCACCAGGTCTCCTCATAGCACGTACTAAGCCATTTGTTAACTCAAGATATCTCCATTCAGTAGCTGGTTTTAATCCATCCTGTTGTGAGGCAATTTCAGATTATTTTGCAGATAAAAACATGCAGATTCAGGCCCAAGCTGTCAGCTTTTGCAGTTAGAAAGAGTAATTTTAAGGGGACAAATGCTAGATCTTCCCTGAATGAGTTTAGACCAGCTACACACACTGAGGTATTAGACTTGTTGGGAGCACTGTCTCATAATCTGTTCTATGGATCTATGTCCTTTCTAGCTGGTGAAGTCCAGGGGGGAAATACTAGATCCGTTGCTGGTGACATTTGTTAATGCATCCATTTGTTAGGGCAGGAGATGCCAGCTTCTCTGAAGGCAACAGCAGCTGTTCCCTTTGCTCAAGAAGCCAGCAACTGATGCTGACAATTTGACAATCAAGCAGTATCACATCTTCCATTTCTGAGTAAGAAAAGGATATAAGAAGACATTTCTCCAAATACCTTGTTGCCTCAGAATGCCTGTAAGAATAAGCTCTTGGATGAAGAGCAGCTAGCTGAAGATTTTCCATCATAAGAATGGCATTGACAAAGTTGACACCTCTTCTACTCAAAAGCTCTCGCAAGAGGAAAAAGTATATGTTATCCTGAAACAATTCAACCCAAAGAAAAAAGAAAACTGGAAATTTACAAAATTTAAAAAATCAAAAACTAACACCTTCCCCCAAGCACAGGGTGGTTGTTTTTTTCCCTCCTAAAAGAAGTGCCAGAGTTTCCCTGAAGTCTACTAAGGACTTGGCCATTGTTGGTTTTTATATGGGTGGCATTTAGATACTACAGTTATGAGTGGCAGTATGAAACCTGAAGATGATGAGATCTCCTTAGTCCTTTGTGAGACTGGTACAGATTTGGATATGGAACAGAAATTGCTTTGGACTGGTGGCATTGGTAGACTGCCTTCTCTTGGTGATCGATGAAGATTGGGGTCCATTCTGATACTGTTAGGCCTGTGAGCAGCCTTTATAACACTGATCATGAGTTGTTGATTCACCTTCAGATTGCAGCATACTACTGCTCCTAGGGGGCTGTTCTTGCCTCACTGGGTATTCCCAAAGCATATAATGGAAAGATTACTCCTCTTCTCTTAAGGTGCTGTCATATGGTATTCTTTACAAAGCCGCTTTGTCTCCCCTTTTCCAGTGTGTACATGAGACAGTACAGGAAGGTTCATTAGGACATATGAGGGGCAGAGGTATCAGTATGTTGAGGACACGTAGCTCAGTATCTCAGCCTTGCTTGATCTGAAAAGAGCTATTGAACAACCAGCCTGGCACAGGAGACCCTTTGTATTTTAGGGGGAGCTGATAGCACTGCTTATTGGTATGGTTACCCAACATTTCCCATACCAAGATCTTGTTTTCAATTGCTTATAAAAACAGGACTGGGGCAAGAAAATGGTTGAAGGGGACATAGGCAGAAGCGACCAGGTTTGAGCAAACAAGATGCAGAAGAGTCTGTGACCATTAGAGCACATTCCTCTCCAGAACCTGGAATGGAACCCCAGATTCCTGAGTTTCAGCATTCTTCTGCTGTCAGCAAATAGCTGTGAAATCCCCTGGAAAAGTTTGTGTCTCATCCCCCTCAAGTGCTAAAGGATGACAACCTACTACTCCTATCAGTTACTCTGTATGGTGGAACTAAAAGATGATGACCCATGTAGGGGCTGATTAGGCCTCAGCTGGAGTACTGTGCCCAGTTCTGGGCACCCCATTTCAAGAAAGATGTGGAAAAATTGGAGAAAGTCCAGAGGAGAGCAACAAAAATGATTACATGATCTGTGAGGGAAGATTGAAAAAACTGGATTTGTTTAGTCTGGAGAAGAGAAGACTGAGGGCAGACATGGTAACAGTTTTCAGGTACATAAAAGGTTGTTACCAGGAGGAGAGTGAAAATTTATTCTTGTTAACCTTTGAGGATAGGACAAAAAACAGTGGGTTTCAGTTGTAGCAAGGGAAGTTTTTAGGTTGAACATTAGGAAAAACTTCCTGACAGAGTAGTTAATAGTTAAGCACTGGAATAAATTGCTTAGGGAGGATGTGACATCTCTGTCATTGATGGTTTTTAAGAACAGGTAAGACAAACACCTGTCAGGAATGATCTAGTTATTACTTAGTCCTGTCTTGAGTACAGGGGACTGGACTAGATCACCTTATGAGGTCCCTTCCAGTCCTATTCAATATGATTATGTCATATGATGAAATTTATGATTTTTCAGTTTGTTTGTATAAAATTTAGGAAATTACACACAAAATAACCATGTTAAAATAACATTATGAAGGTTGAAAAGTCAAGCACTCAGAAGTTAGGAAATGCTGGAATTAAGGTTGCCTAGTTCAACCCCTCTCGTATGTATGCATTATGATACAGTCTTTAGTTACATGATCACATACTGTTTTTTTCTCAGGACCCCTGCATTGTTTAGGACTCCTTTGTTGTTCAGTGTATAGGAGGGACCTTCTCTGGGGATAAATTAGAGGTTGTGCTTTGAAAGCGATTATTATCTGTAGGACCCCTAACTCATTTGGTGCAGAAATTAGAAATATGTGATGAATGAGACAGGGGTCAGGATAGCCAGGGGACTGGCTGAAGCAAGAGCAGGCACATATTGGGGCAGTCTGTCTAAACTACCAGACGGTTGAGAATTCTCTTGACAAGGTAACAGTGTTATGCAGACTGGAGTGACTGCTTCCATTAGGAGCCTATATACCTGCCTTTGGGTCACCTGGATAAATGCTTACTTTTGGATTGACTGGGCCCTGGTTGATTCAGGCTCAGGGATGCTTCATGAGGCTCAGAGTACTCTCCAGGATGACTCATCTCAGCAGGGGACTACAGAAAGAGAAGGAATGGTTTCATGGTTTAGGCAGTTAAAGGATGTCCTGGAGAATTGGATTCTATCCCTGCTTCTCAGAGCTACTATGATGCTAGTCAAGTCACTTAAATCAAACTCTTCACGTATAGCTATTAATTGTCTGTTCGTGAGAACTCACAGATGCAAATGAAGTCAATAGGAACAGTGCTTTCAACATATAAAATGTTCTATGATGCCTAAGTACTGTGAAAAATCAGATCCTAAGTGAATCAAATTGAGCACTCAAAATTAGTACACGCTTTTGACCTTAATATCTCTGGGCCTCAGTTCCCCATCTGTAAAATGGGGATAATATCACCTCTTTTCACAGGTTTGCTGTGAAAATAAATTAACTAATCGTTGTGAAGCACTCAGACACTGTACCTTAGAAAAGCCCATGAAGAAATTCATTATTCCTTATTCAGAACAGGATTTGAATAGTGTGCAATAAATAATACATAGAACAGTTAGAATAAAACAAAGCTTTCAGAGCTGCACATTGAGGCCCAGTCTACACTTACCTTCCGGATTCAGCGGTAGTTGACGGGAGATACACAAGTGACATAAATCACTTGTGTATCTACTGTCGACCTCACTGTGTCTGCGCCGCGCACCAGCCACACTGCACTGTGCCAAAGGGAACAGCGTTCCCTTCAACGCAGCACTACGCCACTTCCCCAGGTGGTTTTCCTTCATCGATTGCTGGATCGACTGAGCAGGGCTACACAGACTGCTCAGTCGATCCAGAGCAATCGATCTGACAGTGGCGAATTTGCCGCCGTCAGCGTAGACCCAGCCTGAGTGAGCGCCATCCAACCTGTGCAGTGATTGTAGCAGGAGTCTGTGAAAAAAACTATCAAGTAATTAATCTCTGTAATGCATATGTACAAGGGTGCCATTTTTAATATAATTTGTGTGTGTGATTATTTTATAAATCCAGATAATAAATAAATAAAATATCTAAGTCTGTCAGCTACAGCTAACAAATAGAAAAAAATTGCAATAGCAAAAGCAGCAGTGAATTCACATAGTCCAGAACTCGTGAAATATTACCCAAGTATTGAAGTAGTACATTCTTACCATCAGACTCAGTTGATATTTGTCTAATGAGTAAATGCTGATTTCCAGTAAAATATATATATGATTTAGCCACTTTCATCAATATCTTTTAAGGATTAATAAACCCTTTTATGTTCTCTAACAGAAGGTCATTTTATGCATTGTTACTCACTATCTGAATATATCCATCAGAAATATTTAGAAATATGTACATGATGGACATGAAGTTCAAAAGTATAGGGTTTTTTCCCCCTTGGAAATATAGGGCAGTGCTTAAATTGGAGAGGGAGAATTATGTTATAATCAAGAATATTCCCACTCCATTTCATATACTACTAAAAGGAATATAAAATCAGATGTCCAAAATAATTTATTTGCCTCTGATCTAATCAGGAATCAAAGATTTGCCTATTATATTAACTCGTTAGATTAGCTCTGAGGTAAATAATATTTTCTCACTAACTCTGGAGTTATTTGCATGTGTGATCTGATTGGTTAGCATGGTTCTGTCACAGACCTCAGTGCTATTGACCTTTGAGAAGGTAAACAGAAGAAGCTTATTAACTCATGTCATAATTTTTCAGACAATCATGACCCAGGGTTTGTCATTTAGATAACAATATTGAAAATATACTAAACATATGCATTTAACTACATGACAGCACAAAAGCAAGAAAAACTCAAATGCGTGTGTGGTTTTTGTAGCTTGTTTTATATTTATAAAACATTAAACTACTGCAGCTATTTATAAACTGTAATTAAATTTCTCTGATTCATTCTTGATGTGCAAATCACTTCTTCTTTTTCATTTTGGAATAAACACAGCATAAAAAGTTAGGGGTAATGTTAAGGTCCTTACTCAGGATTTAGTCAGCTACTACCATAAAAGTTTTGCCTGAGTAAGGATGGGAGCTTTGCTTGAGTAGGGAATTCCAGAGTTGACTCTTGGTAATTAGTCTGTAAGTTTTAGCATAGCATGAGGGAAACCAGTGTCTTTCTGTTTTTTCCCCTACTTGTGTGCTCCTCTGACCAATTATTATGTTTTTTTTAAAATAAGCCAAAGTGAAAATATCAAAATCATTAAATTGTGCTGAATTTGGAACTAAATCACAAAGCTTTACTTTTCTGAACCAGTGAATAGTTCAAATTTTCCATAGGAAAGGAAGCACTTCTATTTCTGGGAGAGAAGGGGTAAATGGGACTTCCTTTGACACAACTTTTATTTTAAAACCAAGACTGGTTTGACAGCAAGATTTGTACCTTCGTAAGTAAATATTACTACTTAACTCTATGACTTATGGAAGCTTGTTAGGTGACATGATTCACCTAGATGAAGTTATTTTTAGAGATATAATTTGTACTATTTAGAAGGACAGAAAAAAGCTGGTAAAGAGCTAAATCCTCATTATGGTTTACAGAGCTCATGAAGCAGCATCCATGCGAAAGATGACTAAGCAAGGGGTCTGTTGCCACTTTCAGGCATTTACAGACATGAATCATCCCCTTATTGTCTGCAGATACACCACCAAGGTATCTATGAGTCAGCTTTGATTTGGAAATAGCACTTGCATTCAACATGAATACTTTTTTGTGGTTCCTAAGTATCTAAATACTGTGGCTAAATAATATGCCAAACCAAAGCATGCTTTTGTAATCTTCACAGTTCAGATGCTCACTTAAGAAAGTGTGATTTAGTTTGCTCTGTGATGCATTCTACGTAGTAAAATATAAATGTGGTTTGATTGATGTAATTTTTCCTACACTTAACTCTGTCCCCTTGTATACTATACAGAAGCAGATTTTATCTATGTTCTGTAATACATAGTTATGCCATTTGTATAACCAGTAAAGGGCAAAAATCTCCATCACACCTTTGCTGCCTCCACAAAAACACAGATGTAATCAAGAGCAAAATCTGACCCTTTATCTTCAAAACATCTTGTAAATATTGATAGCCTTGATAACATGTTCGCTTATTTTATGTGCTCTGAAAACTTTGGGGCCAAATTCAAATTTGACATAGGAAACTACAACTTCATTAACACCGGTGGACCCATGCCCACTGAATTTGGCCCTTGATGTCTGCTTCTGAAGGATAGCTAGCTATCTTGAGATGTACATAGCTCTTTAAAGTTCAGGGCCATTTCCTGTTTACTTGAATGAAGGTGTGGTTGTCCTCCGTAATTAGGATCACGTTTTTGCTTGATGTGGGCTCCACTCACATCCTTTAATTAGAGAAACACAAACACTTAGTTTAGAAAATGGGAGCTTTGGTTATCTTTTGTGTTCTCAGGTGGACAATAGCTTTAGAAATCAAAGGCAGCCTGTGCTTTTCAAGATTTGGCTTGAAGTTCAAGGTGGTACTGCTCTTGACCAGCAGTGGGCAGTTCAGATTTAAACCAATCTATTTTGATTATCTGGTTCCACAGTTTACATTATACTTGAGTCCTGGAAACCTCTATAAATGTTTTGGTTAAGAAAAGAAGGAAGCATTTTCTTTCTTTCTTCTCTTGCTCTACCTCTGTTGAAAAAAATACTCTAAAAGATGAAAGCTAATCACAGAAAATGAGAGTTTCTCTGAAGTAACAGCAATGTCTCTATTGTGCTTTTAGACAGTAGCTCTACTGCTGGAAACTTTTTCTTAAAAACAAAGCTTTTGATTTAGTTAATGTGACAAATGCTATTACTGCCTCCTTCACATAGATGGAGGTTTTCAAAACCAAACTAATGGAGACCTGAAATTCTTCACTAAAAAACATAAATGAAATAAATAGAGACGATATGATTTAATTTCTTTACTGGAGTTTGATATACTTTATTCACACATATAAGTAAACAATTGTTTCATGCCATTTGCACAGTTATTGGGGGGGAGAGGTTCCTCAAGGAATTGATTCTTCAGAGAGAGCAGATAAAGGCGGTACTAAGAAATGGAGTGTAAATACACAGAACTAAACAAAGTAAACTTCCTACTACAAAACTAAGAACCAGTCTCATGGGTTTGGGTTGCTCTCTACAGAGCAGCTCTTTTGATTCTTTAGCATAAGAATAATGTCTGAGAGGGAGGAACAACTAGCTTGCTTACTAATAAGTGGCTTTTGACATTAACTATGTTATCGGGAAGACTTGGACAAAGCATTTAATCTTTGAATCTAACTTTTATTTTTCTTTAATGTAGTAATCTTCTTTCCCAAAATTTATCAAACTAAACTCAGTCCATCATGTTACCTCTTAAATGTATCAAGTAAGCTTTTATAGGGGCTGAGTCCCCAGTTATTCAGAGCCTTACCACAACATAAAACTCAGACACTGGCCAGACATCGTCAGTACTTTAGCTGATCCGCTTTAGCCTGAGACCACAGCTGGAATACTGCATTAAGTTTTGTGTACCTCATTACCATAAACATATGGAAGGAGTGACTGTGGGTTGGAGGGCTTTTGGCGCATAGGGGGAATAAGGTTTGTCCAAATATTTAAAGAGTATTTAAACCACGAATGAGGTAAAGGGAGGATAAACAGGAATAATGGTACTGAAATTTTAAATAGGAAAATTTAGGCTAAATATCAGGAAAATCTTTCTGAGATAGCAAAAACAGCAAGAGTCATGTAGCACTTTAAAGACTAACAAATTTAATTTTTGCAGGCATAAGCTGCCACAGCCCACGAAAGCTTATGCCTGCAAAAATTAAATTTGTTAGTCTTTAAAGTGCTACAGGACTCTCGTTTTTGCTGTATACGGACTAACACGGCTACCCCTCTGGAACTTTTCTGAGATAGATATATCTTAGGCTGTGGAATTGGCTTTCAAAGGAAATGATGGAAGCATCATACCTGGAAACATTTAGAAATAAACTACAGAAAGCACCAGCAGATCTGTTGGAGGGAACAATCCTGCTCTGAGATAGAACAGTGTTAGGTGATTTAACAGGCCTTTTCCATTTTAGTTGTTATTGTCAGCAATTTCCATTCGTTGGTTGGCTTCTCTTTTAGTACTTCATCTGACGTTATTTAGTCAGAATCTTTGACTTCTCATTAGGGAAAATTGTGTAGTCACAAATGAAGATTTCTGAGGTCCCAAGTTCACATGAATGAGCTACATACAGTCTTACAAAATTAAATGGGTGAGATGATGAAATAATTTGTTCTTTTGTCTCTTACTGTTAATGAAATGCACAGTTTTGGGATATTAAATGGAGTAGTGAGGGGTACTTTGAGGGCCAAATCCTGTACCACTAAAGACAATGCAGGTTTTGTTATTTTCACTTTTTTCATTTAAGATCTGGTTAGGTACATTTCTTAACCTGAGTTCTGAGTTAACAGGTAGGAATGATATATTTCACAATAAAGATGAAAGCAAGAAAAGGTATCTTTTTCATGTTATCTTTGTCTTTTGCTGTCTTTTCAGTTGACCTACCACTGTACTTTCCTCGAGACCAGCCAACTCTAACATTTCAGTCAGTCTACCACTTCACTAACAGTGGACAGCTGTATTCCCAGGCCCAGAAAAATTACCCTTACAGCCCACGCTGGGATGGCAATGAGATGGCCAAGAGAGCAAAGTAAGTCAGACAATCATTTAACACCAAAAGTTTCATTTGTTAGACGGTCATGTGTTGTTAAGTATTGGAGTACAGATTTATCTGCCTGCATTGGACATTCTGGTACCTGAAACTGTTTCCGTCTAGTGTTTTCCTTGGTTCTTTTTGTGTTGGAACTCAGTGCAGTTTTAGTATTCACAAATTTGAGCATAACATACATGTTTATATTTTATTATTAACAATCAATTATTATGGTACTGCCTAAGGATCAACCAGTGGGGCCCCATTGTGCTAGGCACTGTGCCAACAGAGTAGCAGGCAGTCCTGCCTCCAAAACCTTAACATCTAAATAGATAAGATAGACACAGGGCGGGGGGAAAGGGTGTAACACTCAAGCAGAGTTAACAGTGTGATAGCAGAAAATGTCATATTCGTTCCACAATTTTTTTTTAGGTGGGCTTAGTTAGGCAGGGCTAAGCTAAATGGAAAGAAAAATTAAGGGAGGGAACACTGAAGGGAAGGGGGAAAGGGAGACAGGGCTGGGCAGAAGAATATTGTATATACTTTGTTTAAAAAAATGAAAAATATAAGCCGGAAGCATCATTGTAACTTATTTTATGCCTGTGTTGTACAATACGTTAGTTTAGTCGGGGAAGTTGTACACAAACACACACACTGTCTGCTCTATACTCACGTATAAATGAGCACGTGCAAGTTGGACTTCCCAACCCAATCCCCTTCCTGAAGTCTAGTGGTATTCTAATAGTTCTTTGGAAAAGCACTGACTGATTTTAATTTAGTATCATCTATAAGCATTTCTACGAGATTTATCAACACTGAGTCTTTGCACATAAGCAGAGTTAGATTAAACATAAGTACATACAGTAGAGGGAGTGGAGTGTGAGCCAATGGAGGAAGAGAGAAAACTGGGGTATCCATCTTGCAAGCAAAAAGGGAGAGAGAAGCTGCTCTGTTTATAGCTCCATGTTTGTGGGAGTGATTTTTTTTAAACTACTCTCTGGTGGGAAGAAATGTGACTGTCCCAAGAACAGCAGTTTCTCTCTTTAGGTTTGTCTACCCTGGGAAAATGAGTAATTGTTAATTAACACATTTATCTCACCACATAACATCTAGTGTAGACAAAAATAATCATGTTAAAATGTGTTAGCCAAGGTTACTTAGGCCACATCTAAACTAGAAAGTTTTATTGGTAGTATTTCTGCCAACATGTAGGTGCTGACCTTGCAATTTCAATAAAGCATGTATACATTCAGCTGCCTTTGCCAGTGCAGCACATCCTCATATTGAGAGGTTATAAAAGGAAAAAGTGCATTGCACTATAGGAAGGCATCCCATTGTGCTCTACACCGCTGTCCAGCTTTCTGGGACTTTTGGAAGTGTGTGTATTGTGAGAAACCAGCAGTCCTCTCAGGGAACTATAGGAGCATGGGGTCAAGTTCCCACAGTTCCCTCTGTTCCATCCCACAATCTTTGTGACGTTATGCCACCTGTTAAGTTAATACAGCCTGTTATTATCTTAACCAGTGTTAAGATACAGTGTTAAGATAAAACATTAAACAGATACAGATAAACAGATACAACATTGAACAAGTATATTAAATACAGAAAAATAGATTTTAAGTGATATGAGTGGGAAATGTAAACAGATTAAAAGAAAGTTACCAAATGACACATAAGGTTGCAGTCTAAGTTCTACACACTAACAAGCGCTTCATTAAGCAATGTCTCACCCTTGTTACTGGTACAAGCAGTTTCTTAAACACAGGCTGGCAACCTTCCTTGCCTTGGACTCCCCTCCCCTCTTTCAAAGTCCTGTGGTCTTCCAGAGGACCCTTCAGGTGTTCAGTTAAATGGGAATTTTGGAGTGGGTGGAGCCTGATGATCATGCTCCGCCTTTTATAGTCTGTTTCAGCTTGCTAGAACACTCCATGCATGTGACGTGACAGCTGTTTCCCACTGGACAAGCAACCCCATTGCGGACATGTATCTTATAGTGAATCCTTCACAGTAAGCAATCCCTGATAGTAGAATCTTTCCTTGATGGGTATTAGCACGTCAGGACACTTTATTGTTGTACCTGAAAAGCTGGTTTAGGTGGTTCCCACATCACAACATGTTCTAGTAGCATTTACAACAATATTTTATAACTTCACATACTGTGGTAGCACATACAACCCAACAGGATATTAATGTTTAGCAGATCAAGACTTATAAAATAATACCAAATAAGGAATACTTTGTACAGAAGATATTATATTTATCTGGCATTGGTGAATTTGGAGTTTCTTGGATGTTGTTCTCAGACACGGAGTATTACAATCTTCACTTTCCCATGATTGTCTAAAATTCCCACAGTTCCTTATGCCAATTTTCAATCTCTCTGCCACCTCACTGGCATGGATGCCAATCAGCAGACTTCTCATATCAGTTTTAGAGCAGTGGAAATGAGAAAACTGAGGAGGAATGGCTGAGGCAGAAGTGAATGAAAGTCACCTGATGCTGCAGGCATTCACTTACCAGCAACACACAATGGAACAGCACTTCTGGGCCCATGAAATGAGCACTGAGAGCTGGGAGTGGAACATGATGCAAATCTGAGACGATCAGCAGCGGCTTCAGAACTTTCAGATGCAGGCAGCCACGTTTTTGGAGTTGTGTGCTGAGCTTGCCCTGGCCTTCCAGTGCAGAGATACCAAAATAAGAGCTGCTTTGACAGTGGAAAAATGGGTGTATAGGACCATTAACCACCTCCTGCTGCACAGAATTGGGACTCTTGGCAATGTGCAGAAAATAATAGACAATTCAGTGCAATGGGCTTCCCAAACTGTGATGGAGCAATAGAGGAAATGCATATCTCGATTCTGGGCCCCTCCCACCTTAGTCTGAGTACTTAAGTAGAAAATGGTACTTTTCATTGTTAAGAAGGCATTAGTGGATCACCAGGAAGGTTTCACTGACATTAACAAAGGGTGGTCAGAGAAGGTGCACAATGCTTGGATTTTTAGGAATACAGGGCTTTTTAAAAAAGCTGCGTACCAGGGATATTTTTCCTGGACCAGCATATTCACACTGGTGGAATTGCAGTGCTAGTTGTGATTCTTTGGGACCTAGTCTACCAATTGCTTCTCTGGCTCATAAAGCCAGACCACCTTGACATCAACAAGGAAAGAGTTAGCTGTCACTTGAGTAGGTTCAAGATGATTTTGAATGTGCATTTGGTAGACTGAAAGGACACTAGAGATGTCTCATGACTAGGCTGGATGTCAGTGAGCCAAATATTTCTATTGTTTTTGCTTCATGTTGTGTTTTACATAATATTTGCAAAGCAAAGAGGGAAGGTTACCAACAGAGTGGAAGGGGGAAGAGGCAAGACTGCTGATTTTGATCCAAGGGCAATTACAGGCACACATCAAGGCACTGTACAGCTGAGGGGGGCCTTAAGAGCACATTTTGATAATGCACTGCAGTGTGCTGTTTTGTGTTAATTAGTGGCATTTCATGGTCAAACTGTAAATGGCTTGTGTATGGAATTTAACTGAATTCTTAATGCGTTTTATGAATCTGGTAAGAAGGTGCTGGTTGGGGGGGTCACTCGACTGTTTTGCAAGACAAAATTAATTTTGATTTTCACAAAAGAAAATCATTGAGCAGTGGAACAACAAAATTACTTCTGAAAACCATGTTTAAAACCATTTAAAAAGACAGTGTAAGGAGCTGACTGTTCCTCATGAATCATCTTGGTACATGTAGTCATAGCAGTTCTTATTTTCCACCGGATTGAGTGGAAGGGATAGTGTGGCATGCTGTGCAGGCATCTTAGCAAGGGAAATGTAAGGGCCAGGCCCTGGAAAATTGATGCACTACAATGACTGCCAGGGTGCAGGTCTTTGGAAATTTTGCTCCATAATGCTTTGTATCATCAACGTTTGCTGTCTCAGGAGCATAAAATCTTGATGGACTTTCCTGTGCACCTCCTGGTCCTTTTGCCTTTATTCCTGTCCTCCTTTCTTTCCTCCAAGATGTTCTCTCTCTACTCCCTTGTTTTGTGGGCTCCGAAGTGGGAGCTTCTGAGGAGATCTGAAAATATGGCCTCGTTTGTCTCGTTCTTCCTCCTCCTGATCGAAGTCAGTCTTTCAGCAGGTTTGGAGGGGATGCCTACTCAGGATACCTATCCCAGCTGAGGCCAACGGATAAGCAACAAGTCCAACTGGCATTGCTCGATATAAAGGGTCAGCAGACAGGAAAAGAGAAGAGAGAAAACATCCTAAAAGTTTCCAAAACAATATTCATAAAAATATGAGGTAGGACAGACTTGCTTCTGGGCTGTCTGCTTTAGGACCGTTCAGAAGCTCCCAGCATGGTGAATATATGGGAGCACTTTTCAAAACCTGTAGCCATGAGTGCTGGCAGATGGACTGCTATGTGTCTTGATTAATAAGTGTAGTGCAGTCAATACTTACTGATGGCCACCTCTTCTCCTCATTCCCTCTGAAGCACCTGGCATTGGCCACTGTCAGAAGACAGGATACTGGGCTAGATGGGCCATTGGTCTTACCCAGTATGACTCTTCTTATGGTGATTTTGGCTGATATATCACTCATAATGGTGCCCAATCCCAGAGAAGGCAAATGCTCCAGGTCACCCAGGCCTGTATGCTGCCGGGCTTTTCACAGAGATGGTGCCACCAGAGCTCATTGCAGAGTGTTTTAGGAAAGTTTCTGACTGCAGCCGAAAAAAACAAAGCAGCCCTTCTGAGAATTGTTCAGGCAAAATTTAAATAATACCTGTTTAACATTTTTCATGAGATTGTGCCAGATGACAAAGAGAGATTCATGCCAAAATGACCCAAATGCTCCAAAAGAGAAGAGTGATCTCTGCTGCTTAGTCCTGGAAGCCAGTTCAGAGCCAAGCCCCATGAGCCAGCAACAAACGATCTACCTCTTTCTACCCCTGAATCCAAGCAAAGCATGCAAGTAATTTGTTTATGACTTGGACTTCGGAGCTGGAAAATCAATTTTAGATATTTATTTATTTATTTATATTATGTATTCATGTACACTTGGAGCTATAAACCATCAGGCAGTCTGAATGACCAGTTACCGTGTTGCTTGTAAGGATTATTTTAAATTTTCTCTGTATTTTATTTGAGTGCTCAGATATTGGTTTCAGTGCATTTCTTCTCCTATTTGCAGTGCATCAATTTATGTTGCTAGACATTCTATCTGCCCACCATGGTACAAGCATGGAGTTGGGAATGTTTTTGTGTTTATAGTATTTTCTTTTCTTTTTTTGGCCGATGCATGTTGTTCAAATAAACTGTCTACTTCAAAAGGCAATTGCTTTTTTCCCTGCCCAGGTGCATTCAGCTGCCATTTTGAGTAGGGGATGGAAAAGTGAGGCATTTTCGGGCCCATGAACAAAATATGTGGGGAGAAGCATTCATATACCTATCTGAGCTCCCTTCCCTTCCTCAATGGGTTCCTCCTCTGGTTTGTCTGAGTCAAGTTCAGCTGACTCTGGCTTTCCACTGGGTCTGCTTCCATGTCCTTGATAAGCTCTTTGTTGCTGTGCATTGCTGGGGTTCCATCCTGTGGGTCTTACAATGTGTCTACTGCCACTTTTTGAGAAGCTGGGGGGATCCCCACCAAATGTGACATCTAACTCTGCATAGAAGTGGCATGTATTTGGGGCAGCCTCAGATTTTCTGTTGGCCTCCCTTGCCTTTTGTCCAGCTTCTGCAGGTCCTTCTCTTTCACCCAGCATTGCTGCCCATCCCTGTTGTGCCCCAGCTGATGCATGCCCTCTGCAATGTCCAAATAGACATCTTTATTTCTGCAGTTGTTCAGTATCTGGGCTTGCACTGCTCCTTCTTTCCACAGGAAATTCAGGACTTCTTTCCTGACCAGGCAGCAGCACAAGGTTTACTGTTTTTATGTGTATCCATAGCTGTGTGCTCTAAAGTGGGCTTGCATGGAAAGGTGTCTTTCAAAACATGCTTGTGATTGTAAAGCGGGTGGGTTGCTTCCGGTCACTGTGACCTCTTGGACAACAGAGTTCAGACTGGTGATCAGGAGCGTCATTGTCCTCGAGACAGAGGTGTTGTAGGACTATTGCCAGAGGGCTGTTTTTACTGGTATAAGTAACACATGGTCCACACAGACATTGTAACAATGGAACAGTGCAGATAGAGGGCTAATGTCATTCCGGGAGATGGTTTAATATGACCAACAGAAAGAGTTTTACAGCCAAACTCAAAACTGAGTATGGACACTGTAACCCGTTCGTGCCCAGGGTAGCCCACTTATAATGCCAGGGTCAGGGCAGGCTGTAAAAGGAGAGCAGATTCTCCCAGCACTGAGGGTGACACTGAAGTCAGACTTCCCAACCAGCCACAAACAGTGCTTCTGATTCCCCCACATTCGTTATCAAGAAGCCACTGTGCAAATACACACAGCCCCCTTTACTGCATTTCAGTCTCTGGCTCCCAAACTGCCACAAGGTCCAGTAAAGAGACCAGTCATTTAAACTCTATGCTCTTTACTAAAAAGGTTCCCTCTAATCCCCAAAGGGTCAGCCACAGTACCGGATCAAAATAAGTTTGGATCTTACCCAAAATGCCACGCTGCCAGCCAATCCTTTAGTAACTAAAACGAAAGGTTTATTATAAAAAGAAAAATAAACAATAAGAGAAATGTTAAAGGATTAAAGCAATCAGATACATACAAATGATTTGAAAGTCCATATACATCAGGTTTCTAGAAGAATTTTGTAATTGGAAGCTTGTATAGTTCCTCTGGTATACATCCAGTACCTGGATGGGTCTAAGTCCTTTGGTTCAGTTGCAAAGTGAATTAATCCAGAGGTGTGTGTCTGCAGCTGGACAGAAACAAAGACAAAATGGTTTCTGTGGCTTGATCTTATATACCTTCTGTCTCTGGTCATGCGGCCTGTAGGCCCTTACAAGAGCTAAAATGGAGTCCAGAGTCACATAGGCCAGTCCTGGTAACTCTTCAGGTATGCCTTTAGTTCCTTCCTGGGCCTTTTGCTTCTGTAAAGGGCTTGATGGGCCATTAAGCAGGCTATCGTCCTGCTGCCTCTCTGTCTGAGGTGTGTCTTATACAGCATAGTTTGAAATACAGGTATACCAAAGATGTCCATAACTTCCGTTACAGATATAACACATGAACATAAACATTATCATCTTACTCAGCACATTATAACCTTTCTAGCAGTACCTGACGTGGCATGTCTCACATGAATCACTATGATTTTGACATACTGATGTCAAACAATATAAGGAATCCTACCCTCCACCCCACCCCACCAATCCAGCCAGTGTGACAGACACAAACAAAGATGTGCCAAAATAAGGCTTGTTTTATGGTAACATTTTGAAATGTGGCTCAGGCCTTAGGACCAGCTAACACATTTTTACCACAATCAGTTAACTCATTTTTTAACATGACTATCTACCCTAGGGGCTAAGGGGTACTTGAATGTGTTAATTTAGACATGTTAGTTAGCACATCTAAAAACTCCACACGTTTCCCCAGAGTAGACAAACCTTTAGACTCGTGTGAGCCATCTGTCTGAAAGTGTGCCATAGATTGTGTCCTAAAATATGTGGCTACCAACTAGCATCTTTGTTTGTAGTGTACATGTGAAATAAAACATCTTTGTGTGGTTTCCATGGGAAACCTCTTGATTGTCTCTTAAGTAGGTATTCGAGTGTGCATGAACTATGTCTTTAAAGAACATGCAGTCTCTGAGCCTGGGATTTCATGAAGGAATATTGTAAATAATCCTTGTTTGTTTATACAAATTATGTTCAGTTGTTAGACACATTTGGCCAAGTTTCTGCCCTGACTTGCACCCTGTGCAGCCCCATAGCTTTCAGCTGGGCTGCAAGCAGTTCATGTTAGGGCTGAATCTAATCTTTTATCCTAGTATTAACCTAAATAAAGTATCTTACTTGTCAAAAATTGCAGAAGAGTGGAAAACTGCTATCACAATAAAATACTCATACTTCAGGGTTTATGTGTTCTTTCCGACTTGGCTAAAAAAATGTGTTCCTTTAAATTTGTTTCTGAATAATACTGTTGCCATCCACCCACTCACTGCTGTGTTTGCTTAATGTGGCATTTTACATGCCCCAGCGTTCTCTGTGTGGGTCCAGGCTTGAGGGGGCTTACACCCTCAACCAGTATTGTAGTCTGTAGTTTTCTGCTTTTTGTAGTACATTTTGATATGAATCTCCTTACATTTGCAATCATTCTTCATATAGTGACATCAGCTAGTGTTTCAACTCATCTGCCTTCATACTTTATGAGAGGAGACTAAGAGTGCATGGCTTGTGTAGCCTAGCAAAATGAAGTTGAGAAGGGGTTATGACTGCTCTCTATAAATACATTGGGGGCGGGGAGGGTAGACACTGGGGAACACGAGCTATTTAAGATAAAGAACAATGTTGGCACAAGAACAAATGGGTATACACTGGGAATTAGAAGAAGGAGTGAGTTTCTGAAACAGCCTTCCAGTAAAAAGCATTGGGGCAAATGGTCTAACTAGTTTTAAGATGGAGCTTGATAGATTTATGATTGGGATTATAGGGTGGTGGTAGGAGAGGACTGGACAGAGTGGCTCAAGAGGTCCCTTCAAATCCTCTGTTCTGTTTTCCTATACTAAATCAATTACATGTCTTACCACATCATAGACAAAATATCTCTTGATACTCTTTATGCTGTTTTTAAAAAAGTCTTCACTACTGCCCTGAAACTCTTGGTTTCCATCTATGATACTTTGGATCTTGAAAAGATTAATATTTAGAATTCATGCAAAATTTTCTGCAGTTTTTATTTCCTCCCCTTACGTGAGCACAAGCAAAAATCACAATGCAAGGGTTATTTGGAATAATTAAATCTGTTTTATAGTCTTCTCCCAACCTGCTAATAAAAGGGGTTCTATGAAAAAAATACCATCTGAACTCAAACATTTAAATGATTGTTTCAGATCCACTCAGGATCTTTTAACAGTAGTTTTTTAAAAAATCAGCTGTTCTGCATCCACACAGCAACTATCCATTTGTGGTCTTTTTGTTTGTCCAGAAATTATAATCCAGTTTATAATATCCAGAAATCCAGAAATTATAAAATCCAGAAATTATAATACAGTTTACAAATGCAAAAGTAGGTGGGGGGGGAGGAAAGTGATAATGAATGAAGATAATGGAAAAAAGTTGTGCTCTATCTACACTCCAATAGCACTGCATAAATAATAATAATGGAATATTATACATTTGAGCTTTACAACTTCAGGATACACCAACACCTATTAAGGGGGGTTTCTCTACCATAGAAGAGAACCCCAAGAATTGAGAAAATTCCAAATAATCCTGACACCCGATCATCCATTCTAAAACCATATGTCAGAACTTTTTAGTTGTTAGAACTGTTGATTTGCAGTAACAAATAGTAAATTACATTTAGAAGCCTGGTCATCCATTAGTATTTAATATGTCCTTCACAAAGCAGTGCACATATTGCAGTTCTGTATCTTGCAACAAATGACTCTTAACCATGGACACCAATTAAGGAAAAAATGGTTAAAAATATTCACAATCCCCAAAGAAAAAAGTTAGATCCATGACAGCACACACCTTTCCCCTGCAGTCTTCATTCTCCTTCAAAAGCATATTAGCATTGTATATCTTTTGCTATTGTTCTCTGCTCTATATTGTCCAGCCACTTGTAAAGATTGCCCTGTATGAGCACTCTCACTGCGTGAATGACACTCCAAGGTATATCTGCTGTTGAATACCAAATATATCTATTACATCCTACAACTTGCACAGTTTCTGTATGATTCTTCACATTTTGCTTTTACTTCCTATGCTTGCTAAATCTGGATATGCATTAAATATGTACTTTGTGCTTAAAGTGGGCTTAGCTTTATATCGTAAGCTGGGTCTGGTCAAGTCACACACAACTATAGTCTTTTACCTGCACACTGTCCAAAGCATTATTTTCATGTGTATTGATGGCAGTGCAGTCGATGATGATAATGATTTGCAGTCACACTTAACAGAACAAAACAAAAAACATAAGATCCACCAAAAACCACTCTCAACCCTGGATCCCAGGAACCATCTTTGACAGCAGCAATTGTTAAAAAAAAACGAAAAAGAAATAGCCAAAACTTAGACATTACCTCTCCCCATTTTACTGTAGGCTGCCTGGTGTGTGAGCACTTTTCCCTGCAGCTTGAGGTCTTCAAATCTCATTTTTGAGGATTTCAATAACTCAGTCATGGGTTCGGGGTTGTTATAAATGTGTATGGGTAGGGTTTTGTGGCCTGCCTTGTGCGGGAGGTCAGACTAGATGATCATATTGGTCCCTTCTGACCTATGAGTCTATGAGTCTATGAGAAGACCCTTCTCAGTGAAGACCGATAGGTTATATAGGGTAACAAGAGTTCCTTGCTAAGCAATCTGATTTATTTAAAGCCTCGCACTAGAAACAGAGGTAATGGATTTTTCTTTCTAGGGATCAGCTAAGGGCAGATTTTATTTTCCCCAGATGAGCTTTTTCCCTGAGCCTCAAAGAACCAGTAAACTGTAACATAGCCATACGAAAGAGAGGGTGATCCAGCTTTGTAAGGTTGTGATGGAGTTAATTCAGTTTTATAACTCTTCACATCAAAACTCATTCACTGACGAGGCAGAATCCTGACATGAATTATACAAAAAGAGAAGACGGGTAATTGAGGGGAGAAGGAAGTAATATTTTGCTAAAGCACAAATGATAATGTTCTGCTTTGTGTAATACATTATCTTACGTTTGTTTATAGGGCAACCTTAATACCAAAATCATTTTTAATTAGAAGATACAGTATTGTTGGCAAAAATAGCAAATTAATAAACTAAGTGGAAGATGATCTTTACTAGAATAGCATTTTATATCAAGATAATATGCTCTATGTGCATATATTATATTGTACAGTACATATAACAAAGTCATTCTAGTTTAATCTCATTTTTCATGTACATTTTTGAAACTGTCTTCTTGGATAATTAAATCTGACGCTTAATATATGGTATGTTAGCATCTGAGATGCCTGCTAGGGATCTTCAGTGCTGTCATGCATTATGTGGATTTCAGCCAAGATAGGAGGACTGGGATACTTGTTTCTGGTCACTTATCATTGAAGCGTTGACTGCAGGGGGGGAAAACCAACTATTAAAGAACACAGCCACTGTATGAAATGAAATATATTGGGTTTAGAAAAGAATATTCTTCTTCGAGTGCTTGCTCATGTCCATTCTATTATAGGTGTATGCACGCCTCCGTGCATGGTTACTGGAACTTTTTTCCCCTTAGCAGATCCCGTAGGGCCAGTTCCGGTGCCCCCTGGAGTCCCGCGCACATGCCGCGGTATATGAGGCGCTGCCAGCCCTACGCCCCCCTCAGTTCCTTTTTTCCACCTATGACGGTTGCTGGAACTGCTTTTGCTTGCATTGCAAGTGCTTCATTCCCTGTTGTTTGAACTGTTATCCTTGTTGTTTGTGTGTGTTAGGGAATTAGATTAAGTAACTGTTAATAGTGGTAGTTAGTACCTAGGGTAGTCCCGACTGGGACTTAGCCAAGACTGTGTGCCTCCTTCAGGAAGGCTTTCCTGCTCAGCAACCCCCACCACCACTCTCCCCCAACAGCTGCCTGAAGTGCTTGCATAAAGCCCATCGCAAGGAGAAGTGCAAGATCTGAAACCAAGGACTCAGAAGGACAAAGAAATCAGTTTGAAAGCCCTGCTCATGGAGGCAGCGCTTCATCTGGCCTCTGAGCTGACCCACTCCGTCTCGGTACTGAGCGTGGGGTCATGCAGAATGGACCATGGGCACTGGCCATGACTTGGCACCGCACACCATCTCCAGTACCAAAGAAGAAGCAGAAGCAGCACTCGGAACGAGATCACTCCCCCGCACCATCCAAATAGGTGGGGTGAAGCACAGTGCCGCACCGGGGCTGGACCATGGACACCCATTGACCAGAGCCAGCATCTCCAATCAGGGAGCCACCCCTGACTCTTGGAAGGGGAGGAGCCCCTCTGTACCTGCCAACACTGTCGGCACTGGAGTCCTTTCAGGCGGCAAGAGCCTTGTTGGCCTTGCTTACCCCACCTCCGCCCCAGCCTCCACCAAGGGAAAAGGGGCCAGTGTCACAGGGGGAACCCACATTGGGTCCCCCTGAATGGCTCAGGAGATCCTCAGTGCAGGGAGGAGATCTGCGCACCTGTCGCCTAGGATAGAGCAGCACCACTCCTCTAGAAGCCGTTGCAGGTCGCAGTCATCCGGCCGACATGCCCTGAGACAGAAAACGGAGTCATCCTCCCAAGTCTGGTCTTGATCCCTGGCATCAGGAGAAGCCCACTCCAAGAGACAGCACCGGTCACGGTTGCCCACTGGGCACTGCTCCACAGATAGATCCCACTGTTTCATTACCCCAAGATCTAAAGGGCCAAGAAGAAATATTACTCAAATCCCTTGTACCTGTTCACCCACCCATCCCCTGGGACTCTGGTAGTGGACGCTGCCAACCAGAGGGATAGGAAAGGGCAGCCGGGATCTACTCCAAAAAACAAAGGACAGCAAAAAGTTGGACTTGTTTGGGAGAAAAATGTATTCCATGGCAAGCTTACAGTTTAGGATTGCCAATCAACAGGCTCTCCTGGGCAGCAGAATTTTAACCTGTGGGACTCGCTGAGATGCTTCGCTCATGCTCTGCCCCAGGGCCAGATGCTTGACTTTAATACCATTGTGGAAGAGGGTACCACAGTGGTAGAGCAGCACTCCAGGCGTCCTCAGATGCCGCTGACTCAGCGGGCAGGACCATAGCCTCTGCCATCTGCATGTGCAGATGCTCGTGGCTCCAATCTTTCAGGCTGTCCCAAGAGGTCCAGCAGTCTATCCAGGACCTTCCCTTTGATGAGTCAGCCTTGTTCTTGGACCAGACTGATGCTAAGTTGCATAGTCTGAGGGACTCGAGGGCCACGCTCCGCTCCCTGGGCCTTTACATGTCATAGTCTTCTAGGCGTCAGTCACATCCCCAGACACAGCAGCAACAGAGGTATCAACCTCAACCATTCTTGAGCTATAGGCAATGAGAGAGAAATAGGGGGTTTAGGAGAGCAATCCACCCACAAGTTTTTCCTCAGCTCCTAAGCAGGGGTCATCTAGGCAGTCGGGTAATGAAAGGAGGCCCTTTTGATGGTGTGCCTGAGGACAGCGCCCCAGCCTGTTTCCTGGATCCCTCTCACCCCTTTTTGAACCATCTAGTGCCCTTCTGATCTGAGTGGTCCAAAAATTACTTCAGACCACTGAGTCCTTGGCATAGTTTTGGCAGACTATGCCCTCCAGTTTGTTTCTTCCCCTGACAACGCTCCCCTCCGTCCCTCTTCAGGGACCCCTCTCACGAGCAATTCCTCATTCAAGAGGTGGAGACCCTCCTCAGCCTGGGAGCAATGGAAAAGGTCCCTCGGGGCATGGCGGGAAGAGGGTTCTCTTTGAAATACTTCCTCATTCCCAAAGCGAAAGAGGGTCTAAGGCCCATATTAGACCTGCGTCGTCTCAATAAATATATCAAGAGACTCAAGTTTCGCATGGTCTCCCTAGCATCCATAATGCCTTCCCTGGATCCAGAAGACTGGTATGCCGCCCTCGATCTCAAGGATGCATATTTTCACATATCTATCCTCCCCAGCCACAGGCACTTCCTTCACTTCATGGTGACCAGCTCCCACTACCAGTTTACAGCTTTACCCTTAGGCCTGTCCTTGGCCCCCAGGGTGTTTACCAAACACATGGCGGTGGTGGCTGCGCACCTGAGGTGAAAGGGGGTACAAATTTTCCCCTACCTGGATGATTGGCTAATCAGGGGCAGGTCCAGATCCCAAGTTCAGAGCAGGGTGAGTCTGACATGTGCCACTTGCTGCCGGCTGGGCCTGCTGATAAACAAACAAAAGTCCAAGTTAAATCCTGTGAAGTGCATAGAATTCATCAGCGCAATCCTGGACACTTTCCAGGCCAGGGCCTTCCTGCCCCAATGGTGCTTCAAGGCAATGTCCTCCATTATTACCCAGCTGTGCCAATGCCATACAACAACAGCCAGGCATTGCATGCAGCTGTTAGGACACAAGGCGGCCTGCACCTATGTGATGAGGCCGGCTCACCTGAAGCTCAGACTGCTTCAAGCGTGGCTGGCCTCAGTGTACACTCCGAGCAGACACCCTTATGTGATCACAGTCCCCCCACACATCCTAGCCTCCTTAGAATGGTGGAGGACCCCTCAGGCAGTGTTGAAGGGTGTTCCGTTTGAGGACTAATTCCCTCGGTTACCCTAATGTTGGACACCCCGGATATAGGATGGGGTGCCCATATCAGCGCCGACCTCGGTACACAGGGGATCTGGTCAAGGGAAGAGAGGTGCCTGCACATCAATGTGAAAGAACTGCAGGCCATTCGCCTGGCGTGCAGAATGTTCCTCCGCTTCATTGCGGACAGGGTGGTACAAGTGCTGACAGACAATACAGCAACCATGTACTACATCAACAGGCAGGGGGGAGCCTGTTCCTCAGCCCTCTGCAGAGAAGCTATTTGTCTGTGGGACTTTGTGTTGAGGCACGATTTCCACATAATAGCCTCTGACCTCCTGGGGGTGAGGAATAATGAGGCAGACCACTTCAGAAGGTCGTTCTTACCCCACCACAATTGGTTGCTACCCTCAGAGGTGTTGTCTGTGATCTTCCGGAGGTAGGGCTCTCCCCAGATGAACCTGTTCACATCAGCTTGAAACAAGAAGTGCCCAAGGTTCTGCTCTCTCCTGGTTGAGAGGCCAGGTTGATTTCCGGTGCCTTCCTCCTGCACTGGTCAGGGAGCTTCATGTGCGTGTTCCCACCCATTCCCCTCCTGCTCAGAGTCCTGCTAAAGATCAAGAGGGACAAAGCGAACATTATCTGGATCACTCCAGCCTGGCCGCACCAGCACTGGTTCAGCATGCTGCTAGACCTCTCGATCGCCCCTCCTCTGGCATGTGTCTCCTGTCCCACGATCACAGTCGCCTGTTGCACCTGGACCTGGACTCCCTGCACCTCACAGCATGGCGATTCTGTGGCTGACCGAGGACAAGCAAGCCTGCTCAGCGCAGATCCAACAAGTCCTTCTTGGTAGCAGGAAGCCTTCTACGCATGTCATGTATTGGGCTAAGTGGAGGTGATTTACCTGTTGGGCGGAGTCCCGAGGTATCCTGCCTAGCCTCTCACCAATACAGGTGATCCTGGGGTATTTGGCTCAGCTAAAGCTCCAGGGACTGGCCGTGGCCTCCCTGAAGATTCGCCTAGTGGCCTTCCATCAGCCGCTAGAGGGAAGATCGCTGTTCTCTCACCCAATGTCGGTTAGAGTCCTCAAAGGAGTGGAAAGTCTCTATCCGCAGGTTCAGGACCCGGTACCTCCCTAGGACCTGGTCCTTTCATGTCTCACGAGGCCCCCCTTTGAATCCATGGCTGCATGCCCTTTGCTCCTCCTTTTCTGGAAGGTGGCTTCCTGGTGGCTATTACCTCGGCAAGGAGGGTCTCCGAGATTAGGGCACTGACCTCGGAGCCCCCTATACTGTATTCTATAAAGGTAAATTTGAGTTGAGGCCGCACCCAACCTTCATGCACAAGGTGGTTTCCCAATTTCACTGTAACCGAAATATATTTCTTCCCATGTTTTTTCTCAAACCTCATAGTTCGGAGGACGAGAGGAGGTGGCACTTGCTGGACACAAGATGGGCCCTGCTTTCTACATCAAGCGCACAAAGCCATTCCAGAGATTGATGCAGCACTTCATCATGGTTGCCGACCGGATGAAAGGCTCACCTGTCTCCACCCAGCATATCTCCTTGTGGACAACTTCCTGCTACGAGCAGGCGAAGGCGCCGCTTCCAGGAACCATCACAGCGCTCTCTACCAGAGCTCAAGCTTCATCTATGGCCTTCCTAGTAAGAGTGCCCGTGCAGGACATCTGCAGAGCTGCCACCTGGTCGTCAGTACATACTTTCATGTCTCATTACGCCGTGTCCAGCACGCGTGGGAAGATGCGGGCTTCGGCGGAACAGTGCTGTTCTTCGAGATGTGTTGTTCATGTCCATTCCATAACCCACCCCCCATCCCCGCTGCCGGAGTTGACAGAAAGAAGGAACTGAGGGAGCATAGGGCCAGCAGCGCCTCATATACCACGGCATGTGTGCAGATCTCCAGGGGGTGCCGGAGCTGGCCCTACAGAATCTGCTAAGGGCAAAAAAGTTCCGGTAACTGTGCATGGAGGCATGCACACACCTATAATAGAATGGACATGAGCAACACATCTTGAAGAAGACCAATTACTGGTAAGTAACCGCTTTTCTACAGAAAGAATATTTAATTATCTCTAGTATATTTTATCAACAAGGAAAATTCACAAAATGAGCCTTTTTTTTTAATGGCAAACTTGGAATATAAAAAGAGCACTTCAAATGTGGATGATAATACTTTTTTTTCATTAAAAATTAGAACATTATGTAAGCTAACTTTAAAAATATAGGCAGTAAGCATTATTTCTTGTTAGAAACTACAGAGATAGGTGCTCTATAAATACCACTGATCAACTGATTTGATAAATAAATAGTGAGGTTCCCTGACAGAACATAGTCAAGGCTGCTAAATCTAAATTAAGATCTATGTGTTGATCTCCAGGGACTACTGCAAGGCCCAATTTTTCTTCTGGGCTTTGAAAAGGGGAAAGGGCAGGAAGAAGTGTCTGGATTTGGAAGGAGTTGGGTTTTAATAGTCCAGATGGTTACTGGGATTTGGAGTATCGGTTGATTAAATGATTAAGGTGTGTTCTAATGTTATTAACTGGTGTCTTTTTGGTCAAATTTGTAACTTTCATATTATACATGTGCCTAGAGTACAGACAGGCATGTCTCATATATCCAGATAAATAAATGACAGCTTTAGTTTGTTTTGCAGATACACATATCCCACAAAAAGTGGAAACGTGAACAAATCACTAAGGAGGAGTACAAAAGAGAAGCACAAGTATAGGGATAAAATCAGAAAGACTAAGGTCCAAAGTGAGTTGCACATAGTAAGGAATAAAAGGCAAGAATAGGTTCTTTAAATATCTTAGGAGCAACAGAATGACAAGGAAAAGAGTACACTCTTTACTTAGTGGGGAAGGAGAGCTAATAACTGATGACGTCAAGAAGGCAGAGATGTTTAATGCGTATTTTGCTTCAGTCGAGACTAAAAAGTTTACTAGTGACCAGATGTTCAACACACTTAATACTAACAACAAGGAGGAAGGAACATAAGAAAACAGGGAAAGAACAGTTTAAAGAATATTTAGAAAAGTTAGATATATACAAATTGGCAGGGCCTGATGAAATTATACTGTTGGGTCCTTAAGTAACCAGAAGATACAATGTCAGAACTGTTAGCAGTTACCTCTGAGAGCTCAAGGAGGACGGGTGTGGTCCCAGAGGACTAGAGCGGTGCTAACATAGGGCTTATCTTTAAAAGAGGGAACAAAGAGGAATTATAGACCAGTCAGCCTAATTTAGATACCAGGAAAGATTGTGGAACAAATCATTAAAAAATCAGTTTGTAATCACGGAGAAGATAATAGGGTTATAAGGAATAGCCAACCTGGATTTGTCAAGAACAAATCATGCCAAACCAACCTCATTCCCATCTTTGACAGGGCTACTGGCCTAGTGGATGAGCGGGAAGTAGTAGATATGATATATCTTGATTTTAGTAATGTTTTTGACTCAATCCCACATGACGCTCTCATAAGCAAACTAGGGAAATGTGATGGAGATGAAATTACTATAATGTGGGTTGAAAAACCATACTCAAAGAATAGGTATGAATGGTTCATTGTCAAACTGGGAGGCATATATCTAGAGGAATCTCACAGGGGTCAGTCCTGAGTCTGGTACTATTCATTTTCATTAATAACCTGGATAATGGAGTAGAGAGTATGCTTATAAAATTTGAAGATTACACCAAGATGGGAAGGGTTGCAAGCACTTAGAATGACAGGAACAGAATTGAAAACGACCCTGACAGACTAGAAAATTGGTCTGAAATTAACAAGATGAAATTCAATAAAGACAAGCGCAAAGTACATAGGAAGGAAAAATCAAACAGATAACCACAAAATGGGGAATTGGCTCGGTAGTAGTAATGTTAAAAGTTCTGGGGGTTATAGTGGATCATAAATTGAAACTGAGGCAATGATTTGATGCAGCTGTGAAATGGCTAATACCATTTTCGGGTGTATTAACAAGTGTTGTATGTAAGACACAGAAGTTAATTGTCCTGCTCTAATCAGCACTGGTGAGGCCTCAGTTGGAGTATTGTGTCCAATTCTGGGTGCCACACTTTTGGAAAGATGTGGACAAATTGGAGAGAGCCCAGAGGAGAATAACAAAAATGCTAAAAGGTTTAGAAAAGCTCACCCTATAAGGAAAGGTTAAAAAAACTGAGCATCTTTAGTCTTGAGAAAAGAAAACCGAAAGGGGACCTTATAACAGTCTTCAAATAAATTAAAGGCTGATGTAAAGAGAATAGTAACCAGTTGTTCTCCATGTCTGCTGAAAGTAGGACAAGAAGTAATGGGCTTGCTCTGCAGCAAGGGAGATTGAGTTTAGATATTAGGAAAACTTTTCTAATTAAGGGTAGTTATGCTCTAGAATAGGCTTTCAAGGGAGATTGTAGAGTCCCCCTCCTTGGAGGATTTTAAGAACAGGTTACACAAACACCTGTCAGGGATGGTCTAGTTTTAATTGGTCCTGCCTCAGAACAGGGGGCTGAACTTGATGATATGTCAAGGTCTCTTTCACCCCTGCATTTCTGTGATTCTGTATGGATCTCATCTCATCCCTTTCCCCTCTGACTACTTGCTCTGTTCTTCTGAATGCCTGCACAGAATTTCTGTATAATTCAGTACCCTGCCTGTGCTCATCAGAATGGAGCCAAACCAGCAGCGCAAAGGGGATGGTTTGATGATGCACATCCACCCTCAAGCAAACCCACCTTCTAAGGTTGTTGGT
This sequence comes from Mesoclemmys tuberculata, assembly GCA_007922155.1. Classification (NCBI taxonomy): domain Eukaryota; kingdom Metazoa; phylum Chordata; order Testudines; family Chelidae; genus Mesoclemmys; species Mesoclemmys tuberculata. The sequence continues at coordinate 3,217,494 of ML675721.1, read as the reverse complement.
TGGCAGATTGTCCCAATGACTAGTCGCCAATGCATTGGCTGTTGTAGCCCTTCTGTTTTGAGGGGTTGATCTTTTTTTTCAGCATCTTAAGTACAGTTAAATTTTGTTACAACCACTGTGATTACCTACCTTCTGTACCGGCTTGCTCTTTTCTCTTGTAGTCCTTTCAGACATCTCGTTTGCTAAGCTATATAACTCTGGTCCTGAATACATCTTTGCCCTGATCTTTTCCTACATCCTGTCCTACTCCGTACACTCTACCCACACCTCTCCGCTCCTTACTTCAGACATTTTTCATACTGCCTTTTATGCTTAGAACAGCATCTCAGTTACATCACGTCTAGGTCCTTCCTTCTCCTACAAAAACCACTCTTGTTCAATAAAGCATTCCAGCTATAATTGCCATTTATTCTGTGTTTCTGCTGGTTTGTTTTGTAACCTCTTGCAACTTTAAGCTCCCCAAGGTTGGGATTTATCAGAATGGCTCAGTTCATCCAATGTACAATGTGTACACTTGCAGCCCTGCAGAAGTAAATAATAATAATAAATATTTATCAACCATGTCCTTTTTGGGGAGAGTAAGCTTTACATATGTTTACTGGAAAGACATGGTTAAGGTACTCAAGCAAACGGGAAAACAGAATAGGCCTATCACAGTGCAGATCACATGATTGGGAATTTTCACTAAATTAGTATTGCATTTATTTAGAGAGATTACATTAAGATGAAACACTTCCTGATAACTCTGGAATATCTTTCATGTGATCCACTAGCAAAGAAGCTTACCATTCACCTGGTGACAGAGAGTTTGCAGTGACTCCTATCTTCACAGACAGTTGGGACACTAAGCACCGAGTAATCCCCTGGGGAAAATGGAAGTTAAGAAAGCAGAAGTAAAACTGCTATGATCTAAGACCACAAGCCTTCATCTGACTAAATCAAGTCTATTTGTGTACACTGGGAGAAGGTAAAGGAAGTGAAATACTTATCTGTTCTGAACAGCTAGGCAGAAGGCATCGATAAGCCAGTTTAAAATGCAGGGGATCTGTTCTGCCATTGATGTTTAATGGAGTTCATGCATGTCACTCACATGAGTGTCATGCAATATTGAATATACCCATGTAAATTCACAAATATTGCTAAGAGAATAGACTCGCAAAAAGTCTTGATTTTAAGAAATAATATTTATAGATGATTCAGGAAAGTTACTCTTTTTGTTAGAGTACTCTTAATCCATTTTTGATGGTTGTCCATAAGGTGATTTAATGTATATTTAGTGTTCAACAGCAATTAGATTCTTCTGTATTATCAGTAGTGATCCATGCTCTTGGGACCAAGGTCAGATTCCCCTGGAAGCAGTAGCCATATGTATGTCCAATCTCAGAATTGAACACATGATGCAAGGTTATATAAGAAGATGTAGCCTCACCTCCACACTAATTCCTTATGACCTCTCCTTTGAGAGGATGCAGACCCCTCATGCTCCTTTTCATTAACACCCATTTTACCTTCAGTGCATTTAGTTTATTGTACTTATGTTTTATTTGTTATTTCTGACAGATGGACAAAGCTTTTTGTACTCTGTATATTTTTGTATATTACCCCTCATAATTTATATGGCTGAGCTACACTGAATTCTGTGACAGTGTGTGTGAATTGATGAAAAAATCATTCAGTAACTTTCAGTTTTATTGAAATATTTCTAACAGTGCACAACAAAATGAAAATCTAATCAATGTCTATTATTGTTTCCTTTGTAGCAAAACAGTGCCACCTGGCATTCGACAATGGGCAAACCCTTGAAAAAAACATGTTCAGTGACAATTTTTTCCCCTGCCTTGGTTGTGAACTGAATTCAAAATTGTATAGACTCTAACCAGAAGTTTTGGAGGTGTGAGGGAGGTCTAGCTTAAATTCAGAAGTCAACACCTCATTGAGGTGAATGGAGTTTAGAGTTTGCACCTCATAGATTTATGAGATAGCTTCAGAAGTTCACACTTTTTTATGTGATGATGGAGAGGGGGAAGCTCACATTTTCTATTTTTATTGTTTGGAAATAGTTTTCTGTCATGCAAGGCTGTGGAATGAAATGCAAGCAGCTTCAGCAGTTTTGTGTGGTGGCTACTGCCTCCTGCAAGCTTCCCTATGAACCCACAATCTCTGTGTACTCTTCTGCTACTGGCTGCTTTGATTACCCCACTCCTCCAGCTAGCCACACAGTCTCCTCTTCCATGGAGCTAAGGGTAGAAGCTGCTGTCCTTGATGCCTCCACCTTCTCCCTTAAAGGTGAGCAACATGGAAGCAGATACAGGAAATGTACTAAACTCCTCTTTGTAGGTAACTTGCAGAACAAAAGAAACAGATTGAGAGGAAGAAGGCAAGAAGGTAAAATGGAATGCAGGGTGCTCAGGAACAGAAGGAGGTGGATTTATTTGGCAGCTTGGCAACAAGATAAAATTTGCAGCTATCTGCACAGCCACATAATTGTATTATATACTGGGGCCACTGTGTATTTGTGTATCTAGCTAGTTAAATTAGTAGTTACTAAATAACTCTCCATGCTGTTGCATTGACACTTGGATTATTCTGTTCTACTTCCCTAGTTCTGGTTAGTGGATCCATAAAACAGATCTAAGCTTGGGGATCAAGCACCGTTCTTCATGTAACAGCAAAAGGTGTCCTATGGACAAACGTGCAATGAAGAAGATATGATCCATGTCCTAAGGAGCATACTATCTAACAGCTTAGTGTGGATTCAGACATACATAAAAGGATGCCTATATGTATTTGAACTGATAAAGGAATCCTTGAAGACTTCTAGATTGTGATGCTCCTGAACCCAAATAAAGTTTGCCAAGATTTTCAATATTCCTCAACTTTTGGATGCTCAACTTAATACCTTAAAGGACTTGGTTTTCATGAATTCCTGAGTGTCCACCCTCTGCAAATAGATCCATTTAAAGTGTCTTAAGTTGGCACCCCAAAGTTAAGCCACCCAAAATCACTAGTTACTTTTGATCATCTTGGCAATCACCTTTAGAGTGTAGTGCATGATACATCTACTTAATTATCCTTTTCCCCAAATAGCTATGTCAGATTACCTTGTGAGGTGCTCCGATACGGTTGTGATGAGCGCTGTAGAAATATATACAAACAATTAAAATATAACTAAAATATGGGTTGGCAAATGAAAACATTTTAACAGCAATTATTATATTGAGTATATACATTTAAACTATTAAGTTTCAATTCAATGTGAGTAAAAATTGCAGAGATATATATTGTCCCAAATCTGAGTTTACAATAAAAATACTAACCTTAGCTAAAGTGCTGATATAATGTTGCACTGGATCTTGTATATTAAATGGATGTTCATATCCGTCATTCAGTTTGTTTTACATTTCTCTTATGACCTTAGCACCTTGGTGAACTTTTTGTATTCGTTCAATGTTAAATGTAAAACTTTTCTTTGTAGATCTTAGGAATACATAAAGAAAACTATAATCACAAGTTACAGTTTTAGTGAATGTTGTTTCAAATGTGACCTAAATACAAATCTACAATTATAAATTCACATTGCTAATTTGTATTAATTACATTGAATTGGATAGGGCCTGAAAGTTATTCAAATGATGTTTAAGAAGAAACAGACAAGTGAGGAAATCATTAACATTTGTCTCTTTGGCTTTGTCCTGTTGTGGAAAATGGCCATTCCTGTCCATGGGAGGGTTATGATATGTATCTTTTACACTTCTAAGGGTTAATTACTGGGAGTTGCACAAAAACAGACAGTGCCCATGTGGTCAGAAAAGGACAAACCCTCTTGTCAAGTGCCCAAGACAAGCTTGGTGTGGGTGTCAAGCATTCTCAAAACAAGTTTTCTTTGTTTCAGAACAAGTTGCAGCAGGAACAAAAAAATACAAAGATATCCTATAATCACCACCTTGCACTTCAAAGAGCAAATACTCAGATTATTGTAAAGGATTTGGAGATCCTCTCTTTTAATTCTAACATGGCCACACAGTTGACACCACTTATATATTACAGTTTTATTAAGAAGCGACAGCATAATAATTCTAGTCTGGGAGAAAAAGGTAAAATACACTAGTAACCCTCAGGCTCTTTTCTGTCCTGATCTATGCCCTGCTTAGACCTTGCTTGCATTAATTTACTTGGAAGAGGGTGGAGTGGTGCTCTCCCAGCTAATTTATGAAAGAATCTTCTCTGACTTCGATTATTTCCACTCCCCCCCCCCCCCAGTAACTGGGATGTTTTGTTAAGGATCAGAAGAAAAGGAGAGCCTGCTAACAAGAGTGGATCCATATACCAAGGTTCTTAGATACTGTGGGGATGGGGTGTTATAATCTATATAGGAGAGAGTGAAGGAATTACATTAATTCCGTGTGTCCATGTTAAATTTGCTGGAGTGTAGTTTACACTTCCTCACTGCTTCGAGAACACATAACTCAAGGTCTTTGGTACTGTTACTAGTATTAAACTTTGCCTGCATAATTTCTTAAATGCGTTAAGTTCTGCTTTGGGAATGTTCATCCTGTCTGATGCTGTGAACAATGTAGTCAGGAAAGGAGAGAACTCAATCTGTTTTTACATGTCTTGTACATTACATAAAGGTACTGAGAATAAAGTCCCTAGTGTATTTCCTGTAGAACTTCCTTTACAGCTTCCATGGAGCTGGAGCAACTTGTGGATCTTTTGCAACAGCAGTTTATTTGGGATGGTGAGGTGCAAACTGATTTTCATAATTTGGCACACGAAAATTTCAGATAGAGTGAAGTTACTTATAAGCAAATGGAGTTCTGTAAAGGTATTAGAGCAAATTTGGAGGTAATGTCTAGGAAAGTGTAATTTAATCTCTGTGGCTCTGATTCTCAGCTGCATACAATAATCACTGGGTGCAGCTTGGAGTCGGGGGGACTGTGGAGTCCTGGGCCAGGGCCTCAGCATAATTTGCAGTAGCCTCAGTGCTGCTCTTTAGGGCCTTACCTGGTAACCCAATGGGGCTATTCAGGCAATTGGGGATTGCCAAAACCCAACGGTGCCACTCTCCTTTAGCATGAGCCATGAGAAGATGACATCGAGCTCCCTGACTTTCCAGGGATCCCCATTGTTACAGGGGAGTACACCCTCTAGCCAGATACAGCAAGTTTAAATAGGGAATCCTCAGTTACTGGCAAAAACCCACCTTTCACCTTTAAACACCACTCAACACCTGTAAACAGGATTGAACTCTTTTTAAAATATCATGATCAATCCTTGGGGTAATATGTTTTAAAAGGTGTTAAATCCTTTCACACCAAATGCTAACACATTTTTAAATAGCACTTAATTGAAATGCTTAAATGACAAGTAGTATGTAAAGGATCAAGTTTGCCCTCAAAACTAGGCACCAGGAAGGAATCCAAGTGGGATTAGCTCCAAGTAAGAAGGGACATAAATCCAGACATTTGGTGATCTAGGAGAAGGTGGTGACAACATATATATCTTTAGAAGATGGTTCCAGATGTTTACTAGAGGGCTTTCACTTGCTGTTGAAAAACAGTGCCAAAACAGACTATATCATATCCATGATATGATTCTGCTTTGAGTGCTGAGTTTACACTGGGTATTGAAGAGCCCTTGCAACCATGCTTTGACCATCAAAAAATATTTCTTTTTCTTCCTGAAGTCTCTTGACATGTAAGGCACTGGGGCAACTGTAGCTTGAGTTTTTGACGCAGATGAAGGATGTCAGTGCAAATAGATGGCTTTGAGGCGGTCAGTGTTAGAAAACTTGGCACCAAAACACTCCTGCACAAGAGAAGTTTGAAGTGCCTGTCTTTCTCCAACTTGGCTTTTTGAGTGAGTTACACCTTGAACTTGGAAAATGACCATTTGAAGAAACAAAAATAAAACATTCTTACAGCAGGACGCTTATCAAAGAGCTAGACATCTGCCTGTGTGATGATACACACCCATTAGGAGCAGAGAAGATAGCAAACCCAGTGTAGACTAAGACCGAAACAGAGGAGGTTGCAAAGGCATTGTGCTCAGCACCTTGGTGAGAGTTTTTTGCACAAAGCAGTTTTGCTGCACTCTAGGGAATGTTGCAGCCAGTCCTCCTTAGCTTGCTCTGATAGAGGGTCGTTGGGGGTGGGGGGCAGTAAAGCAGAGAAATGAAGGGACTTCAATGTTTCCAGAACGGAAAAAAAAATCAACCAAAAATTAGGGGGAAAAATGCCTTCTAGTCCCAAAGTGGTGTAGGGTGTAGAAACCAGCATCAGAGCAGACTTCCCCCCTTCTCAATGTGACTCAACAGTTGAGTGCATTATTTTTAACACCTTGTCTGGAATCGAAAGACGAGCATGGTGGTAGAAGGGATTTCAAAACACCTTTGACACTTTTAATAGTATCAGATGGTAAAGTATTATAAAAACAAAAAAGGGTTTCTGATTGCTAAGAAATATTTTGCCCAATCGTCTGTGGTATAGCCAATATTCTAACTCTAAATTGCTGAGAACGCTAAGTCATTCAGTAGGAATGAGTTTAAATGAATGGGTATTGTGAGAAATTTATAATTGTGTACAGTTTTTGGTCACGTACGGTCTCTGTGTGTGTGTGTGTGTGTGTGTGTGTGATTGTTAAACTTAGATCTAAATAAGAAATTTTACTCAGGAGGATAAAAGCCATTTTCCATATTTTCTGTTGAAGAATATAGATTAGCACAGCCTCTTTGTTTCTCTTTAGAATTACTTGGCTTTGTTTCTGTTGGAATTATTCTTTGCCTTACATCAGGCTGAGGATGACTTATGGGACTGTCCTCTTCAGCTCTAGTCCTTTTCTCTTGTCACAAAAGGCTTGTGGAACCTCACCACACTTCACCAGTGCCAGTTGATAAACTCATGAAACTTTCTTGTTTTCTTAGCCAGTAACAACTCCACAATTCTGATTCCTCAAATTAATAATCTCCAGAGATGAGCAAAAATCAAAATTTCCATCACACAGCAAATTTTAATATTTTGAAATTTGTTTGGTCTCAGTTGGGATGAAAATTTGATATATTGGAACTGTTCATGGGGAAAAAAGTTCTGAAAATGTTTTGTTATGAGCCAGTTCAACATTAAACTGCATCTGACTGTGGTGCTGTAGTGCTTCATGGAATTGTAGTTTGGGTGCCACATGCAGTCATTCTTTCCTAAAGGCAAAGCCCCCTGGCTGGATTACATTTCCCATGGTGCACCACAGATGAGACTCCCATAACACACTATACAGTGCATCAAGGGAGATGTCATGGGAGTCTGGTCAAGGACCCTGGCCCGTAAGAAAGAATGGGGGCCTAAAACACCCAGATTACAACTCCCATGAGGCACTATGGCAATTCAGGCAGACACAGTTTACTGTCAAACTGATTTGAAACAAAATGCTTTTTAGTGCAGCAAACCAGAATGTTTCAATTGTGAATCTAATTCACCTGAAAGAAAATATTTCATTCTTCTTCAAGTGTTTGCTCATGTTGACTCCATTCTAGGTGTGTGTGTGCCTCTGTGCACGGTTACCAGAAATTTTTTCCCTTCAGCAACACTCGTAGGGCCAGCTCCAGTGCCCCCTTGAATCCTGCACACATGCCCTGATATATGAGATGTCGCCGGCCCTATGCCCCCTCAGTTCCTTCTTTCTGTGGAACTGCTCTGCTTGCTCACAAGTGCTCTGTATCTTCAGTAGTTATGATTGTTGTTGTAATTCGTTCTCTGTTAGTTAAGTAGTTGTTAATAGTTCGTTAGTTATGTTATGAATAGTCCCTGCTAGGACCTTTGCCCGGGAGCAGGGCATGCCCCGGTCTCAGGTTTCAAGCCCTGCGACTCCTGCAGCAAACCCTTCCCTCTTAGTGACCCCCATGATAGTTGCCTGAAGTGCCTGGGGGAAGGTCACAGGAAGGAGAAGTGTAAGATCTGTAAGACTTTCAGGCTGCGGACCCAGAAGGAGAGGAAAATCCGCCTAAACGCAGCACTCAGACCAGCCTCCAGACCAGCATGACCCTCTTGGTGCTGAGTATGGCATCGGGACAAAACGCCCAGTCATCACCAGACCTCTTCCTCTTCCCCATCAAGGAAGAAACAGAAGAAGTGACATGCAGAGAGAGGCCACTCCCCCTGCACCAAGAAGTCAAGGGGAAGTGAGGTTGAGCACAGGACCTGTTTCGGACCAACTGGCTGAGGGTCAGCAGGAGAGGTGATCGATGCCCAGGAGTGCGACCCCGATGAAAGAGCCACCCTCGACTTCTGAGAGCAGAAGGGGGACTCTTCACCTTACAATGCCATCAACACGAGAGGCATTCCAGGCAGCGAGAAACTTGATGGCCCTGCTGTTGCCGCCTTCTCCTCGGCTCCCAGTGCCATCGAAGGAAAAGGCTCCAGTTTCTAAGGGGAAACCTGCGATGGGTCCCCCCCAATGGCTGCACTGCTCCCCCGAACAGAGGCGCCCATCCCCGAGGGCCCGGTCACTGCACAGGGAATTGACATCATGGCACCGGTTCCCAAGAGGGCACTCCCACTCCCCATCTCTGGGGTGCTCCTCGGTGGAACATCAGAAGTAGTCACTGGCTGCCTCGCAGCACCAATCACGATCTCCAGCACCAAGGGCCTCTTGCTTGGAAGGATGGCACCGTTCCCATTCAACCTTCTGCAGGCATTCTTCAGAAGGGAGTTGGCAGTATTCCCGCTCCCTGGCACCAAAACGTTCTCCCGTACAGGCACAGCACAGAACCCAGTCACCAGAGAAGGAGTCATCACCTAAAGGGGGCAAATGATGTCACAAGTCTTCGGTCTTGAGGCACCGATCTTCGATGTGGCACCGGTCCCACTCATCCTTGGGCCATGGATCCTTGGCAACCCAGTGTTGGTCAGGTGAGCGGCACCACTGTTCATCCTCTTCATGCACCCCAATTCCAAGGCAGCAGTCATCTGAGCTCCACCTGCACCCCGTCTCACCACACCGCAAGGGAGCCAGCTGCTGCCCCCCTGTGGTCATTCAGCAGTGAGTCCATTTCCTCAAGGGAAGACAGGCAGCCTGCTGTCCGACCGGGGCATCCCCAACCCCAGGGACTCAGGAGCAAGTCCCCTACTCTGAAGCTCCTGGTTGACCCCAAAGCCAGTGGCTGGTGCAGTGGCTGTATTAGGCATCCTGGGGAATCCCACTGGGACCAGGCTTTCTCTCATACAAATCCTCTGGCATGCAGTCAGTGCCAGTGGCCCCGGAGAGGGTGCACAAGTCAGTGTCGGAGGAGGAGTTGGACCCGCAGAAGGAGACGTCAGTGGCTCTCCATCAGCAGGAGGGGTTGCCACCAACCTCCATGCCAACTCAGTCCTCATCATTCTCCCCAGGCAAGTTGGTTGTGTCACAGCCATCTGTCCCTCTAGACGATTTTCAGCCCCACCAAGAGCTCCTTAAGAGGGTAGCCTCAAATTTGGAATTGGAGGCAGAGGAGCTCAAGGAGCCTCGGATAGCCTCTTTGATGTGCTGGCAGCAACAGTGCAGCCCCGGGTCACCCTGCCTGTACACGAAGAGGTGCTCAAGGTAGTCAAAGCCCTGTGGCAGATGCCATCATCTGTGGTCCCAAGATCAAAAAGGGCAGAGAAAAAGTACTATGTTCCCACCAAGGGATTTGAATATCTATTCACCCACCCCTCCCTGAGTTTCCTAGTGGTGGCAGCTGCTAATGAGCATGATAGGCAGAGCCAGCCTAGTGTGCCTCCCAAAAACAAAGACAACATAAAACTGGACCTTTTGGGGAGAAAAATGTATTTGACAGCAAGCCTACAGTTTTGCATTGCTAATGAACAGGTGCTCCTGGCCAGGTACAATTATAATCTTTGGGACTCCCTCAAAAGTTTTGAGGAGTCCCTGCCCCAGGAGCAGGCACCGGACTTCACCACCATCCTTCAGGAGGGTATAACGGTGGCTAGTGTGGCCCTGCAGGCGGCTTCTGATGTGGCGGATTCCGCTGGGAGGGCCATGGCCTTGGCAATCCGTATGCATTGGTGCTCTTGGCTGCATCTTCCGGACTGTCACAGGAGGTGCAGCAGTCCACTCAAGACCTCCCCTTCGACAGGTCTGCTCTCTTCTCTGACCAGACTGACACCAGATTACACGGTCTGAAGGATTCGAGGGCCATGCTGTGTTCCTTGGGTCTTTATACACCACTGGCCTCGAGGCATCAGTTCTGCTCTCAGCAGCAGCAGCAGCAGCAGCAATCAGCCTCCTTGTTTCACCCCCTACAGATGAAAGAACAGAGATAGGGGGTGTAGGAGGTTCTGGGCAACTATGGGATCTGCCCCAGCTCCCCAGCTGGAGCCTTCCAGGCACTCCAACAGCCAGCGTCATTCCTTTTGAGGGTGCACCCAAGGACGGCATTCCAGTCCCCAGACAGGATCCTCCCTCCCATCCATTCCTCAACTGTCTTGTCCCCTTCCTGTCCGAATGGGCCAAGATAACATTGGACTATTGGGTCCTTGGCATAATCTTGGCAGCATATGTCCTGCAGTTTTCTTCTCCCCCTCCTCACAATCTCCCTGCCCATCCCTCTTCAGGGACCCCACTCATGAGCAACTTCTCGTGCAGGAGGTGGAGAACCTTATTAGCCATGGGGCTGTAGAGGAGGTACCAATGGACATGAAAGGGAAAGGATTTTGTTCCCAGTACTTACTTATTCCCAAAGCAAATGGGGGTCTCAAGTCCATTCTAGGCCTATCTCGTCTCAACAAATATCTCAAGAGACTGAAGTTCCACATGGTCTCCCTACCCTCCATCATTCCCTCTGTGGATCCAGGATACTAGTATGCTGCTCTCGACATAAAGGACACGTACTTCCACGTCATGATTTTTCCCGGCCAGAGGCGATTTCTCTGCTTTGTCGTGGCCTACTCCCACTACCAGTTTACAGCATTACCCTTTGGCCTCTCGTCTGCCCCAAGAGTGTTTACAAAATGCATGGCGGTGTGGCAGCACACCTAAGATGCCAGGCCATGCAGATTTACCCGTACCTAGACTGGCTGATCAAGGGCAGGTCTCAGACTCAGGTCTGAAGCAGCCTGGACTTTGTATGTACGATCTGCCACCATCTGAATCTGTTAATAAACTAACAGAAATCAACACTAATGCTGGTACAGCGGATAGAATTCATTGGCGTGGTCCTGGACTTCACAAGGGCCAGAGTGTTTCTGCCACAATCTCACTTTGAAGCCATGTCGGACATTATTACTCACCTGTGAAAGTGCCTCATCACGACAGCCAGGTCTTGTCTGCAGCTGCTGGGCCATACAGCAGCTTGCACATATGTAGGAAGGCTTGCACGCCTAGGGTTCAGGCTGCCCCGGTCGTGGCTGGCCTCGGCGTATGCCTGAGCAGGCATGCACTGGACCAAGTGGTCACGGTCCCTCCCCGTGTCCTGTCCTTACTGGAATGTTGGCAGGACCCTCGCTCAGTGCTGCGGGGCATGTCATTCAAGGAGCTAGCCCCCTTGGTCACAATGGTTTTGGATGACTCGGGTTTGTGGGGGGAGGAGGCCATATCAGCTCCAACCATAGCATGCAAGGGGTTTGGTCGCAGGAGGAGTGAGACATGAACATAAACATGAGGGAGCTACAGGTGATGCATCTGGCTTGCAAGGTGTTTGTTCCCTTCATTGTGGACAAGGTGCTGACGGACAGCATTGCTGCCATGTACTATAACAACAGGGAGAGGGGGAGGTCCTTCTTCACCCTTTGTAGGTAGCCGTTATATCTGTGGAACCTGGTAGTGAGACATGCTTTTCACCTTATAGCCACTCACCTTTCGGGCATCAGGAGCGATGCAGCAGTCCACCTCAGCAAGTCCTTTTTACCCCGCCACAACTGGTCACTCCACCCAAGGGCAGCCACTATGACCTTCCAGAGGTGGGGCTTTCCCCAAGTGTATTTGTTTGCTTTTAGAGGGAAAAAGAAGTGTCCACAGTTCTGTTCTCTCCGCGGCCTCGAGGTGGGGTCACTATCCAAGGCTTTCTCTTACAGTGGAAGGGGGTTCTGATGTATGCATTCCGGCCCTTTCTGCTCCTGCACAGAGTTCTCCTGAAAATTAAGAGGGACAGAGCAAACATCATCCTGGTCATGCCAGCATGGTCCTGCCAGCATTGGTTCAGCACACTGCTGGAACTGTCAATCTCCCCACCCCCCACTGGAGTTGCCTCAGTGGTACGATCTCCTGTCCCAGGACCAAGGCGACTTACTGAACCCAGATCTAGAATCTCTGCATCTCACGGCATGGAGACTTCATGGCTGAACCTGGAGGAAGGGCCTGTTCGTTGCAGGTTCAACAAATTCTTCTGGGCAACAGAAAGCTTTCCACTTGGACTGCATGCCTGACCAAATGGAAGCGGTTCACTTGCTGGGTGGCATCCAATGGAATTCCACCCGAACAGTCATTGATCTAGGCTATTCTGGAGTGCTTTTTGCACCTTAAGTTGCTAGGCCTCGTTATGACTTCGTTGAAGGTTCACCTGGCAGCCATCTCAGCCTTTCACCATCCACTAGAAGGGAAATCTATTTTTTCCCTCACCATGATGGTTAGGTTCCTGAAAGGAATAGAGAGGCTCTACCTTCAGGTTCAAAACCCAGTGACTCCTTGGGATTTCAACCTAGTTCTGTCTCAGCTCACGGGTTCCCCACTTCAAGCCTTTAGCTACCGGTCCATTGCTATAGCTCTCCTGGAAGGTGTCCTTCCTGGTAGCAATTACCTCAGCAAGACAAGTCTCTTAGATTAGGATGCTCACCTCAGAGCTGCCATATACAACCTTCTATAAGGACAAGGTCCAGTTGCGGCCTCATCTCACTTTCTTACTCAAGGTGATGTCTCAGTTTCATTATAACCAAGATATATTTCTTCCAGTGTTCTTTCCCGAGGCGCATGGCTCAGAGGAAGAATGGAGGTGGCATATGCTTGGTAGACGGGCGTTAGCTTTCTACATTGAATGCACTAAGTCATTCCAGAAAACTACACAACTCTTTGTTGCAGTGGCAGCTAGGATGAAGGGCTTACCTGTCTCCACCCAGCGTATTTCCTCCTGGATAAATTCCTGCATCAAGTTTTGTTACAAGCAGGCAAAGGTGCCTCTACTGGGTGTTGTCACAGCCCACTCTACCAGAGCACAAGCTTCCTCAGCGGCCTTTCTGGTGGAGGTGCCGATGCAGGATATCTGTAAAGCTGCTACCTGGTCATCAGTGCACACCTTCATGTCCCACTATGCCTTTGTCCAGCAGGCACAGGATGATGCCGGGTTCAGCAGAGTGGTGCTCCAGACAGCTCATCTGTAACTCCAGAGCCCCCACCTCCAAAGTATTGCTTGTGAATCATCTAGAATGGAATTGACATGAGCAAGCACTCAAAGAAGAAAAGATGGTTACTCACCTTGCAACTGTTATTCCTAGAGATGTCTTGCTCATGTCCATTCCATGACCCGCCCCTCGTCCCCGCTGTCAGAGTTGAGGGCAAGAAGGAACGGAGGGTGTAGGACTGGCAGCACCTCATGTACCACTGCATGTGCACAGGACTCCAGGAGGCACCAAAGCCAGCCCTACAGGTACTGCTGAAGGGATAAACATTCTGGTAACTGTGCACGGGGTGCATGCACATCTAGAATGGAATGGACATGGGCAACACATCTCGAAGAACAACAGCTACAGAGGTGAGTAACTGACTTTTTTGACTGTCCATTGGGAAAAGTCAAAACTGTTCAGCAAAATTAAAAATGTCAACGTTGAAGAAACTGCAAAAATTATTTTGACAGAAAATTCCCAACCATCTCTAATAAACTCAGTCATTTGACTCCTTTCTATCATCCTTTCCCCATATGGAGTCTCTAAACAATTCCTGTCACTTCTTGAACATTTCTAAAGTTTGGCGTTTCCTCTCTGTCCCCACCACTAAAACATGGATTTACATTATGACACTCTTTTTTACCTGCATTGCCCCTTTTTAATCTCCCTGGACTCCACCCCCACCCCCACCCACCCCCAGTCTAACATGTTGCAGGTAAAATAGTTGTCTGAGCGTGTCAGATGACTGAAGTTCTTTGCAGGTCCCCTCTTTCTTTCTGCAGAAACCAGTAAGTGTGTTGAATAATCATTAACTTAAATCTTCCATAATTTCTTGCATCTCAGGTATCAAAATGGGAAAACACATCTTTGATATTACCTGTACCTCATTCTGGGCAAGGCAACAAATGACAAAGTAGAAATCTAAACATACAATTTAAGAGTTGGGAAGGAAAAATAGGCATTTAATTTTGCTAAGTATGAAACTCATTTTGGGGTAGCTGGAACCCCTTGAAGAGTAATACATTTAATCTGAACTAACAGTGGAGTAATGTTCTTGCTGAAATAGCACTGTAGAATCCGGCTATAAGAAGGAGTTTAAATTAGCATTGCAGCAACGCAGACAAAAGGAAACAGCGTAAAGAAAGGACGTTTTAGATGTGGATAAAGATAGCATGGAAGTGTGCACTTAGTGTCACTAAGATTTAATTTGGGAATCATGCCACAGCAAAAAGCTGACTGAAAAGTAATACAGTGTTTGTAGTGTTAATACAAAAGAGAAGAGAAATATAGAAGGGATGTTTCAGAAATGGATCTAAATATAGATATACTGTCTCACCCATCCAACTTGCTTCTTATATAGTTTTTTGGGAGGCTGTTGAAACTAGAAGTCAAGCAGAAAGGAGCAGGCATAAGAAGGGAGACTACAGAGAAGCCTTCAAAGGAGAAGAAAGAAAGCAATTTAAAATAAGCATGTACAGGAAATATTAAACATTAAGACAAATAATGCAAGGTGAAATGCTGGGAAGATGACAGAGATACTGTGGTTGACAAAATATAAGGGAAATTCGCATATCTGGCAGAATGTTGCAGAGCATGTCATGATATATATTACAGTAGGCCACATTTTCAAATGTTGACTAAAAAAATGCAAGTCCCAAACCACATATTTGCTTGTATTAATGAGATGATGACACACACACTTAACTGATAATAGCCATACTTATGTAAGTTTTTTCTGTGCCAACTGATGTGCAGTCACTTTTGTGAGCACAATTTCAGAGTCTGCCTTTCCAAAATTTGGTCCACTAAATCAAGAGCTTTTGTGTATTCAGGGAAAGATACATACTGGTTTACTCTCTCTCTCTCTTTTTCCATTATCATTCTTAGTCTCAAGGTGTGATCTAAGATTCCCAAAGGCATCCTGTAATAGTCTTACTTTGCACTACTCATCTTGCCTTTGACCACTATCTCATATGGCCTTACAAATTTTATGCAAGTTGATTGTCACTGTCTTCTAATGAGCTAAGCAGGCACATTGTCACAAAGAGGAGAGGAGCTTTCCCTTTTCTGACCTTACAGTATTTTCAGTCTCAATCATGATTAGGAATAATTGTTCTTCAGTGGCAGCTAGAACTTCTATCCAGTTTATGAAATTAGATACCTCACTTGCTTGATTGTGGAGATTCAGCATATCCACTAGTCTGATGAGATATCTGGAATTCTTGGCATGTACTATTACCATAGCAGTAGACATAAGTAATACAGTGAATATAATTTACAGGTATCCTCATTTCAGAAATTACAGAGAAATTACAATGATAAAAACAAACCAAAAAAATAGAAAAATGAAGAGTTCAGGATACATAGAGTAGAAGATGACTATCACAAATGACAGAATTAAGGTTTAATTGCCTTAAATTTAACTTGCAAATAAAGGATCTTGAGGAGACTATCATTTAAGAAGTGGACACATTTACTGTTGGTACAAAGTTGTGGGGAGAAACACAGTAAACCCAAATGAACTGTATAAACCAACTTGCAATGATCAGGAGGGACTTATTCTATGGGTAGATAAAGTGACTCACTAAGTTCATCATATAGAATACAGTGATACTAAGATCCAAATTATATAAAGTACACAGAAAAAGTTTCTTTTTAGCAAGCAAAGCATTTATTCGCCACTGATGCTTTTATAAAGGGGAGATTACAGCGGGTTGTGCTGAAAGGTGAACTGTCAGGC
>ML675721.1:3130852-3201011 GCA_007922155.1 Mesoclemmys tuberculata | reverse complement strand
TTGAGGTCTTCAAATCTCACTTTTGAGGATTTCAATAACTCAGTCATGGGTTCGGGGTTGTTATAAATGTGTATGGGTAGGGTTTTGTGGCCTGCCTTGTGCAGGAGGTCAGACTAGATGATCATATTGGTCCCTTCTGACCTATGAGTCTATGAGTCTATAAACTGCCTTAATACTATCAACACTGACCCTGTATTTCTTAAAAATTCTTGGAAAAAGGCAAATCAAGAGTTTCTCCATTGCCAGTATTCTCACTCTCCCAGCTGATTGTGCAATTCCACTGAGTGCCTGTGGTGCTGTATTTGAAGCTTTTTTAAAAGTTGAATACATACAGTGATCCCAGGAGTATGGTGAGAATCAAGTATATCAGAGACACACAAATATATAATGCTGCAGCAAATGCTTTAACCTCTCCTTTCACTCTGTTTCTCACTCCTTAGAGCTGTTAGAGAGCCTCATTTTCCAGGACACAACATGTTAATCTCTCTACCTGAAATACTGTTGCACCTAGACTAAAGAAATTAGAATACAAATCAAGGGAAGAAAAGAGAGCAATTGCAAATGATTCACTAAAGCTATCTACAAAAAATTTTCTGCAAAAAATATTTGGAATGTATAAAATATTGAATATGAATCAAAGTTATGCTGACACTACAAGAGGATATTGGGCAGGAATAGGATACAGAGTGACCTAAAGAAATTGAAGGATTGGGCCAAAATAAATCTGATAAGGTTGAACAAGAACAGTGCAGAGTCCTGCATTTAGGACGGAAGAATCCCATGCACTACTGCAGACTGGGGACCAACTGGCTAGGCAGCAGTTCTCCAGAAAAGGATCTGGGGGTTACAGTAGACAAGAAGCTGTGTATGAATCAACAGTGTCCCGTTATTGCCAAGAAGGCTAACAGCATATTGCGCTGTATTAATGGGAGCATTGCCAGCAGATTGAGGGAAGTGATTATTCCCCTCTATTTGGCTTTGGTGAGGCCACATTTGGAGTATTGTGTCCAGTTTTGTCTCAAATTGCAGAGGGAAAGGTCTAGGTCTAGGTTGGACATTAGGAAAACCTTTTTCACTAGGAAGGTGGTGAAGAACTGGAAAGGGTTACCTAAGGAGGTGATGGAATCTCCATCCTTAGAGGTCTTTAAGGCCTAGCTTGATAAAGCTTTGGCTTGGATGATTTAGCAGGGGTATGGGCTTGATGACCTCCTGAGACCCCTTAAGATCTAAGATTCTCTAATTGGTACTGATCACGTTATAAATGCTGCATATGATTGTGGTCAGTTCATCAAAGGAAGTAACATTACTGAAATTAAAAAGATCCTTGAAGCACAATGATTACCACACACAGACTGTAGACTTTGGAAAATCAGGCTGCTTCTTTATGTTTATGTATGGCTGTAGGCTCTCATTTTTAAAAATCTTGACTGTACTTACCATGCATGATTGTTCTGAATTTGTTCTTTTACTAACAACAAATTTTCTCTTTACCCAATAGGGCTTATTTCAAAACGTTTGTCCCTCAGTTCCAAGAGGCAGCTTTTGCCAATGGAAAGCTGTAAAGAACACCAGGTCTGGAGAAGATAGATGCCAAGCAGAGTCTTATATCCACATGAATGGCAGCCCCAAGAGGACTTCCGGGACGTGGGTTGGAATGTCTTTTTTTTTTTTTTTAATAATAATTTTTGCCTCTGGAATAGCTTTGATCACCATGGACTTTCTTAGCTCTATAAAACAAGGACCTCAGCTTGCTAATTCTACAATGAATATTTGAAGCTCCTTCTCTAACACTTTTCTACCACCACCATTTTTTTAATATAGCCACTGGATTAAATTAAAACCTCAGTATTTAGATGTGATAACATTTCCCTGCAACAACGTCATATGTGATGCCTTGTTTAAGAAATGCTTATCTTTGAGGTGTTGTTAAGAAGTGATTGTTTTCATACCAGTGTTCTGTCTGTTTTGAACCTTTGTACATTTGACTAATTTTCAGCATATCCTAAAAATATATAAAGCTGCAATACTTACAAGAAATGCCTAGTGGACTGTATAATGCCATATTTTGACCCAGACATTTGCTTATATTTATGGTTCTTATCCACACATTTATGAGTGCGAGTCATAATATTTAACTACTCAGTGCCTTTCAGATGGGTCTGATGTTGACATGTTTTAATATCTCAGTGGAAAACTCATGTTGAATTCAGGATCTTTATATTTTAACTTATTTCAACTAATACAACTTAAGGTGACTTTCTAATTGACATCTAACTGACATCAGAAAGGTCTATTGCTTTAGTTTCAACTGTTCAAGTAACCAGTTGTATAAATTAAGGTGACAAAATAGAGCAGCTGCATAGACCTACAACTTTGTCAAGTCAAGTAAATACCACTAATGAAACAGGCCTTTAATAAAGGAATTAAGAGAGTCTTTGAAGGCAATAGATACAGTAATGTAGGGAAGCAGATTTATTTAACCTAAGACTTAGTTATATTCAGCACATATATTTAAAGAATTGATGAGAAGACATAATGGGATGCATCAGTTTTTCTAATATTGTAATGGTAAATAAAGCCACTCATCTTCCACTCATCTTCCCCTTCTTGTGATATGTTGTAGCAGGCCAGATATAGCTGACTCTTAGCGGTGTCACTTCCCAAATTAAGTTGTAGATAAACCAAGGTACTTTCCAGCATGGAATAAAATATAGTTTGTATTTTGTTATAAATGGCATACAGAAAAAGTACCTTCTGCTAAGTGTTAGGAAATAGGACTGATAAGCTGTGCTGTAGACATAATAGTGAGAAGTAATATATCACTATTTCTGCTAATGTTATTAAATCTGTATACAAATTTTAATTGTTTGGCAGTATTGCCCCAATCTTCATATAACTGGGATTTTTAGAGAAAATTAGAAGAACTGTGTGTGCAAGAAACAAGTGTGATCTTTCTACACTAAATTTTCTTACTTAATAAAATGCTGTTAGTTGAGTTTCCCTCAGAAATTACTGTCTAACGAATTCTGTTTTTAAAAAATTACCATACACTACTGAAAATCTCAGTCAGTAAGGAGTTATAGACCAAGCTGAAGTCAAATCAGAGACCTTATTCCAAGTCTAAAAAAAGGGGGGGACAGATTTTGTCCCCCTATCCACTCCCCTGTAACTGAGTCATACTGGACTGAGGGCAGATTCCCCCAGCACAGGTACTCCATTGTGCTGCTGTAGGGAGAACCAGAGCTTGGCTAAACTAAGCTAAGCAGGGTTGTTATTAAATATATCTTTGCTATTCATGCATCATAGAATCATAGAATATTAGAGTTGGAAGGGACCTCAGGAGGTCATCTAATCCAACCCTCTGCTCAAAGCAAGATTAACCTCAGCTAAATCATCCCAGCCAGGGCTTTGTCAAGCTGCACCTTAAAAACTTCTAAAGATGGAGATTCCACCAGCTCCCTAGGTAACCCATTTCAGTGCTTCACCACCCTCCTAGTGAAAAACTTTCTCCTAATATCCAACCTAGACCTCCTCCACTGCAACCTGAGACCATTGCTCCTTATTCTGTCATCTACTACCATTGAGAACAGCCTAGCTACATCTTCCCTGGAACCCACTTTCAGGTAGTTAAAGGCTGCTATCAAATCCCCCCTCATTTTTTTCTTTTGCAGATTAAACAAACCTAGTTCCCTCCACCTCTCCTCATAAGTCTTGTGCTCCAGCCCCCAATCCTTTTTGTTGCCCTCTGATGGACTCTCTCCAACTTCTCCGCATCCTTTTTATAATGGGAGGCCCAAAACTGGACACAATACGCCAAATGCGGCCTCACCAATGCCAAACAGAGGGGAATAATCACTTCCCTTGATCTGCTAGCAATGCTCCTACTAATGCAGCCCAATACGCTATTAACTTTCTTGGCAACCAGGGCACACTGCTGCCTCATATCCAGTTTCTTATCCACTATAATCCCCAGGACCTTTTCTGCAGAATGACTGCCTACCTTGTAGCAGTGCATGGGATTCTTCTCTTCTAAGTGGAGGAATCTGCACTTGTGCTTGTTGAACCTTTCTTTTGGCCCAATCCTCCAATTTGTCTAGGTCACTCTGTATCCTATCCCTACCTTCCAGAGTATCTACCACTCCCTCTTGCTTAGTGTCATCTGCAAACTTGCTGAGGGTGCAATCTACCCCATCCTCCAGATCGTTAATGAAGATGTTGAACAAAACCGGCCCCAGAACCAACCTCTTAGGCACTCCGCTTGTGACTAGCTGCCAGCTAGATGTGAGCTTGATGATCTACCCAGCTCTCTATCCATTTGTAGTCCATTCATCCAACCCATTCTTCTTTAACTTGCTAATAAGAATACTGTGGGAGATTGTATCAAAAGCTTTGCTAAAGTCAAGGTATATCACATCAACCACTTTCCGCACATCCACAGAGCCAGTCACCTCTTCATAGAAGGCAATCAGGTTGGTCAGGCATGACTTGCCCTTGGTGAATCTATGTTGACTGTTCCTGATCACCTTCCTCTCTTCCAAGTGCCTTAAAATGGATTTCTTGAGGACCTGCTCCATGATTTTTCCAGGGATTGAGGTGAGGCTGACTGGTCTGTAATTCCCTGGATCCTCTTTCTTCCTTTTCTTGACGATGGGCACTGTATTTGCCTTTTTCCAATCATCAGGGACCTCCCCCAGTTGCCACAAGCTTTCAAAGATAATAACCAATGGCTCTGAAATCACATCAACTAACTCCCTGAGCACCCTTGGATGCACTGCATCTGGCCCCATGGACTTGTGTATGTCCAGTCTTTCTCAATAGTCCTAGACCTGTTCCTTCAGCACTGAGGCCTGGTCTACACTTACCTTTGCTATTCGGCGGCAGTCGATGCGAGATACGCAAGTGACGTAAATGTGACGAAGTGCTCCCTTCGACACAGCGCTACTCCACTTACCGGGGTGGTTTTCCTGTGTCGCTTGCTGGATCAACTGAGCGTGTCTATACAGACCGCTCAGTCAATCCAGAGCAATTGATCTGACGGTGGTGAATTTTCCACCGTCAGTGTAGACCCAGCCTGAGAGATGTTCACCTCCTTCCCATTCTGTGCTGCCTAGTGCAGTAGTCTAGGAGCTGACCTTGTCTGTGAAGACAGAGGGAAAAAAGGCATTGAGTACCTCAGCTTTCTCCACATCCTCTGTCCCTAGGTTGCCTCCCCCATTCTGCAAGGGGTCCACACTTTCCCTAATCTTCCCCTTGTTGGTAACATATCTGTAGAAACCCTTCTTGTTCCCTTTCAACTTCAGTTGCGCTTTGGCCTTCCTGATTTCATTCCTGCATATTCAAGCTGTATTTTTATAATTCTCCCTAGTCATCTGACCAAGCTTCTACTTCTTGTAAGCTTCTTTTTTGTATTTAAGCTCACCAGAGACTTCTTTATTAAGCCAAGCTGGGCACCTACCATATTTGTTATTCTTTCTGCACATCTTCCTGCACCCTCAATAAGGTTTCTTGCAATACTCTCCAAAAACTTCCTGGATTGTTTGTGCTCTGCTGTATTGCTCTTCCAGCAGATGTCAGGGTGATTGAAGTCCCCTTTTAGAACCTGGTCCTGTGAACTGGAAACTTTCCTTAGTTGACTGAAGAAAGCCTCATTTACCTTGTCTCCTGGTCTGCTGGTCTATAACAGACATCCACCACAACATCACCCTTATTGTTCTTGCTTCTAAGCTTAACCCAGAGACGCTCAACTGGCTTATCTCCAGTTTCATACTGGAGCTCAGAGCACTCATAGTGCTGTCTTACATACAGTGCAACTCCTCCACCCTTTCACCCCTGCCTGTCCTTCCTGAACAGTTTATGCCCATCCATGACAGTGTTCCAGTCATGTGAGTTACCCCACCAAGTCTCAGTTATTCCAATCAGATCATAGTTTTTTGACTGTGCCAGGAATTCCAATTCCTCCTGCTTGTTTCTCAGGCTTCTTGCATTTGTGTATAGACAGTTAAGATAACTGGCTGATTGCCGTACTTTCTCAGTGCAATTCAAGAGGTCTCCCGTTGCACCCTCCTTCTGCTTCGTCTTGCTGTCCCACTTCCCCACTTACCCTCGGACTTAGCTCCCCATCCCCCATCGAACCTAGTTTAAAGCCCTCCTCACTAGGTTAGTCAGCCTGTCTGTGAAGATACTCATCCCTCTCTTCATTAGGTGAATCCCATCTCTTCCTAGTAATCCTTCTTCCTGGAACAACAGCCCATGATCGAAGAATCCAAAGCCCTCTCTCCAACACCACCTGCATAACCACGCATTTACTTCCACAATGCGACAGTCCCTACCCGGGCCTTTTCCTTCAACAGGGAGGATGGATGAGAACACCACTTGCACTTCAGACTCCTTTATCCTTCTTTCCAGAGCCACATAGTCTGGAGTGATCCACTCAAGGTCGTTCTTGGCAGTGTCATTGGTGCCCACGTGGAGAAGTAGGAAAGGGGTAGCAGTCTGAGGGCGTGATGAGTCTGAGCAGTCTCTCCGTCACATCCTGAATCCCATCTCCAGGCAAGCAGCACAGTTCTCTAGGTTCCCAGTCTGGACAGCAGATGAATGACTCCATCCCCCTTAGGAGGCAGTCCCCAACCACCACCCCCCTTCTCTTCCTCTTGGGAGTGATGGTCATGGAACTCCCATCCCTAGGACAACGCATCCCATGCCTTCTTATCAACAGGGTCTCCTTCTGATCCATTCCCTCTGATGAGTCTTGCAAATCGTTCTCTGATGTACTACCTGTGCAGAGAGCCTGAAAATGATTCCTTATCTCTATCTGCATGGTGGGCATATGGGTTCTCTTTCTTTGAGAGGTCATATACTGCCCATTTTCTTCCCCGTTCTTCAGTCTCCCCTGCACTGTCTTCTCTGATTTTTTCCTCATGTTCTGCCTGCAATAACAAATCATGTCTTCGATCGAGAAAGGCTTCATTTTCTTTAATGCAACGCAGGGCTGATACTTGTGTCTCTAGACCTTTAACCTTCTCTTCCAATATGGAAACCAGCCTGCACTTTGTACAGATGAAGTCAGCTCTATTCTGTAAGAGAAAGACAAACATAGCACATCCAGTGCAGGTGGCAACAGCAGATCGCTCACTTTCCATATCTTTCCTCTCAGAGCCTCTTCAGATGCTGTATTTACTGCTCAGCACAGTCTGAAAGGCAAAATCCCACTATGGGCTC
Organism: Mesoclemmys tuberculata; assembly: GCA_007922155.1. Taxonomy (NCBI): domain Eukaryota; kingdom Metazoa; phylum Chordata; order Testudines; family Chelidae; genus Mesoclemmys; species Mesoclemmys tuberculata. The sequence goes on along the minus strand of ML675721.1, from coordinate 3,193,793 downwards.
TCCCCCAAGGCAAACTCCCAGGCAAACTCCTTCTGTTTGCCTCTCCTCTGTTTGCCGCTCACTTGGTTTGCAATTGGCTGCTTCTTATAAGGCTGCTGACTCGAAGCAGTTGCCCTGGCTCAGTGCCTCCCTCTCCAATCAACCATTCAAGGCCCACCTGGACCAAAGCACTCCCAATTCACACTTTTCAAACAGTCACACACAGGGTCGACTGTCAAACAGTCCCTGTAACTGCCCCAGTCGATCAGACAAATGGCCTCTTAGATACTCATCCATCTAGCACACAACACAGCTCCCCTCACGTCGTGCTCACCTGGGCTCCTCTCCTCTCAGACAGTTCCCGGGCAAACTCCTTCTGTTTGCCTCTCCTCTGTTCGCAGCTGCATATGAACAAAATTTATATTAATCTACGCGTTGAGACAACCATAAACCTGCACTTCTCGAAATATAAATAAAAATTATGTACAAATACATCAAGAATATTTTCATATATGCTGTGTTTGGGAAGAGAGATAGAGAGAGTTACTCTCCTGCTGAAATCCAAGGTCCCGAGCTAGTTTTTGCTCTTTGAAAGGTAATATTTCAAATATTTGATTTCTAATGACATACAGCTGAAACTAAGTAGCACTAGCTTGTATACCATTATGTATCTACACTATATTTATTAATTTAGGAACTCTATGATCTTCTTCTGATCTTATTTACATGTCAAAAATTTTCATGAAGCTACCAAAAGCCGGTAGTGTTCATCAAACATTTCAATATGACAGTCACCAACACATTTTTAATCAAAATTCTATCCTTAACATCAATCTGGTGTATTTTGGACATTGGACTGCTCCAGTATTATGGTCTCTGTGTGCCAAAACTCTCATAAGGCACCACTCTAACACTATAAAGAACTCCTAACCAATCATTTGATATGTTCAAGTTCACTAATATTGAATGGCTGATCAGTGGCCTAGGTGAAAGGAATTGATGGTCTCAGTCCAGTTTCTAATTGATCATGTGTGCACATCACAAACCACAGTTGGCATTATTGTTTGCCATGTAGTCAGAGAGTCCATGGATTGAAAGGATGATGGAGATTGAGCTCTATTACCCTAATTTGTAGTCCCTCAATATCAGAATTGAGGCATGTCTTCCATTAGGAGAAACTTGTACTTCCTATTGCTTGGCTAAAGGGTAATTTCAGTCTCCAGGCCTAGCATTTTGGAATTTTCATATTTTTTAAAAAGTACAGTATTCTAATCCTCCATGGTATGAGCATTTGCTTTTCCCCCTCTGTAAAATGGAAATAATTATATTAACCTCCTTTATCAAGGGCTGTGAGATCTACTGATGAGCGCTATATAAGAGCTACGTGGTATAACTATGTATTATTCCAGAGCAGTGCTCCACAAGCTGTGATCCATGAACCACTAACAATCCATAAAGTCTATCCTGATCGTTCACAGAATGAGGTATTTTGAGAAATAAGCAGTGTGAGAATCAGAGAATCATAAAACTGCAAAGGACCTCAAGAGATCTAGTCCAGTCCCCTGCACTTGAGGCAGGACTAAAACTAGCTAGACCATCCCTAACAGGTATTTGTCTAACCCTGCTCTTAAAAATCTCCAGTGATGGTGATTCTATAACCTCCCTAGGCAATTTATTCCAGTGCTTAACCACCTTAGGAAATTTTTCATAATGTCCAACCTAAACCATCCTTGCTGCAGTTTAAGCCCATTGCTTCTTGTCCTATTTTAAGAGATTAACATGAACGATTTTTAAGTTCCCTCTTCCTTGTAACAACCTTTCATATACTTGAATTGGTGTATTGGGAGGCACGGTGGAGACGTGAAAGAATTTCTCTTTTACAAATTGGTCTCCAGAGTGATAAATTTGGAGAACCTTAAGAGAGAAACTCTTACGTTAATAAATTTACAGATATTTGTTGAGACAGATGCAATTATGCATGTGATTATTACCTGTTTTCATGAAGTTAAGTGTATATGCTCATTATAACATTCCTTGCAACCAATTTAATGGGAATTGACCATCACTTTTTTATTTTTAATATATGCAGTTAAAAAAAATAAAATACAGAAGCGTGGCTCAATTAACTACAGAACATATGAGAAATAACTAAACACCTTAAAATTATTGTGAATACGTCTAAAGAATTTAAGTGTCATCCCAACATATGCTTCAACTAAAGGAATGCAATAGCTCTTCATTCAATAATCCTGTGAATGCAAGTTTTATCGTGGAATTTTCTCAAAGTGTATTTAATTATGATAACACACAAGGAAACCCTTATTTTTTCTTTATACATCATCCACTCTGCCATGAACTATTTCCAGTTATTCAGATCCAAAGTTGGATTTAAAGCCTCTGATGAAGTTACGAAGCGAATGGTTGAAATATCTGAAAGAATAATGAAAAAATACAGTCACGGCCATGTATATCTTGACCTTTTATGATCTTGGAACTTCCATTCGGCTGGGGCACTGGTTTGGTAGTGAGAGAATAGTGTCTCTCCCACTGAATCAACAACACTAGTTTGAGAACCATCTGGGATTTCGTTGGCTCTCACCCCATTGAAGTAGTGAGTGGGCCTGACGCAATCTAGTACTGAATGGCCTGATGCAATCTAGACAAGATCACTGCTGGAGGTAGTATGTATTTGCTACACATTATTAAAACCTTACTAGACATTTTCCCATATGTCTCTTTTGTCCATCCTATCAGGCAACAGCCTTGACTATCAGCATCTTGGCCCCATCAGTCAGGCAACAAGATCTGTCAATGAAATGCAGCACAAGTTGCTAGATCAGCCCCTTTCACTCAGACTTCCAAAGCAGGAAAGAGTAGAATACGAATAGGTAGCCTACTTCAAGCAGCAGTCCCTGAGATGAGGCTGGCGGGGTAGGTAAGGGCTACAGAAAAAACAGATAACTGATGAGTAACATTTTCTTATGTGTGTCCTTCTCCCACCTTATCTGACAACAGCCTTTACTAACACCAGCTGCAACAGGCAAAAGAAACCTCATGGTAGAGGGTGAAAGACCACTCTTCCAAATTTGGAATCCACTGCAGACATCAAGTCCAATCAATAGTGGCAGATGAATATGAAAGGGGAATTCCAGGGGGGTACTCTGGTGGAATTTGATAAAATTTGGACATAGTTTGTGAGCAAGGTTGTAAAATGATAGGATGCAGTCCTTTACCCACTGCGCAAAAGAAGTCTGTGACAAAGCAGATGACCAATGAGCAATCTTTCCTTAAATAGTTAATGTCTCTTTAATAAACATACAATAGCCCCATTAAATCTGAATGTTTTATTGCTTCAAGCTTTTTAAAATGTTAGTGAAAAATCCCTTAATTCACCTTAATTGATCTTTAGTCTCCATTCTCTGCAAGGCAGTCTGGCCTTGTCCCCAGTGGCAAACCAAGCCAGTTTAGCTGAAATGGTGCTTAAACATTTTTCCATAATTCTGTTTGAACAGCAGTGTAGACAAAGCCAATTAGATGTAATGTCACTTTATACCACATAACTTTCTATATGAGTACTTCTGAATTAGCTGTTGGTTTCTTGACAATGAGCTAGAGCAAAGGTCCATGCGATGTTTTCACAAAGAGGCAGCAGTTGTTCAGGGATATGCCGCTATTTCATGGACCTGTGTTCAATATAGAACAGGGCTCTGTAAAGATGACCAGTCTTTCAGTAGAAGCAGTTCTTATTTGTGAAATTAAGTAAGGTATTCTGCGGGGAATGGTGCTGGTAGCAGAGAGGTTATCTCCATCATTAACCAGAAACAGGATGGAAAATCACCATCGTGTCTGCATGTGATCCCACCAGTTCTAAGCATGCCGAAATGATAGTCGTCACATGGGCAGTCCAGTCACTGCTGCTCTCTAGTTTTCATGCTTTGATTGTGTTCTAAAATCACGCCTGTTTGAACTGATTTTTATTGAAGAGTATAGAGCAATATTTCTTTTCAGCCTTGGTGCTGACATCATATCAGTCTTCTTGCACCAAAGCTTAATTTAAATTGCACACTAGGATCAGCAGAGAAATAAAAACAGTGTACTCTCTTGTTCTGAAGAAAGCCTGCACCTAACTAAAAAATGTCACTCAGTGGAAGTGTCTGCTGTTTGCTTCTCGAGAGAGTACAGCAGGGTCTCCACAGGTAAGCCCAGTAAAATGGCTGCACTAGACATAGTGGTGTGTGAAACTGGTGAGATTTGTTTTTAGTTCTAGCAATAGACTATTTCCAAACCTGTTCCCTCGCCAAGCTCACAATGTGTTTCCAGTGGCCCCAGTGTTACTGATTTGAATGCTGCTTATAAGAACGTCTCCTCTATTTGTCACGTTTGTGTAAAGGCTCAACAGTCCAGGGGACTGTGCAAAATACAGTTTCATTTGTGTGTTAGTTATCTGCCAAGGAGGCATTAAAAAAAATCAAGATTAACTGTTGAAAATAATTCTTAAAGTATCAAGAAATCAACAAAGGAAATGAGGTTTGGCGGCTGCCCTGTCACTTGCTGAGACCACAATATAGGTCTTCAAATATATCCCAATGCAGCTTAAAAAAAATCCCCAAAAAACACAAGAGGTTTTTCTTGCAGCGTTAAAGAATAAATACAATATTAAACAACAGGAAATAAAGCAAGCATTAATTGCAGGCATGAAAAACAAAATACACACCAGAAGGCTAATGTTATTCATGCATGCAGCTCTCTTGACACCAGAAGAGGATGTAGAATTAATGCCTAGTGTATAATACACTCTGCAACCTCCTACAGTGAAAATTGATCCTTGGGGTGTTACATGTTTTCATCAAACTCTATTTAAACCTTAATGTTGCTTTTCCACCTGTGAGAATGGCAAAGCTGTGCCAATGAAAAGTAAATCTTACGCAAGCAGAGGCATCTGTTCCAGCCGTGCTGAGTTCTGAAGTCTTTGATTTGGGGTGGAGTGAGTATTTTGTAAGTTGCTATGCCTTTCAGCAAACAGAGTACTTTTCCATACCTCAGTGTTTATTCCCAAAAATGATTCAGGCTGATTATAGTTTGACATATTGTTCCTTTTATCCCATTGTCCCTTGCATTTTAAGTATTTTAATACGTGCTTTATAAATAAGACACACTGGGTTTTTGTATCTTTTGAGCATTTAGCACTGATGTAAAAAATGACAGCTCTGGAGACTGGAGTCTTCTGGTTAGCCCCAGAATAGCAGAGTCAGTCACTTTCCCACCCTTTTCCAGCAGATGTAACGCTAACCTCCCCTGACGGACTATAATTTATCCTCCATAGCCCATTCACTTTTTGACCTTTTGGCAAAGACTGCCAGGAAGGGGCCAACGTGTCTCAGTTATTACAGTGGTGCTGCAGTACACAGCTTTGTCCACTAGCAACTAAGCCCCTACTAGCTCACTGCCCAAAGAACACTGACCACCCTTCACATGGTAACAAATTTTGGTCACTTGCAACCTGGGGCTAGATTAATTCTTGCACTGGATGAAGCAGTTGTGCCTGCAGGAAGGAGTCACCCCCAACAGAGGAAGAAGTGGGACACCTCTGCTGAGGTTCTGATAGGAAAGAGCAGCTGTAAAATCTAGCTGCAGCTCCATTAGAACCTTGCCAGCTAATGCTGAATCTTGTGTATCCTGTCCAGCCTGGGCTGACCATCCACACTTGGATGACTGTCTGCTGGCAGAGCGTGCTGTCCCCAACTCTAAGGCTCCGTATCCCATTAACAATATCCTGAGCCGTCCAGTCTTTCCTGTCATTCTTGCTTGTGTGGAGGGGAAGCACATTTGAAAATGAAACCCCAGTTCGTAGAAATAGTTCAAGTTTTGCGTGGTGCTTTTTTCAGTTCCTTGCGGGGGGAGGTGTAACAAAAGCATAACGCCTTTATTTAGAAGATCCCTGAGCTTGCTGCATTTCAGTTGCCAGGATAGACGCTCTGCAAAGATGCATTCACCACATAGGCTGTGTCTCAGCATCTTCAATTTACTTCTGGACCACTGGTTCCAAGCTTAGGTAACCTGCTGCTGAACCAGGAAACAGGCTGGCGTTTTCTGGTTTCGGCAAGAAGGAATGAGTTTGGGTGAACGAGCTTGTGCTGGTTGAGCTGGACACATCCTGTATGGAGCTCTAACAGCTGGTAACCATGAAGAAATAACAGCTTCTTTCTAATGGGGTCAGAAGGCTTAATGGAGCAGTTTCTTCACAGTAGTGGATTGTATAATTACCTTGGCATGTCTGGCTCTAATAGCGCCTTGGACTCTTATGAATGACTCACCCTCTGCTGGAGGCTAATTATGGGCAGGTTGCATGAAAAACCCATGCAACTTTACCTTCCCTTGTAACTTCTAGTGAACTGGTATTCATCACCAACTTGGATTGCTCACTGCAAAACTGCTCAACCACTCAATTACGTGACAAAGGGAGGGGAAGAGTTTTCAAAGGGGAGGCTTCAGCCAGCATAACAAAGATTCTTGATTAGAAGCACAGGATTTGCCCAATAGAATGTCAGTCCACTTAATCTGCTTTCCTGTCTCTGACATTGGCCAATACCATGGTACTTTAAAGGACAGTGACATTCCCACACAGCTTCAGTAATCCAGCTAGTCAATTGTGCAACGACTGTACATGAGGAATGAGGATCATTTCCCTCTGATGCCCACTGACAGTCAGTTTACACCCTCAGCTGGGCTTTGATTACACATCTCGGTTTGCATAACGATATTTGTGAATGGGTCATAATGTTATTCAGCCTCTTTTAAAATTCTGTCCCACTGTCCAGCACTGGGACCTAGTTTAGCAGTAAGTGCCACATGGTAACTGCACTGTATGCTGCACGGAGCAGTATTTCCTTTTGCCCACTCTAAAGGTATCATGGAAGTGCCGGAAGCAGATTTTATGCTTGAAGGTAGACATCTGAAGATAACTCCTCCTGACGCTGTAGAGCTTGGCAGCATCACACAGAGTACGGTTTTCACAGAGATTAATTGCGTTGAGAACAATTTCTCCTACCTGTTCTATAGCATAGGACCTACACGGGACAGGGATGGCAAAAGGATACTTGTGTATCAAGCAGCGTGACTTTTACAGGATTGTGAGAGCTGCAGAAAAATAGGTGAGTTCCAGGGAAGCTTCAGAATATTCCCTTCAGCCCTTCGTGGGCTGTGTCTTCACCAGACGTCTTTGCAAAAATTTCCTTCCACTCCAGTGCATCTCCAGTGGTGCGAGCCCTGGTGTGCATAAGTCTCCTGCAGCCACTTATGTGTTTGCCACCATCTTGTCTGGCCCTGGCCGGAGGCAGCTCTAAACATGTTGGTAGGAAATGTCAGTGGCATCTTGTCTGCACTAGTGCGCTCACTGTTGGTACCACAGATGGCCCTGGGCATAAGTAATAGCCTGAACATTTTGTCATAAAAGCCTTAGTGTAGGCCACTAGGTGGGAGGGAAGGGGAAGGTGGTGTCTTCCAAGCCTGGATGCCATAGAAAAACAACAGCACTGATGATATTTTAAATTTCTAAAATATTACTAGCCTTCAGCTCGGCCCTAGAATCACAAAGCCTGAGCTACTGTCTCCCAATACCCTGATTCTCTCCATGTTTCTTCACTCCACTCTCTCTTTTCATTCCTACGTTCTGCTTCCCTTCCTCCCCGGTCTTTGCTTTTCATAGAATCATAGAAGACCAGGGTTGGAAGGGACCTCAGGAGGTCATCTACTGCAACCCTCTGCTCAAAGCAGAACCAACCCCAGCGAAATCATCCCAGCCAGGACTTTGTCAAGCCGCACCTTAAAAACCTTTAAGGATGGAGATTTCATCACGTCCTTAGGTAACTCATTCCAGTGCTTCATTACCTCCTAGTGAAAATGTTTTTTCCTAATATCCAACCTAGACCTCCCCCATGGCAACTTGAGACCATTGCTTCTTGTTCTGTCATCTGCCACCAATGAGAACAGCCTCGTTCCATCCTCCCTGGACCCCCCTTTCAGGTAGTTAAAGGCTGCTATCAAATCCCCCCTTATTCTTCTCTTTTGCAGACTAAACAAGCTTAGTTCCCTCAGTCTCTCCTCATAAGTCTTGTGCTCCAGCCCCCCCAATCATTTTTGTTGCCCTCTGCTGGACTCTCTCCATTTTGTCCACATCCTTTCTGTTGTGGGGGCCCAAAACTGGACACACAATATTCTAAATGTGGCCTTACCAGTGCCAAACAGAGGGAAATAATCACTTCCCTCGATCTGCTGGCAATATTAATGCAGCCCAATATTGCTTGGCAATAAGGGCACACTTGACCCATATCTGACTTCTTGTCCACTGTAACCCACAGATCCTTTTCTGCAGAACTGCTGCCTAGCCAGTCGGTCCCCAGTCTGTAGCAGTGCATGGGTTTCTTCCATTCTGAGTGCAGGAGTCTGCACTTGTCCTTGTTGAACCTCACTATATTTTTTTGGCCCAATCCTCCAATTTATCTAGGTCACTCTGTATCCTATCCCTCCCCTCCACCATATCTACCACTCCACCCAGCTTAGTGTCATCTGCGAATTTGCTGAGGGTGCAATCCACCCCATCCTCCAGATCATTAATGAAGATGTTGAACAAAACCTGAACCGACCCTCCGCTGCTCCCTCCCCCTTTTTTTCCACTTTCCCCCTCACTCTCTTCTCCCTCTCTCCCAGTCTTTGCCCTCTAATACACTCTTATTTATACTATCCTTCTCCCTCCCCCTCCTTTCTTTCTCTGCCCCAGGGTAGAGCCAGGAGAGGGGAACAACAACACACCTGCACTATGGTGTTCCAATCTTGGGCCCTGAATCTGAGGTGGCAGCTGGACTCTTCAATCTTGTATGCTTTCCCAATTCTACTCTGTCTCACTCTCTTTGGAACAGAGTCAGAGAAAAGCCTTCAGACAGCATACAAGGTCCTTCCCCTTTTAAGAACTGGAAGGCTATGCGCACATGCAGAGAACTGTCGTTTTCATTGTTTTCTGGTTTTGGGGCAGTAATAACACTTACCTTTTACAGCTCCTCCCTTTGGAGGATCTCAGAGTGCTTTACAAACATTCATCCAGCATGCTTACCTGTCCACCTGCCTGCCACATCCAGCATGCCCATTTTACACACACCCCCCATCTGTCATGTCTGTTTGACCATCCTCCCCATCATCTCAACCATCCACCCAACTGTCGAGGGATAAGTATACCCCTTTTTGGCAAGAGTTGGCCCATGCTTAAATCTCACTGGTCAGCCCTATTTTCTGGGCAGTGGGGTCTAACAGCCAGGGTCCGTGAGTTCACCCTTGTTCACAGGTAAGGCCTAGTGACCAGAGTCATTGGGTCCACCCTTGTCCTCCAAGGCCTAGCAGTCAGGCTTAATATGGCAGCCGTTGCTTACAGGAGTGTATGGCCTACTAGACAGTCAATATGGCAGCCCTTGCTTACAAGACTGTGTGGCCTAATAGCCAGAGTCAATATGGTGGCCCACATCTGCAGGTCTGGGTGGGATGGCCGACTAGGTAGAGTCAATATGGTGGCCTAGGTCTGCAGGATCATGTGGCCTAATAGTCAGAATCAATTTGGTGGTCCTGGTCTAATAGCTAAATTAAATATGGTGGCCCTTGCTTGCAGGCTGTGTGACCTAATAGCCAGAGTCAATATGGTGGTCCTGGTCTGCAAGACCATAAGGCCTAATAGCTAAAGTCAATATGACGCCCCTGGTCTGCAGGACCAGGTGGCCTAATAGCCAGTTGGCATAGGCTGCCATGTAGGGGTGTGATGGCCGGAGTAAGGGGACCAAATCCCTCCCTACTCCACAGGGTCCCAGCCCAGGGCCCTGAAAGTGGCAGAGGGTTCCGCCACTGGGTCAGCGGGGATCCAGCGAAAACACACTGACAACACACAGATTAATGGCTAACTCCCCCCACACCCCCAATCCCTGGGCTTCTTCCTACCCTGACTCTTGAAAATTCAGCCTGGCATAGTCGAGGTTTCCGGATCCCTCAGTGAGCATAGCACCCTGCGATTCTATGCTCCATCAGGTGCCCCAAGTTCTAGGTTGGTCAACAGAGTTTCATATCTCTGACTCCCACAGCTTGGTGCTCCAGCAGTTCTTGGGATGGAGCCTCTACTACAGGTCTTTCCTCCTTGGCATCCAACCCCAACTGAGCTAACATGCTCCCTTTTATACGAGTGCATTTGGAGCATGCTTAGTAAGGTTGAGGGGATGTGGCTTCCTCCCCCAACAATGTGGAGTTAACCTTTCCCCATCCAGTGCTAGGTGAGTGTACTCCATCACACCAACCATTCACTTTCTGTCCTGCCTTTTCACCTGCTTGTTATATCAATTTGTGTATCCATCACTTCAACTCACTTGCATGCAAAACTCTCCACATTGTCAAGTTATGGTGACAGAATTTCTGAAAACAACGAAAATCCCAGAATCTGTTCTAGCTATGACAAAAGTCCAAGGTTAACTCACTAGTTTATCAAGACAGAGCACCTTTAAAGCTAATTCAGAGGGAAATAAGAAATAGGACAAACAAAGGAAAATGAAAAGCAAAGAACGGTTATAGACTTTAAAACTTTAGTGCATATAACACTATCTTAAAGGTACAAACACTGTTGTGTTACAGAAGTGTGACTGAGTCCCTACTGGCAAATCTATTGCCCTCCACCTCATCTGGGGGATAAATTGACTAGCTCCATCAAGGAAAAATTATAATGTCTTGGCTTCACTAAGATTTCACAGCAAAATAGTTCGCTCCAGTGAGTTCTATCAATATACAAAAACATGTCTTCTTGAAGTGAAGGAAGTAGAAATTGGCCCGACATACTTTGGAATGTAGTATATTTTAAAACAAGCTGGTTTGAGATTGATTGGCAAACAGGAGTGAAAGTAGGGTTGCTGATTCTGGTTGAACGTATTTCTGTAGGTTTCATCACATAACTTAATCTTTAATTAAAGACTGATCTTTAGTTCCCAGAGACTGCAGGACAATCCTGGAGGGTTTTCAGCCCTAAGTGAAAGAGTTAAAACTGAAGCTATGTCTACACTACAGCTTATGTCAACTTGGCCTCCATCGGAGACTAACAAGAAGTTAGTCTCAGATGGAGATCCCGCCCCTTGCTGGGATGAGCCAAGACAGCCATGCCAGAGGCAGAAGGGCAGGCCAGGAGGTATACAAGACAAGCCCTACAGCTCATCTGGGCTGGAACCGCCAAGGAGGATGGACCCCTCTTGCCCACTGCCGGAGCAGGATCCTGCAGATGACCCCAATGATGCAGAGTGCTCATCAGGACTGCTAGACTCACTGGCCGACCCAGATGCTGAGTAGCTTCTGGGACTCCCACTGGCGGTGTGCCCTGGGGAGAGGGCGCATGACCTCACAGTCCAGGTATACACTGAGGGGAGTATAGGAAGGAACCCAGGGAACAGGACAATAGACTGGCTGTGTTCGTGCCTGAAACCAGGCCATTGTATTTCAGCTGGATCCCCACTGAGCCAGTGTTGGAACCGTTTGCAACTGTTATGACTCTGGGCTGGGACCCCATGGAGTAGGGTGGACCTGGGTCCCCCTACCCCTTCTGCCAATCCCAGTTTGGGAGAGCAGCTGCTCACCTTAGGCCAGAAGGCCTGCAGTTGGTCTGCCATTTGCCAAAGCCAGGATGACACTGCTTGGTATTCTGCCCTGCCTGAGGGCCTGAGCCCCCAGACTGCTTGGTATTCTGCCCTGCCTGAGGGCCTCAGCCCCCAGACTGCTAGCTCCCCAATGCAGATTGCTCTTCTAGATATGGGACAGTGAGGGAGGATGGCTTCCCCCTGAGATTGACAAGGAGGGACGGCCACACAGCCCTACATGTGGTGAAGAATGCAGGCAAAGCCTGTGCCCTAAGACACAGCGGGACTTAGCCCCGCTCCAGCTGAGTCCCACCATGGATTTGGACATGCTGGTGAAATGGTGAGCCAACAGCCAGCAACAGCAGCTAACCGACCAGCTTCAGCAGCAGCAGCAGCAGCTACTAGAGCAACTGGGGGCCCAGCAGCAGCAGCTGATCCACGAGCTGGGGGCCCAAGAGCAAGAGCAGTAATGGCAGTACATCCAGCAGCTGGCAACTGTGCAGCATGGTGCCTCAGGCCCTACCACCAGAGGCGCAGCAACTGCAACAACTCCCATGGTGCCACTCCTCCTTACAAAGGAGGGGCCTGAGGATGACCCAGAGGCACTCCTAATATCTTTAAAACACATTGCCTCTGCCGCGGGGTGGGCCAACCCACCCAACCTAATGGGCTACCTTCTTGGGCCCCTAACTGATGGGGGCGGCCCAGGCTGCATATCATGGCCTCCTCAACAAGGAAGCCTGTGACTAATGGGCTGTGAAGGCAACCATCATGGACACCTTGGACATCAGCCCCAAAACCTTTTGGCACCAGTTTTGGGGGAAGGCCTACCCACCAGGGACCCAGCCCCGGTGGTGGTGGTTGCAGCCTGAGCAACCCTCTGTCTCCAAGGTAGCTGAGCAGATGGTCACAGAACAATTCCTGTACATCCTCCCAGATCGGGGGAGGACCTGGGGCATGTGCCACTGTCCCACCACCTTGAGGGCAGTGTTACATTTAATGGAGGACTTTCTGTCTGCTGAAGCCCAGCTGGCACCTAGAACTGTCACAGCAATATGAAGCCTCCAGCCCTCAGGGGACCACAAGGCAGAACCCGACTCATGACCACAGCTGCAGCAACGGCCCCCTGCCATGAGCTGCCTTGCTGTCCTGCAGTTCACCCACCAGCTACAGCAGAGGAAGAAAACCCACAAAGCCGGACTCTCCAGACATCTATGAAACCCCAGGATGTGGACCTGCCCTACTGAAATTGGGGCCTGCTTTGCCTGCGGCCAGTTTGGGCATCTCTCGTGCCAGTGCCCAGAAATGGACTGTTCCTTTGGCCAAGTTTACACTGGGGAGGCCCACTCCCTCCAACGCCTCATCAACAAGGTGACAGTCCCATGGACCTCAGCGGAAGGGTCATGCTTATGCTAGGGGACTCTGGGTGTGGACAGATCTTGGTGCATTGGCAATTTGCCCCAGCAAACTACCAGACCCAGGCCAGATTCACCTCCGGGTGCATTTACAGGGACATGAAGGCCTATCCCACGGCCCAAGTCTCACAGGCCATGGGCAGCATGACCCAAATCATGACCATGAGGACCACCCCGAAGTTACCGTAACCATCATCCTGGGCCGGGGCTGGGAAGACTTCCCCCAAGTGCTGCAAACTATGAGTCACTGAGGCCCACTGGCACAGAAGCCCTCCAAGGGGATCCCCTCAAAGGTACAGATGTGGAACAAGGTCAGCTGGAACTAGGTGATCCATCAGCCACGCCTGATGATCACAGCACCACAGGACATGACATGCCAACCCAGCAAGATGACGGGGGACACTCTCTGGACCCATGGGGTGATTTCAGCCATGATCAGAAGGAAGACCCCACCCTCAGCTGGCCTGAACAGTTAGCATGCATCGATGATACCCCAAAAGACCCACGACAGGCTGCACAAAGGCTGCAGTTTGAATTAACCTGGAATCATGTTGACCGTGCCCTTCAGATCTGTGAACTCTGATCCCAACTGGTGGTGCCCCAGTCTCACCAGCGGGTCATAGTACGGTTACTCCATGACATACCTGATGCCAGCCATCTGGGTCAGCAGAAGACTCTGGTCTGGGTGTTGGCCCGCTTCTTCTGGCCAGGTGTGCACCAAAACATCAAAAACTACCATGCATCCTATCTGGAGTGCCAGTTGGCATTGCCTCCAGGGATCCTGAACGCCCCCCTGGTTTCCCCTCTGGTGGTGGGAACACCCTTCAGGAGGGCAGCAGTGGACCTGGTGGGGCCTCTTTTGAAGAATGCCGTGGGCTTCTGCTGCATCCTCATAGTAATGGATTATGCCACTCATTTCCCTGAGGCTGTCCTCCTGAGGAATACCACTTCCCGTACCATCACCGCAGACCTTCTGAATATCTTCACCCAGGTAGTTTTACCCCAGGAGATCTTGATGGATCAAGGATGAATTTCACTTCCTGGTTGCTCTGCGAAGTCTGCGGCCTCCTGAGGGTCCAGCAGCTATGGACGTCGGTTTACCACCCCCAGACGGATGGGTTGGTTGAACGCTTCAACTGAACTCTGAAGGGAATGCTCTGGAAGTTCCTTCTGAGAGAATTGCACCACTGGGACCAACTGATCCCTCCCCTGTTGCTTGTCATTAGGGAGGTGCTTCAGGAATCCAACAAGTTTGACCTTACATATGGGTGCCAACCCCAAAGGTTGGTAATGCAGAAGACATGGGAACAGACCCCATCCCAGACCCAGGGACTCCTCCAGCAAGGGCTGCAGCAACAAGAACACCTAGTCTGGGCCAGAGATCTAGCAAGAGAGAATCTCCAAGCCACTCAAGGGGCCCAGGCACAAGTTTACAACCGGGGAATGTGTGCCTGGAAATTTGAGCCATGGGATCAAGTCCTCATGCTACTTCCCTCTGTGGAGTCTAAAGCTTTTAGTCACATTGCAAAGCCCATATAAAGCGATCTACTGGACAGGTTATGTCACCTACGAGGTCCACCAATCGGATTGCTGGAAGAAGTGTGAGGTTTATCACCTTAACCTCTTGAAACCATGGCACGCGCAGAAGGGGTTGTTGGTCATCTTGTACCACACAGAGCCGAAGCTGGGGCCCCAGGCCCCGTGACAACCAAGCACATGGAACCCCTGCTAGGAGACACTTTTATAAACAAACAACAGAAGCAGGCCAGGTGTCTCCTAGAAGACTTCCAGAGGACCTTCACAGCTGCACTGGACAGACCATCTTGGTCCACTACCTCATCTGTGCCCCCGTGGAGAAGTGGTTCATGGTGGGACCAGACCCCTCCCATGCTGCATGTGGGAAGGGGTGGAGCAGGAGGTCTAGGCCATGCTGGACCTCAGGGTCATCAAGAGATCCCAAAGTAAGTGGAGTAGCCCCATCATGCTTGTCCACAAGCCAGATGGGACCTGCCAGTTCTGCATCGACTTCTGGAGGGTCAATACAATCTCTAAGCTCGCTGTGTACCCAATGGCCCTGGGTGGACAAACTGCTTGACCAGCTGGGAAAGGCTAGATACATTACCACCCCTGAGCTGACCAAAGGCTACTGGTAGATTCCGCTGGAGCCCAGCTCAAAGGAGAAAACGCCTTCGCCACCCCCATTGCGCTCTAACAGTTCACCAGAATGCCCTTCACCCTTCATAGGGTCCCTGTGATGTTCCAGTGACTCATGAACAATCCCCTGCAGCCCCACATTGAATATGACACAGCCTACCTTGACAATGTGGTAATATACATTCAGCACTGGGAGGACCACCTGAACCAAGTGGCAGCCATCCTGAGGACCCTCTGGGGGGCAGGACTGACCTCCAATCCCAAGTAGTACCATATTGGCTGGCAGAAGACAACCTACCTGGGCTATACCCTGGGACGAGGTACGGTGAGACCCCTAGTCATGAAGGGCTAGACCATCCAGGACCACCTGGCTCCAACCACCAAGAAACAGGTCAGGTAATTCCTGGGATTGTTTGGGTACTACCGACAACTCACCTTGACTTCACCACAGTTGCATCCCTTTGACCAAGCAGCTTACCAAAGACCATCCACAATGTGTACAATGGGATCCTGAGTACAAGGAGGCATTCTGGGCCCTGAAGGACCACCTATGCCAAGAACCCATGCTGTATAGCCTGTACTTTTCCCACAGCTGCAGGGTCCAAACAGATGCCCCAGCGGTGGGATTGGGCACCGCTGTCTCCCAGAACATCAACTGGGAGGAGCACCCAGTAATTTGCATCAGCAGAAAGCTAGTTCCTGAGGGAGCATAACTATTCCATTACTGAAAAGGAGGCCCTACCTATTAAAAGGGCAATGGAGACACTCACACTATTACCTCCTGGGGGACTCCTTCACCATGGTGATGGATCATGCCACCCTGAAATGGCTCCAATTTATGAAGGATACCAATGCACAACTGATGTGGTGGCATCTCACCCTCCAGCCATTTACTTCACCTGGTAAGGAATATGCCGACATGGACTCACTATCGTGCCTGGAGGAAGGGCACCTAACCAGCCCCAAAGATTGAGAGCTGGACTTGATGGGGGCAGCATGTAGTGAGGGGACATGCCCTCTGTCTAACACTGACAGGGAGAAACCTCTGCCTGCTCCTTGATGGGCAAAGCCAGGGCAGCCATGCCCAGCCTGCTGGAAGCAGAAGAACAGGACAGGAAGTATAAAAGGTGAGCCCTTCAGCTCAATTGGGCTGGAGTCACCAAGGGAGATGGATGCCTCCCGCCCGCTGCTGGAGCAGGATCCTGAGGATGACCCCGATGGTGCAAAGGGCTCATTAAGACCACGAGAGCTGCTAGCCAAACGGGACACCAAGGAGCTGCTGGGACTGCCACTGGTGCTGTACCCCAAGGAGATGGAGGATGACCTTGCAACCCAGGTCCACACCAAGGAGAATGTAGGAAGAAGCCTAGGGGAACTAGACGATAGTCTGATTGTGTTGATGCATGAAACCAGATAATTGTGATTCGGCTGGATTCCCACTGACCCTGTGGTGGAATCATCCGCCACCATTAAGGCCCTGGCCTGGGACCCAGTGGAGTAGGGTGGGCCCAGGTCCCTCACCCCTAGGGTGCCCACCTACCCACCGTAGGCCAGAAAGCCTGCAGTGGGTCTGTCATCTGTTAAAGCCAGGATGACAGACTGTTTGGTGCTCTGCCCTGCCTGAGAGCCTGATCCCCTAGACTATTTGATGTTCTGCCCTGCTTGAGGGCCTGAGCCCCTAGATTGATTATTTCTCCATGCAGATTTTCTTTCTCAATATGGGACAGCGAGGTGACGTGTTATCCCTCTGAGACAGAAAGGGAGGGAGGGTCGCACAGCCCTACAGTCAACATAACATGTCACTCAGGGGGGTGAATAAATCACCATCTTGAGACGTTACCTTGATGTAAGTGGCAGCGTGGACAGCTTCTCCCACCAACATATCTACCGCTGATCAGGGGTGAGTTCTCTCCCACCAGCTTAGAGCAGCTACATTACAGAGTTTACAGCAGCAGAGCTGCATCGGTGCAACTGCGCTGCTGTACGTTCTCTAGTGTAGCAGTAGCCCTAGTTAAATTAAACAGTGAGCGTGAGCCAAGATGAGATATACAAGGAATTAACATCAACACAAATACTGTAGCAAAAGTCAAGATACTTCTTAGTCTCAGCAGCCTGTTTGCAAGAGCTTCCTGCTTACTGCCACCTCTCTGTACAAAAATAAGAGCTGTTTTGAGGTTTGTTTAAATCGTCTTTGCGCCTGATCCTGCCACTCAAGATTAAATCTCACAGACAAAGCAAGCTGTTTGGGAGACAAACCAAAACAGCCTTTATAGAAAAGAAAAATATAAACACGCAGCAAACTTTGATTAACTTCTGAAAGCAAAACACTCCTTGGCCCTATTGTTTCTTTGTACATTGTTGCCAGTGCAATCAAAATGAAGCCCCCACCGGGCCCCCACTCACGGTACAATCTCTTTAACCCTCCCCCCCCCCAACATTATTACTGGCAATGACAAACTTGTGTTTTCTTTCCATTTCTTCTGGTTTGTTTTTTACTTTTTATTTTTCTGTTTGTTTTAGTAAAGGCTGAGTCTGGCCCATTTCTTGTACCCAGTTTCCTTTCATTGTGCATATTCCTGTATCCAGCTGCTTGCACCTGAATTTGGCTTCAGTTCTTGCTCCCCTTCTCCCCAAGATACGCGTGCGCGCACACACACACACACACACACACACACAATGCTGCTGAAAGCTCCTGGCTCTGCTTCTAGCATTTGACTGCTGCCAGCAGCAGCACCATATGAGGGCTGATGTTATCCTCTGAATGGTGTCCAGATGAGTGTGGGGAGAAGCCATAAAATAGCGCTTACTCAAGGCTTCTGACTGCCAGTGGTGCTGCTGTTTTCCATGGAGACCTGACGGTAGATGCCAAGCCCTCCTTGTGCAGCACAAACTCCCCAAAGCACCAAGAGCACAAATACGTTTCTTGCAGGACTGCCTAAACTTTGTGATACCAGCCACATGGGCAATACACCAGGAGCCCAAGGGCCTGCACTTAACTTCCATATCAATGTATATTTAGTTGTTTGTTTTATTAAAGGGAAAGTATCAGGAGTTTAGAGACAAATTTGGATTTTTTTTTTTAAGGGGGAAAAAAAAAAGGGTTGGGGCCAGATGCTGCTCATAGTTATACAATGTCCATTTGGAACAACCTCTGAATTCAGGTGAGGTCCTGCAGACTGCCTTTGGTGTTAATAGCTGCAAAATTTGCCCCCTAAATGTAGAGGAACTGGTTATACAACTTTTTTCTTTTTATAGTTTCTTTTATAGGTCTATAGTTTTGTAGTTCTTTTATAGTTCAAGTGCAACGTGCTTTTTGGCTAGGTTTACCCAAAAGTAAACAAACAACATTAATTGGGAATAGAAAGTGAGATTTAAAAAATTAATGCAGCATTAATTGTCTTTGGTATATAGATAATGGAATTTGGATTTCTTTTTTAAAATTAACTTGATATTGTCCCTTTAATTTATGTGCTCATCTCGTGCATCTGGAATCAAGAATTGAAAGCAATGGGCCCAACTGCACTCTCTGTTACACCAGAAAATACAAATTAGGATTTACTGAATGAACTGGGTGTAACTGAAAATAAAATTTTTGTCCATTAGTTAAAGAACACTGCTCTAAATGGGCCAGGCAATCAGTTATTCTTCTTCAAGTGATGTCCCAATATGGGTTCAAAACGTGGGTACACACGCGTGCCACATGCTGGAGCCAGAACAATTCTGTGGCAGTGTCCGTGGACCCACATGTGTGTTGTGCATCATCCTCATGTGCACAGCCCAAGGCCATAAGAGGCCGTGCAGGTCGACACCGCTCCAGTTCACTCTTACTGCCGCATGGCCAGAGTCAGAACCCCTGTTCCTCCTTGTTCTTAGCCTCACTAAGAAAGTTGATTGTCCGTTCTTTTCTTGTATCTATAGCTGTAGCTAGTAATTGTTTTCTTGTTTTTTGTAGTGTGTTATTGTTCTACATAGACGGGTTTCCTTTTGGACTTCTTCCCCCAAAGGCTTAAAAAAAACTGTGCTTCGTACTCACGCGCCTTCTCTGTGAGCGATGTAATCTGGTTGAAACTCATATACAATCTGGCCATGCAGTCAGATCTGCTAGTGTGTCTCTGGGTGGGAGTCCACTCTTCTGGATCCAATCATCAAGATTTGGGCCATAATGGCAAAAGAAATTAAATACCAGAAAGGAAGATCTTATTGAAATGGGAGAAGCATTGACTTCAGTGGGATTTAAGTATATTCTCAAAGTTAAGCACATACTTAAGTTCTTCCTTAATATGGACCCTTTCCTGATTTGCTATCAAAAGGCCTTGAAACCAAGTTACACAAGGGATGAATTTGGCCCTTTGTATTCAACCATAATACCTGCTTCTCCTTGTTTTGGGGGGGTTTTTTGGGGAGAAGACGAAGTTGCTTTTTGGTGGATTTCATCAACAATAGGTCAGCATTGTTCTCACTCTGTGGTTTCAGGGAGTGGAAAACTATGGCCACCCCTCGTTTACTGGATTGTAACTGTAGTAGATGTTAATATTAAAAAGAGAAACAGGATCAAAGTTGTGCTGAGGCAGCTTCTGTAAATGCAAACTGCAAAATTGATAGCATCTAATCATCCTCTTACACAGGTGAAGACATGGTGTGAAGTAATTTATAACATTAATAATGCTTTACAATTATAGATACCTTTCATCCAAGGACATCAAAGTGCATTAGAAGCATTAATTAATTAAGATTCACAACAATCCTGCAAAGTAGTAGTTATGTCCTTTTTACAGACAGGGGAGCTACGGCACAAAGCAATGAAATGACATAGCAAGGAACAAAATCCAGGAGCCCTGGTTCCCAGGCCCCCACTCTCACCACTACAACACACGACCCTTCTAGCAGCAGAGGAAAGCTGCTCCTGGTCTTGAAGAGACAAATAGTTTTGTCCTCCACATCATGGCGTTTCCAAGTAATGAGTTCAAATGTGATTGGAGCTAAAAGGGAAGTCACTAGGGGAACATCCACATTTGCAGTTGAGTGTCAGCATTTATCTCAATGTTTGCCGCTACTGTTATCACTCATGTCAAGAGGCAGCAGCATCTACATTCAACCTAGAGCAGGGTTCTTCTACTGCAATAGTTTTCAACCTGTGGTTCACAGACCCCTGGGGGTCTGCAGACTATATCTAAGGGGTCTATGAAAGATTGTCGTTACCATAGAACAGTGGTTTTCAACCTGCGGTCTGTGGATCCATGGGGGTCTGCAGACTATGTCAAAGCTTTCCAAAGGGGTCCTCATCTCCCTTCAAAATATTTTAGGGATCTGCAAATGAAAAAAGGTTGAAAACCACTGTTTTAGTGCTTTCACTATAAGGAGAGTTGGGGTGGGGGAGTCATTTGTGTGATATTATTCCTGCTTTCTGATTAAACTGATTGAAATAGCATGTTCCTTTTGAAATTTTTTTTAAAAAAAATCAGAGTAAGAACAGATGCACTATGTCCAAATAAAGAGGCATAAGATGTCCTTCTCAGCATATTCTGGTTTGTTATAACCCTATGATATGCCTATATAATTGCATAAAGGGATACAGGGTGTGGCATGCAGTATAAAACACTAGACACATTCAGCTGCCATGAAGCAAATGACATTTAAAGTAGTCCAAAATCTTTCTCACTCTTTATGCAGACAAAAATCTCCATTGACCTCTGTGAGGGGTTTGCCTGAGGACCTTCGGGATTTGTAAGTCTGTAAGTTTAAGAGGATTGAAAGGTCTTAAAAAACTCTGTGTCTCAATATTGTTCCATTCGCTGTACTTTAAGCTGTAATGCTTCATCTACCACCAGTAACTAGAGAAAAACTGTAAGGAACAAAATGTGCATCCTGTCTTTATTGCTTTTGATGCTTTCACCTCATTCAAAATTTGGAAACTCCTCAAAGTTTAACTAGCCAGAGAAATTTTTGCATATCATCCGGTCATCTGAACACCAGTTCAGCAACACACCTATACACTTGCTTAACTTTAATTCATTGAAGTGCTTTTTCTGAATCAGAGATCTGTGGACAGCATTCTTGCCAATCTATTTGTAATAGCAAATCAAGTCACGCCAGGTTTATTTTGGCTCAAAGTTTCTTTGTGGTGGTGACTGATAAATCCACAGAGGTGAATTAATACCAAGGAGATGATGAACACAAAAATAATGAGGCCAAGAAATTGTATTAAACTTTGAGCTGGCAATTTCATTTAACTTTGGCAGACTAAAAACCTCCACAAAGAAATGAGGAGCTTTCATGTGGGCTCCTTATGCAAATGAACGTTCTTTTTTAATGGAGGACCTCCAGTTCACCACCAACCAGTTTGCTGAGTAGCTAAAACTATGGGGTAGATTCTTAGCTGTTGTAAATTGTGTAAATCCACCGAAGTTAATGAAGCTATGATGATTTTACATCAGCTGACAGTCTGGCCTCAAAGACATACATCATTCTGAAGATAACCCAACTCCTGGAGGAAAATGTAGGACCTATCATCACAATCAATGGTGCTGAGCTCAGCATGGTAATGGATTTCATGTTTCTTGGTGGAGTTTTGCCAAACACAGCCTCCATTGACCAATAAATCACTACCCAGTTGAAAGGACATGTTCTGCCCAGAAGCAGATTGCTGCATTGAATCTGGAAGCTGCACAGTATCACACAGAAGACCAAACTTCATGTTTACTCTGCTCTGGCTAGTGTTTTCCACTTACTTGGTGGCTGAGAATCATGGACATGTTATTGCCGGCATGTCAAAGAGCTGGAAAAATCTAATCAGCAACACCTTCGAGCTATTAGGCATACCAAGCAGCATGATAAAATCACAAATAATGAAATTCTGCAAAGAAGTTGCACAACAAGTACCGAAGAAATGTTTATAAAACTCATCTTCACTGGGCTGTACATGTCCCCTGCACGGAGGGCACCATTCTCACAAGGTGGTACTTGTATAGTGAATTTATACTGGGCAAAAGATCAAGAGGCAAAGGAGATTCAAATATGTCCTGACAAAGAACATCACCCAGTGTGACATCAGTCTCAACATGTGGGAAGCTAAAGCAGCAAGCAAATCAATCAGAAGAACATCTAGTGCAGAAAGTTGAGAAGGGCAAATAGGTTGAGTCCCTGACCTGTCCTCAACAGAATACATGGATGCTGAGTTAGTCCCAATTTGTTCTCGTCCTAGGATTGGGCTTTATTGATATCTTCAAAACAATAATACAATATAAAGCTCAGAGTAAGCTTCCTCTCTATGCTTCGTTGTTCCTAGGGAGCTTCTGCAGGGAAACCCTAGTTTAGTCAGGCCCAAACTGATACTCCCCTCTCCTTTGTGTCCTGGCTGGAGCTAAAGGGACCAACCTACCAGCATGACTTAGCAGTAATTATCCTAATCCTTAATGCAAACTTGTAGCACCTGAGCCTAGGAAAACTCTATAGCGGACCCACTGCATTAGAGTCTGCAATCCTGTCACAGCCAACAAGAGAAGGAAGGAATTTACAAATAAAGAGAGCAGGAAATAGAAACATGGATACCAAACACCACTGCAGTCTCCTGCCCCACCTGGCCAAAGGCCTGTAAATCAAGACTTGGGCTCTTTAGCCACCTAAGAGTTCATAAAAGCTTTTGATAAATAGACCAGTTTCGACACAGTGGTCAACAGACAACATTATTCATTTCTCAAATGCTTTAGCCAGTTCAGGGCTAAATGACTCAGGTGGTGAGGTTTCAGCATTTCCTTAGAAGACTATTCCATAACCTAATTCATTGATAAGTATTATTCTTTAAAATTATGTATATCATTTTAAAGCACTCAGAAAGAAACAGTCCATGCCTCAAGGAGCTTTCATGCCAGCTCAACTAGAATACAATTAATAAAAGATTAGTTGCAGGATTGAGTGCAGACATGGTCAAATTGATCAGACCATTTGCAGCTGCTTCAGCAGAGCATCATTAATGCACAGCCGCAGGGTGTGTGCAAAGCTGCTCTGACTGTCCACATTGCAATCACTGGATTGTAGTTTCTTTTTAATGTTTACCCCATTTTCTCATAAAACAACAGGGAACACGATCTTTGGCAGCATGTCAACGTTCAGCACATTCAGGAAAGCAAAGGAAGTCAGGGTACCTGAGTGCTTATCAAAGCCTCACAAAGCAGAACAGCTGAGCTGTTCAAGCCCTCACCAATCCAGTCCTCATTCCATTAGAGGAATGCTATGGTGATGTTGGTTAAGGTCCATATGGCTTTTTGTAATGCTGCTCTCATTTTCATGCTGCTGGCTTAGTCTTCTCCTTGTAATTCGAACTACAGCATGCAGTGAAGAGGCATTTAGATGCTGATTTGCTAATGGTGCAAATGTGGAGCTGAAATAATGGGATGCTCCTTGAATAAAAACTTTATTTTGTTTGAAGCTGTCCAAGGATTCAGTTGTGCTCCCACAAGGGGAAAGTCCTGATGATGGAGAATGTGGACAGGTAACTCCCACCATCACATGTGCAATACATTCACCAGCAGGCAAAACCACAGCCCAGTGCCTCATCTGAGTAGCTAGGCTGGATGCTGGGCAGATGCACAGGGTCAGGGGTAAGGCATGGGTTGAACTTACCTTCCTATCAGAGGGAAGAGGGGAGGAAGCTCTGATACCTCTCTTGGCCCACTGATCCTTCCCGCCATGCACTGCCATGGAGGGAGCTTGCACAGAGCCCTCTGCAGCCAATTCACCTGGCCCATGTTCAGTGAAACCACAGTAGTTCTGCTGCTAGGAGACCCTTTGCAGAGGAGGGGCCTGAATGTGCTCCCTATTAAACGTCTTCTACCACTCTTCCTCCAAATGGCCCAATCTTCAAATGAGAACAGACCTAGCATGTCTATCACAACCATAATTATGCATGCCCTTTATAAGTAAGGAACATTCATTATCCAGTCTCCTAGCTCTGGTCAAAATATGTACCTTAGTGGCCCCATCTGCACTGGCTAAGCTGGCAAATGTAAAGGCCATATTTAGATGCCCTTTGAGTTTGGTGGTGCCCAAATGGGTTTATAAGGGATGCCTGCATGGCGATGTTCTCTGTAGAAGGTAAGGTAGGAATTGTAAGAGTGCCCAGATGGGGAGTTATACTGGAAAACTATGGTGTTTTTACTCTCCAGTATAACTATACCAGTATAATTGGAAAAACTTTCCCAGGTAGACAAGTCCTAACATGGTGTGGCTGGACAATGTGCAAAAGGATCAAACTGTCGCCTACAGCTGATCGTAGCCAGCTAACACACTTTTAAAGATCACTGCCCTTGTCTCCACTGATTGCTTCATGATTATATAAAAATGTGATCTGTCTAATACAGGTTAATTAACACATTTTAAAACACAAACCTATTTTCCTCATATGCCCATAATGTATCTGATTTTTTTTGTGAGAGAGAGAGTATTTTACTTTTTTGATGTTCTTCATTTACTTCCAGGCTATAATTCTATTCAAATCATCACATGTAAAATGAAGGAGGCAGTTGTGCTTTTCTACATAGCCTTGATGGACGGTACTTAAATTCTGAGCTTCACAGTTTGAGAAGAACATAGAGAAAATATAAAGAAAGGCTGTGGAAATGGCATGAGCACTGGAAGGAACAAAACTGGAGCTAATTTTATATATATAGTGAAGGGAAGAGAAGATTCAGGATGTAGCTGAGTGGGGGGCACGTTCATTGTATATGGATTTTTATATGGTAACCAAATTTTAAAAAGAATTACTTGGTTTCAGAAGGTGGTAGATCAAAGAGCAATGGCCTGAACTAAAGGAGAAAGCGTGTAAGGCAGATATCATAAAAAGTTCTCAATACTAAGAATGAGAGGGCAATAAAATGGGTTCCCAAAGGAGGTGGCTAAAGCACTGTCAATACAAAAATTCAAGGGCAGGCTCAAGAGACTGATGCAGTGAGTCCTAAAAAGTAGTTGATGTCAGGCTTAATGACCCATGTGGTCTTTTCTGGCCTCTGCTATTTATCTGTCTCTGAAAGGTACTTATATGTCCCCCCCTTACAATAGAAAGCACCTCACAATCTTCAGTGTATTTATCCTCACAGCACCCCTGTTTGGTAGGGAATCTAGAGATTAAATGCCCAATTCTCCAGACTCTCCATGCTGTTCTGATTGGGATTTCTGCAGGTGGAGCAGTTTCAGAATCCAGTCAACAGCTAATAACTCATCAATGAGAACTAACTAAATAATGGAATACAAGTTATGGTGCTCATCACAAGTTACTGAGCTCACTATAGGAGCAACTGGATGAAATTCTATGGCCTGTGCTATGCAGTTAAAGCTAGATGATCAAACTGGTCCCTTCTGGCCTTTAAATCTAAGACTCTCTACGCTTACATTCTCAGTCTACAGTCTCCGTCCAGTACTGCTTACTACAGACCTAACTGGGATATGGGACAATCCCAGTTTGATAAAAGTAAAATAACTTCAGACCATGAAATTTATAACATAAAATAAAACGAAAAAGCAAGGTTGTTGGGTTGAAGATCTGGTCTCTGTGTTTAGAGAATCTCTGTGGTCCATTCATAATTTCCACTCTCATACCTGATCTACAACCCGTTGCCTTTGTGAAATTAGCAATTTCACATAAAATAAAATAGAATCTAGGGCAGAACCAAGAGTAAATAAAACAATGTTCCCCCTCAGAAATTCAGAAAATGTTTGTGTTTGTAGTGGGCATTTTAAAGGAGAGGGAATCCTGTTCTCTCTCTCTGTTTTTTTTTTTTTTTTTTTGGTCTAGTTTTTCTGCAGGGGTGGAACTGATTAGGTCATTGTATTCTAAAATGCAAATGTTTCTCTTCTTCTGCCCTTTGGCCTTACTGATTTCCTAAGAAACATAACCTGTAGGTTGTGTACAAAAGCACTTATTAACTCCCAGGCTGATAATGTTTTCTAGGGGAGAGACTGTTGTCTGGAGGTAGGAATAGGAGACTGGAAGTCAGAAATCACGAGCTACGTACTGGGCTCTGTCTCTAACTTGATGTCTGATCTTGGGTGAGTTGATCTTCAGTTTCCAGAGCTGTTAAATGAGGATTATAATACGTATCTATCTCAGAGTTGAGAGCATGAATTAATATTTGTAAAGCTCTTTCAAATCCTTGGATGGAAAGCTCTGTTGACACATGCAAGTGTGACTATCAAATTAATGTGCTCTGGATGAATTTCCCCAGAAACTCAGAGAAATGAGGAAGTGGAATGAATATCCTGGGTCACAAAATCCATCTCTGCCAGGAGCAGTGTGGAGCTGCAATCTGTCCTATTGTAATAATTGGGACTACAAATTTACACTAATTGTGAGTTCAGCTGTAAAAAGTATATGGAAGTTCATAAGACATTACAATAATCTATAATCACAAACATTGGTAGAAAGTAAGTCAAGTTACTTTCTATAATGAATGTTATGGAGAGGGGCAAAAGAACCAGACAGAAAGACTAAATTAGTCTAAACAAAAAGCCAGTTGATATGATTCAAGGACTGTGGTGAAATCATGCTTGGCAAAAACAGAGGGCGTGGAACTGGAAATTAATTAACCAAAATTGGTGTGGCAGATATTAGGCCTAACTGAACTGTGAATGTGAACCAGAGTCCAAGCAACTGGTGCTGTGCTCAACCTGCCAGCCAAAGTATCCATTCATAACTGACTAGCCATCCAATGTTCTGAGGACATCAACCATAGCCATATTTCCCCTACCTTTTGGATCCAGTCTGTCTTCCACCTTGTGTCTGTCTGTTAAAATCAGAAGAGGATACCCTTCATACACCAGAATGAGAATAAAATTAATCCTTTTTCTCAGAGAAAGGTTTCTCTGAAAATAAAAATCTCTAATACTTTGCCTCCCAAAAGAGAAAGACGTCAAAGGCTTTAATTAAGTTTGTTTTGCATAATCACTCATTTAAGTTTCAATATAAATGCTTGTTTTAATTTTGTGTTTTTTCTTGTTTGATCAATTAACTTTCAACGTTAGAAACAGAGTGAAATGAAGCCTCTGTAGAAAAAGCCCTCGAACCTCAATGACACTGTTTTAATGTTCATCAGTGAAAGAGTTTATAACACCGTTAACTCATTTGACCTTTAAAATCAATGCAATAGGCCACTCCTGACAGCTGTGTGATAGAGGGGACTTTCATACCTACAGAATCACTAGATAATGTCCTCGTAACACATGTATCGCATCTGTTCAGTTTGCTGTTCCCCTACTGGCTGCCATGTATCCACCGTCACTGCATTTCTCTCTTCCCCCTGTTTGGATAGCCACACTGCTGCGGTGTCGGGGCTGGCTGGCTTACTGAGTAAGGCCCGAGTGTGGCCTAGTGGATAGGGTATTGGACAGACCCTCAGGAGACCTGGCTTCATCTCCTGACTGCTGCTGGTTTTCTGAGTGACCTTGGTCAAGTCATTTCCCCTCCCTGTGTAGCCCCATCTATAAAATGGGGTAATGATACTGATCTCCTTTGTGAAGAACTTTGAGATCTATAGCTGAAAACTGCTACAAACGAGCTAGATATTACTACATGAAGGCAGTCCTCAGGTGAGTAAATACTTTGCTTAACTAATTACGTAGGATCTGACTGCCCTACAGGAAACCAGCTGCATTTCCTGGGCAGGCCCAGAGCGCAGCACTTCACATGTAGAGGAAAGTGCTATGAATTAACTCTGATGTCCTGTAGGCAGCAAATACACAATGCAATATCTTACCATAGATAAAAGAGGGGTTGTCAAACTCTTCCAGCCACACCACCATCTTGCAGCTTTGTGATGTGTGTGGTAGGACCTGGTCCTACTCCTTTGCCTCTCAGAAGTGACCCAAAGGGGAAGGAATTAAGCAGAAAATCTGGTCTGGTCCTTTCTCAGTGTGTACCCAGCCTTTACTCAGGAAAAAATTCCCATCAAAGTCAATGGGAATTTTGCCTGGCTAGTGACTTTTTAAAAATGAAGGACCTTGAGATTTGGCCCACTGTTTTGTAACACACTTCACATGCATGTGTTTACAAAAAAGTTACATTTTGGGCCTCAAGTAAAGGGGTTGTGCCCCTTTAAAAGAGTCTGGGGACTGGGAGTGAGGCTTTCTTTGAACATTAAAATTAGTAGTGAAAATCACAGGGCTTTTTTCCTTTATACAATTTGAAGCTGAATTTGAGCAATAATCCTTCTGATTTCTGTGGAGGAGGAGACATGACGTCTTGAGGTAAACCACACATCCCGTAACCACTGTTGTGTCGTTTATACAAGCTGCTTCTCTGCAGAAGTGGAAGAGTTGCTTTTCAGCAAAAGTCACACATTTGTAAGAGGGGAGCGATTCCAGTCAAACAGAGATTGGGCAGCAAAAAGGAAGAAAGCTCAACCACAATAAAGCTGCCATCGAACCTGAAAGGAAAAAGACGTCAGCAGCTGAGGGTCGGAGCTCTCCTTTTCCTGGTATCTTGCTAACTATAATTATGTGGAAAGAAATTGTGGGTGGGACTGTTACTTACTATCTGAACTTTATAACCTAATTTACAAACCAGATTCCAGTACCTGGTCAGAAGCCAATCCTGAGGTGCTGAGCTCATTGATTTCAATGGGAGCTGAGATTGCTGTCCACTGTTGACAAGCAGGAATTTTTATCACAGGGCAGGCTGACTTTAAGGGAATTGGGCTCAACCCCATCTGTCCCTAGTTATTAGTCTCCTCAATGATGGGTTTGGACCTAGGTCAGGGGCTGGGTCAGGAGACCAAGCATCAGATGGCATTAGACCAGAGGCATTGCTTTCTATAAGAGTGAGTCTATTCAGAAGGAGGGGGGGGGACCTGTAGGGAATTTCTCCAACACTAGAGCCAGGTGGGTGATGATAACTGCTAGAAGACCCAGGAAACAACTAACAAGGGCTGAGGAAAGAGATGCGGGAAGTCTCTCCAGAGAGCCCCAGCATCTGGAGTTGGACTGGCAGGGCTTTCCTGCCCAGAGGGATCTGGGGAGCTGACAGAGAGCTGGGACATGAAGACCTGATGCAAGGATGAGTAGGAAGCCCTGAGGAAGGGATCACCTGTCATTGAGGAGTCCTGTAGGAGGGCCAAAAGACTGTGGGGAACTGGAGCCAATGGTGAAGACTTGAGGATTTTTGTTTTGTTTGGCTTTTTGTTTGCCCCAGGAAAGAAAATGGACTCTGTGATTTGACCGGAAGGCTAAATATTTCTGAGATGGGAAAATTGGCACATTCAAGATCAGAAGATGGAACTGTCTGGAGCTAGGAGAGTGGAAATCAAGGCACAGAGCACCAGGTATTAAGCTGATCTTGACACAAATGCCTAACTATGGATTGCGTAACTAAACACCTAAGTTTAACCAGTTTTAGCTAAAGGATTGACTAGATCCCAAGTCACTGAGGGAGCTTGGGAGAGATCCAACATCACCTGTGCCCAGTGTCCTACTCTTAACTATTGGATCATGCTCCATCCCTCGTTCTGTTTAAGCAAGCATTGATTTAGAAGTGTGGGGGCCAAGGAGGTGTGGTACATTGCCCTGAGGCACATTGGCTGATCTCTGTCTAACCCCATGATTAGAAAAACAGTGGGTCTACATATAGCTACAGATGAGAATTGAGACGCACTGGCCAGTTTGAATGGGAATGTCTGGAGTAGTTTGAGGAGTTGCAGATCAGGGCTTCGATGTATTGGCAGAGTTGTGTGTGGAAGCTTGTATCACCACTGGCTATGCCATAAGTGGCTTTGGGGAATGCCTGGATATTTACTTCCATAAATACTACATTTCTTTTCCCAACACACAGATCTGAGGATTCCAATCCTTTTCCAATTAGACGTAAAGGATGATGATTTACCTATGACCTAAAGAACATGAGTATTCATCTTGTCAGCACACAGCTAGCTCTTATCATCATGCTGTCTTTGTGGGTGAGTGGTGTGAAAACTCTTAGTTAAGCAACTCCAAAATCTAGGTAACCTTATTTTTAATGTCAAACAGCCTGGATTCTGTCATTTGAAAGCAAAACCCATCTCAGTCCAAAAAAGGCTCAAAAACCGCAGTGGTGCTTCTGTGGAGTGTTTTCCTTACTATGAGACCCTTTAAACAAGAATGAACACAAGGAAGTTGAGGAAGAAAAAAAGGAATGAGAATTCACCATCTCATCTAGCTCAGCCCAGCATGTCAATATCTTGTTCTCCTTCCTACTCACTGAGCTCTGAAATGACACTGAATACGAGGTCACCTCAACCTTGTAAAGCTGCCAAGGAGAAGATACGGTCGGTGCTTCCAGCCTTTTCTGTTTTTCCTCATCACACAGGCTTTAAACAGCCTTGCAGCAGGGACAGCTGCACCACTGGCAAATGCGCTGATGGTGTCTGATATGCCAATGTGCGTATTTATAGGCTGTCTTCTGTGCAGGGATGTTAGGTGGCTGAACCTAGTTGTGTTGTCTTAAGGGCTCTGGCAAACATTCAAGAACAAAAGCAAAGACAGCCAGTTCCCATTCGTGGGCATGTCCCGACACTTCAATGTGGCGAACCTTGTGATGTAGCAAGTGTAAGTCTTGCACTCCAGGGCATTTAAAAACATTTTTTTTAAAAAAACCTGACAAGACCTCTAACAAAATGAGAAAAACATAAGTAGAAATGGGTTGTAAATTCAGATTTGGATTTTGAACACTGCAACATTTGGGGATATTAAGATCTGAGAACTTGGTTCAGGGCCATTTGAGAAAATTCAGAGCTGGATCTAGGCTTGAATTTTAAAAATCCCCCAAGGTTTGGAGGCACTTGCACCCATCTCTGATAATATTTTACATGAATAACCCTTTCTTCCCAAGGCAAGTGCATCCCTTTCAGAAATGAAAGGCAGCAGCCCATCATCTGCGTATAGCATGCTATGCAACAATGGAAGGGAGAGAAATGCTGGCCAAGGATGCCATAGCAAAACCCTAATCTAACTCCACGTGCCATGGAATCTTTGCAGCTTGATTTTGAAAACTGGCTTCCAATTTTGTGCCTGGGTTAACTGTGGGTGTAAAAAAATGCAGTCACAACTATGTGAGAGTGCCAGTGGTGAGAGTTAGGCCTGGTCTACATTACAAAGTTAGGTCAACATAAGCTGCCTCGCATTGACCTAGGTGTGCATGTGCCTCACTTAGATGTCTCCCATTGATGTAAGTGCCCTGTTATGCCAATGTAGTAAGCCCACCTTCCCAAATGGCATAGAGCCATGGTCAATGGACTAAGATTCAGCACATGTATAATCACTGCTTTGCCTATGTCAACCTGAAGAGTTCTCGAGCAGCTGTCCCGCAATGCACAACACTGACTGCTCTGGTCACTTTTGTGAACTGCTCACGGATCACGGAGACCAGAAAACCCCCTTTAAACTCCCTCCTTTAAAACCCGCACATTTCTGAAATGCCTTTTCCTGACTGCCGGCTTGGTGTGCACACCTAGCAGCTCTTCTCTGTTGTGTGCAACCGCCCAGCTGACCCTGCCAACTACACACTCCTGCCTGGAGTAGACAGCAGGTATTGCATTTCCTGGCCTGTGAGGAGAAGATGCTTTGCAGGGACAGCTATGGACTAGCCATAGAACATCTATGAGCAGATTGCACAGGGAATACAGGGGACAGGGATAGCAGCTGGGCCGTAGGAAAACCTAGGAACTGTGCCAGGAGTCCCACAGTTAATCCGGTGCTAAGCTGCAGACTGGCCGCTTTTCCAAAGGGCTGCATGCCATGCTTGGTGAAAACCCCATCCCCCCAGACAACCGCAGATACCTCTGAGGAGTCTGCAGCACAGACCCCGGCCATGGACGGCGAGGCTAAGGAGAAGGAGGATGGGGACATGTGACCAGGGGGATCAGATACGGCGCAAGCAAGGATCGGTTTGCGACGCCACTGCAGCCCAGTCAGGCCCAGCAGTTGAGCCTGGGACGGAACCTTGGGCGTGTCACTGTATTTCCTGTTCGAATGCTGCACACAGCTGGCGCCCTGTCATGAATGTTCTCATACTAGAAGAGGTGGCAGGACCACAAAAGAGGTAGAACTGTTATCTGCTTTTCATTCCGGTGTAGCGTTCGGCAGGGGAGGGGATGTGGAGCCGTTTGTTTCTGTATGGGGGGGATGTTCCTCCAGTCCTCCCGAGAGATCTTGATGACTCTTGTGTGGCGGCACACTGCAGCTCTCCCCTGAAGGTTTTTAGGGGTGGCAGCATTATTTCTTCCTCCACGATAGGACACTTTCCCATGTCAGTCCATGATAGCTTCAGCAAGCCCCATTGCAGCACACAGGCTAGTTCCATATGGGCCCGGGGGCCTTCAGAACATGAGCAGCACCTGTGCTCTCTGTGCCTTCATTACCCGCACGGGTGAGAGATCAGCGGGAACCACCACCGCTTGAGGACAGTGGTGCCAGTGTTCCGTGCCACTGTTCTACACTCATAGTTTCATGCAGACCAGCAACTCCCTCCTCATTCCCTCACCTCAGTGGACCGTGCGCACCATGGCTGATGCTCTGAATGGCGCTGTGCAGACGCACCCCCGAGCAGAAGGGCTTAATAAGCACGTTGGGTTTAAGACTTTAGGGGAGCAAGGGAAGGGAGTTCTGAACCATAATTCTGGCTCTCCATTGTGCCTCTGCTGGCCATGGTACCTCAGGGGTACCTTATCTGTAGCTGCTGCTCTCCACACCCACAGAACACCTAAGTCAGTTAAGGAGACAAAAGACAAGGACGCGGGGTGACATGTTCAGTGAGATCTTGCAAGCCAGTGCTGCATCAGACTGTGAGCAGTGGACTTGGAGGGTGAATATTTCAGCCTGTATGGAGAAGGAAAGAAAGGTCAGGAGCAAGGCCCAGGAGTTCCCACAGGAAGGAAAAGGAGATGCCCTAGGACAAAATGGGGCTTCTCCAGCAGTAAACATAGATGCTGCAGCTCTTGTGGACCTACAGGTTCAACAATCATGGGCTCACCTCCCTTTGCAGTCCACGGAGAACGCCATTGCAACATCTCCCTATGCACTCTCCCCCCTCAATATTCCACATTGCATCAGGAGCCACATCCCCACCCCTATCACTCCCCCCTGGAGGAAGGAAACCATAGCTTCACATATGCTGACCTGTGAGAGCCATGGATGTTGTGTATGTAGCCAAAATGGACATGAATGTTCTTTGTTAAGTTCTGTTCCATTCATTTATTACATTTTAATGTATGTGCTTTAAATTGCACTGATTTTTCTTTGCACTGGTTTTTTTACTCTATTCTTTGGGAAATAATTCATCTTTATTAGCTCACAACATATGATGCCCAGCAGTATTGAAAGCACCCACTTACTTGTTATTGTACAGTGGGACAGAACTCAGGTTCAGTGAAAACTCAGTGTAATTATAAATGTACAACAAGCACCACAAAATTAATAGGTGCATTGACACTTTATGTTCATAGATGTGCACCAAGCACCACACAATTCCTAACAAGCCTTAAAACTGCAGAGCCAGATAGAGCACAGTTGAACGCATGACTGTGGCTTACTGTTGAAGTGCTCTGTCAGATCCTCCCTTAGCCAGGTAGTTCCCCACTGGGCTCTTCTAATAGCCTTTGTGTCTGGCTGCTCAAATTCAGCAGACAGCTGCTCTACCTCCGCCCTCCTCCCCGGCAGCAACTTTTCCACATTTGCCTTGCGGTTCTGCAGGACACAACAGGCAGCTATAACCACTGGGATATTTTTCTCACAGAGATATAATCTTGTGAGTAACCCATGGCGGCAATCCCTTCAATCTGCCAAAAGCACATTCCACTGTCATTCTGCACCTGCTGAGCCAGTACTTGAATCTTTCCTTAATGCTCTCAAGGTAGCCAGTGTACAGCTTCATGAGCTGGGGGAGTAAGGGATAGGCTGCATCCCCCAGGATCACTACTGGCATTTCAACAGCACCAATGGTAATTTGGCAGTCAGGAAAGAAAGTCCCTGCTTTCAGCTTTCCAAACAGTCCCACATTTGCACCTTCCCTGACCACCCAACATAAATGTCATGGAAGCACCCCCAATGATCCACCGATGCTTACATGACCATAGAAGAATAGCCCTTTCTCTTGATATACTCTGGGGCGAGGTGATCTGGTGGCAGGAGAGGGAGATGCATGCCTGTCTATTGCCCCACCACAGTTTGGGAACCCCGTTCCTGCAAGTCCATCCACTATGTCCTGCCAAGAGTCTCAGTACTACATAGCAGGAGACGATTAATGGCCCTGCACACTTACATGACAATGAATTATCCAACTCTGAAATGATTCCCACAGACTGGTAGCAATTTCACGTTGCAAGACTCCACAGTGCAATTACCCCTCATTTCTCCACCCTCAGTGCAGCTTCCATTCTGGCATCCATGCGGTGGAGAGCTGGGGCAAGTTCAGCATACAGATCCAGGAATGTGGCCTTTCGCAGCTGAAAGTTCTGCAGTCATCCCAAACCTGCATGACAATGCAATCCCATCAGCCAGTGCTTGTTTCTCGGGTCCAGAAGCAGTGCTCCACTGTCTGCAATTGCTCCATGAACACCCCCAACAACCTTGAATTGGTTTTCCTGTGTCCCACAGCAATATGTCCTCCATGAAATCATCATGCTCCCTGCTGATGCTGTTCTTCTTGCGGCGCTGCAAACGCGGAAGGATCGTGAATCCTGTGCTTGCAACACCCAAGGCAGTAGTGCAGAGCCATGCGGGTTCCATGCTTCTCTTAGAGATGGTGGACAGTCAGGAGGGTGCCATGGGATTTTTGAAAAAGGCATGAAAATTGTGGTATATGGATGACATTATGGAATGGAGACAGTTGCATGCTAGGAACTTGACCCTTTGCTCCCAGGCATCCCTGCACAACCTGTTTCTGCCCCACAATTCATTGCAAAAACTTCCCAAAAGACAGTGGGATGGATGGTGGTGAGTTACACACTGGGATACCAACCTATGGGGCATTGCACTGTGCATCGACACAAGCATTCCTGGTGAGCACATGCAGTGCTAACACAAGGAGCTGAGTTTGCACGCACACAAGCAGCGTACTAACTGCAGTGGTTTTATGCCAACATAAATTGCTTCAGTCAAAGTTTGTAGTGCAGACATGGCCTTAAGACCTCAGATTGCCTGCTTTGTGGGACCAGTTAGGTGTTTGCATATTTGAATGCTCTGACTTACACCCACTAATTAATTGCACCTTCATGTTAGCACTGGCAATCTATTTTAGTGCAGGCACATGTAGAAAGCTGAGGTGTCTAATGTCTATTTGGCGTCAGTCTTTACTAAAAAGGTTAACTGTGACCAGATACTCAACACAAGTACTATTAACAATAAGTGGGAATGAATGCAAGCCAAAATAGAGAAAGAACAGGTTAAAGAATGTTGACATAAGTTAGGTGTATTCAAGTTGGCACGGCTGATGAAATTCATCAGAAGGTATTGAGGAACTAGCTGAAGCAATATTGGGACTATTAGCACTTATCTTTGAGAACTCCTGGAGCACAGGAGAGGTCCCAAAAGACTGGAGAAGGGCAAACATAGTACCCTATCTTTAAAAAGGGAAAAGAAGAGGACCTGGGGAATTATACACCAGACAGCCCAACTTTGATGCCTGGAAAGATACTGGAACAAATTATTCAACAATCAGTTTATAAGCACGTGGAGGATAATAGGGTTATAAGGAATGGCTAGCATGGATTTGTCAAGAACAAATCATTCCAAACCAACATAATTTCCTTTTTTTGACAGGGCTACTGGCCTCGTGGATGGAGAAAGCAGTACATATGATACATCTTGATTTTAGTAAGGCTTTTGCACATTCCAGAATGACATTCTCATAAGCAAACTAGGGAAATGTGGTCTAGAGTGAATAAGGTGGGTGTGCAATTAGTTGAAAGACTGGACTCAAAGAGTAGCTA
Source organism: Mesoclemmys tuberculata (assembly GCA_007922155.1). Taxonomy (NCBI): domain Eukaryota; kingdom Metazoa; phylum Chordata; order Testudines; family Chelidae; genus Mesoclemmys; species Mesoclemmys tuberculata. The sequence goes on along the minus strand of ML675721.1, from coordinate 3,157,661 downwards.
TCAATGGTTTGCTGTCAAACTGGAAGGGCATATCTAGGGTTTCTGCAGGGGTCAGTCTTGGGTCTGGTATGAGTCAATATTTTCATTAGTGGGCTGGACAATGGAATGGAAAATATGCTTATAAACTTCGCAGATTGTACCAAGATGGGAAGGGTTGCAAGCACTTTAGAGGACAGAAAGAGAATTGAAAACAACTTTGACAAATTAGAGAATTGGTCTGAATTCAACAAGATGAAATTCAATAAAGACAAGTGCAAAAGACTTCACTTAGATAGGAAAAATCAAATGCACAAATACAAAATGGCAAGTAACTGGCTAGGCAGTAATACTGCAAAAAGGGAGCTGGGGCTTATAGTGGCTCACAAATGGAATATGAGGCAACTGAGAAAAAGGTTAATGTATTTCTGGGTTGTATTAATAGGTGTGTCATGTGTAAAACATAGGAAGAAACTGTCTCACTCTACTCGGCACTGGTGGAGCCTCAGTTGGAGTACTGTGCCCAATTCTGGGCTCCACATTTTAGGAATGATGTGGGCAATCTGGAAAGAGTCCAGAGGAGAGCAACAAAAATGAGGAAAATTTTAGAAAACCTGACCTATGAGGAAAAGTTAAAAAAAACTGGTCATGTTTAGTGTTGAGAAAAGAAGAAGGGTGGATCTGATAACAGATTTCAGATATGTTAAGGTCTTTTATAAAAAGGATGGTGATCGATTGTTCTCCCTGTCCACTGAAAGTAGGACACGAAGTAATGGGCTTAATCTGCAGTAAGGAAGATTTATGTTAGATATTAGGAAAAACTTTCTAAGTATAAAGGTAGTTAGGCTTTGGAATAGGTTCCAAGGGAAGTTGTGGAAACTCCATCACTGGAGGTTTTTAAAAACAAGTTGGACAAACACCTGTCGGAGTAGTCTAGGTTTGTGGACTGGACTTGATGACTTCTTGAGATCCCTTTACGCCCTACATTTCTATGATTCTAAGTGTGGATGTGAAATTAGAAGTTTGTTTTCAGGTTTCACAGGTGATGCTCAGACCAATAAGGCACCCCTTCTGACTTGAAGATATGGGTCACTTGATTCCATCACTCCGCCTGCCGGAGTCACGTCTGGGATCTTTTATCTGTAGAGCTGATTGCTATTGCATATTCTGCCTTTGTTTCACAGGTGGAGCATTTTCCTCCACCCACAATGGGAGTTATGGGTTCAGAATGAGCAATAGAGACTTGAACTATGAATAAGTGTTGAGCAGTGTCAAGTCAATAGGAGAATTTTGATTTATGAATAATGACAGTGACATAGTGAGACATGATTTAAAAGAAAATCATAAGGGCTCTGACATCAGATGTATGATCTATTGATCTGGTCCCATGCTCTGCAACTAGCCACGTAGGCAGTGATGATATCCAACCGGTTCGCACCAGTTCGCGCGAACCGGTTCTTAAAATTGAAAAAATGCAGCAAACCGGTTCTCAGCGCCGGGAGATTCAATGTAAAGGCGTAGTAGCGAACCGGTTGTTAGCAGCAGGAGAGTCAATTTCCTGGCGGAGAGTGTCTCCTGCGATTCTCCCTGACGCCGAAATTGACCAGGGAGGGTCAATTTCACGGCGGAGGGTACTCTGAAGTTCTGGGTGCTGGGTTATAGTGTGGTGTGTCGGGCGCTGTGTGCATGATGTTTAAGAACCTATTCAGAATAGGTTCTTAAATATCACCTGCCTTTATAGAACTGGTTATTGGAAATTTGGGATATCATCACTGCACGTAGGCCCTTACTCTGAAAAATGCATTTAAGATAATCAAAGAACCCGAAGAGAATACAAAGCTTGCAAAGAGATCTGTCTATAAAAATGAGAGCAAGCCACTTCCTGTTCCCAACCCCAACTTCCTTCTGATGGTGCACCAACTCCCTGAGAACAATATTCTGCACCCATTGAAACAAATCTCATAATAACAGCAACATCCTCCAGAATGAAAGCCAGTAACAGGGAGAATTCTAGGGACCCTAAACCTGATTGAGCAGAAGACCATCAATTGACTGAAGCTCTCAGTACCTGTACAAGGCAGGTTACCTACATTGAACGACTACAAACCAAATACAGCTGTTTCCCCCGAATTTCTGTCTTGTCTACATTTGCACTTTTCCTATCAGCACTGCCAGTACAGCTTCTTTGGTAAGAGCAATGACATATAAGGCATACATTAAGGCATACAAGATGCAGACATTTTTACTATCTTGTCTTATAGCCTTGCTCAGCGCTAGAAGTGCTGAAAAATGCGCATGTAGATGTAGTCCTAGAGTAAAAATACTGCATTCCTCATCTGCCCATCCACCTCCTTCCCTCTCCCACACCTTTCTGAATGTCTTCCTTTTTCTCTTGTGGAATTTAGGTAGCATTCCTCAGAGTTATGGAGAAGCAGTCCTAAATTGGAATACTCCACCCCTATCTTGAAATAAAAATGTAATGTTCCTTACACAGTCTGGAGGAATCCAAATCAGACCTGCTGAATTACAAAGTCCTACTGGCCCACGTACATGGTGCCTGTACTGGGTCTTGCATGTAACCTACTTGCCCTGACCATGGTGACATGAAGCACCAGAAAGAATTGCTATGGGTAAGGCATTGTTTCCTGCCCATCTGTGCAACGTAGACAATGTTAGAGACTGACTCATGTACCCTGGACCCGCCTATGTGGATTGATGACAATTATACTGAAATTGAGTTCTTTCTGCCAATCAGAGCTCAGGGACACACAATTATATGTCTGTTTCTTAACAACCTTGAGGTATACAAAATCCTGCACTCTGATTGGCTGAGGTTACAAGTAGCCAGTCAAAGTAGAGACAGTTGCATAATGAGTGTAAAATTATTTGATTGGCTACTGTAAATCCATTCAGTTTGATTTGCTGCCCTCAGAACTCCCCATTCATGGAGCAAATTCATCTTTAGCGTAAGTGGGTTCAGTTCCCATTGATTTTCATGGAAGCTGTAACAGGAATTTATTTGGTACTGTATGACCACAAACACATCTGCCTTAGCTCCTGACTCCTTCCCTACTTAACTCCTGAAAATAAACAACTCTGTGAGTGAGTTGTCTTAGTGGAATGGGAGCAAACTTTTCCCAAGGGACAAGTAGTGTGGCGCAGGTGGACAGAAGTGGTATAGAGAAGAGAGATTAGGTGCAGAAAGACAGGATGATGAGGAAGTCAAATGTTTTCCTAGGCAGAGAGATAGAGATGAGTTCTGAGGGCAGTAACCAATTGGATCAGAAAGATTTCTAGTAGCCAATCAGAACTGAGAGAATCGCAGCACATTTCAGCACAATAAATGCAAGATGTGCCCCTTTAACTCAATAACAACTATATTCTGGGGATAATTCTGGGTCTTTCATCTTCAGAGTTGATTTTCAATACACATCCCAACAGGTATGGTTGTTATATAGTAACTTGAGGGTGTTTCCTTTTTGTCACTGGACTAAGATTTAAGTCAACATTTGAAAAAAAGTGGTTGATTTTGCATGTCCCAAGCTTTTGGATGCCTCTTTAAAATGTTTTACCTAAATCTCCCCTTGAACCATCAAATCCCAAAAGTGTCAGCAAATTGAGATTTGTAGATCAGCTCTGGCAGCGTGGTGAAGAAACCAGGAAGTCACTGGGCAACCTTCCCTTTTGTTTTACAAATAGGTTTAGCCTTTTCAAAGCAGGATCAGTCATAACATAGTTATTGGACGAACAGGTGAGAGAGAGGGTGAACAGAAGTCTTTGCCAAGGAGCAAGTGAAGTGTGCATGCATTTTAAATAATTACCACAGGACTGAGTACCTTTCCAAGTAATTAAACATTATGAAAGGTTATTAATGCTGACAATAGACAGCTTTGACATCTGCCAGAGTAGTGTGTGGAGCAGACGACTACACAAAAGAGAACAGGGTTCCGTAGCCTTTACAATTCCACCATGTGCGCACAGCCATGCTAGTGCCAGAAAGACAGCTCCGGAGTGATCAGCCTGGTTTATATCAGCACCTGTTTCAGTACAAAAGCTTCCAGGTCTGCAGACCTACATGGTGCATTTAAATGATTGTGGTGGCCCAAAAGACAAGATTCACTCCTGCTGGCACAGGGAGGTTAATATTACACCTCCCTGCGCTGGCCTGGCCGGCTCTGCCTGCAGCAGACTTGCCCCAATGCCGGACAAGGCAGCAGGTGTACTCGAGCAATGAGCAGCTTTCAGTCCAGAGGAGTGCTGCTGATGAAAGCTGCTGCAAGTATGCGCAGAGTCAGCGCAGCCCCCAACCAGTGCCACCCACTTCTGGGGTTCCTCTTGCTCTCTAGGGGTCCCCCCGTCTCTTCCCGCCTCCCAACGGAGGGAACATTGTAGCCACTTAGCACCACTGGAAACTCTCCCATAGTGGACCGAAACATGGTGCATTCAAGCAGAAAATGTCGTTTCACTACCCCTTCCCCTTCTAGCACGCGCATGCACATTCTGTACCCTTGAGCTCTGTGGAAGCACACCACACATTAAACCGCATCAACACCTCCCCAGAGTATATTTTATATCATCTGCAAAATGTCATTTGGAAAAAATATAACCCCAACTCCAGCCACAAGGCGACCAGTTGCGGGAGAGGTCTTCACATTTCTAAAGAGCCAATAAAAGGAATAACTCTCCCCTCCTTCCCCATTCTCTCACATTTCACCTGTGGATTGATGAGAGCAGAGATAGGATGGGATTTGTTCTTCTCTCACCCTTTGGGGGCTGTGCTGCCACAAGCCCTAATTGATCTATCTATCTAGGTACTGATATGGCTACATAGAGGCAGTAGCCAAGCACCTCTTGAATACTAATTGCTTTATCCAGTAGCTGGTTGAAGTTTGTCTTTTGCCTTCCTGTACCAGGTCATTTGCAAGATAAATCAGACAATTACATAGGAGTCTTTCATAAACTGTGGGCCTCATTGTGATCTCAGGCACACGGGTGTAATTCAGGAGTATTGCCACTGAAGTCAATTGAGTTACACTGGTGTAAAATCACTAGAAGATCAGAGTCATAATAATAGATGCAATGATAACCCTGAGCATTTATACAGCACTTTACATGTCAAAGAACTGCACAGACTTTAACTGTTAATCCTCACAATACCCCCGTCTGGTAGATGGACAAATATGATCATCTTCCTCTACAGCTGGGGAAACGGAGTCAGAAATGTCAAGTGACTTGCCCAAGATCACACTGGGAGTAGGTGGCAGAGCTAGGATTAGGGCTTGGGACTGACTTCCAGCCCCTGATCACACATCCCTGTTATGCCAAATATACATAGGGACACCTACCTTGATGAAATACCGACATGGACGCCTTGGGACTATAGGATGGGATTTTCAAAAGCACCGAAGTGACATAGAGGCACCGTTCCCACTGGCTTTCAAAGTTTATGGGCCAAATTCTGCTCTCATTGACATCAGTGTAAATCCAGAGTATAACTCCCTGAGATTTACTGTGGTGTATCTGAGAATATAGATGGGCCCTTTGTGTCTATACAATGCCAAGGGCCCAATAGTATTTTACCACATATGTTAAAATACTAGGAAATAACTGCGGATGTTAATGTATGTCTGGTTAACCCCTGCTAAAATATTGTTGCATCAGCTAACTGAGCATGGCTTTCACGTAAACTAAACTACAGAAATAAAATAATTGTAGTATCTTTGATTTGTCACATGGACTAAGGCCAATAATGCTAAAAGTCACTAGAAAGATTTGACTAAGTCCCTGACTTGCAATTTTCTACATGCCCAACATTTTCTCAGCATGAATGTGCCCAGATCAGTTTGCACAACATCATCTGTGTTCCATTTCAATTGTTGTCTTAAGTTTCTTTGTTTGTCACCCAAACCTCAGTGTTTAAAAACTACAGCAACAAAACCGCTATAGTGTGTGATCTTTGGTTCTGAACTCCCTCTCCTTTTGCGTCTGCATGGTAACCTCTACGTCTCTGGCTTAACCAGAGGTTGATGGGGAAAATAAATGGTGGTACTTGCCCATGTACATAGCAAGCTGCTTGGTGCAGGGACTGCGTCATCTGTGTCTTGCACAGTGCCAATCATGCTGTTGGCATTTAACAAATGCTGAATGATAACAGTCTCTGCCCACAATCCCAGAGGCGCTCCATGCTTCCACTAGGCAGATCAGATTCATTTAAACTGCCATCAGTAGGCTTTAGAGTGAATATTGTAGAACTGTAGGACTGGAAGGGACCTAGAAAGGTCTTCTAGTCCAGTCCCCTGCACTTAAGGCAGGACCAAGCATTATCTAGACCATTCTGACAGGTGTCTGTCCAATCTGCTCTTAAGAATCTCCAATGATGGAGATTCCACGAACTTCCCTAAGCAATTTATTCCACTGCTTAGCTCCCCTGATAGTTAGAAAATTTGACCTAATGTCACCCTTGCTGCAATTTAAGCCCATTTTCTCTTACCCTGTCCTCAGAGGCTAACGTGAACAATTTTTCTCCCTCCTCTTTTTAACAACCTTTTATGTACTTATGCTGTCTTATCCTGTCCCCCCTCAGTCTTCTTTTCCCCAGACCAAACAAACCCAGGTTTTTTTCAATCTTCCCTCACAGCTCATGTTTGCTAGACCTTTCATCATTTGTGTTGGGCTTCTCTGGACTTTCTCCAATTTGTCCCCATCTTTCCTGAAACGTAGTGCCCAGAACTGGACACAATACTCCAGTTGAGCCCTAATTAGCATGGAGTAGAGCGGGAGAATTACTTTTCATGTCTTGCTTACAACAACACTCCTGCTAATACATCTCAGAATGATGTTTGCCTTTTTGGCAACAGAATGACACTGCTGATTCATGTTTAGCCCACTATGGCCCTCAGACCCCTTTCCACAGTACTCCTTCCTGGGCAGTCATTTCCCATTTTGTATGTGTGCAAATGATTGTTCCTTCCTAAGTGGAGTACTTCGCATTTGTCCTAATTGAATTTGGCCTATTTACTTCAGATCATTTATCCAGTTTATCCAGATCATTTTGAATTTTATTCCTATCTTCCAAAGCACTTGCAAACTCTCCCAGCTTGGTATGGTCCACAAACTTTGTAAGTGTACTCTCAGTGCCATTACCTACATTGTTGATGAAGATATTGAACAGAACCATACCTAGAACTGATCCCTTTGGTACCACACTTGATAAGCCTTGCCAGCTTGACTGTGAACCACTGATAACTACTCTCTGGGAATGGTTTTCCAACCAGTTATGCACCCACCTTTATAGTAGCTCCATCTAGGTTGTATTTCCTTGTTTTGTTTAAGAGAAGATCATGCAAGACAGAATCAAAAGCCTTACTAAAGTCAAGATATACAACCTATCCACAAGGCTTGTTACTCTGTCAAAGGAAGCTATCAAGTTGGTTTGACGTGATTTGTTCTTAGCAAAGACATGCTGACTGTTCCTTATCACCTTATTATCTTCTAGGCGTTTGCAAACTGATTGCTTAATTATCTGCTCCATTATCTTTCTGGGTATGGAAGTTAAACTGACTGGTCTGTAATTCCCCAGGTTGTCTTTATTCCCTTTTTATAGATTAGCACTGTATTTGCCTTTTTCCAGTCCTCTGGAATCTCTCCTATCTTCCATGACTTTTGAAAGGTAATTGCTAATGGCCCACATATCTCCTCAGTCAGCTCGCTGAGTATTCTAGGATGTATTTCATCAGGCTCTGGTGGCTTGAATACAGCTAACTTGTTCTTTCTCTATTTTGGCCTCTGATCCTACCTCATTTTCTCTGGCATTCATTACGTGAGATGTCCAATTGCTACTAACCTTTTTGGTAAAAACTGGAAGAAAAAAAAAAGTCATTGAGCACTTCTGCTATTTCCACATTTTCTGTTATTGGTTCCCCCCCCACTGAGTAAGGGCCGATCTACCCTGTTCTCCATCTTCCTCTTGCTTCTAATGAATTTGTAGAGTGTTTTCATGTTACCCTTTATGTCTCTAGTTAGTTTAATCTCACTTTGTGCCTTGGCCTTTCTAATTTTGTCCCTACATGCTTGTGTTATTTGTTTACATTTCTCTTTTGTAATTTGGCCTAGTTTCCACTTTTGGTAGGACTCTTATTTTGAGTTTCAGGTCATTGAAGATCTCCTGGTTAAGCCAGAGTGGGCTTTTGCCATACTTCCTATCATTCCTATGCAGATAGTTTGCTCTTGTGCCCTTAATAACATCTCTTTGAAAAACTGCCAACTCTCTTGAACTGCTTTTCCTCTTAGACTTGCTTCCCATGGGATCTTACCTATCAACTCTGAGTTTGCTAAAGTCTGCCTTCTTGAATTCTATTATTTTTATTGTGCTGTCTTCCTTCCTACCATTCCTTAGAATCATGACTCTGTCATTTCATGATCACTTTCACCCAAGCTGCCTTCCACTTCCAAATTCTCAACTAGCTCCTCTCTATTTGTCAAAATCAAATCTAGAACAGCTTCTCCCCTAGTATCTTTCTCCACCTTCTGAAAGAAAAAATTGTCTCTAATACATTCCAGGAACTTGTTGGATAATCTATGCCTTGCTGTGTTATTTTCCCAACAGATGTCTGGGTAACTGAAGTCCCCCATCGCCACCAAGTCCTGTGCATTGGATTATTTTGTTAGTTTTTTATAAAAAGCCTCATCTACCTCTTCTTCCTAGTTAGGTGGTCCATAGTAGACCCTTACCATGACATCACCCTTGTTTTTTATCCCTTTTATCCTTACTCAGAGTCTTTCAACAAGTCTCTCTCCTATTTCCATCTCAAGCTTAGTCCAAGTGTATACATTTTTAATATATAAAGCAACACTTCCTTTTTTCCCACTGAGAAGAATTCAGACAGTTCACACCTCTCCTAGATCCATTATTTCAAGCTGTCCCTCAGCTCAGGAAAACAGCATTGCATTAGATCATATTTGTAAGTGTTTCTTCACAAGCACAAGGGCTAGACATTTAGACTAAAATTTTCAAAGGAGGGAAGCTACTAAGCAAATGGCTTGATTTCCAAATGTGCCAACGATTCTGCAGCCTAACTTTAGGCAGATGTTCTTTAAAATCTTGATTATAACTTTTTAAACATTAAACCTTCTCTGTTTGGGCCATGAAAGAAATGTGAGTGCAATGCACCAGCTCATTCTGACCCCTACCTGTCACCTAGCGTGAGGTAGTGTTGCTGGGGAGTCTGCTAAATTGTTGAGGCTGTTTGGACCAATGATTCTACTTCACACTGACTTCTTACCAATAATGTTACAGGCAGTAGAGGCTGGGCCAAATTCAGTGACACTGATGTCAGCGGGGTTGCACTAAGAGAAGAATTTGGCCCAATGTATCTGGAATTATATTGCTTCACAGGATGAGGCTGCAGGGAAATTCTTTTATTCTCCGCTAACTCCTCTTTCCTTTCCCCCCAGATGCACTCTCATTTCACTTAACATAGAAATTCACACATTCATTTGGAGCCTTTCATTTCCAGATCTCTTGTGCAAATCCAACCCAGGTGGGCAGTGACTAAAAGTTGAGGCATCTGTCACTTGTTTGGTTCCCTAAGGCAAATGAGTTGGTAGTCTTCATCCACTTTCCAGTTGTAGTTTTAGCTTAACAAAGAGGAGATTGGTGTGACTTGATTACAGCCTAGAAGGGCTACATGGGGACCAAATATTTAATAATGAGCTCTCCAATCTATAGAGAAAGGCAGAACACAGTCCAATGGCTGGAAGTTGAAGCTAAACAAAACTCACACCTTTTTGACAGGGAGGGTAACAAACCATTGGGACCATTTTCCAAGGGTCACAATATATTCTCCATCACTAACCATTTTAAAATCAAGATGGGATTTTTTCTAAAAGCTGTGCTCTAGGAATTATTTTGTGGATGTTCTATGGCCTGTGTTATACAGCAGATCAGACTAGACAATCACAGTGATCTCTTCTGGCTTGGAATCTAGGAATCTGTGGTTGCCCAGATCTCTGAAACCATCACTACCACTAGAGCACTAGCTGATGCCCTTTTTGGCAGAGGCCAAAGCCAGGGAGACTGAATTAACTACTCAAACATTGAGATGTCCCGTCCAGGTCAGGACTAAGTCATGTTGATAGAGCAGTGTGAGGGAAGTTTACACTACCATTGCCCAGACAGTAACTCTTTAACAAACAGGACTTCAGCCTTCAAAGCTTTCACCAGCTCTAAATTCACTACAGTAAAATAAGGGACTTTCTATCGGCACAAGCAAGAAGATTTTCTATAGTTTTATGACTCCATTTAAAATGTCCCTTCTGATTGATCCCTAGGTTAGCTGTGCTGAAATCCTTCTCTGGAGCCTCCTTTGCACATGGAGCCCTACGCAACTGATCAATATTCCTTTCCAGAGAAGGTACGACTCAGTTATTGGTGACATTCCCCTGAGTGCTTGTGTCAAACTCTCTCACATCAGGGAAGGGAAAGGTAACCTGCAGAAATGTCAGATTGCTTGCGCTAGATCTCAGCATAGGTATTAACTCTCAGCTGTCTAACCTCCGCTGTCGAGAGGAAGGGCAGTGCTTATCCCTCTCTCAACCCTTCTTCTTTTCTCTGGTCCTTTTCTCTGTGCTTCTCATAGAATATTTTGGAGAAGGGAGGAATGACATTGGAAAGGAACATAGGTATCACCAGATCGTATCAGACCCCAGGTCCACCTAATCCAGTATCCTGTCTCTGAGAGTGGCCAGCACCAGATGTTTCAGAGGAAGGTGCAAGGACCCCAGAGTAGACGGATGTGTGATAGTCTGCCCCCTAATAAATTAAAGTCTGGTTTACATCCTGAAGCATGAGGTTTTATATCCTTCTTGTTGGAATCATAGGGGTTGGAGTCATAATGGGCCTGATTCTGGCTGGTGCTGAGCACATCCAGTTCTATGGGAGTTGCGAGTGCTCAGCATCTCTCAGGATCAGGCACTAGAATGGCTATTGTGCTACGGTATCTAACAGGGTCACCTTCTGAGCCCTGGCTGTTCCTACAGTTCTCTACATCTGACCATATGTTAATCAATTTTTTCTACACCGATAAAAGACATTTTTAAGTGTACAGTGTATAATTAATAATGTATAGATAAACTGTATATGTAATTACCACTGGCACTCACTGCCAGAAGACAGCATTGAAGGCAAGGGCTTACCATGATTCAGAAAAGGGATAGGGGCCTGATTCCTGTCTGCCTTGCACCTTGTTCAGTCATTTACACCTGGGCAAAGTGGTACAAAACATGACCAAATCAAAACACTCCACTGCCTTGTAACAGAGATAGCATCCTACACCAACCTTGTGCTCACTCACCAGGGGAGCATCAGGCCCGAAGTCTGCAGTGTAGCCAAGTTCCACCCTATTAAGTACTTTCTAAGGCAAGGCCTGATCCTGCTCTCATGGAAGTCAAAAGGGAGTTTTGCCTCCAACTTTAATGGGAACAGGATCAGGCCCCAACACGGCTGGCTTAAGAAAGGATTCTTCTTTCAGCAACACATGGCAAGAGGAGGCAGTAGGAACAAGCCTTGGGAGCTGGAGCTGGCTCTGTAGTTTTGCTGGCTGCACTAGTTAGACGCAGGGACTTTCTCTCGAGTGGCATGTTAATGAGTGTCTGTCACTTTCACACTAGAGAGAGACCCTGGGGAAACAGGGCTCCTCCTACAGCTGCCACTGTGGCTCCACTATCCTCATTAAATGGAGCATCACACAAGCAAATCTGAGTCTTTCTTGGCCTTGGTAGCTTCGGGGGCAGGGAGGCAGATGGGTTAGAATTTATCTTCACTATCCAGAAGTGCTTTTGGAATTGTTTCCCCACCTGATGCTAGTGTCCTAAGCACACTGCTGAACGAGTGCATGCTAATACCTGCCTGCTCCACAAGGCACAGTAGAAGTTCCCTCAGGCATAAAGCATCTCTCCTGAGCCATGACGGGTGTCTAACTGAGCACTAAACTCACACAGCAGTCTGGAGGGAAGGGAACGGAGTGTGGGTCCCTTCCCACAGAAGCAACATTCCCACTGAAAACTAGGACAAGTTGGGGGAACAGGGGAGATGAAAGTTTGTCAAAGAATTTATGTTCACTGTATACTGAGGGAAACCTAGGGCCCAAGTCTCAGTTTCCGTTCCTGTGCATAGAGCAGGGATGAACGAAAGAGGGGCAAAGGTGGCTTTAAGCCACTTTTGTATATCGCCATATTCTGGAACTGGGAGGACGCCTGCCCAACTCCCGGAGTAATTTTGAGTCATCTTGGTGCTGCTCTAACTTATGCTCTGATTCCCAAGGCTGTCTATGAGCCTTAGAAAGCAGACGACAGCTGTACTGCAGCATGTTCAAGCCGCATTCTCAATCCGCCCCTTACACGGGGGGCCAGGAGCAGGGCCATTATGCCGGTTCTACATTGGCCAGGCGTATTTTAAGGGGACAGTTTCCATTCGTTCTCAGAAACAGTGAGTTTGAGTACGTTTGAGGATTGAAATCTATACCCTGGATCCTGCAAACACAACCAGTAGTGATGATTACAGTGATTGGTCCCAGTGGTGTGGATGAGCTGGATTGTGGAGCCCTTGCTCATCCTGGGGGACATGTTGGCCCTAATTCAGCAATGCAATGAGTAGAAGCACTGAAGTCAGGTGACATCAGGTCAGCGAAATTACTCCCATCCTTAATGTTAAGGTGCCATATGCATAGTTAGTTCCACTGAAGACAATAGGATCACCAGCTCCACAGTCTGACTAGACACAATCAGAATAAGCTCTATTCCTGGTAATAAGGGTTTGCAAGTTTGTGCCCATAAATGCTTCGAGGCAGAGACTGTCTTCATCCTATGTCTTGTGCACTGGGTGCTTGACAAATAACTAAGAATCTGTGCTGATGTGGTGGCTGAAAACTGCACTCCTCAGAGATTAATGTCAAATGCTCACACTTCAATACTCAGAGAAACAGCAGGAAAGCAAGCTTCTGGCATGTATAAAAATACTTTGTTTGGAGCATCTGAGAGTCTTGGAAATGTGTATGTTCATTCTGCCAGAAGAAACCGAGTGAAAACTGTCTTTACCTCCTAAGAGAGCAGCAAAAATTGGTCACATAGCAGAGGTGCTGTTTAACAAAAGGTCAAACATAGTCGTACTGGGAGACTTTTAAATGGTTATTGAAAGGTGAAGTGTAAAGGTAAAAATCCTTATGGGGGTCCTTTCCTGAACTCCTCCGTGATGTATAAAATCACAAATTTACCCTCATGCCCAAAATCCAGGTTTTTATTGCTTCATTTTCACATTAGAAATATAAGAAACATCCTGAGCCTGACTTCTTTGCTCTTACCAGTGATGTCACCATTCGCTGAAACCTGTGCTGCAACTTTCCCAGCCCACGATTGCGATGGGTGGGAATGTTGTGTCTGTCTAACTTTTTTCCAATCTGTAGTTCACCTTTAAGACAAGGGGTTGCTTCTTAGTGTAGGGTTCTTTGTAGGTCATGTCTGACGGGGTGTTTTTCCAGCATATCTAAAAAAATGACTGTAGCTGCCATTCCCCTTTGCTACAAGGAACTAAAATTGGTCACTGTGTCTGTAAAAAGGCATGCATAGAGCAGGAGAGGGAGACTAGGAGTCAGGAAACATGAATTCAGCTCCAGACTCTACCACGGACTTGATGTGTTACTTTGGGCAAATTACACATGGCCCAATTTGGCTGGTTACTGAGAGTCTTCAACTCCCATTCCTTTGAGAAAATGTAAACAGCTGCTCTGAGTTCTTTGCTCCAGTTTCCAAGCTGCTACAAGAGCCCTGGAACACTCTGAACCAAAGCTTCATTTGCCTTACAATGATCTTCTCTTGCCCTGGAACCTGGGTTGGTCTTAATTGGCCTAGTGCTCAGGCAAGAACAAACTAGGTAGGCATGCATGTTATCTCTTGTTTTTGTAAAGTTTATTGCACAATGCAGCCTGGCCTGCGTGCGGGTAAGAATGTGTGTCTGGGAGACTGTGAGCCAGTCTTGTTTGGAGTTACTTTGACCAAACAATTTATTACAAAAAACTGATTGCCAGATAGAAAAAGCTACATAGGACAGATGATTTTCTCATAGGAAGGACCACTCACTAATTACCTTTGTATGTGTGATCTGACCTTGGTGAGAGCCTGATTCTGCTCTCACTGACACCAGGATTAACCAGGAATGACACAAGTGAAGTCAATGTAAAACCGGTGTCAGTGAGAGCAGAATCAGACCTGAGATTCACGGTGGACCAGATCCTCAGTGAGTGTAAACTGGTGCAACTTCATCACGGGAGCTCTGTGTTGCTCACAGCACTTTTCACCCAAGGATTTACAAGTGTTAGCTAATTATGTGCATGCAAGCTGAATTTAAAAACTCTGCTTCAAGATGGGTTAAAGCAAGTTGTAGCCAGACGTGGCTCCAACGCTGGTTTGGCTGGCCAAGATAGATGTGCCCAAATCTTGTCAGAACAATGTTCCAAAACAAAGTGTTTTTGTTTCTGGGGTAAAGTATAGCTTGAAGATAGAACATGCTGTACGCACACTGGGGGTAGCCTTGTCCAGTAATTAGAGCACAAGACTGGGAGTCAGGAGACATGGGTTCTAAATTTATTTCTGAGACTGCCTCACCATTTAACCTTGGGCAGGTCACTTCACCACTCTTGCCTCAATTTTCCTGTCTATAAAATAGAGCTGAGTGAATAACTTTCATTAGCTGGCAGTTCTGAAAAGGGGGAAAAATGGGTTGGGGTTGAACTGAAACAGAACTTTTAGCAAATCAAAGAAGTTGGAAAAGTTTCATTTTAAGTCAAAGGAAACATTTTGTTCTGGACATTTTAGCCTATACAAGAAAAGGAACTAAAGGGTGAGCTTCTCAAAACTGAGGAGGTGGTGATGCTGATGCTCCTTTCATGACCAATAGCTTAGTGTTTACAGATCTCAGCTGGGAGGTGGAAGATCTGGGTTTGAATCTCTGTTCTGGAGCAGGGACCTAAACCTAAGGCTTTCTCCCTCAGGTGAGTCCCCATAAGCACTAGGCTATGGGTGGCAGCTGTCTCTGGTGCACTTGGAATAAATGATTCAATATTCATTGCAGCAGGGACTTGAATCTAGATGTCACCCTTTCCAGGGGGGTGCCCTAAGCACCCTGCTATCAAGTCATTCTCACATGCTCTCTGGCCCAGCAACTATTCAAATACTTATACAAAATGGAAGAGGAGAGATTGAGAGAATTGTATCAGAAAAACAACAGCCCAGTGGTGAGCAGGAGAGACCTAAATTCACAGTCCCTGCTCCAGAGCAAAGTTTTTCCAGCTCGCATAGCCTAACCCCTGAGTTACTGGGTATGGTGAGAGAAGGGGCGGCACCACCTTCACCCCCAAATGGGGAATGTGCCTAAATCCCCTTGTGAATCTAGCCAGAAAAATCCAAATGTTTTATTTTGATAATGTTGAAACAATTTATTTTGACAGGTCCAATCTTTTATTTTCATATTGACCAAAACAATTTTCCAAAATGGACACTGATTAGCTAAATGTTTCTGTCAACCTGAATCTGCATTTTTTTGGTGAAAAAAGTGTTGGATGAAAAATGTCTTGCAGCTCTACTGTAAAATGGGGAATATACTTCCTCATCTTGCAGGGCTGTTATAAGGCTAAGTCAGTTAACATTTGAGATCCTTCACTACAAGACACTATAAAAACCCCATACTGCCTGCAAAGACATGGGATGTTCCTGGGTTAAAGGGGTGGCCCCCACAAATTTAAATTTACCATGTTTCCTTCTTCATTCAAGGGATAGTATTTAAGGGGAACTCAGTGGGGGCTGGGTCTCCACAAACCTGTGAATCATGAAGGATCCACAAGAAGCCCCATTGCCTCTGCACCGCTGTCCACCACGGCAGCCCATGAATGGCACCACTGCTGTGGCAGCTATACTTCTGTGGTTTGCTCTGCAGCCAACCTTAGGCCTTGAGGAGACAGCTTGAGTTACTACAGGCTACATCTGCAATAAGCCAAACTGCCTTGGCCCATGTGTTTGAAGTGACAGGAGAAACTAGTGGAGGCCTGCTAGCTGCCTGCTCAAATCCCCACCTGTGGAGCTGGCACCCTGCAGGACACTGTGGAGGGTCTTCTACAGGGCTGGCAATGTGTCGTGCAGGTGGCATTCCTCCTTCTCATTAGACAGGCTCCAAAAATGCAAGTTTCCATCATCGCAGAAGTGGCAGGGAGTAGAAGGGCCAAAATGGACTGGGTATATGGTTATTAGGATTTAATTCTACTGTTTCATCAGTTACCACAATAATCCATGACTGGGTAAATGCCAATGAGACCACCAGCTGGACTTTTGAAACATTCAGGAACATGGGGTTTGTTATCCTAGATCAGAGCATTGGTCCATGTAATCTAGTATTCTGTGTCCAGAAGTAGCTAGTACCTGATCCATCAGAGCCCAGTAGAAGACAGTGCAATAGTCCAAGAAAGATGACCAAAGCAAAAGAACCTTTTGCAGAAGTTATTTTTATTTCAGTATTTCAATGCATCTCTCTCTGATCAAATCATAACAATTGCAGATTAATTCCTCTCACATCTTGATCTAATTCTTTCTCTGCTGGTGGAGATCAAGCATGTGCAGCTCATCTGTTTGACGTACAATCAAAAGGGAAAACAACGTCACAGTCTCACAGTACCTATTAAAGCAGCTCCCCCACCCCCTTACTTCTAATGCAATGCAAATTGGAGGCACTGGTTTATTTTTGTAGCATTCGCCCCACCTCCCCTAAAGATAGACACTGCATGAAACAGACCAGCTAATTTGGACCAAGAATTTCAATTGCCTGGAAAATGAAAGTGCTGAAAACCAAACAGTATCAGCAGGAGTTTTTGCTTCTAAAGGTCTGACTTGTCAGGTACTAAAAACTATCTAATTGATGTGCTGTCTCTTTTCAGACGTCCAAAAATGAGCTAGAATTCTTTATTAGTGCATCCTTGTGAAAGTAAAGGCAAAGTGCAGAAAAGCCCACGGCTCTCAGATGGGTGTTTGTAGAAAAACATGTAATCTCTGAGGAAAGCATAATGGGATTTTATAGTTTGAATTTAGACTTCATCTTTTTTAGCAGCTAAGGAGATGTGCTAAGTGCCAGATGCATCCTTCTAAGTGAGGACTAAGAAAACACACACATTTCATTTTGAACATCAGCATTTTAATAACTGCTAAACTAGTATGATTGCTGTATTTCCAATTGTTTGAATGGGGCATGGTATTTTTTCTCTTTTAGGTGACTTAATCTTCATTCCTACAATCCCCACAAGCATCAGTGTATCTATTCAGGATAATGTCTGACATACCTGGCCATGGTCCGATCTTCGCATCTTCCATCCTAAGATGGTCATTAATATAACAGCAATGTATGGAATTGTACAGAACAGTGAATTAGTAATGGGCTGTAGTCCACTTCATCTCTTGGTTGCCGCTTTTGACTTCAGCCCAGGTTGGTAGTGACTTACAGTTGCCATCTGATGGCTGTTTTGGGAGCATACGTGAAATGAGTTGACGGTTCTCAGGCCAGTTCCCAGTGGAATTTTGTCTATATCATAAAAGCCATTACCACAATTGACACCAATTTTCACCCCATGACAATCTAAGCAAATTGCTTTCATTCAAAGACTGAATGCTCCATGCAGATCTCTACGCTTGGGGGAGAGTGAAGGTGTGTCTTTGATGGAGTGTTGTCTTCTGTACATGTCCTGTGGACACATACAGATTTTATTATTATTACAAATCACTTATATAGCTCCATATCATGTATTGGTCCCTAAACGACCTTTACAGTCGGATTGAGGCAAATACAATACAGACAATGGTGCAGGACGAGGCAAAAGAGTTGAAGGAGACAGACATAGTTCTGTCTATTTAAGTTTTCGTACCATACATCATCACAGTACCATAGGATCGGGGGAGAGGGGATGGGTTTTAAAGAGAGAGATTTGAAGGAGACAGAAAGCTCTTGGCACAAAGAAGGAAGAGACTATTTCAAGAGCAGGAAGAAAAAAGACAAAGCTGAGAGAAGGAGAAGGAAACAAAGAGAGCATTAAGGAGAGAGGTTTGGACAGTATATAGCTTGGGAGGAAAGCAGGATGAGCAGAGCTTGGAAAAGGAATAGGAGCTAACAGCATTGGAGCAGCAGGAGATGACCATTTTAGCAGCAGCATTTTGAACAGACTGGAGGACGGGTGGGCAAGAAAGCCCCCTAGACTGTCAATTCCGACACCTTTCACCAGTACTAAAGTCACTTGAAATTTTAATTCTTTCCATTTTCCACCCATTATCACTTCCTCAAGGCTTTAGTGCCTGTTTCTTTAGAAAGCTTTAAAGGAAAAAGTCCTTCCATTGCAGAAACCAAAGTACTCAATACAATATGTCACATGCAGGAAACTGTGGGATTTAGTCATATCTAAAGATAATAGGGTCACAAGTGTTTCTATATTTACTACCAAAGCTGAAGGGAAATGCTGATTTGCAGGTTCCTATTCAGACACCCCATGTGCTGTGATGACCTATACTTGCAGTATTTTAAACCCAACCAGTGGCTGTTGTTCTACCTGGTGTGCAACAGTTTATTCAAACAGCAATATTAGCATATTTAGAAACAGATGGTGTGATACAGCTCCTTTTAGCTCAAAGTGCTTTTAAAAATTTAAGACCCACTCCACATCTGTGCGATGGTATTGATACACCCATTTCACAGATGGGCAACCTGAAGTGTAGAGAGTTGCTCAACCGGCAAGTGCGTGACTCCCAGTCACCTGCTCAACACTTTGTTCTCCTCCAGCAGCACGCAAAGGCACAGAATCTCCATTAAACCAAAGAGCTCTCAAAAGGCATTTGATGCAATTGCTAGAGAGTCATGTCCTATTGTGGTATGTACTCAGGGGAGGTTGCGTTGCACTGCTTGACCCTGATCTGCCCTCCACTTCCTTGCCTCATCTCTGGTACATAGCCCAACACCTCCACATTGCTGTTCACTTATTCAGTCAAGACCATTGGAATTCAATGCATTTGTTTCATCATCAGCTGCTGAAAGCAAGTGGGTGGAACTCTTTGTGTGCTCATTATTAGACTTCTAGATGTGCTCTCTCCCCTCAATTTAAAAAACAAGGAATACCGATTATGTGTCTGATTTTACTATGTCTTGGGTCTACCATCTTTCCTACATTTTAAAGGACATCTATCGTTTTTTGTTAGTGTCAAACACCCTTTGTTTTTCTAGAGATACTAAAAACATCTGATCAGAGAAAAATCAGTTACAAGTAAATCGTGCAAAGGCTAATGCACATGTATGATTTTTGTACCATGGGTACAATACTGCTCTGTGCTTATGTCTCTTAAATGTGACCTTTGTCCTGAGCTGGCCATACATTTGTGCTCTATTTCCTTGATGGGCTCACCCTCGCTCGGCATGCGTTGTGGTTTGCAACACGTTCAGGAGCCACTGATCTTAGTGCTTGAACTGAAAGGAGAGGAGACGTTTCCTTGGGGTTCAGTTTGTGCAGTAAGGAGGCCCACCAAAATGCCCTATGGATCGCCCTTTCCCAGAGACTCAATCATATCTCCCCCTAGAGAGCTCTTTTCCCCACTCTAGTTTATCAAGAGCCTCCTGACGACCACACATTTCGCCTGTGGAATTATGTCGTTTCAAAGACATTTCCTAGGGGAAGATTGCTCCCTGCACACGCCCCCCACAAGGCCTTCACGCCCCGTAATCACGCAGCTGGAGCACTGGGGCTGAGCTGTGTTCGTGCCTCCCGGGGAGCTGTCAGCGCCGGCGCTCCGCTGCGCGCCGGGCTGCAGCTGCTACCGCCCGGGTTCCGGATGCCGGGCTGGAGGTTGCATCAGCCCGCCCGGGTTCCGTGATGCTCTGGACCCTGGCTGGGGTTCGCCAGCAGCCGCTTTACGGGAAGCCGCGGGCGTCATTGCTGCTGCGGGCGGTGCGAAGCCCTGACCAACCAGCTCCCGCCCCGGCCTTCCTGGAACCGGGGCCGCTCCGCTCCGCGCCCGGCCCGTCCGGGGGGGCGGCGCTGGGGTTCCTCCGGCGCGCGGGCAGGCAGCGCGGCCGCTGGGCGGGGTCTGGCACGAGGGAGAAGCCCGCGGGGCCCAGCTGCTCTGGGGCGGGAAGCGGCGCGGGCCGGGCCGGGCCGGGCCCCCTCCTCCGCTCCTCAGAGCGCCTTCCCGCTGCGCGGGGGGCCCGGCCCGGCCCGGCGCGCCGCTCTGGGCGCTGGCTGCAGCCAGCGGCGCCCGTGTCTGCGGGCCCCGCCCCATCGCTGGGCCGGGCGCCCCACGCACACAGCCATGTGCCGGCTCTCGTGTGAACGGAGCGGGAACGCCTGCGGCCCGGGCACGGCGCCTCCAGCCCCTGCCCGGGCCGAGCCCGGCGGCCAGCGCGGCCCGGCAGCGGGTCCTTCGCGTTCGGCTGGGCGCTGGGCGCTCTCCCCGCCCCGCACCGCACCGCGAGGGGCCGTGCGGATCCGGCTGGCCCGGTCCCGGCCCGGCTCGGGCGCGCGGCGAGTCTCCGCTTTCTGAGGCGGGTCTCCTTTAAGCGGGCCGAGCGAGGAGGGAATCCCTCTCGGCCGCGTCATCCTAACCAAGGAAACCCGCGCCCGCGTCGTGTCACGCAAATGACCATCTTTGGCAACATGCGCCACTGGAACAGCCCACGGGCCGCCAGCCGCAGGGGCCGCGGCGGGCTCTGCCCGCATCCAGCCCGGCCGCTAGGTCCCGGCCTGCTCCCGACGCCCAGGGCTGGGCCGTCTCGCCCGCGCGGCGCGCCTGAGAGCGCGTTGCCGGCCGGCGGCGGGCTGGGCTCGGCCGAGCCGGATCCAGTGGGCAGGGAGAGCTCCCCCCTCCCCCGGCCCGGCCCAGCCCGGCCCGGCCCTGCCAGGTGGGGAGGCGCCTCCTTGTAAGGAGGGGTTTGACGTGCGCGCTGGGAGCGCACATGGTACCGCGCTCAGGGGAGGGGATGGATAATAGGAGTGTGGAGTTGAACTAATGCCATTGCACTGACTCATCCAGGGAGAGCAAAGGAGCTCCGAGCACCAGATACCGCAGAGACGCTCGGCTAGGAAGGAAGAGGGGGGCTTGCGACCGGGGGGGCAGAGAGACTCCGAGCGGAGCGGGCGGCCAGTGCCGGTCAATAATTAAGGGAGTTTTTAAAAAAAATCCAAGAGGCTAAAATCCTGGCCCGAGTCAGCCAGTTCGAGTCAGGAACTGGCACTTTTGTCAAGGGCTGAATTGACTAGGAGGTAAGGAGCCTCGGGACTGCAAACTAAAGAGCCAGAGGAGCGCTGAAACCAGAACGAATAGTCACAGGAAGTTTGAAGGAGGAGAATATAGACGCACCAGTTTTAAGCCTGTCTCTGCGTTTTTAGGTCTCCCCCTCCCCCTTCTCTTCTCCAGAGCAAATATAACTGATTTTAGGAGAGAGAGAGGCTTTTTAAAAAGAGACACCTAAAATCAGGGTTTTTTTGCGGCAGATTTTAAATCTACATTTTTCCGAGTGCAACAAAGACCTCTGGGATTAGAGAGAGTGGCTCTTGGGTAAGGTGGGAAAGATTCCCTCCCCCCCAGTCTTGACTGAAGGAAAAAGTTCAGGAAAGGGCTTGATTTTTAAGTGTTAAAAAAAAAATCTTTGAGTGCATTTGGAAGGCAGAAAATAAAAAGCAGGCGAGAGAGGCGCAGAAATAGAGCGCGTGTGTGAAGGGAAAAATTGTGTTTCTTCCGGCTTCTAACTTGGATCATGTACCAGGACTATCCCGGGAACTTTGATACCTCTTCCAGGGGCAGCAGCGGTTCTCCAGGCCACGCAGAGACTTACTCCAGCAGCACAGCACAACAGGTAGGGGCCCCCACAGGCACCTTGCCATGCAACTGACACGAGCAAGTTTCTCTTTCTCTCTCTCTCTCTCTCTCTACCCCCCCCCCATGCATCTTTATTTCTGATCATCTAAGCACCTTCTGCCATGGGCTCCAAGGCCAATTCTGTCTTCCACTTTGCGCACCATGAGTTTTACTTTGAGACCAGATCTCCTCTTTACACAGGATGAAATAATAGTGGCTGTGTATAAAATCGGTGGGTATGTAGTATCCTTCTTGTAGTATTGTGCTTTGGTGGGATATTTTTCTGTGATATACTTAAAAAAAATTGGCTTAACCAAATAGTAAAGTTCACTTGCCACACCCAGTTCGCTTTCTGAGAGCCTTTATCAAACCTCTCTGCCTACTTGGAGATTAGGGGAATAATAGGTGCTGCCTACCCTTTGGCACTCCGAATCCATTTCGAGTCCACGCCTTAAAAGGAGGGGAAAAACAACTTCTGGCTTTACAACAGTTTGGGCGTTTTTGTGTGTGTAAATAATGAGGAATCTAATCTACGGGTTTACGGGACGCCAGGTCAGGAGAAAAAGGCAACGTTTAATCGCCAGCGCAACTAAGTGTTTAGTGTGTATTTAGGCGTTGCTTTGTATTTCCTCTTGAAATTGCCGTCTCTGCAAAGCGATCCAGCTGCTGTCAAGGGGACAGCGGGGTCTGTGCTGAAAACACACACCCTGGTGTTGCCGCGACCATTACTAGGTCAGTCACTCACCGTGGGTTCTGCTGGCCCCTGCTGGAATTAACTTGGGGCTGAAAGAAGTAATGGGTGAGAGAGAGAGGGAGAGACTGTAAGGCATATACTTTCATTTTATGCCAGTTTGGGGATTGGAGTGTGTGTGTGTTTGTGTGTATGTATGCATTCCTGGTGGGTTTCCTAGTGGGAGTAATTACAAAAAAAAGAGTGTATTAAAATGACTTTAAACCAATTTGTGTATGGAAATGTGTATGTGTTTATATATAAATACATGCAGTATGTTGTGCATATACTCTATGACTGCTGCTCTGCACCTTATGTGCATCTTTGAGTGTATGCAATGATTGAATTAGTGTTACTTCTCCTTATATGAAATGTTTCACAGTGCCAAAAATATCAACTTGTACTCTGTTTGCCACTAAAATAGTGCTCTTTTCTATACTGATACGATGTGCTAGCTGAGCATACCTATAGACATGGCAGATGCACTCAAACCACAGGCACTAAAGACTTGGAAGTCAGAATCTCTGATTTTTATTTGTCCTTGGAAGGCGAAGGGAATGCAGTGTGACCTGAAATACTGCCTGCTCTGTAAGAATTCAACCCAAATGAAATGGTGCAAGCTATTGCTGTTTACATATGTATTTCAAAATGCCACCTATTACCCGTGACATTTCTGAATCTTGGTGGAAGACAGGACACAAGGAAATAGGGTCTGATCCTGAGATGGTTTGCAGACGTGGGTCCTTAATCTTTACACAAGAGTATCACACCTTAATCTCATCAATCTGCTTTCAGTTTGTTCCCAAAGACTGCAGATAAGCAGTGAATTTCTAAATAGCTTAATAGTTTTAAGAGTTGTGTTGGAATACTCCAAGAGCATGTGCTCCTCTGCTTCACAAACTTTCCTGGAAAAGACGACCTTCTGTTTTCTAGTTGGATAACTCTGATTGTATCACTTAACACAAATCTGATATCTAGTTCCAATTTCTATAGTTAGGCAAATGCAATCAAGATGCTCCTACTCTTATCATCATTATTAGTTTTAAATGGAAATTTGGAAAAAATGCTCTTTGGGTCACAGTTCCATTTGGGGCTTTTCACATTGATGACTTCATGGAAGTGGTTATCTTTTTTTTTAGTGGAAATAGCTGTCAAAACACTGAAAGGATGACTGAATGATTTTAAAAAAAAATAATCCACCCACCGCGAATCATTGGCTAAACAGAAGGCAAGTATTGGCTAATTCATAGCTTGGTGCAATACGCACAAAGATTTTGCAATTAATAATAGTAAGCTACACTATGAAGATATTATTTTATTTGGTACCTTTCAGCAGTAATAGTTTATAGCTGCCTTTCATACCACGGAATCCTCAAGATAATCCTACTAAAATAAAAAATCATAATATCTGTTAATCTCCTGCTTTTGTTTTAGTTGGAAGCTCTTCCCTCCCCCATCATTTTCTCCCAAGTAGACAAACTCTTTTGTGAGCTCACCAAAACGACATTACTTCCTTGGCATATATATATGTTATTACTTTGATAGGTTCTGTGATACTTGGTCTCAAGGTCCTTTACTGCAATGGAATTAAAATATATAGAGAATCTCTTTAAGTAGGCTTTGTTTGATTTGAAAGGTGTTTAAAGAATTTCAGTAAAGTGTGCCTGCCTCTCTTTCCCCCCCCCCCCAACCCCTTTTTTAATAGTGTCTGTCTCTGTGATGATGGAATGTGTTTTTGCATCAGCCAGGGTTTCTGTGTACCTAGGGAGTGATATTTTTGCTTTCTTCTGGTATTCAGACATTCCTCAAATCGCTGATTGCTGCTTGTTGATCAGTTTTCCTGTTCTCTTGACCCTCAGAATGCAAGCTGTCACGGAGTTCATGGGCTCTAGTTACATTTTTTAGATAACATTTCTTGCTCTAAGCTTTTGGTCTTGAATAATATTGGAACTAGAAGAATGGAAGATATTTCCTGTTGAAGTTGCATGATTACACAAACCTAAAAGGCTGGTCTTTTTTTTTTTTTTTTTTTTTTAAATGGGCCTTTTTCCTTTTTGTTTTCCTAGGAAAACACCTCAAAGAGTTATATGCCTGTCCATAAACTAAAACTATGGCTTCTGTGGAAAGCATTACGCAATCAGGCCAGTTACACAAACCTAGGTTATTTCATAACTTGTTTACATCAGCTGGCCTTCTCTCTCTTTCTCTCTTCTTTCTCTCTCTTTTTTTCCCCACCAGGGTTGCTTCGTCTCCCTCTTCCCCCCGCTCCTGAATTATTATTATTTCTTGCATAATTTGTGCAAACTAACTGGCAAAGTGAGAGACGCATCAAGAAGCCATAGGATCATTTTTTAAAAATTGCCCTATATTAAACTTTGCCAACAGTACCAGCCTGCGACATTCCTCACATCAAAGAACTTTTACCAGAAATGACTCAAAGTTTCCCAGCTCATTCCAAATATATCTCATTGGTGCCCTCTGTAGGATAATCCCAGTAGGAATGTTTCCAGGGATCGTAGATTATTCACACATTTTCAGTAAATGTGGGAACGAGAGAGGAGAAGAGGGGAGGAAGGGGGGGACGTGAGGGCGGTGTTGAGAAACTTGGATTGCTTGGGAGCCCTTGGTTTTGCTTTTGTTTTGTGTGTTTCAAATTCAATACATACAGTAGATCAAGTGAATTTTGTAAAGAGGCTATGACACATTGACTGAATGCATTGAGTGTGTGAGTTACTGAAGTCTAACTGAAATGAGCTAGCTGTATTTTCGTGTGTGTGTGTGTGGGGGGGTGTTATATGGATGCCAGAAGACAGTTTCTAATGCTACTGGCTTAATAGGTCTTAGATCAGGACACTGGTTTAGTAAGTGTTTTCTTTAAAAATCTGGACGTCTTCTCAAGACCCGTCTGTGTCTTCTTTCCCCTTGATCTTGGCAAATGCTGTAGATTAGGATCAAACAGAAGCCTCACCTCTCTCCTAGGAATTGGTCTGTTCCGCTGGTTCTGCACTGTGGAAATCAGCAGAATTTTATTACCACATAAAATACACGACTTGCAAATTTCTCTTTTGAATCTTTTTTTTTCTTCAGAAGCAAGAAAGGCAGCATCAGTCACACGTCTGAGTGGAAATCATCTTTCTGAGCCAAAACTTTGATGCCTTGTAATTGTTCTATCCCTACAGTGTAGCGCTGTGACTTTTATTTAACATTATGTAAAATATTATGTTCCTAATAACAAACTTGCCAGGTGGTGAACATAGAATTTAATGAGGATAACATATTTGCTCTTTCAGACTGGAAGATTTCCTCCTACATATTCTCCCACTGCAGTCCCTGACCTGTAAGGAAACTATTTGCATGAGAAAAGCTTGCAATGTTGGGGCCTTAATTTGTTATAGGATAATTTGGGTTGGAAGGGACCAACCTCTCTTGGGTTCATGGGTAGCAGCAACTCACTTGAAACAGAATAGAAGCTCTCCATTAAGATGAGGAAGGGAAAGTGCAGTCCCATCAACCTGAAAAATACCTCATAGTTGCTGGTATATAATACACGTCTTTATGACCCACTGATCTAGCCCATCCCGCTGCATTTTGTGGCAGGATTTTATTTCATTATCTTTGGAATGTCTCTGGAAGATGGCCCATGGGAGGCCATTACCCAGTCTCATGTTTTATAATGGACCTCAGCCCTTGCTGCAATGAAGCACTGGGAAAACTAGAGAAGCAGTTGTTTTTTGACCAGGGAATGCAGTGGTATCTTGATCTGCATCTTGCTTGGGGCAGTGCTAGGGCAATCTGGTATTGCAGTGGCTAAATGTTCCAGAGTGGGGTATGGAGATCTAAAGTGTGCAGTATCACCATTTTACTATTGCTAAATGTATATAGTATCATGAATCTCCATGACACTTCAGGAACATAGACACCAAAGGGCTTGTAATCTAAATAAAACATAAAATAGCCAGTCAGGAGAGGGTGGGTGTGGGGATTGCTACTGATGAGATAAATGCAGGCGGCTGTAAAGAGGGATTTGAAGGAAGTGGAAGGCGTGAGGGGACTTGGTGGATGAGGCTGGGGAGAGTGTTCCAGGAATAGGGGCCATCCTGAGGGAAGGTACAAAGCTGTGGAGGAAGGAGAAATAGAGCTGGGAAGAGCAGGGGAACAACTCAGGGGAATGAGCTGAGATACAAG
>ML675721.1:3066296-3130842 GCA_007922155.1 Mesoclemmys tuberculata | reverse complement strand
CTGGGAAGAGCAGGGGAACAACTCAGGGGAATGAGCTGAGATACAAGTGAGGGCAAGATTATGCAGCTTGGTAGATGAGGGGAACTATCTTGAATTTCCAGTAGTAAGAGATTGACACCCAATGGACTTCAAAAGGGGGTGGAAGGGATCAGAGTCTGCCACTGAAAACTATGGTATCACAGTGGATTAGAACTGAAAGCATCTTGGGAGCCTTGCTTGGCACTCCAGTGGCAAAGGCTTGGGGCCTACTAGTGTTTCGGTAACAGAAAATGAATGGCAAAGCAGTGTCTGATTTGTAAATTAGGTGAGTTGATCTAGATGGGAAGGAGAGAGTCGCCACAGGGGGAATCCTGGTCCCTCAAGCACCGAGCAGAATGTGGAAACGACTGAGTTTACGTGTAGTAGGTAATTGTGTGTTAGGTTTAGAGACACAACATGAGTCAGAGTGGAGCGTCTTTTAAGACTGTCTTGTGATGGTGACACATCCTGTAATTAGTTAGATGGCGAAAGGAGAATAATAACGGAGGATTTTTACTGACACCTTTCAGAGTTGCCTGTCTCAGCAGAAATTTTCTGAAGCCATTTTAAGAGATTAGAAAGGAGACTAGTGAAAAAGAAGACTCATGTCACGGCATTAACTAGACGTGTTTCCTGGTCCCTGTGAACCTGTCCTAAACAATTTTGTCTGGGTACAAAGGCGAGTACCCTGGGTTTACAGATGGATGGTCCAAGGCTTTATCATAATCCAGTGATGCAGTTAAAGCTCCATCTACAAGACAAAAGCCTGCCTTTATCCTGTTATTGGCCCCCTGAGCTGGTTGAGTTTGGTACTGTTGTCACTGCAAGGAATAGGCATCTTGAGAAGAACTGGATTAGTGCGACAGTGAAGTCCTAGATCAAATGTGAGACCTGGCTGCAAATCTAAGATGTAGGGCCTGATCTTCAACTTCTAATGGCTTGGGAGACGGTAGTATCTGACCCTTTATCCAGATAACTAGGTGATTATTATAATGTATATGACATGTCAGATGTGAACTCCTTCCTGGTTATGAGGAGTTGAAGGTCAGGATGTATGGTACTGCAAGGGTCATTACCCTGAGATTTGCAATGAATTTCTGTCGACACCTGGAAGACAATTTTGCACATCTATAGTACATTCCATGTAGGGCTGTCAACACCTTTTGCAATTGTTAATTTGGCCTCCCAACACCCAGTGGATGACAATAAGAATCATTATTTAAAGAGAGGGGGAACTGTAGCACAGAAAGGCAGAGATCACACAACAAATTGGTAGTAGAGTTTGAAGTGGAACCCAGCTCTCCTGACTCACACCTGTTCTTTAACTGCTAGACTAGCTCATGCTTCCTCTTTAGGACCTCAATGTCCCAATAATTTTGCCTCTTTCATATCTCTGTGCTAGTTACACTATATAATGTGGAGACATGAAGACGTCCTGTCCTGTCATACAAGCACAGCTTACCTTTGTGGAGACTGGGTGAGGAGGGGGAAAAATAGCTATTTATAGGGATAAAGAAGCAGCACAGAAGTTTGCAACTTCTTTGGACCTCTTGGCTCTACCAAATTAGTCAGGAGATTTCAGGAAAATGGCCTTTCTTGTGAGGTTTTGAGTACTTCCCATCCTTGTTAGATTCAAGATCCAAGGTTCTGGTACGGCTTTTGCTGAAGTTTTGGTATCCAAGAACAGGGCCGTACTTACGTTCTCCCCCTCCCCAGTGCCTGATTGACTCATTTCTTCTCGGTTTAGGTTGGATATTAGGAAAAGCTTCCTAACTGTCAGGGTAGTTAAGCACTGGAATAAATTGCCTAGGGAGGTTGTAGAATCTCTGGCATCGGAGATTTTTAAGAGCACCTTGGACAAATATCTTTCAAGGATGGTCTAGATAATACTTAGTCATGCCTTGAGTGCAGGGGACTGGACTAGAAGACCTCTCGAGGTCCCTTCCAGTCTTACAGTTATGATTCTCCTATCTTTTCTCCCTTAGTTTGGGGCTATCTCAAGCTTTAAATGGGATTTCTTCTGTGTTCAAAGTGATGCTTTTGGGCTCAGTCCTGGTTGCATTGAATTCATTGGGAATTTGGACCAACATTACACACACATGCACACAGATAGAGTCCAGTGGGTAAAGGTCTGGAAAATTATTCCTATAGGTCTTGATTTAGGAAAACACTTAAGCACGCCATCCTTAATGCTTAAGTGCTGTCCTGAAGAGGGATGCTCTCCTGAATTGGGGTCATAGTGGTAGTGATTTCCCATCCCTTTCTGACTCCCTTGTGATGTCATTTTATTGACCTAAGGACATGCATTTGCATAGGATCAATTGAAGGGCCACAAACTGTTGTTAGTTAATAGTTATCACCTCTGGTCCTAAAAGCCTATTGTCACTTCCATATTCAAAGTTCAGAATGTTGGTGCAAGACGTCTTTAAAACCTAATCTAACTTTTGAGTATCTCCTGAAAGGATCTCTTGCTAGACAAAAGCATTCTTTCTCTCATGCTTCCCCCTCGGAGGATGCATCATTGTTTTCCTAGTTGTTTAGTGCCAGCATTTTATCCAGTTGGATTTACTTCAGTCTGACTGAAACCAGGTATGCACGTATCATTGAGATCATCACTTACTACCTGGGTTTTACTGCTGCCTTGTTTTGTCTAGACAGTGCCGAGAGCTGCAAGGAACTTGTTCAGTCTGAATCCTGAAACATATTTTAAAGGCTGATATTAAAATATGTATACATGCACATAACCGTCCCAGAGCTGGACTTTTACATTATACCCTAGAACTTGTTTGTCGTGAGCCTGGTTCCACAGAATGAAAGCTCTGAATTGTTGTGATGGGTCTTTGTTACCACTGCAATTCTCTATACAAACCTTCCACTCTTAGAGCCAAATCCTCAGGCCAAAGCTCCCAGGTTGTATGGATAGCACAGATCCCTTGTAGAAAGGTTCCACTGAACTGCCCTTGATACTGGTGTTTATGGCTGATGTTTCTCTTCCTTTTCTCTGGATTGATGGAGAAGTGTTCTTCTAGTCAGCGCTATATACAACATGCTTTTCAGGTAGGGGAAGCTTGGCAGAAGTGGGATTGGAGTGGAGAGGGAAGGAGCTGCTTTGAGTTTGGGGGTGGGGGAGAAGAGGCTACTTGGTAGTGAGTGTCATTCAGGAGTGGAGTAAAGCAAAACTGCACCAGAGCGGAATGGCATCCAGAGGTACAAATAATCGTTGTGACAAGCGAAAAGGCCCTTCACTTCACACATCAGCACAACGTTGATCTTTCAGCATGATAGGCTCCCACTGTGAGGCTTTTAGTTTTTGTTCAAGTAACAGAAGGTGCACAGGGCGTGTGCTCTCTGTGCGGGCGCTCTCCACCCCATCCACTCCTAAGGAACAAGTGCAAACACAGGCTAGTCTGAATGCAAACTAAATGGCATATGTAGGGCAAGTGCCGATGCTGAAGCCTGTTCTGCTGGTTGTCACACCAGGCTGGCTGCTTGTGGAAGGATGTAATTTGTATATCGATGGGTCACTGAGTCTGTCTGCTTCAGGTGTCTACAGCCTAGTTCTGGTACTTACGTAGATTCTCCCCAGTGAGTCTCCTTGGCTGCCATCTTGTTTCTGCGTAGGCATCAATATTCTGCATGTCCTGATTTCTGTCTTCCTTTTTTGTCTCCTCCTAGAAATTCCGGATAGATATGCCAGGATCAGGCAGTGCTTTTATTCCCACCATTAACGCCATTACAACCAGTCAAGACCTGCAGTGGATGGTCCAGCCCACTGTGATCACCTCCATGTCAAGTCCCTACTCTCGCTCACATCCCTACAGCCATGCTCTACCCAGCCTGTCTTCAGTTGGTGGACACACAGCCCTTCAGAGACCTGGTGTCATTAAAACTATTGGGACCACAGTGGGCAGGCGGCGAAGAGATGAGCAGGTAAACATGGTGGATAGAATGTCTCATCAGAACTTGCAAGTGAAGCAGGTTTGGGTATGGTTGGTGTTTGTATGGGCAACTGCAAGAAAATCTTAGGTGCTGCAGGTTGTAGGGCTGACGATTCAGCAGGTGGTGCGCTTGTCTGAAACCGACTGATACCCACCACAGCTCGCTACTGTGTTGCTGGAAGGGCTTTCTTTTGTGTGATGCCTAAAAACCAAGGCTCAGACAACTTGTGGCTACAAAAGGATCCCATGGCATGTTTTACAAAAGTAAGAGTGTTTTAATCCCTGAATAAATTCTATTTGGCTTATTATTTTGTCTCCTTAAAATTCCCCACCCCCTTTGCATTTTTCAATTGGGTAACACATTCTTCACTTCCTGTCCTCAGTTTGATGTGTGATGTTATGCTGCCAGGTTTCCCCTTCAGAGGTGGCTGCATTTTGCTGGTAGGTGAATTAATTCCTAGGGCCAGATCCGCAGGTGTGCCTGAACACTGCTTAGCGCGCACAGTGTGTGTGGTGTGGAGATGGGTGGCTTTCAGTCACTTTTCCACTCCCTCAGTCCTAGGAGTGCCAGTTAGAGCAGCCCTGTGGTTGCAGTGACCCATAAGGACTGTTCAGTGGCCCTAGATGTCCAGAGTACAGCACACTCTGATTACACTCCTTTCCACCCTGCCATCCATTGCTGGCCCTTTATAAAGGCTTTTCAGATCCCTCAGGATATCACACAAAGGAGGTAATTTAATTGCTGGGACATCATTACAAGTTGTTATTCAGCCAAGCTCCATCAAAGGCTTCACAAGTCTGGGCTGATCTGTGGCTTCACATCAAAATCAGGTGAAACTCTCTAGTCTAGACTAGGTTTCAGTTTGAGTTTGTTTGGCTGCAGCCCCAAACAGAAGAAAACCTCTAAACAGCTGAACTTTACACACTCTGCTTAATAAAATACCAGGGGATTTTGGGGAGGGAGAGGGAGCAGGAAGGTGGAGACTGACCCTGCTGGCATGCCATGCCCCACTTTTCTCATCTGGGCCAATTCCTTCCTCTTCCTGTGTTTTTCCCAACTAGTTGGCCCCGCTCTGATGGCATGAGCACAAAACTAACCAGAACTCGGCTGTTTTACTGCATAAACATATGCTTATTAAAAAAAGCCGTCTGTGTAGGGGGTGGCTAGAGATCTAAGTCAATTTCCTAGTGGGTAGGTGTCCACAACGCAAACCCAACAACATCCAATCCCTCGGTGGCAGTCTCAGCAAGGATTTGTAAACTAAGCTCATTTTGTCCATGTTTTTACTGCTCTGGCTGATATGGGCAAGCTTGGACTGCCACTGTCCACGCTGTACCTGCTACGTGAATTAATAGCAGACTTCAGCCTTCAGGGCTGTCAAAACAGTGCTTTTCATTAGTGCAAAATTCACTTCTAAAGAAAATATAAATAATCTAGATCTCCCTCTGTTGCTCTGAAGCTGCAGTTGTGCAGGCCTTTGCAGAGAGA
The DNA here is from genome assembly GCA_007922155.1 of Mesoclemmys tuberculata. Taxonomy (NCBI): domain Eukaryota; kingdom Metazoa; phylum Chordata; order Testudines; family Chelidae; genus Mesoclemmys; species Mesoclemmys tuberculata. The sequence goes on along the minus strand of ML675721.1, from coordinate 3,125,397 downwards.
TGCAGTGGGATGCTGCACCTGGCTAGCAGATTAGATGGGTATTGCACAAGGTCTGTTTTTAATAAAACAATAAGCCCTGCTTTTACTTCCACATCATCTGTTTTGATTTTCAGACTGATTATTTTAGTCTTTTTTTTTTTTTTTTTTTTTTGAGATCTCAAAGGCAGGCGAGGGGTTAAAACTGCTCACAGTGAAAGAAAATCCTCTCTGTGCAGAGGGCTAAGGCAGATCCATTTTTAAGACCTCTTTTTATAAGCATATGTTTGCTCAAGAAGAGCCTGATCCTTCATTCGGAGTAAAACAGTGCATAACTCTTGTGCTGGCCATCTGCAGTAGGGTGGATGACCTCGCTTTCGCTGGGCCCAACACTTTGTTGTTGGAAGTAGAGGAAAGCTGGCACTAGAATTAGAGGAATAATTAACAACAAATAATTTATATGACAAATGTTACCTCTGCGTTTACAAATTGGCCATGAAGAGATCCCAGTATTCTCCAGTTTGATTGCAGTTTGACTTTATTTCCTGAAGAATGCCTGCCAGTAATTCCTGCCTGTGACTTATTTGTGAAGGATTCGTCGTGGGTCCTTCAGATTCAAGCACTGCTGATTAGAGAGATGCCATGTTTGATACCTGATGGGCCAAATGGGACTCCTAGGGTCAGATTTGTGCTGTGGGGGCTCACGAATACAAATTCAGAATTAATCTTCTGTGACCCTTCTGTAATATTTGCTGGTTTGGTGAATGTTCCTGCCAGCAAACCCCTCTATTAGTCTATTCTGAGAATTAATACACAAGAGGTGCGAACAATGCCGAACTGAGCTTTAAAAACACCAAGGACTGTTTCTATTTTTAGGCCTCAGCTAATGTTAAATGTGCATTATTCTGTGCTAGTCTGAGCTGTCACCAGTTGTGGTCGCTCCTGGCACCCTGAGTCAGATCATTAAGCAGAACTGAAGCTACTGGGAAGAAATGATGGTCTTGTGCTCCTAAATCCTATTGGTGCTTCTGAAAATCCCATCCATAGCCCCAGGTCAGCTGAGAATTAAGCATGTGCTTTAGGGCTCTGCTGAGCAGAGGTCGTATAGGCTGCATATATTTTATGCACACATACGAACATGTTTTACATCATGAAAATTCGTGTGTGCAATCTAAATAAAAATCACAGAAATGTGTAAAGTTAATAACAACAAAGCTAAAAGAGGTTGAGGGGAAATATACACAAGTTAAAATGCAATTCCTGAAATGGGAATGTTTGCCGCCAAATATGTAAATAAATAAAAACCCAGAACGAAGCTAGGCAGAGTAAAAAATAATAAAAAAAGAACAGACACTGAAAACTATGACTAGCTTGTTCATTGCATTATTCACTGGCCTGAAGGTATTAAAAGGGAAAGAGAGTTTGTTTAAAAAAAAAAATGTTTCCATTATGTGTTGGCACTTTTACTTCTTTGCACTAGATCACCCTGGATGTTAGCACCAGGCTAGTCCGTTTCAGTTGTGTTTCTGATCGGTGGGACTGATCCTTACTGGTTTAAAGCTGCACAGCAAGACTGGGCAGTCAGTGGAGCTAAGCCAATGCACGCCAACTGAGGATGTGACCCACTGTTACTTTGCGTCTCATATTCTAGTTGTGAACCCTGCACGGGAGAGAGAAAATCCAAATGCAAATCTAGTTTGCGCTGGAATTTAAAAATGCTGGGCCAGATCATCAGCGGGTGTAAGTCAGGGCAGCTGCATGGGCTTCATTCAGTGTGCTGGTTTACATCAGCGAGGAGCTGGCCTGGTAGCTATAACTACGGAAGCATTTCTGTTGCTGTGAGATTTTGCAAACCTTGTCCCAAAACCTGGATGCTGTGGGTTGTCTGATGTCCTTAATTACTCTGGTTTCACCACAGTTTCATTCCATAAGCTTCTGTGGAGTTACTTCTGATTTGCACCAGTGAAAATATAATCTGCCCCACAGGTCTTTTTATGTTACTGGCTGCTTGCCTGCTGATACAGGAAGTACAGTGTGTTATCTTGGCTAGTACTTGGAAATCTGGGGCCAGATGCTGAGCTGGTGTAAATTAGTGTAGCTCTATTGACGTCAGTAGAATTACTTTGATTTGCACCCACTGAGGATCTGGTCCCTGACCTTCAGGTTAACGACTGTGTTTGTGTGGAAAGGAGCAGCTATTTTGTTTCAAGAAAGAGGCGCTTACAACATCTTGCTCTGGTTTTGCTTAACATGCCACCCAAGTTGTGAAACAATTTGAGCATCTTTTATCAGCTTGGCCTTGGTTGCAGATTCATTGTCTTCTTGCACAATCCTCCTCTTGCGCCTCTTTGTGCCTCGACCCTCAGTGCTTCATCGTGGAGCCAATCCTATGAGCCATGTTAAGCACCTTCATCTCCCAGTGACCTCCACAGGAGTTGAGAGTGTGCAGCACCTCGAAGAATCAGGCCCTTTTTGCTGTATGGTGAAGTGTTGTTCACAAAGTGCAAGAAAGGATGTGCTCGGATCTGGCTGTGGTTTGATTTTGTTTTTTTGGCATATGCCTACAGCTGTCACCTGAGGAAGAGGAGAAGCGAAGGATCCGGAGAGAGAGGAACAAGCTGGCAGCTGCTAAGTGTCGTAACAGACGTCGAGAGCTAACTGAGAAACTCCAGGCGGTATGTACTCTGAACGCATCTCTTCCCTCCTAGTTATACACCCCTTGGCTCACCCTAAACCATTCCTCTCTTCTTGCTGGTGGGTGACATATACACACTGCAAAGTATTTACCACGTTACCCTTCAGTGGCTGGTTCACTGCGTTTAACTGCTTCCTACTGCTACTATCTAGTGGTGTCGCTCTTTTAGCTAATGTGGTAGAGGTATGTGCTGTGATGCTCAATATCCTGAGTTCAAAGCCTACTGACAGTCTATGTGGGGGTATTACACTTAAACCCGTGTGTCCCCCCCCCCAACTCTCTTGTTTGCCCAAGTTATAAACGTGTAAAGTTGTTTCAATGTCAAACTCCAAAACCTACCTCTTGTCAGTGCTTGATTGTCAGTATAGATTTTCTCTTTATGATTTGTTTGTGTTAATTCATGCCGTGGCAATTGAATAGGTTAAACCAATGACATTTCCCCTAATGGAACTCCCGTGTACTCCAGAAGGATCTTTCTACAGGTCCCTGGGAAAGGTAGGATGGTCCAGTGGTTAAGGCGCTAACATGGGACTTGGGAGACCTCAGTTCAGTTCTTGTGCTCAGCCACAGACTTCCTACGTGACCTTGGACAAGTCATTTAGTCTCTCTGTGCCTCAGTTCCTAGCTGTAATATGGGGATAATAGCTCTGCCCTGCCTCCGCAGGGGATGAGGAAAAATACATTAAAGATTTTGAAGTGCTCAGATACTACAATAATGGGGGCCATACAACTACGTAAGAGAGGTTAGTTTTCATGTGAGGACCAATAGATCACTTGTTCTGCCCCAGAAACCTAGTTGCCAACTGCAGTGATTAGGAGCCAGCTGGAATTTCCACTAGGATCTCTTCACTTCACAGGTCGTTGGTGCCTAAGTAGTCTGGCTAGGACCAAAGGGGGATGAACATGGAACCAGGAGTGGAAACTCAATCTAATGGAATCCCTTTACATTGGGCTGAATTTCCAAGGCAGTTTGGAGTGTTTGAAATGTGCCAGGGGAAATGACAGTAATTTTTCCTTAATGTGGAGTGGCAGATTGGCCCCAACCGCTACAGCAGTGGTGGAGGAAGGGCCATACAGAATGGAATAGGGGCAGGGTTTTCTCTGCCATTCATAACTTGTACTTAGGCATCCTGGATGCTATTTATCATTGTCTCTGTATTCCCCTAATACCCATTGATCGCTGGTCCTCGCTGCATTCTCTGAAGTCCCAGGGGTACATTGTTTGATTGGCTCTGAAAGAGTATGTTAGGCAGTACCAAAGTGGTTGATCCCAAAGTATTGCCATCTTTCTTATTGCTCAGAGATGGTCTCTGAGGGGGGTATGTAGTATATCTGCTCAGCTTCTCTCTCTGCATAGCACATTCTGGTAAGGCTCCCACTTTGCCCACCCCTCCCCCAATGTAGGCTCTCCTATTTATTTATTTCTCCTTTGTTTGCAGGAAACTGAGGAGCTGGAGGAAGAGAAATCGGTGCTGCAGAAGGAGATCGCTGAACTCCAGAAAGAGAAGGATAAGCTGGAGTTCATGCTGGTGGCCCATGGTCCTGTCTGCAAAATCAGCCCTGAGGACCGTCGCACCCCACCCTCTCACAGCCTCCAGACGGTCCGGACTGGAGCAAGTGGAGCAGTGGTGGTGAAGCAGGAGCCAGTGGAGGAAGAGATCCCATCCTCCTCTTTGGGCCTCGACAAAGTTCAGAGGTCTGTCATTAAGCCCATCAGCATTGCGGGGGGGTTTTATGGGGAGGAGCCACTCAACACTCCCATTGTGGTGACCTCAACACCTGCCATCACCCCTGGCACCTCCAACCTGGTCTTCACATACCCCAGTGTGCTGGATCAGGAGTCTCCTCTCTCCCCTTCAGAGTCATGCTCCAAAGCTCACCGGAGAAGCAGCAGCAGCGGTGACCAGTCCTCAGATTCCTTGAACTCTCCAACCCTGTTGGCGTTGTAACCCCCCCATGTCCTCCGTTTGCTAGTGTGTTACATCCCCACCCGGGACTGTGGCGGGGGGCATCCTCCTCCGCAGGATTAAAGATAGGCACAAGGGTGTTCAAGCACAAGGACAGCAAGAGCAAGAAAGGGGAAACGCAGCTCCGGGAGCCTCCCGTAGCAGGAAGAACAAAAACAAATGTAAACTCCAGGGAAGCAAAAATGGCGATGATGGGAATGACATGCCTAGTCCATTTGGAGAGGGGACTCTCCCCTCTGGAGGAGCTGCCTATGGAAACCTCTTCATGTGTTCAATGGACTTGGGAAACACTCTTGGTCAGGACTGGAGGCAAGCTGCAGAAAATCACTAGTCACCCCTTTCCTTTGTGAATTATCTGATCAGTTTCTCTCTATGCTTAGTTCATTCTGGTTTATTGATCTCACTCAACCCCTCCCTCCCTCTCTCTTTCTGTTATTGATACCATGACATTTCATCTAGTCAATCTAAACTCTAAAGGCTTGGTATGATCTTCTTTAACTGATGATGATGTCGGATGGGGCTGTGGGAGATTCTTGCTGTTGTCAAGCTGGGCAGTGTTAGGAGGAGACAGAAATGCTCAGTAACAGGGTTAGCGCTTGTAAGTCAATAGCCCACAGGTTCAGTGGCAAGGATGCAGTGAATAGAGACTGTAGGATGCTCATTTGATGAGGGGAAGATTTGTTTGGAGGAGTCAGAGAGTATGAAATGGATGTTTTATTCCCCCATGTGCTGCAAAAGCCAGGTTAGCAAAGTACCTAGTTATGGGGCCTGGAGTGGTGCCACAGCAGTTGATGGGATACCAGAGTCTATTTCCACGAGCCAGTGTCTTTGGCAGCATTTCTTCTGTAATCAGCGTTTGTCGAATCTGCTGCTGGACCCTTTGTTTCCTTCACCCTGGCTATCTGCCATCTTGGGTGTAATGCTGCCTTCTCGTCGTCAGAATGCCTGATTCATGCTGATTCCACTCCATGGGCAAACCTTCCTCTCCATCCCTCAGCCCATATCTCTAGAACATATCATGGAATTTGAAGTGCCATTCCAGCAAATCCAGGAAAGAGACTTACTATGAACGAAAGAGTGAAGCTGCCTGGATGTTCCTGTGGCAGCTTCCTCTTGGCACCCATGCAACAATGCAGTTTGCATCTCTGTTGTCTTTCCTTGTCTGTATTGTTGCACCTCGATCCCTAGCCCCTGTTGTCTTTTGCTACTTGCTGGATTTGGGGATTTTTAATTCTAGTACTCAAGGCAAGCAGAGGCCTCTGCCCCTAATGCTGGGTCCTCCATCTTCTCCTACACAGGGTCTCGACTGACAGTGCAGAGCACACACAGTGGGCATGGCCATTTAAAATTAATGTTCGCTACTGAAAATAGTGATATGCTTAACCTCAACTCCTCTGGAGCCAAGTCCAACTCCTACTGAAGTTGATGGCACTTAGACCCCGTGCTCAGGTGAGCTATAGGTTTTTCCAAGACAGAGAGTGCGTGGATGTTGGGTCAGGCCCCTGCTGTAGTAGCTGAGCAGGCACGTCTAGGCATTTAAAGAGTATCTCCTTTAGTTCAAACCTATTGAAACTCTGTGTCAGCACATCTAACCTATTTGGTTGCGTGTGGTATAATCTTCTTTGGCTTATCAACTGAAATCTGGGTATATCCTGAATTAGGCTGGACTGTGGAGGAATCTTTGGTGCAGTGTCCATTTTAGGGCCTAGTCCTCTGAGATGCAGAGCACCCTTGGATCCTACTGCCTCCATTGGGATTTAACTTTGCTCAGCATCTCAGACGTTTGGGCCTTCACGTAGCAATCCTGGATTCTGTCAGACCCAGACGTTGCTCAGTTGCTGGTATCAGTTTTAAAGTGATATTGTCTGAATGTAGGTTTTGTTAAAAACCAACCCAAACCCAAACATTTATAAACGTTGCCATGAACGGACATGTTTTAGTGAATTGTTTCTGAAACTGAAATTGATTCTGTTTTTCTCTTTATTATTTAAATGTTCCCTACTTTATGCTAGTGCCAGAGACCCAAAACTGACTATAGACCAAAAGTAAAACTAACCAGTTAGTTTCATTGTCCTTAGTTAAAGCGCAAAACTTAACTGATTAATAGAAATGGTAAAAAGTAAATTATTTTTAACATCTTTCAATAAGTAGCCTGGAAAAGATTCTATTTTAATAAGATTTTTAGCTAGAAAGTGTCACTTCAAGATAAACTCTGGCTTCTGTTTTTTTTCCTCAGTTTACCAGATGCTCCTTTAGGCTGATCTAAATCACAAACTTCAGGACACTCAGTAAAATGTCTCCCATGTTTCATTTCCACTCATGCAGGGCAGAAGATAATATTAACAAAAGGTAACTCCTAAACACATGTAACTTCTTCCTGGGCCAGTTGACCTAACCCACTGCTTTGCAAGGAATCCCTAGAAATTAGAGGTTGAATTAGCATTAGTACATGATTAGCATTCCCACTGGGAACTGAGTAGGTACCTGCTTTCCCAGTTTTCTGAGGATTCTAAAACTGACAGCGTCAGAGCAAAAGGGTCTTCTGCAGTCTCATTGGTCCCTAACGGCATCTGTGGTGTCTTGAAAAATAATTGAGTAGTCCCTTCTTCTAGTATAACTTCAGGTGAAGCTAACAATCATATCAGCTATTTGTTTGACCCGGGGATTAGACAATCCTTTTCATTACTGTGGAGGTGTAGTGAGTGGCCAGCTCTTGTGGGCAGGCAGGGTAGCAAAATAAAATATGTTTCTGAAAGAATCTTCAAGTGTTCCTCCCCCTGCTTATAAAACCCTCTTTTGCCAGCCAGTAAGAGTTAGTCCCAGAAACTAGAGATTATCTTTTTTCACATCTGATCCATTCCCACGTTTTAACCCTGGGTTGCTTTTTATAAGGTTGTATTTTTCCCCCCCCAGATATCAGATCCTCTCCTTAATTGGTCAAGTTTGGGCCCAAACGTAATTGGGCCTTCCTCTGCAGCATGGGACACAGGTCACTTGCAGGTTTAAACTAGTGTAAATGGTGGGTTCTCTGTAACTTGAAGTCTTTAAACCATGGTTTGAAGACTTCAGTAACTCGGCTGAGGTTAGGGGTCTATTACAGAAATAGGTGGGTGAGGTTCTGTGGCCTAGCATGTGCAAGAGGTCAGGCTAGATAATCATGATGGTCTATTTTTGCCTTGAAGTCTGAGCCTTGGCCTGTATCTGTCTCTCCTCCAAACCATAGAGCCCCCACTCCATCTCTGTGATATGGGCATACATCCAAGGGAGAGCCAAGCTCCTCTTTAGACCTGTTCATTAGATGTTGTCCAGAGGAGCCTCAGCCATCTCCCTGGTGCTCACTTTCTTTCTCCTGCCCTTGTTTTGGTCTTTCGGTGAGCGCTTCAGAGCTGAGCCTGAAGCAGCAGCATCCCTACTGAATGGTGTTCCCTTCGGCAGCTTGTTTGGAACTCTCTGAAGCAGAGGGTCTCTTTTCTAATCCCTGAAAATACCTTGGACAACTAGTCAGTTGTGACGGACAGGTTTAAAAGTCATGCATCTTTTTCAATTAAAAAAGGGGGGGGACAGAAGGGACAATCGATCCAGATGTTCCGTAGCCTTCGCCACCTGCCTGCTTTGCCCCTGAAACCCTTCAGGGAATCCCAGTTTAAGAACCTCTGCTGTTAGGCCACAGGACTTGTGCATTCCACTTGGGTGGAGGCTTCTCAGGACAAGTAGCCTTGGCTTTGTTTACCCTATTGCAAGTCAGACTCCACATGATCTCTCCCTGCTGCTGTGAGTTGGCTCTGGATTCCTCTTTTACCAGGGTCAATTTCAAAGAGTGACATTCTCCACCATTTTGCAACCAGTAATCTCCATATCCACCTTTGTCATGGTGGTTCCTAAATGTGGAGTGTCTTCAAATGTTCTCTTTGTAGTTGGGGCTGGGGAGGTATTGCAACTAGGGTCTGATCCAAAGGCTATGTAAACCCATGGGCATCTTTCCACTGACTTCAACAGGCTTTGGATTAGTTCTTTTGTGTCTGCCCCAGTTCAGTAAAGCACCTAAGCACGTGTTTAAAGTAAATACTCCTGAATGGGGGGGGGAGGGGCAGCAGCAGCTAAATCAAAGGAAACATTAATTCAACCACCAAGTGCTTTTATTCTCATGCCAATTTCACCCCCATTCCCCACCCCTCCCAGTTCTGGTGTTGCCCCCTCTCTATTCCTTCCTGTTTGGTGAGGAGTCTGATTAAGTCTGAAGACTGAGTTGTGATAGGCCTGGGACCAACCTGGTGAGGGTCAATAGTTTGGATTTTTGAAATATTATTTAAATGCTCTATTAAGTTCATCTGAAACCTTAATTTTGCTGCTTTCTGTATGTATGATCCTCCTGGCCTTCATCCAAAAAAAGAAAAAAAAAACAACCAAACCCCTAGTATCTCATTATTTATTGGCAGGCAAACATTTTGTGCTCGCTCCAGCAGATCTGCCCACCATTAATTTAACATCCTCCCAACTCATGTTCTTGTTTTTTTTTTTTGTTTTTTTTTTTCCCCCAATTCTAAAGCAGGATTCTGAAATAGTTTAAAATAAAAAGTTCCACAATGACAGTTACAAGATCATTCTCATAAGAAAGGCCAGGTCAAACATTTTAAGGAAGGAGGGAACAATTTACATTTTATTTCTTATTTATTTATCATGTTTACATCTCTTTCTCTATTCCAGACCTGGATATAATAATGAGAGCATTAAAAATACTTCAGTCATCTGGTTTTGCAGATTAATTATGCCTTTTTCTTTACTTAAGAAAAAAAAAAGATTCCTGATTTATTTTTTCTTGTCTGTATAAAATGTATAAAGAGACATTTGTTTCTAAAGATGCATTATGACTCCTTTGTGAACAGTAGCTGGGGCTGGGGATAAATTTCAGAGTACAAGATAATAAAATCCTATCCTGTTCTACTTCATTGTTCCCCTCCCGTACTGTATAATTAAAGGGTTACTCCACTTTCTTGTTTGTGATTATTTGATATTAAAAATGTGTAGAAAATAGGTATCCGATTGTTTTTGCTCAATGAAAGGATAAAATGTTGTGTATATATTTAGATATACTGTGTAGTTCAAAGTAACATCAGTAAAGGATAGCGCATCTTTATTAGAGCGATAAGTTACTAGTGTCAACTGAAGTCTACTTTAAGATCCTTGAAGAAAAAGGCCTGACTCTGATTCCACTTACATGTGTGTAAATCAGGAGTAACTCCTCTGAAATAAGAATCAATGGAGTTACAGTGGTGTAAAACGGATGTGAGAGAAATTGGAATTGGACCCCAAAGATTCATACAAATCTATAGAGATCCATGGCAGTTTGGGGCACCATTATCCTTCCCTCTCCCCCCTCAAAAATTTAGATATGAATTTTTCTTTTTGTCTGGGGTGAAATAATTCCGATGAAGGTTCTTAAAGGTGACTGCTAAATTGGGACCCTTTGCTCATTTTGATCTTTGTATAGTTTTTGCGATCATGGAGAATCTTGGCTCTGAAGCAATCTCTCTGGTGTTGTCTCTTCTCTGTTCTTATTTTACTGTAATACAGGCATACAGTATTTGCACTAAAACAAAAAGCTTGTTAGACAAAGCTTGCTGCTATGAAAGAAAGAACATATTAAAACCGTTTTGCTTTTACAATTTTAACTGAGTAGCATTTTGTAGAATAAAATCAATTTAGAATGGAAAAGAAGAATGAAGTTTCTTTTTTTTTTTCCTCACCGCCTTTCTCCTCCTTTCTTTTCCTTCCATTCCTTCATGATCTATTCCTCCTCTCCCTTGGTGCTCAGTTGTAATGATTGCCTGTGTTGTTGATTATGCTGCTGGGAGTTATGACACTTGTAAATCCTGTTTTAATGACCTTGTGGACACCTTTTTGTATAGCGAGAGCTAACTGGAGTTCTTCCTTCTGTTAATTGAAGTAATTAAAAGGCTCTCTTTGCTATGAACAATTAAAAGCTTGCATGTTCCTTCAATCTAAACAAATGGCTACAGATGCCTGTCTGTAAAGCATTTCAGGGCTTTTCATCAAAGGGGCTGCAATCCAGATAGCTTCTGCCCCATTTACCACTGTTGCTGCTGAACAGCTAACAGAATGAACCACATGGGCTAAAAGGCAAATATTGCATTAATCCCTTTATCTTGCTTTCAAAAAGAAGGGGATGTAACCAGAAACTGCAAGATGTGATGACTTGCTTTACCATCTTTCAGAAGGACTCAAAGCTTCCACTGTTACAAGCCGGGGGCTAAATTCTGTTCCTGGATACCTAGCTAGTCTATGGGAGCAGTCTGTGTTTACCTGGGGGATTTATACAGGGATAACTTCACTCATCTATGAAAAGCAGCTGCCTCTGGGGAGGAAGGTGGCATCTGTTTACCCGCATACAGCAACACTATACTACAGTTTAGGACAGGAACTGAAGGATCCTGTATCCAGCTGAAAATACAGGAGCAATGTTTGTTAGGCAATATATTATTAACCATGTTGGGATCTGTTCCAACCCCTACAAAGCAGCCCTAGTCCTACGGTGGCACCGGATGTTTTATGAGTATATGCAGGCAGTACTTTAGTTTTGCATCTCCTTTGAAAGACAGGCACCACCCCTTCTTCCAAGAAGGAAGCTGTTTTCCCTGCCACACTGTGGAAATGGGTGTTAGGGAAGGAGATGCTGATGTGTCAGAATGGCTTACATTGATAACATTGTATGAATGGCCTCCTGAAGTTTAGGGAAATGCTCAAGGCACTGTGTGTAACCATGAGCCACCAGGCCCTGAGAATATTCCCTTGGGGGTGAACTCAGGGGCCAGTTATCTACTTCACAACTACAACTGCCATGAAGCAGATACAGAAGCTGAAGAGCAAGCAGGCCATGGAGACAGAACTGCCCTAGTGGTGGCCCCTCCAGGGCAGGGCTGATGTGATTGGTGAAGGGTTCTGTCCGTGTGCATGTGACTTCCTTGCTTAGGCTGCTCTGTTTCCATTCTCGGGGTGCACAAAAATCTCCAAGATATCAGAGTGACACTTTTCAACAGTATTAAATTAACCTTATGAAAAACACCCAACCAATCGGCCCACAGAAGACTGTTATTTCTCATCTATTTAGAAACAGCACACAGCTAGCCTGTTTGTAACACTGCGCTTAACCAGAAGGGTTAGAAATGCTGTTCTCTAAAAGCTGGTTGCAAACACAAGCCTCTCACCCTAACTTCCTCCCAGCATTGACTGGCTGAAAGAACCTTTCCCCCTCATCAGCCCACAAGCAGTGGAATGTCCACATGGTTACTATACTTTGTTCTAAAGGATGAACTTACACAGCAGAGCAAACCTTCCATTCTGTGGAAGGCTAAGCTCAACCACATCTACATGGGAATTTTGGTTTCTATAGTGATTTTGGTTTTTTTTAAAACACAGGGTCGTAGAGCTTACTCTGGAACCAGAGGATTTTGTGTTACTAGAAAGCATATGTTATCCTGGCACTGAGGAAAGCCAGATGCAGATGCTGCCTTATTCATTTTACAGGGACAGACTAACAAAGTTCTGACTATTAACCCTTTTCTAGTAGGCTCACATTGACTTACTGGCCTCCCCACTGTGTGCAACAATTAGGGGAAGCCACCACTTTCATTTTGCCTGATCTCCCATCATGAGAGATACCAGGATCACCTCTTTGAGCTATAGCCATTGTCACAGTCATTACTAGCATGCAAGAAAGCTCTTCCTTGTCCATGAGTCAGTATACAATAGTGTAGCCAGTTCTTAGGAACCCAGAAGTCTCTTTTCTTAACTCTAAGGCAGTTACCTCCTGCTGTCTGCTGATGTTCAACTCTCAAGGGACTTTACCTTGAGCAATGCTTTGGTGCTTGGAACTAGGCTGTAGTCTAAACTTAAGGGGCGACTTGTTTATATTACACTGAAGATGGCTGCTTTGACATCAGCAGCTCTTTGATGTCTGTAGAAGCAGATAGGGGGCTACAGAATACATTGCAACTGATGGAAAGTATGAGCTCCACCATGCTACACTTCAAGAATGCTAAGTGGCAAGGAGAGTTGGTGTGGGGGGGAAGAGGCCTCCAGCATGCTGTTTGAAGTGATGTTTCCATTGCCACATGGGAAGGATGTTACAGAGGAAAAATGTGACATGTGTTGCTTCAAATACACTGAAGTGGAACAATTGATGCACTCTTGACATTACCATCTTATGGTCTTGCTCCTGTCGAAGTCACTGGCCCAATTCCCATTAGTTTTCACTCAGCAGTAGCCCTTTGACTTGAATTGTGACAGTCAATTGGTTACCAAGTCTCCTTCCCCCACTTCTCTACATCCGGTGACTCAAATGTTGGCCTCGTTCAGCAATGTAATTTGGCCACCTTCAGTACTAGGGAGCAGGCTAGCTGGATTGTTGCTGTGTGTGGATGTTCCCGGGTCCCTTTTCTAGGGTTGAGACTTAGAGTAAGATTTCTGGTAGCATGCTGAGTGCAGTGAGCCCCAAAGCCCGCCTGGAAAGACTTTCCTTGATGAGCACAGGACAGGGTCTTGAAATCCTTTTGAAACTAGCCAAGCAGCATAGACGTGGATTCTTTCCCCCTTCCAGTACAATGTACATGTACCTCCCAAGTGTTATCGTACTTGAACTGTAGGATTCCCCCTCGTCTGTAGGCTGAAAATCAAGTCTTCTGGGGCTGGCTAACCGAGGTCAAGAAGATAAGTACTAATTTGGGAGCAGGTCATAAATGGGAGGAGACAGGAAGGTGAATTGTTCAGCGTGCTGGGAGCGGAGCCTGAAGGTGCTCTTTCATTTCACATGTTCCATTGCACAGATAAGTATTGGGTAGGAGACAGGGCTTCCAGAACGGTTGTTTATTTTCATGCCCCTGGAAGGGGCTGAGCACTTCTATGGTATCCGCAATCAGTTACAGTTACGTTAGCTGCCTCTATCATCTATTCCAAGTACGCTCCTTTATGTTCTTCTTTCTACCCTACTTGTTCCATAGCCAGCACTTGTCCTTCAGTTCCTGTGGAGAGGAAGATAAGGAGTGACAGCCAGTGGTACGATCCTTCAGCTATGTCTCTCTGAAGGATCCCAGGCAGAACCCACCAAAGGTCTTACTATGCAGCATGCTCTGTTTCTGTACCCTCACTCTCTGTATGGAACACAAAACTGCTGCCCTCTGGCTTCCACATTCAGGTGCATTCATTATTAATTCCCATTAACGACATGAGTGCTGGTGCTTAAGCAGTGAGCTTCCACAGCAGGAGGTTCTGTCTGAATTGGGTAAAGGAAGGTCTGGATCAGTTCTCATCTTTTGGGAGACCCAACCCCCATCCCGCATGGCTGAAGAGCAGCACGGGCACTCTTGCAGGGCCAGGAACATGCTTTCACTTGTCACATTTAGGGAGTCTAAGCCATGATCGATTCAAGCACCTTTGAAAACTGCTCAACTTTGTTTTCATGGGGCCAGAGTAGCAGGCTCCTGTGTGCTGGGAAGAACAGTCACTAGCTTCTGCATGGGCAGCTGTGCTTAGCAATCCCCAAATCCAGAGTTGGTGGACAGCCCTGAAGGGTGCACAACAGACCAGGAGTGAGGAAAGATGAGTGACAGCTGCATAACACTGGCCTCACCCTCTTTCACGGATCCTACGGAAGCTCCTCTACAGGGTTTTGAGGCGAGGATGGCAATCACCAGGCCCTACTGATCTTGTGGCTATCTGACTGGAGTTCAAGTTGATCTGGGCAGAATTAACCTGTGTGGGGGGGTGAGGTCCATGCAATGGCAGCACAGCAAGAGAGGGGAGCTATTGTGTGGAGGCTCTGGAACCCCATAGCTCTCCCAAGATCCATATAGATTATGGGAGAGCCACCATTTTATAGGGCAGAACCTCCAGCCTATTCTACAGAGCTGCCGGGCATGTTTCTTTTCTCCTCCAGACAGAATGATTCTGAGGGGATTCTGGGAGCTGAAATGCTGGCAGTTTCTTGCCTCTTTTATTGTGTAGGAGACAATCAGGTTCTGAATAATTGGGCCCTTTTCTCCTCACTCCCAGTAATGTGGAGTCTGCCAGCCTCCTCTGCAGCCAAGAATTCCAGCCTATAGCTGCTCAGCACAGCTCTGCATGTATATTTTCTGCCCAAGGTTGTTATAAATTTCTGGTGTTGCTTTTCTTTTGGATTCAGCTCTCCCTTTCATGTCTCTCTGCTGCTGCTGCCTACCCGTTCCCCAGGGATGTGCAGCCAGTTGAGAGGCCTCTTTTCTCATGCTGTCCACAGTGCCTAGTAGTCACTTCCATCGTGTGACTCTATTGAGAAACAAACTCTGCAACCTAATGCCATGAGATGTGGCAAGCCATTGCTAATCACTATTTTTCAGCTGCTCTGCCTGCCCAGCAATGTCCATGGTGTCACCTCACCCCATTAGCTTAACTCCGAATCAGCAGAGAACTCAGGGACGCTGGGGAGGAAAGAGCCCCTCTCAGTGTGGAAATGGTGCTGACTGGGACTGATTTGGCTTTTTATCATAGAAATGGAGGGCTGGAAGGGACCTCCAGCAGTCACCAAGTCCAGTCCCCTGCATTAAGGCAGGACCTAATTAACCTAGACCATCCCTGGCAGGTGTTTGGCCAACCTGTTCTTAACCTCCAATGATGGGGATTCCTCTGTTCCAGAGCTTAATCACCCTCACGGTGAGAGAGGGTTTCCTAACATCCAATCTGAAACTCTCCTGCTGCAGATTCAGCCCATTACTTCTTGTCCTACCTGCAGCGGACATGGAGAACAATTGATCACCATTGAACTCAACACATTTGAAGACAGCGCTGTGGCTCCTTCCCTCCGGAAGGGGGGTTCCTTTTGGACATGGTTAGTGAAAAGGCAGTATGCGGCTCTGAAGGCAGAGTACAGCGTTGCTCCCTGAGGGTTGGCTGGTGCTTATTAGACACAGTCCAGCATAGGAGGCCGTTTGTGCGTGGTACGGCACAGACCCAGTGAGAGGATTAGGAGGAGCCGTGCTACAGCCAAACACATTGTCTCCCAGAGCTCCCTGGTGGATAGGGCGAGCACGTCTTCTGCAGCACCTCTTAGTGCAGCGTATGCTCCACTTTGTGGCCAACCATTTCTGCTGGCAGTTGCAGGAAGGGGTGGTGCCCACAGATCCACTTCCTCCTCACTCCTTTTTTGCAGGCTCACACCAGTAGCAGGGAGCGGGCCCTGTGCTCAGGAACACAGAAGGATTGCTACTGCGGCTGGCCACTGTGCATGGGGCTGCAAGGGGAGAAAGGCTCCTTGTTCCCCCCACCCTGCCACTGCATGTTCACACACGCTGGAGGCCTCAGCATTTAAAGGAGCACTGTCAATATAAAACTCCTCTATTAATCACGCCATTCTTCACCTTTGCTATTGAATATTTAAAACCGCCCATTGGAGGCATTCTTGGATTTTGTGAAAGCTGGCTGGCCCATGGCCATTGAATTTCCAACTCTACAGGGGAATGGTTCATTTAAAACCACGCCCCCACACACACACACCACAGCTACAACCCTGCTGTTTTCATCACGTCGTGAGGGGGAACCTCCTAAGGGCGGGTGATGCTGGGCGGCAGATACGCAGGAGGATGATGCGGAAGGACTAGCTCTTTACTTTAGGCAGGTCCCGCTCCAGTAAGGGCTTTATGAACCAACAGGGCTGGCTTAAATATATTGTTCTGTCAAGAGCCTATGGCATGAGGTGGAATGAGGCTACACACTGGGTGTTGACTTAGGTATATTGGCAGAGCTGTCCAGTGTTTATGAAGGTTAAAAAAAATAACATCTGCAGTGCTCCTGGTGTTGTGTCAGTAAGCTCATGGTGTGTGTGTATCAGGATACCATTCAGGCAATCATTTTCCAGCCAGGTGACATCAGTACTGATACATACAGTGTTATGGCCCCCCTCCTTAGAAAGATGTTGCTGTCATGTTTTACATCCCTGGGAGAATCAAGGCAGGGATTATGTATTTCCCTGGGGCCACCACTACAGAAAGGCTGTGGATAAATTGGAGAGAGTCCAGTGGAGGGCAATGAAAATGATTAGGGGGCTGAAGCACGTGGCTTATGAGAAGAGGCTAAGGGAACTAGGCTTGTTTAGTCTGCAGAAGAGACAAGTGAGGGGGGATTTGATAGCAGCCTTTAATTACCTGAAAGGCGGCTCCAAAGACGATGGAGCTAGGCTGTCCGCAGTGGTGGCAGGTGACAGAACAAGGAGCAATGGTCTCAAGTTGCAGTGGGGGAGGTCTAGGTTGGATATTAGGAAAAACTTTTTCACTAGGAGGGTTGTGAAGCACTGGAATGGGTTACCTAGGGAGGTGGTGAAATCTCCATCCTTAGAGGTTTTTAAGCTGTGGCTTGACAAAGCCCTGGCTGGGATGATTTAGTGGGCGTTGGTCCTGCTTTTAGTGGAGGGTTGGACTAGATGACCTCCTGAGGTCCCTTCCAACCCTAATCTTCTATGATTCTATGAGTCTCTGTGTTCAGAAACTGAGTGTCTGAGCGACTGACACTGAAATCTAAATTCTAAATCCTTTCTCACCACACTCCTTTCACAGCAAACAAGGCAGGGGTCCTACAGTCAACAGCCTTCTTCACTATATAGCCCTGAGTCATCCCCAGCCCATGGTCCGTCCTCGGCAATGAATGAGGCAGGGGGTCCTGTGCAAAAAGAATATGTGACCCTATAATTAAAGACTGTATCATAATGCCTAATTAGGCTGACTAGGAGAAGTTGGCTGAGCAACACAGAGGCATAGCTGAGTTGGTATGTTTGCCAGTCCAAAGCTCCTCAACAGTAATTAATCCCTAAATGTCCAATTGTTCAGAGTTCAAGGAAACACCTCCTACCACTGTACTTTGTGTTCCTGTTAAGCAAGGAGAGACGGCAGGGCGTGTGCCCTCATTCCGTATGAGCGACACACCTGGGGTGTAGTTAAGAACTAGACTGAAGGTGGAGTATAATTATTAACCATCTAAGCGGCACAGTGTTACACAATAACCCATGTCTCAGAATGCCTTGTTGCAATTGTACATTTGCTTTACGTTTTTAAAGCTAAATACATATCTTTTTAATATATACATTCTAGGAAAGAGCTGTTTGTTCCCCTGCCCCAGGCAGCTCACGACATAAGGCTGAAAGCCATTAGTAAAAGGTGGAAGAAATTAAATATGTAGGCCCAGATCTTTGGCCGGAATCAATCAGTGTAGCTCCATTTAAGTCAACAGAGCTATGTCTATTTACACTGGCTGTGGCACTGGCCGAGGGGTTTTGCCTTTGTCCTGATGTTGATAAAAATGATGGGCTGTGTTATTTTAAAGGCTTACTCATTTACTGGTTATTTTCATTTGTTTGTGTGTGTCTTGAAAAGGACAGTAGGGGGAAAAAATAGGATTAGAGTTTCAACTGAATGTGTACGGCCTACCTGCTAAAGTAGTGGTCATTTGCGACTGCAGAACCTTTTTCTATAAACCCTTCTGGAGAGCAGTGGTGGGGAGACGGGTGCGGCTGAGTTAGACCACACTGACAGAGGCTGGATGATTTTGAACAGGCAGGTGGTTGTTGTATAGGCACTTCGGAAGCTCAGGTAAGATGCAGCACCAGGTGTCAGTCAGCGGGCGGGTGGGGGGGATTATATGCCACATCCTTATTTCATCAGAGCTAGCGCCAGATTTTAAGTGAGGTGCTTGCTTTTTTTACCCAGTTTTTCAGCTAAGTGTGACAGAGGCTGGAGCTCAGCATCTGAAACCGGGGAGGGGAATGGGCTTCAAAGCCTGAGCTCCAGTCAGAACTGCAACTTCAAAGCACTGTCTACACAGCTAGTTTTAGAGCATTAGCGCAAGCCCTGCTAACCCGAGTCTGTCAGTCCAGGCTGAGGCGCTTGCTGCTGAGGTAGGCATGAGTGGCTAAGGTAACACCCAAGGGAATAAAATGTTCACAAAAATGACAAGAAATGAAAACTGCTTATAGGCCTGAAATGCCATGATTGGCAAGTAATTTAGAGCAATGTTCATTACATGAACATTACGGAGTCTGGCTAGCTGAGCAGGTCCCTGGGGAATGACAGGGGTCCAGAAATGAAGGAAGGGGCCCGCAGTCACTGCTAGAACCTCAGAACTGAAGTCTCATTATTTATTTATTAGTTGTATTATAGTAGCACCTAGATGCCGTGGCCAAGAGCAGGATCCCCTTGTGCTAGGCACTGTCACATACTGAGAGCCTGGCTCTGCCCTAAAGAGCTTGCAATTTAAATAGACAAAGGGTGTGAAGGGAAACTCAAGAGGAAGGGATTTGGCCAAGGCCGCACAACAAACCAGTAGCAGACAGGAACAGAACACAGGTCTCCTTAGTTCTATAGTAGTTCCCTACCCGCTAGAGCACAGTCTTCCCATCGAGTAGTTTCTGTGAGTAACTGAACTGCCTCCCCTACATGCAATGAAGGAGACGGATCAGAGGCCCTGTATTTTAGTGGATATTGTGGGCTTGCCCCAGAGACCCACAGCTCACTGGCATACAAAAAGCCTTTGCCAATATTTAAATCCAGGCCCAAATCTAAGCTGATGATCCAGTGTATAACTAGCAACTACTATGTAATTCTTAAAAGCCTTTATTGGAGGATTGCAAACCTGTCAGGGCCTACCAGCTGAACCCTGGGTTTCAGGCCAGAAAGCACCTCACCCCACTTTGTACAGGAGGGCTAATCCCCAAAAGCCAGCCAGAGGGTTCTTGTATATATTCAGGACCGCGACACAGGAAACCAGCCACTGCCCCCATGACTAGAGACTTCCACTTATCCTGGATAAGATATCCGGATCCTAGACAGGCCTGTGGGGCTCCTGGCTGAGCTGGCGTCTACCCTCTCGTGCGTCTTCGGAGATGAGGGAAGACAGCTGAGTCTGTTAAGTGGCTCAGCATCAAGACAGGCCCATTTGGGTTATACAATGGCATCGCTCAAGCCAAGTGGAGTAGCTAGGAGGGGCTCTTCTGAGAGGGCGCTCAAAGAGACCGAGCTGCCCCTCAGCATAAGGGTAAACAGAGAGATGGCTGTCTGCTGTTCTGGGCCATGTGCTCCTTTGTTTGCACCTAGGAGCATGGTAAAATGTATTGGTGTGGTACAGCTGAAAGCCCATGTGCTGGCTTGGAGCATGCCTCTTTGTAAGGAACACATCCCCCTAAAAACAGCAACCAGTGGCCCAGGTAAAACTTCTATAACAACCCATAGCAAAGTCCTTGGTGGCTAGATACAAACTGCTGCTGCTTTAGAGGGGTTTTGGTTATATTTCTGCCTAAAAGCAAATTTGTGTTTCATTCAAAATGTAAGTCAAGTTGGAGAGGTCTGTATGCTGGCCTAAAACCCTGGAAAACCTGCATGCTAACCTGAACTCTGCTAATGACTCATTGTGTTACCATGAACAAGTCACTTAATTTTCCATGACACAGTTTCCCCATCTATAAATTGGGGAGTTATGAGGTTTAATTACTGTCTGTCAAATGCTTTGAGATCTTTGCCTGAAAGATGTTGCAAATGCACAAAGTATTACTTATCATTAAAATGACAAAAGAATTTTAAAAGCTTTGGAGCAAAGAGAAAGTCAGAGGAAATAGAGGAAGCTCCATTTCCCATTGCTTGGTCTCATTTTGATGGCAAACCTGATGTTATCTGTGGACAAGCGAACTCATTCACCCCTACTTGTAGCAGACCAGCTATGACATACCTTTTACTCATCAGTTGGTCATCAGTCATCTTTCCAGAAGTATGAGCAATAAGGGGTAATATTCCACTGAAAGGGGAAGTGCCAGCATGTAAGCTGGGATGTACAGGGCTATATCATTACTTCTGAACTGCAGCTTTGCCTAACTAACAGGAACATATCTAAACTGTCTCTAGACGTACGTGCCCCCGGGCAGGGAAGAGCTGCTGAATTACCATAGAAGAGGAAGCGGGAGGGTTTTCTGATGTAAGGAGTTTCAGTGTAAGCTTTTGTAAGTTTCATTTAATGGAGTCATGGAGGAGTGTTTGAAGTGGGCTGGGGGAGAGAGTGTTTTTTGGTTTTTTTAAACCTTAGAACTCCGTTCAGCAAAGCACTTAAACAGATAAGCATATGCTAAAAATTAAGCACGTGCTTCAGTGATTTGCCTAAGCACACGTTTAAATGCTTTACTGAATTAGGGCCTAAGTAAATTTAGTGCTAGTGAAAGGTACTAAATTGACAGGACTGAAGACCCTGAGTAGGCCAGAAAAGATACCACATGGACAGCAGCAAAGTGCCTCAGTGCAGACAGGGCAGGATTGATTTTTTGGGGGAAAAGGCCGTTCAGTGCCCATGCTTTATTCAGGCCTTAGTTCATGGGATGGCAAACTCTTCTGACTTCTAGCAAGTGTGTTGTGGGTGAATGCTGGGGTATGCCATGTTGTTGCATCTGGATGACCATTCAGCACCTGAAAACACTGTGTCAAGCTATCATTCTGAGACTCATCAAAACTATCAGAGGATCCTCCCATGCTTTCTCTAATTGATTGCTTTCTCTCCCATTAAAAGAAACATGGAGGTTCCATTCAGATCGGACCCAAATCCAAACCAGTGCTGGGTTTGGTGTCCCAACCCAGTTGTCATGAAGGCAGGATTGTGTGTGTGTGTGTCTGTCTCATGCACTGTCCCTAAAAACAGGTCACTGTGAATGGTTTTATCACTGTATTGCCAGAGGCATAGAGAGGTGTGGGGTGGAGAATGAGGAAATTCTGGAAAAGCGTCAACTTCCATGGCTAACAAATTCATAACATACAGGCAGATTGCTACAGAAATCACAGGCGCTTACCATGCACACAGAGCTCAACACCAAAGGCCTCTACCACTTGAGCTAAAAGAGGACTTCTTCAAGTGAAGTGATGTAGGGCCCTTAGCCTCTCTTTGAGCCAGACACTAGCGGGTAATGTCACACACTTACCCAGAGCCAGTACTTTATATCAGTATGTTCCTAGCTTTGTGTTCCTGCAGCTTTGTGTGAGATTTTCCAAAAGTGTGTATTTTCTATTTGCAGGCCCAGCTTCCCATTTGAGTGACACCACATGTCTTGAAATGGGCTCCAGTAGATGGATAACTTGTACTGATACATCTCATTCGTGTTTTCCATAATCTGCTGTTTTGCTACTGATGACTCTGCTTGACAATTTATTTGACCATTGCTACTGCATGTGACCATCTCAGGGAGTTGCTTAGCTTTCATTCTGTTATGATATCTTTACTGCTGCAACCTGTTAGTTGATGTGTGCCAGACATCATGAATTGATCACTCATGGTTGCTTTATTTAAAATAATACCTGGCAGCTATTTTTATGTTTAAATAAATCATGCTAGTGGAAGGAGCTGGCTTTGCAACTCTGCAGTTGGTTCTTTGGCTGTGAGGTCTTTGGATAGGGACTGTAATTTTTTCTGTGTTTGGAACGGGCCTACCACAGCATCTATATAGTGAGAGAGGACGTCAGTCTCCATGGCTCATCTAGTCCTTGGTGTGTCTGCTAAGGCTGCCAACAAAACAAAGGAGCTGGACGGTACTGACTTTGATTCTTCTTTTGTAAGGAGGACATCTTTCCACCAGTGACTGGACTGAGAGTTTCAGTTCATTTCACTGACCTGGTGTCAGTTAGCAATAGTTTTCGATTGCTGCTAACCCAAGATGGATTTGAACTGGTGACATGATGCTGTGTATTTTATTACTAGCCTCTGAATCATCGCGTCCCCACAGATCTGGGGATTTAGGGTTCAGGTTGTGAAGGGGAATATTGAATTAGGGTGCTCTGGATAAGCTTAGATGGAACTAGTCAGTGTGGGTTCTCATGGATTTTGTGAATATAAACCAGTCAAATAGATTCACCACGCTCTTGCCCCTGAACTGAAGTATTAAACTTTCTCTACACTACAAGGGGTTTGCCAGTATAGTTATACTGGTATAGCAGTATAGGCAAAAGCTGTAGTGGAGATGTAATTTCTACCTGCAAAAGAGTTCTTTTGCTAGTACAACATATATACCCTGAACAAAATAAACTTTTTTGCTGGTACAACAGTGTCTACATTAGGGCGTTTTGTCAGCATAAAAATGCCATGAAGAATCATACCCCTAACCAACATTATTACACCAGCAAAAGATTCTGGTATATACCTGATCTTGGTTTCACATTCTGAGGGTGGTTTTGGCTGCAGCCCTCTCATTATGAACGTTTCACCCCTTTCCAGCAGAACCGCTGTCCAATTACAATAGATGTTTTCAGATGAAATAATGATGCAGCAATAACCTGGTGCCCTCTAGTGGCAAACCTGAAAGTCACACTAGTCACAGCAGGTCAGATAACTGTTAAGGTGACCTTAACAAACAATCCAGTAATAATTACTAAGGGTGAAATCATCTCAGCTAGAATCCAGGAGAACAGCAGACATTACTAATGGCTGTGTGCTAAAGGCAGGCTTCAACTGCCCATTCCTTCCAAACCGTGCATTCTAAAAGACCCTTCCAACCTGGGCCTTTATGTTTTTGCAATTTCACCCCCACTCTCCTTTCAGTTGTGACTTTATCCCGTCTCTGGTGACTTGCACCCTTCTCCCTGGTGTGCCCGTGAGTCTGAGGCCTCACGTTTTTTGGCTGTTTGGCCACATTTACTCACAGTAATTCTGATGATGAATTTTAGCTGGCAGAATGGAAATGTAGCTTCACTAAGCACTTCCATGCTGGAGTGTAATCTGACTCCAAAGAGAAGCTTTCAGCCCATTGCGCCATACACCCGGACACTATCATCACCGGGTTTGCTGAAATGAAAGCCGTGTTAATGGTTCCACCACTTAGGTGAAGAATCCGATGACCAAGAAGACATGAGGCACCTGGATAGACACATGTTTGACTCTGTTAGGTCTCAAAGCCAATGAAGCAGCCCAGTGTTTCATGTTGGTTGTGGCTGATACAGGGAGGATGTATTTAAGACCTGCAGTTCACGAAGGAGGTAAAGGTAGCAGTGCCCCTGTGTTGTGATGAGTCAGCGCTGACCTTTGTCTTTCTTGGTGCTGTGATTGCTATGGTCGGCATTAATTTTTAGCCAAGGAGTGGTGTTTGGCTTTTTTTATATATATATCTTTTCAATTAGTTGAGTATCATTAAGAAAACACAGCAGGGCTTTTTTTGCCCTGTTCCAGTTCCCTGAAATTCTCACTAGTCCATTTAGGGAAAAATCTTTGATTCTAAGCCAACTCAATTTTTCAACCTTCTTTCCATAGACTATTCCCCACAATGCCATAGAACACGATCAACAGCTATTTTGGTTATGCACAGTACACAGCCTGTCTTTATGTAATTTTAATAAGTTTAACTTATCATTTAAGGCACAATGACCATTAACACTCTAAAAATGACTACTTCCATTTTTCTATCGTGACTGTGGACTACAGTATTATCTTTGATTTTTGAGCTTACATCTTACAATCTTTGTCCTTTTGTTTCTTTAGTCTATAGTTCTTGCCATTCTTTCGTAAGTTCCTTCATGACCACACTTGTAAATTCTTGTCTACTTAAGGGTGGCTTAATAGCCACCTCCTCATTTTTTGAGAATGTTTTGCTACTTTGTCAGCCATCTCCTTTCCAGGTATTCTGATGTGCGCTGGAATCCATGCTATTATTACACAGATTCTTACTTGCATTATTTTTATCATTAGAAACATTATTTTACTTACTTCATTTTTGCTTTCTGAAGTAATTGTTCTGATTGTTACTATGCCTGACAAGGAATCATATAAAATTACAGCTGCAGCCAGTCACACATCTCTTATCTAGGTTAGTGCCAACATTATCCCCATTAGATCAGCCATCAGAATGGTCACATCATAGAATCATAGAAGATTAGGGTTGGAAGGGACCTCAGGAGGTCATCTAGTCCAACTCCCTGCTCAAAGCAGGACGAATCCCAACTAAATCATCCCAGTCAGGGCTTTGTCAAGCAATACCTTAAAAACCTCTAAGAATGGAGATTCCACCACCTCCCTAGGTAACGTATTCCAGTGCTTCACCACCCTCCTAGTGAAAAAGTTTTTTCTAATATCCAGCCTAGACCTCCCCCACTGCAACTTGACACGATTGCTCCTTGTTCTGTCACCTACTACTACTCAGAATAGCCTAGCTCCATCCTTCCTGGAACCCCCTGTCAGGTATTTAAAGATTGTGATCAAATCCCCCCTTATTCTCTTCGGCAGACTAAACAAACCTAGTTCTCTCAATCTCTCCTCATTAGTCTTGTGCTACAGCCCCCTAATCATTTTCATTGCCCTCCACTGGACTCTCTCCAACTTGTCCACAACCTTCCTGTAGTTGGGGGCCCAAAACTGGACACAATATTCCAAATGCGGCCTCACCACTGCTGAATAGAGGGGAATAATCACTTCTCTCAATCTGCTGGCAATGCTCTTACTAATGCAGTCCAATATACTAATAGCCTTCTTGGCAATAAGGGCACACTGTTGTCTCATATCAGCTTCTTGTCCACTGTAACCCCCAGGTCCTTTTCTGTAGAATTGCTGCCTAGCCAGTCAGTCCCCAGTCTGTAGCAGTGCATGGGATTCTTCTGTTCTAAGTACAGGACTCTGCACTTGTCTTTGTTGAACCTCATCAGATTTCTTTTGGCCCAGTCCTCCAATTTGTCTAGGTCATTCTGTATCTATCCCTATCCTCCAATGTATCTACTACTCCCTCCAGCTTAGTGTCATGTGCAAATTTGCTGAGAGTGCAATCCATCCCATCCTGCAGATCATTAATGAAGATGCTGAACAAAACTGGTCCCAGAAGTGACCTTTGAGACACTCCGCTTGTGACCAGCTGCCAGCTAGACAGTGAGCCATTAATCACTATCCATTGAGCCTGATGATCTAACCAGCTTTCTATCCACCTTGTAGTTCATTCATCCAACCCATACTTCTTTAAATTGCTGTCAAGAATACTGGGGAGACCGTATCAAAAGCTTTTCTAAAGTCAAGGTATATCACGTCCACCACTTTCCCCACATCCATTGACCCAGTCATCTCATCATAGAAGGCAATCAGATTGGTCAGGCATGACTTGCCCTTGGTGAATCCATGCTCATTGTTCCTGATTGCCTTCCTCTCTTTGCCTTTTTGCAATCATCCAGGACCTCCCCCCATCATCACGAGTTTTCAAAGATAATAGGCAAAGTCTCTGCAATCACATCAGCCAACTCATAGACTCATAGACTCATAGACTCATAGGTCAGAAGGGACCAATATGATCATCTAGTCTGACCTCCCGCACAAGGCAGGCCACAAAACCCTACCCATACACATTTATAACAACCCCGAACCCATGACTGAGTTATTGAAATCCTCAAAAATGAGATTTGAAGACCTCAAGCTGCAGGGAATCCACCAGCAAGCGACCCATGTTCCATGCTGCAGAGGAAGGCGAAAAACCTCCGTGGCCCCTGCCAATCCGCCCCGGAGGAAAATTCCTTCCCGACCCCAAATATGGCGATCAGCTAAACCCTGAGCATGTGGGCAAGACTCACCAGCCAGCACCCAAAAAAGATTTCTCTGCAGTAACTCAGTTCCCATCCCATCCAGCATTCCCACAGACCATTGAGCAGACTTATCTGCCGATAATCCAAAATCAATTGCTCAAATTAAACTATTCCATCAAATTAAACAACTCCCTCAGCACTGTGGGATGCCCTGCATCTGGCCCCATGGATTTGTGCATGTCCAGCCGTTCTAAATAGTCCTGAACCTATTTTTTTCAGCACTGAGGGCTGCTCACCTCCTCTCCATTCTGGGACCTGACTTTCTCAGTGAAGACAAAGGCAAAAAAGGCATGGAATACTTCAGCTATTTCCATATCATCTTTCACTAGGTTGCCTCCCCCATTCAGTAAGGGGCCCACACTTTCCCTGAGCTTCTTCTTGTTACTAATATACCTGTAGAAACCGTTCTTGTTACCCTTCACATCCCTTGTTAGTTGCAACTCCAGTTGACTTTGTCCTTCCTGATTTCACTCCTGCATGCTCGTTCCTTCCTGGTCATCTGACCAAGCTTCCACTTCTTGTAAGCTTCCTTTTTGTGTTTAAGCTCACCAAAGATTTCTATGTTAAGCCAAGCTGGTCGTCAACCATATTTGTTATTCCTTCTGCACATTGGGATGGTTTGTTCCTGTGTCCTTTAAAATACAGTCAACTCTCTTGGACTCCTTTCCTCCTCATATTAGCCTCCCAGGAGAACCTGCCCATCAGCTCCCTGAGGAAGTCAAAATCTGATTTTCTGAAGTCCATGGTCTGTATCCTGCTGCTCTCCTTTCTTCCTTTTGTCAGGACCCTGAACTCAACCATTTCATGGTCACTGCTCCCCAGGTTACCACCCACTTCTACTTCCCCTACCAATTCTTTCCTGTTTGTGAGCAGCAGGTCAAGAGGAGCACATACCTTAGTTGGTTGCTCCAGCACATGCACCAGGAAATTATCTGCAACACTCTCCAAAAACTTCCTGGATTGTCTATGCACTGCTGTATCACTATCCCAGCAGATATTAGGGTGATTGAAGTCCCCCATGAGAACCAGGGCCTGTGCTCTGGAAACTTTCGTTACTTATCTGAAGGAAAGCTCATCTACCTGGTCTGGTGGTCTATAACAGATGCCCACCACAACATCACCCTTGTTGCTCTCACCTCTAAACTTAACCCAGAGACTCTCAACATCATTCAATAGACTTTTAGATTTCTGGATTCCAAGATGAGGAACATGGAAGGCATTTCTCACTGTACCCATGCTGTCATATTTTGATCCATCTGTATAGAGTTGGCAATTCTGGCCCCATTTTTCATAAATAAATTCAGAAATTTCAGTGGTCATGTCTGGGTGTTTTCCTTCCCTTGGTTTTTTTCATAGAATTCCAAATCCACAAATGGCGGGAATAACTATCCAGCTGTTATTTGATTTCCAATAACTAAAAATGTTTAGTTTTATCAGCCTTTCTTTTGTCTATATCTCCTTTGCCCATTTTTTGACCTTGATAGTATGAGGAAGTTTATGGCAATCCATATAACTTTGTCTTCTAAACTCCCAGCAGTCCTCATAAATCTGTTGCACACTTCTGTCTTCATGTTTCCTTTTTATCTTTGCCCCAAAACTTACACCTAATAGTTTCATCTTTAGATTTATAAGTGCTTCTCCCAGTAGCTATTTGTAACACATACTGGTATTGTTATCATTGCACCATATAAAAAAAATGAGAGTCCTGTAGCACTTTAAAGACTAACAAATTTTTGCAGGCATAAGCTTTCGTGGGCTGCAACCTACTTTGTCAGGTGCAAGGAATAGAAGTCAAATAGGGGGTATATCTATACATCCAAGGGTAAGGAACAACAATGGGGAGGGTAGGTGTTAGCAAAGTCCATTCAGTTAGAGTAGATGAGGCCTATTCACAACCATTGATTAGAAGGTGAGACTGTATGAACAGTGAGGACTATTTCTTGTAATGAGATAACCATTCCAAGTCCCTATTCAGACCCAGTTTGATTGTGTCAAGTTTGCATATGAGTTCCAGTTCTGCAGTTTCTCGCTGAAGACTGTTTTTGAAGTTTTTTTGTAGAAGTATGGCAACTTTCAAGTCAGCTACCGAGTGCACCATATGTCAGTCACAGAGCTTGGGCTTGAAGCAGTTCAGTTTCTAAGAGTTATTTTTGAGACTGAACCAAAAGTTTGGGATCTATGTCTAAAACTGGTCTTATCAATGCTCTAAACATCATCATCAGTACCTTCTTATCTGCATTCCATTTTTTCAGCTATACTGCTAAGAAAATTCATCCTACTTTTCCACCTTTCTAGGATATTAACTATGTGACTCTTCCAAGTTAATTTCTTATCAAACACGAATCCTAGGAACATAAACTTTTGGATTATCTGAATTTTTTCACCATAAAGAAATAAGTCTGATTCTGCCCTCCTTTTCTTCCTTATTAAAAGCATTCCCTTTGTTTTTACAAGTGAGAATTTCAATTCCCAATCATTTCTCCACTTGGAAATTCTCGGGAGTGCCTCATTTGTCTTGTCCATGGCTATTTTAAGTATTTATACTTATTCCAAATAGCACAGCCATCTGCGAAAAGAGAAGTATCTATTCCTGTCTGCACACTTTCCGGAAGGTCATTTATCATAATGGAAAACACAGTATGGTTCAGAATATTTTACCTTATGGAGTTCCATTTGTAAACTTGTAGGTTTTTGATGAAGCTGTTCTGTCACTTAAAAAGTCGCTTATCTACCAAAACATTCTCCTTTTTATTTCAGTTTTGGCTAGTTTATATGGGAGTCCTTTCCCCCATAGCATGTCATATACTTTTTCAGTGTCCAGGAAGACTATCAGAAAGTTATTAATCCTTATGCTTTTTTGTACTTCCATTTGTAGTCTCCCTATACAGTCAGCTGTGCATCTTTCTTTTCAAAAACCGGCTTGTACCTCAGGAAAATAATATCATTTTCCCCCAAGTATTCCATTCACCTTACATTTAGCATTTTTTTCATGATTTTCTCCACATGCAATGTGAGGGGAATAGGCCCATAAGCATTAGCTCTTGTATGTATGTTGCCTGGTTTGCTAATTGGGATCACCTATGCCTGTTTCCATAGTTATTTATATTGGCAGCAGTCCTTTTTTCCACATATCCTTATATTACTGCAATAGGATCTTTATACTCCCTCTGACAAGTGTTGAAGCATTTCATTTCTTACATTATCTTTACTTGGAGTTGTATTTTTCCATTTCCTAATGGCTGCATTAAGCTCCTGAATACTAAATTTTTTGTTTAATACACCATCAATATATTCTCTCCAGCCATTTAATAGTTCACAGTTATCTTCAATAAAACTCCTCTCCCCTCCTCCCCCCACATTCATTGTTTTGTTCTGACCACTACTGACTTTTGGAATTCTTTTTCAGAACTGTCTGCCTTTCCTAAATTGAACAGCTTAATTTAATTGATTACAATTTGACCAGATATACATTTACTTTTACTTTGAATTCCATTCATGCTTTGAATTGATTACATATTTCTGGAAGTCCTGAATTTTTGTTCAATTTTCCATAGACATCTCTCCTACTTCTTTTTGATCTTTTTGATAATCCTTATGTCTTTTATAATTCATTAAGACTTTACAATTCATTGTATGTTTTGTTTGCTTATATGTCTTCTTTCTTTCCTTGATTGATAATTTGTAATCCTCATTCCACCAGGGAACCAGATTTCTAAATTGGGGGCAGTTTGATGTTTTGTAGACAGACACATTAGTTGCTGCTATAATTCTTTTTATTACATTCTTACAGAATTTTCCTAGGTTGTCACTTGTACATCTACTGCATAACCATTCATCACATTTAATTTTGAAAAGGCCCCAATCATCTTTTTGAAAATTCCTGCTAAAGAACTCTCTTCGTGTTTTTGATATTTCCTCAGCCTTGGTACTTAGTAATCACAGGGAAGTGATCACTTCCCATTCTGTCTTCTTTATGAATTTACTAGCTATATTAATTGTTGCAATTCCCAGATCCAAAAGAGAAAAGGATCCATCCACTAAATTAAATCTAGTAGGTGCTCCTGTATTCAATATTACAGATTATACATATCAATACATTTACCATTTAGATCAATTTTCTTACTTCCCCATAGCTCATTATGACTATCAAAGTCTCCAGAAATTATTAATGGGTTTTTGACATTATTAACTAATTTTTTTAGTTCTAAAATAACTCATTTTACATGGATTATGAACATTATAAATCTGTATATCAGTGTTTTTGTTCTGCATGGGAATCTCAGTAGTATAATATTCAAAACTTAGTTTCTACATATCCATTTTGATATAGCTAAATCCCTTTTATATAAATATACAACCCCCCACCCCTCTTCCTATTGTGTTCTCTCAGTCCTGCCAGAGTGTACTATATCCTGGCAGACTGAACCAAAGTTTACTTATTAGCCATGTTTCTTGCACACATCTAACATCTGCCTTTTACCCCGTTTCAAAGATGACTTTCTTAAATTCCTGTCCATGCAGTCCTAAATTACGTGCTTTCCAGCTCAGGATTGTTAAGATGATATTTAAATTGTATTATTGCCTTCATTTAAAATGGCATGAATGCAGTCTATGGAGAGGTTGTCTATCTTTAGATATTTTTCTGCTGCATTTGCTGTGATTTTAATCCTTTCAGTTTATTCCTTTGTCTGCAAGGTGAAGTTAAGTACTTTATAATGAACACTATAAACTTCTCTTTACATACAAGCAATACATAATCTCCCATTCTTCTCCCAGAGCTGAGATGTGTGCTGCTGCCTCTGGACCTCTTTTCTCTTACTTGTTTCTTTCTTTTTCTATCTTTTACAGTGGGTATCTTTTGGTTGCCTCCACATACAATATTTTTGTATTTCTCTAGCTCGTTCTGCTACTGCACATCCTTTATATGCTGCATTGTGCTTTCCCTTGCAATTGCAGCATGTAGGATCTGTTTCTTTTAAACACTTCTCATATGAACAATTGCCTCCACTTTTGCCATACCTCAGTGTTTCCTTACAGATGGTTGTCTCATGTCCAAAACGGAGACTATATGGCTTAACTCAGAAAGATTGATATCCCATTTGGATCCTACCTGGAAGTGTTTTTCCTTTAACTGTTACTCTCCTAATAAGAAGCCATTTAACAAACAATACTTTATCTTCATCTCTATCCTTTTTGATATTATCCTTAGCTAATCCTTGTGACACTCCATATATAACCCATCTTATTTCTGCCAGGAATTTAGGCTGTTGACAAGTAACCTTAATTCCCCCCAAGGTTATATTTTTAAGAAGTGCCAGCTTGCTTCTTATATGTACATTCTATCAATAGATCTCCATCCTGCAGTCTTTTAGATCTTTGTAGGTCACCAACACTTCGTTTTATCCATTCTGCCATTTTCAGGGGGTTAACATCAATTTCACATCTTCTGTCACTTGTTTGACAATTATGAAATGTTGACTTTTCTCCTGTTTCTGTTTCTGTTCCTTTGTCTTCAAATCTTCATATAACTAGTCTTTTCTTTTCCTTTTTATCCCCTGCTGCTTCTCCTTCACAGTGCAAGGCAACTTTCTTCCCCACATTTTCAGTTTCAGGGGCAGCCGCAGACCTCATCCCATCCAGTGCCTGGGGCTCTTTTCAGCCAGACATCAGCTGGGCCTGAACTGGTGAGTCTTTTGAGATAATTATGCTTGGCCCATGCCAATCAACCAGGACCCAGCCAATCCACAGGCAAGGGTCTAACCAGGTGACTCAAAGGCAGGTATTTAGGCTCCTTATGGAAGCAGCTACTCCAGTCTGCCCAATGTTGCTGCCTTGCTGGGAGAACACTCAACTGCCAGATAGGTTTGACAGACTACCCCAACCTTCTCCTGCTCCAGCCTCAGCTGGCCCCAGCTATCTTGACATGTGTCTCATACTGGGCCATAGGAAACTGAACCCACATTCCTCACTCAGAAATGATCAGAAACTTGCTGCTCAGCACTGAGAGCCTCAGAACAAAAGGCTTGCAGCTCTTCAGTTGGGAGCTCAGCAAGGGCAGGGTGAGGGAGCATCTCTTCCCCCAGCATTCCAGCCATAGCCTGACATGTGTTTCTCAAAAGCGGTACATGCCTTAGTGAGGTGAAAGGAATGCAACCCAGCCATGGGTGGCCCATCTAACCCAAGCACAAAGGCTTGGGGAATGCTGTGTTTTGCCCAGCAGCGAGGGGAACTAGGTGGCCTGGAGGTTCCTGACATGTGGCTAGCTATTCCAGCTAGTCTTGGAGAGGACAGCATCCAGACAGGCTGAACCAGGGGAGTTATCAAGTAGTTGCCTTCTCAGGTGGGAAGGGCTTTGGGGGCCTTTCAACCTTGATAGTATTGTTACAGCTGTGCCCAGGGGCTATCTCCATCATGCTAAGCACTGCATATGCACATAGTGAGAAACAGACCCTGATCTGAAGAGCTTGCAATCAGACAAGGCAGACAAAGAGTGGGAGAAAGGAAATACTATTCCCATTTTACAGATGAGGAACTGAAGCACATAAAGACCAAGTAACTTGCCAGAGGTCACAGAGGAAGTTTATACTGCAGACAAGAAGAGACCCTAAATCTCCTGTTGTGACAAAATAGGAATTTTCATAATGTTTTGGGTGAATGCTGTCTGTGCCTCAGTTTCCCTTAGTGCTAAGTGTTTTATTATGTGGGAGGAAAGGAATCTCTGCAGAGACCCAGAGGACCAGGTGTGATTGATGCCTGGCTGCCTGGACCCTACCCCTATGGAAAACTCAGAAGACAATGCCTGGACATTTGGTGCCTAGCTACTAACGACCCAGAACCGTGGACCCCTCCTTCCAGAGACCAACCAGTTCAGAGCAACTGAAGAACGAAAGCTAAGGTGGACAGCCAGGTGACTCTTTTTTGCCCAGGAAGAGGAACAAAGGACTGAGAAGGAGCAGGTTGGGATAGTTAAGTGTGATCTGCTGGAAGCAGAGACACTTCTGGATGGGGGATCTGTGAGAGAGCTCTGGGCCCTAGTTACACCCAGCTAGACTTGGGTGTAACTGTTCCATTCTCTATGCAAACCCAAGGACTTCCTCCAGACTAAGTTAGGAGTGAGTTGCTCTTCTGGGTGTGTAAGTCTCCCCCAGGTGTCTAAGTCAGGTGGACTCGCTGAGGGGAAGTCATGCCATGACATAGGGGTGCTGAAGTCTCTGAGATTCGGTCCCAGGAGCTGGTGAAGCCAAAGGGGAGAGAGTGTAACCCTCAAGAAGAGTTGACACATGGAAGGAGATCCACCCAGGGACTGTTCCCAAGCTGTTTGAGGACACTGGGCCTGTGGATCCATGACACTTGTGTCCTGCTCCCATGCTATAACTAAGATCATCAGAGGCAGAAAAATTAGCCCCTTGTGCTATGACATTAATCTCCTTCCGGTCTGCCAGCAGGGTTCCCTCACGATCTGTATTACCATGAGCTGAGTCCTCCAAGGTTGCTGAGAGGACTCTGAAGGAAGTAATATTTCTGGAAGTAGCATTAACAATGTTGCCATTAACTCCTAATCAAATATCTGAGAGGCCAGTAGCGGATGATGCCATGGAAACTGCTTGGTCCCCAGCTATTCCCTGCCCACAAACCCCCAAATAACCAGATCCTCATGATGCACCCACAGCAGGGTTTCTGCTGTGGATCCCTAGGTTCTGCTGCTTTCAGGGCCTTAATAGCTACAGATTGGCATGCACCTGTCACTGGCTCCTTTAAGAGGTTATGGGTGCAGCCCCATCTGTGCCTCACTCAGCTGTACTTCTCAGGTGGGGAAAGTTATCACTGCCACATGACAGGTAGGTCAAGGAGCTAAATCAGTCCCAGACCCAGGAGTAAAAGAGAAGCCTCCCGAAGGCTAAAAAAGGAGAGAGACCTGCTGACCTCTCCCAGGAGGAATGGACAGAGTTGAAAGGGGCTAGTTTGGAGAAGCTGATGGAGGTTGCAGCTGGCTTGAGTTATCAGCACAGACCCTGAGAAGGAGAGCCATAGGACTCGTGATCTGAGGCGGTGAAACCTATGTGAATTGCTGACGCCAGAAGGAAGGTTGGACTTGACTAATTTGATATCCTCTAAGAGACGTAACAAACGAGACCCCTCACGGGGGAAATCTTAGTTTAAAGCAGGTCTTCCAGGGAGTCTATCGACTCATCCAGATATTTGCCTAGTTTGATGCCAGGCTACATAAAAAGCACTAGTGAAGTCAGTACAAACTAAATTTTCATACAGACAATGACTTGCTTATACCGCTCTATATGCTATACACTGAAATGTAAATACGGTTTTATATTCCAGTTGATTTATTTGATAATTGTATGGTAAAAATGAGAACGCAAGCAATGTTTCAAACCAGTGCACTGGGACACTTCTGCATCTTTGTCTGCTTTTGTAAGCAAGTGGTTTTTACGTGGGGTGAAACTTGGGGTGCACAAGACAAACAGCCTCCTTAAAAGGGATACAGTAGTCTCGAAAGGTTGAGAGCCACTGATTTAAAGTATTCTGGCCTGGGAGTGGCTGAATACAAGAGGTGGAGGGGCCGTACAGGGCAGTGCGCCTCCAGGCCCACATGGTGCTGCAGGGAGGTGTCTGGAGAGATGGCTGCCTGTCACACACCCAAAGCTGAGCTTTTGCTGGATTCCAGGGCAAGGCAAATACTGTGGAGACAGCACTCCCCCTGCCACCTCCCCAGGGGGAGTGCCAGGCAAGCTGGCTCCTTCTGGTCACATACGTGGAGAGCACAATTTCAGCCCTTGACTTTTTCTTTACTTGTCTGACTCCGAAGGGGTCTCGTGCCCCACTGAAATAGACTCTCTCTGTGCGTTGTGGGGCAGAGGATGCCACAGGACAGACATGTCTGAGTGCACAAGGTTTGACCTACAGCTCTAGCTGGGCTCAGGCCCCGGAAGGCCCTGCCTTTCTTCGTGCACCACGGGAAGGGTTACGAACAGCTCCACAAAGGGAAACGCGGAATCAGAGCATGGGGAACAAGTTAACTTCCCCACCAACTGACACTGCGTGGCCCCTTATTTCCCTGTTGGATCACATTGGGGGTGCTGCTTTAGTTGCCTCGCACAAGGGACAGCTCCCAGAGCTGGGGAGGGGAAAATGGGGCTCCTGACACAGGATGTCTCCTCATTCCGAGTGAGCTTTGGACAAACTCTCCTGGCTGTCCCCCCACTGAATCTTCCAAGATTCAGATTTGTTTTTGTTAAGTTTTTCATCTGGCACAAAAATATCAGGCCTAGAAGCAGCTCAAAAAGGCTCTTGGAGAGGCTCCAGCTTTGAATGCCATAATACTTGTGGCTTTCCCATGACTGCAGAAGCTGCAATTGCTGAAGGGAGCATGTAGGCGGGCTCTTCACTGGTAGCAAAGACTGGCAGACGTGTGCCCAGTGGGTAAAGGAGAACGCTTGCTCTGAGACAGCACCTGGTACTCCACATAAAAGGGTGAAATGCGTATTCCTCCAGGGCTAGCCTCACCCCTCAAATCAGTGTCTAAAGGGTGTTGTGCCCAAGCTAAAGCAGCAGGCTTCTATCTGTGGGTTTTTCTGTTTAGTTTCACTTGCTCATTAAAACTGACACTGAGGATTGAGCTTGACTGTGCCAGGCTAATGACAGGTGGAGGTCTTGAGAGGAGGAGGGCATGAGTCCCTTACAAATAACACGTGAATATGTTAGGAATGGCTTTTTTGCCATGGCAACAACTAACTGTTGCTATATTACCAACCCTGAGAATTCAAAAGTCATGAGTCATGCCTTCAGAAATCACAAGCCTTTAAAATAATGAAGTTGGATTTCTTTTGTATTTGCCTTCTGATTTTTGTGCTGTTTCAAGCTTTTTGTCTGCAGCCCTGAGCATTAGAAACCTTTTCTTTTCAATAGTCGCTGAGATTCTCGTGTACTCATTTAATTCCAGGAGCTGGGTTTTAAAATCATGAGGGTTGGCAACCATTTTGCAGTGGCTGGGACAACTCTGGGATCATTCTGTTCCCATAGAGCATTCCCATTACCTCCAGCAGATGGTAGCACTATCCCTTCAAATATCTCTTCACCTAGGGAAATTATTAGCTACTCCTGTTTTCTGGCTGCTGCTGAAGGAGTCATGCATGAGACTGAATACTCCCCTTTTTCCTTGGATCTAACAGCATTACTTATCACTTGCCTAGGATCTCTGAATCCTGGGTTCTGCTGTTTACAAATCATCCATAGACACATTATGGTCGCTGGATTTACCCCAGTATGAAGCATCACATTGTCAGTCATTGACAAAATGTTGTGGTGCAAAGATGAAAATGTTGCTGTCTTGAGACAGGGTGATTTTTGTCCTGTGCATGGCTCACAGTGTTACAGTACTTAGTCTGTTAAGGGTGTCAGTGCAACAGACAGAATAATAATAAAAGGAAAGGTTTTCTTAGTAAAAAGGTGTAAGATCTCCAGTCAGAAGTAGACTAGAGGCTTTGTAGCAGCTGAGGAACACACCCAGTCCAGTTGTGTCTGCAAAACAGGGACAAAATTAAGCCTACCTTCTGCTTGTGCAATAACTCCCCGGTTGTGGTGACATGAAACTCTGGCTTTGTGCACACTGTTATGTTGCCTCCTAGTAGGAAGCCTGCATATTCACAGCTAGAGCTGGTTGAAACTCAGAATTTCCATTTAGCAGGCAGTTTCAATGTTTCCAAATTTTTTGGTTTTGTTCTGAATCAGAACAAAAGCAAATATTTTTTTAATTTCCTGTGAAATGGAATGTCTGAATGTTGCATTTTGGACCATTTTTGTTCTGGAATTAAAAATTTTTTTTTGAATTTTTGTAATGGGATTTTTTTCTTGTTACATATTTACAATATTTCATGACCTGTCACTGGTGGTAGTGCATAATATGACATAATAGTTGAAATAGTCTAGTTTTATTTTATTTTTAGCACTTATTTTATTTTGACACTTTTTGCAGTGTCAGACGGCTTCATTACAAAACAAACAAAGGACACTGCTTTGGGGGAAAAAAAGATAAGATGTGTTTACCAGTAATAAGTAGCAGCAGCCATTAATGATTTTATAAATAAAATCAAAATAATAAAATGGTTAAACTACTACATCACATTATGCTTGTCAGTAGTAGTAATGAATATTACGCTTTTGTTTCAAAATATCTTTCTGAGGGAATTTTCTTTGAAATAGACACATTTTGGGGAATATGTCAGTTTTGACAAACCTGGCATTTTTCATCAAAAAAATACTTTCCATGAAAAATTTCTTGGCAGCTCTACTCACAGTACTTTCTTGGAAGCTACGTCTGTAGGTCACAGGATAACGGCTTATGCTTTTGATGGTGAAGATCCTGGGTTAATCCCAACTGATGTATTGTATTTATAAATATGTAGACATAGATTTGTTATATAGGTCTTCAAAAAATTGCCCTGTATGTGGAGACAATAAACAAAGATGGACCTTAACCAGCTCCTACAAGCTGAACTCTGATCTGCATTTGGACCAGAGTTCACAGCCCAAGGTTTACCTGCCAAGCCTTAAATTAAGTATTTCAGGCCTAACTTGCCAAAGCTTATCTAGATAAACCAAAGCAATATTCAAGAAAATCTTGGAAATCTAGCTGATGTCTGAGGAGGCTACTACCATCACTGAGCATTGAGATAACATTGCAAAGCTAAGTGTTACTAAAGGTTACCCATGAGCCTGTCTCCAGTGTAGTCACTTCTGAGTTTTTAATCCAGGACAGAGTTTACAAAGACTTGGTACGATGACACTAGTAGAGCTGGTCAAAATTCAAAATTTCTGTTTCATGGCAAAGTTCAACATTTCAAAATTTGTTTTAGTTCTAAATTAAAATACCAAGTATTTTGGAAATTTCACATTATGGTATGGCTTGAGATGATAACGTATTATATTATGTACTACTACTACTGACAATTTGAAACAAAATTTATTTTGAAATGAGTTTTTTCCAAAATTAAAATTTCTTGTTTCAAGTTTTTGCAGGAAATTTTGTCCAAATCAATAAGATTTTGTGAAAGTTCAGTTTTGTCAAAAAAAAAAAAAAAAAAAAAGCATTTTCTGACCAAAGAAACCTTTTGTTGAAAATTTTCTGACCAGCTCAAGACACTAGGCAATGTGGATATTGTTAGTCATTCTACGCACCAGAGAACCAGCAAGAGCAACAAGGTATGTCTGTGTCCATCAACCTCAATGAATGACATTTATTACAGCTGAATCCTGTCTCTTGTCTACTGCAAGAGACACCATGCTGCCAGAAAGTACTTTGCACCACAATTATACATCAGGCATTTTACTGGTGGGTAAAGTGGCCTAGTGATTAGAGCATAGGATAGCAGTGCTGTGGACCCCTGACCCCTGACAATCTACTAGAATTCTTTGAAGGGATCAACAAGCATGTGGACAAGGGTGATCCAGTGGATATAGTGTACTTAGCTTTTCATAAAAACCTTTGACAAGGTCCCTCACCAAAAGCTCTTAAGAAAAGTAAACAGTCATGGGATAAGAGGGCAGGTCCTCTCCTGAATCAGTAACTTCCTAAAATATAGGAAACAAAGAGTAGGAATAAATGGTCAGTTTTCAGAATGGAGAGAGGTAAATAGTGATATCCCCCCAGGTTTGTCTTGAGTCCAGTACTGTTCAACATATTCATAAATGACCTGGAAAAAGGAGTAAATAATGAGGTAGCAAAATTTGCAGATGATACAAATCTACTCAAGATAGTTAAATCCAAAGCAGACTGCGAAGTTACAAAGGGATCTCACAAAACTAGGTGACTGGCAACAAAATGGCAGATGAAATTCCATGTGGATAAATGCAAAGTAATGTACACTGGAAAACATAATCCCAACTATACATATATAATGATGGGGTTTAAATTTTTAGCTGTTACCACTCAAGGAAGAAATTTGGATTCATTGTGTATAGTCCTCTGAAAACATTCACTCAATGTGCAGCAGTAGTCCAAAAAAAAAAAAAAAGCTAACAATGTTGGGAATCATTAGGAAAAGGATAGATAATAAGACAGAAAATATTTTCTCTTTATAAATCCATAGTATACCCACATCTTGAATACTGTGTGCAGATATGGTCACTCCACTTAAAAAAAATGTAAAAATCTGAATTAGAAAAAGTACAGAAAAGGGCAACTAAAATGATTAGCGGTATGGAACAGCTTCCATGTGAGGAGAGATGAATAAGATTAGAGCTTTTCATCTTGGAAAAGAAATGACAAAGGGGGAATGTGATAGAGATCTATAAAATCATGATGAGTGTGGAGAAAGTAAATATTTATTCCTTCTCATAACACAAGAACTAGGGGCCATGAAATGAAATTATTAGGCACCGGGTTTAAAACAAACAAAAGAAAGTATTCACACAATGCACAATTAATCTGTGGAACTGTTTGCCAGACGATGTTGTGAAGGCCAAGACTATAACGGTTAAAAAAAGAACTAGATAAATTCATGGAGAATAGGTACATCAATGGCTATTAGCCAGGATTGGCAGGGATGTAAAACCATGCTCTGAAATGTCCCTAGCTTTTCTTTGCCAGAAGGTGAGAATGGGTGGTGGGGAGGATTACTTGATTGCCCTGTTCTGTTCATGCCCTCTGAAGCACCTGGCATTGGCCATTTTGGAAGACAGAATACTGGGCTAGATGGGCCATTGGTCTGACCCGGTTTGGCTGTTCATGTGTTCTTATATGCCTGCCTCTTGAAACAAGGCCAATAAACTTTGGGAAAATACATGCAGAGGCAAAAAGCCATTTTGTCATCCTTTACCTGAAGAGCCAAAGAAATCAAGCTGCTTTGCCCTCTGTGTTGGATCCTGGCTAAAGACCAGCCAGCCACGTTGGAAGAATGACTGTGGTGAGAGAACTACTTCGAATAAAAGACTAGTTGTTAAGTTAGATTTTAGTCTTAGAAGCATATTTTTACCTTTGTGTGTTTGTAATCATCTGTGACAGGGTGTACAAACCCCACACTGGTAAAGCAATGGTTAAGGAGCTGCTCTGGTCATGGGAGGCCATGCACGCTGCCCCTGCCAGGCAGGATTACAGTGGAGGAAGAGCTCAAAAGAGAAGCCGGTCTGCTCAGTCTAAGTGGACGGAACAGGAAAGCCGTTGGGTGTTGCAGCCTCCTGCAGAGAAGCTACTGCTACAGTCAAGCCGCTGCAGGCCCTTCAACCACAGAGGCCGAGAATGATAAGCCACCACACATAGAGGAAGTTCCTTTGGAGAGTGACCCAA
Organism: Mesoclemmys tuberculata; assembly: GCA_007922155.1. Classification (NCBI taxonomy): domain Eukaryota; kingdom Metazoa; phylum Chordata; order Testudines; family Chelidae; genus Mesoclemmys; species Mesoclemmys tuberculata. Next base: position 3,084,861 of record ML675721.1, on the reverse strand, counting down.
GTGACCGCCAAGGGGGACCCCCAAGAGAGATCGGTGGAATCAGCAGAGGACCCAAAAGCCGGGTAGGAAGTGGGAATAAGTTATATTTCTACATTTTGTGACCGAGTGGGATATGTTTGTATCAAACCGTGAACTCCATCTGGGATTGTAACCTTCATTTTGTAGTGTAACCTCCACTTTGGGTTAGAATATCTGTTTTGTATTAGGGGGTTGGCTCCTAGGTCATTGGCTGACTGGCTGAGAAGCCATCACAGAGCAATCTAGGGCTATCATCCTGGGTTGTCTCTCAACCATGGTCTCTAACCATGGGATAGTGGACATCTCCTCAGTAGTCTGTCTGGGGGAAAGGACTGGAATTTCTCAGCTGGAGCACGTAGGCAAAAAGGACAGAGATTGTATTTAAGTGGTGAGGGGAGTTAATATGAGCAAGGGGACCAGATCACCACCACGTTCAAGAAGACCAGGCTAAGGAGAAGAAGGCAGGAAGGACTGCTTAGCCTGTGGACACTGACCAAACCTGGGCTTACTGATGGGGTTAGCTCAGACTTGGAGTTGTGTTCATGATTTTGTTTTCCACATGTCTAGAACTCTCTAATGCTTTCAGGCATAAAGTGTCTGATCTTAAGACATTCCTTTACTAAGTCTGTGTTCCTGACATGTTGTCCCTGCAGAGTTTAACCAGAAAACAGAGCTCCCTCAGCCAAGTGATATCTGGGGAATGTATCTAAGCAGCTGGGAGTTTGGAAGGGCTGAGGCAGTGGCTTAAGGTGACTGGGCTGGGCCCAAGAAGGATGTTGGACACAAGCTTTGCACTGGGAGTGCGCCTGAGAGATCCAGAGCTAGGAACAGTGACCAGACACTACCCAGACCCAGCAGGTTTAGCAGCATATGGGTGCCAGTAGCTGGGTCCATTTACAACACACTGGAGTCCTTCCAGCAGGGGACTGGGTCTGGAAGGCCTTTGCACTGCTATAGTAGTGTAAAGGGACCTTGGTGTAAATAAGAATCAGGCCTAAAATGTGCAGCAGTCTCTGAGACACCCAAAAACTGAGTGGGGCATGTGCCGGCCTCTTTAAGAACTGGGGATGTAGGTTCTTTGCTGTTTGCACAGACAAACTTGACTTTGTGTTCCTTAAGAGCCCCATGAGAATGCATGTGAACTGTTAAATGATCTTCCTTTCGTTCCACTGTTACAGATCAGCAATAAAACTTTATTGCTTTGAACTTCGTTACTCTTTATTTATTAAAAGCATGGGGATGGGTGCTGGGGGAAGAGCAGGCACAGTGCAAGGGTGTGGGATGGGAAGGCACAGTGCTGATAAGCGATGCCTATTACTTTGTCTCATTATAAAACCAGTTTTCATTGCTTCTCTGCAGCACAGCGCTGCGTGGTTGGCTCTGTGTTGCACTGGTACCTGGCTGCTCAAAATTTGCAGTTAGCCTGTCTGCCTCCATGAACCAACCCAACAGGAACTTCTCCCCCTTTGTCTCTCAGATGTTATGGCGCACACAGCCGGCAGAGATAACTATTGGAATATTGCTTTCACTCAGGTCTTACCTAGTGAACAAACTGTGCCAGCGCGCCTTTAAAAGTTCAAAGGCACATTCCACCACCATTCTGCATTTGTTGAGTCTGTTATTGAACTGTTCCTTCTCTCTATCCAGGTGACTGGTGTACGGCTTCATTAGCTAGGGGAGCAGGAGGTAGGCAGGGTCCCCCAGGATCACTATTGGCATTTTAATCATTTTGCCAATCCTTATTTTTTGGTCAGGGAAGAGAGTACCTGCTTGCATCTTTTTTGAACAGACCGGAGTTCCTAAAGATGTGCACGTCATGTGCCTTTCAGACCATCGTACGTTGATATCACTGAAGCATCCCCCGTGATCCACAAGGGCCTGCAGCTGCACCCCTTTTAGTTTATGTACATTGGCCAGGTGGCTAAGATAGGGTAGTGCAGAGCTGAGCGGGCAATGGTGTACACATGGCCGAGACTGAAGGGTTTTGAAAAATGGCGCAAAAAAGCATTTTTCTGTTTGTTAGGATGCGGGGGGAGGACGTTGCATCAAGGGAGGACAACAACCTTCCCAAAAGCCCCTGCAGCTAGTTGCACTGTGGGATAGCTGCTTTGCTTCTTGATTCAAGCATGGCAGGTGGGGATGCAATCCCCTGACACAGTGAGCATGGTGTGGTCACGCTCCTCTGACTTCATAACTTTGGTGGGTGAATGTTGACAGAAATTAAATCGACTTCACTCTGCAGTGTAGACAAACGGGGGGTGGCCACCACTGAATGGTGGGAGAAGGGGGAACTGCAGGAGGAGTGACGTGTGAAGAGAGTGGGCAGCCTTCCCTCTGCTTTTAGTAGTGGAGGTGTAGCAGTAGTCTTCCGGCCCTGGAAGCAATGATGTAGAAAGTTCAGCACATACGTTTCTTTATTTTTTAAGTATGGCACTAAAATGTTGTCGCTATCACTTTAATTCTAAGGTTAGGTTTACAAAGGTGAAGGGGCCAATAAAGTTTATGGCTGTTAAGTTAGCAGCTTGCTAATATATAAAAGCAGGAGGAAGAAAAACATTTTCTCTGCTGACAACCCCCCAGCCCCTCAAAGTCCAAGTGACATCTCTGCTAGAATATTCATTCCTCAAAAAGCTAACGATGACACTGCTATCGGACCTGCTCTTCTTTTGGCTGCTGGTTTTGCAAGGTAAGATCCTTGGGCACTGAAAAGTCTGTTGGAAAATGTTTGGAAGTGGATTTTTTTTAGTGGTTGTAGTGCAAGGATCAAGTGAAAAGCAGAGGCTTTTGAAGCATGCAGATGAATGGTGCAAGCTGTGTGTATAACTCTGGATCACACACACATGGCAATGATTACTGTCGATCATCTCAGGTAAATGTGCACAGGTACATGATAGTGTATATACATTTGTACCTTCCTGAGATTGACTTCCCAGGGCTCAGTCAGTTGAGACACTGAAGTTTCCTGGAGGGAAGAACACCAGCAAATGGTCAGATTATAATGAATCCTTGTATCTTTGTGAATGCAGACCTTAATGTCTCTGGGTTTTGGTTCACTACTTGCAAAATGGGAGAATAATACTTCCTTTGTCATGTCTACTTAAATTGTAAGCTGTTCAGGGCAGGGACTGTATCTCACTATGCGTGAACGTAACACCTAGAATGTCCTGATCTTTGTCAGGGCCCCTAGGAAAAAAAGGGGGTGCACCACACTAATTGGAAAAAAAATTGTATCCCAAGATGCTCGAACGTATGGCAAAAATAATGCACAGATAAAACCAAAAGTGGGTAAAAATACCAGTCTTTTTGTGTGGTTTTCATGTCAAATGTGTATAAAGCTATTCATGCTTTTTACATGTAATACTCTTATATTTGTCTAAGAACATGGATGGATGGATAGATCCACTTGAGCCATACTCAAGTATTCATCAGAGGGGAAACTCAAGAATTGCCTCTGTACTTTAATATACTACTGTGCCAAACACATCAAGATTAAAAATAGGCAGCAGCATCCAAGGGCTTGGGGACTGGCTTGGAGGTTGTCTCGTATTCCCTTTCTGCTGTCACTTGGGCAAATCAGTTCACTGCTGCATGCCTTAGTTTCTCTTTGTAAAATGGGACACTCCTTGGTAACACACTTTGAGATCTATGGATGAAAAGCATTATGTGAGAGCTAAGTATTATTATGAGATTGGCTCTACAGTAGTGCTTCATAAGTAGAGGTGGTTCTGGACCACCTTGAGTGGTTGGAAAGTTCAGATATAGATCCAGATGCAAACTTTATGGCTAACCCATATCTCATTAGAGCTAACCAAAACCGTGTATCCCATGTAATCCCTTGTCACCTGAATTCTGGAAATTCTGAATATAAACTGTTCTTCATTAAGAAAAGAGATTAGTTAAATTAAACTTGAAATGAATGTGCATGCAGTCTGGAGAGGGAGGACTCCAGTTCCCTCTGGCTACACAGAAACTCCATCCACCAAAGCTCTCCAGAAGCAAACGAAGCTTCCAGTGTTACATCAGCAGAGTGAACTTTCATTGACTAATCCTAACCTCATGGCATGACACTGTTGCTTGCTGACTGTGACAGCAGTAGTCTTAAGTAAATTACTTCATTCTTAAGAGTTATACCATGTGCCTGTTTGAAAAAATCAGTCTAACCGTTCTGAATGTGTGCTGAATAAACAACGAAAGACATCTCATCATGTCATAGAAATTAAAGGCTGACTCAGACACTGATCTGTACTCTGAGATAGAAATCTCATTTTATGTTCTTATGAGACAATTATTTATTTATGCAGTGCCCTAGGTGCTCATTACATTTTACAAAACAAATAAAGAAAGTCCCTGCCCTGAGGAGCTTATAATTAAATTCAAGCATAACATAGCAGGGATGGCAGTAAGTAACGTGTGGTGGGTATGGGTCGAACAAGGGGTACAGAAAATATGATCTGTTCTATACAATGATCATCAAGATAAGAGATCAGATTCTCAGCTGGTGTAAACTAAATTTCACCCATTGATTTTAATAGTTTTATGCAGATTGCGTTCACTGAAGCTATGGCCCAATATGTTTAAAAACTGAGGAAATATATTTGGTGAGGAATGACAGGCTCTGGAGTGGAGATCAGCTTTGGAAACAGAGAGAATAGGTGAAATTCTCTCCCTTTCAGAAACACACATTTAATCGTATCATCTCCTGAGGGGTTTATGCCTGTTAGCAAAGTGTTAGTGAAATTCATTTGTTCCTAACGGATTATTGATTTTTTTTTTCCCTCCACCCCCAAGGCACTGCAGCTCATCCTTTGATGGAAAGTAACTATCTGAAGGAACAAAAGAAACTAGAGGTAAATCCCAGGCATAAGGAAAGCATTAGTTTTTTTTTCTTAATACCATAGGTGCCACCACCTGATGTAATTGCTACATTGTTTTGGTGTAACCTCTCAGTGTGAGCAAGAGAGAGAGGGAGGTCTGGATTATTAGTAACTGAAGAATTAAATGCAACACAAATAAATACTCTTGCAACCTTAATGTTCCAGTAATACTAGATCAGGCCCTGCAAAGTCAGGAAGTTCCAAAGCAGCTTGGGCGGGACTGGCAGCACCAACCAATGTCTTAAGTTTGCACTACCCTTCCCATTGTAAGACCCTGAGTGTAACTGCCAAACTTGAACTGTCTGGGCTGAGACTTTGAATGGGGGATATCTGCCCTAGGTTAAATCTGTCGGCAAAATCTCAGCCAAAACGATTCAGCCGTTTCCAAGAACAAGGCTAAATGTTTTCCTTGTCTTAAAAAAAACGGAGACCTTTACTTTGAAATGCTGTAGCAGTCCCGTGCTTTTGGAGCAGGGCCTTGAAATTTGGCAGGGGTGGCCTTTGTATCAGGGATGTCCTTTGCCGCCCCCTTGCAAATCCACCCAAATTTGGCCAATGCATGTGTCTTTAACAGAAATGCAGTTTGCACATACTCAGAAACTTACCAGATCTTAACAACTAAAATCTGAGACGATTCCATCCTCACTGAACCTATGCGTCTCTCTCAGCTGCTATGCGTGACTGGACAGTGCATGTGTCTCCCCCAGAGAGAGATTGAGCATACTCCTGCCCACGGCTACGGGGCCTCCGAAGGACCTTTCTTGTGGGGTAGAGCCTGGTATGAGAACTCAGAGCAAGGAGCCTGTGCTCCCAGTGACCTCCCTCTGCTGGCACTCAGGCAGCGCTCAGGAGGAAGCTGTCTGATTTGCATGCAGAAGGGACAAAAGCTGAACCTGGAAACCTGTACTAGTTTCATCCCTGTGCTTCCAAGGGTGAGGCAAATTGGTGGGACAGTATGGGGGAATCTAGTACTGCCACTGTCCATGCTGTAACCATTTGGTGAATAGAGATCTTCAGGACCCTTGATCCAAGTCTTTACTCCAGCAAACAATTCCCTTGTTAAAAAGAAAAGAACCCAACACAATATCTGTTTGTTGTTACAGCCTCTGAGAAGATTCAAAGTACCATGTGAGCTAGAGAAGTTGTCTAATTCTCCTTCATCTTCAGGTCTGTGCTTAAAAATCACCCTCTTGGAGGTTTTTCCTGCTCTACGTTTGTAAGGAGACATGAGTCTGGTCTACACTACAGGGTTAGGTCAATGCAGCTGCCTTGCATCAACCTAGCTGTGGGAATGTCTTCGCTTCAATTTCACTCCTGCCAACATAAGTGCCTCTATCTGCTAATTTTTAGTAACCCCACCTCCCCAAGTGGTGTAGAATCACAGTCCATGTAATAAGGCTGACACAGCATCAGTTAGACACTGCACTGTTTACGTCAACAGTTACTGGCCTCCACAATGCCCCACACTGGCAATACAATTGATACAAGTGCTCCGGGTAAGGATACGCACTGCTGACTCAAGGATTCAAGGGTGCACGCACACAAGCAATTTAATAACTGTGGTGGCTGTATAGATTGACATCATTTTGTTGTTTAGACATAGCCATGGGCTGAGTTTGAGTCCAGGAGATACAAATTCCTGAGTTCTAATCCGAACTGTAATAATGGGGCAAGTGACTTTACAAGTCTGCCTCAGTTTTCCATTCCTATATCAGGGATAATATACCTATATGTTAACAACTCACAGGAGTGTTTTGTGATCTGTTATTATTTGCAAAAGTGTTTTGGGGAGGAATACTGAGATTTCCAAAGGAGCCTAAGCGAGTCGGGCACCCATATCTCATTGCAATTCAATGGGTGTTTGACTGCTAATTGCCTTTGGCTGCTTTAAAACTCCCAGCTGAAAAGCCCAATATAAATGCCAAGAATGACTTTAATTTACTCTGCTGTATTTTTACATTGGGGAATGCAATTATTTTTTTCAAAGGCACTGATCTTTCTAACATGGAGTTCCTAATTTATCTCAACAGTTCATACTCTGAGGCCATCTGACATTAAAGCAATTGCTTCCATAGCAGTTTTGCAGACTGTAAGTATAACAGTGAGATGTGCTCAACATAATGCGTCTCCTTTAAGAGCTCAGTCCTGTTTCTGTTGAAATCAAGAACAAAACTCTAGCTGAGTTGAATGGTGCAGAATGTGGGTCTTAATTAATGTCTGTAGTTGCTGGGGGTGTGATCAAGGCTCAAAACTTTTCATAAATGTTTAGGTTTCTAGTCAATAGTGACTAGAGGTAGCTGATATTAATTATTTACCAAAGGATAGCTTTGATTCTATGAATACCCAACTGACTTCATGCAAGAGGAAACTCAGTCAGGGTCTATAAGCACTTGCACAGGGAGAAAATATTTGCTTAGAGGGCTTTTTAATTTTGCAAATACAGGCATAACAAAATCCAGTATCTGGAAATTGAAGCTAGAAAAACTCAAACTGGAAATGAAGTGCAATTTTTCACCGTGAGGATAACTAACCATTATACCAGATTACCAAGAGATGTGATGGATTCTCCATCACTTGAAGGCTTTACACTGAGATCAGATGCCTGTCTAAAAGGGATGCTCTGGTTCAACCACAGAGCTCTGGGCTTTCACTGGGTGAAATTCTCTGGCATGTGCTATGCATGAACTCAGACTAGATGATCATAGTTATGCCTTTTGGCCTTTAAAAATCTGAGTATCAATCTATGAAAGAGAGAGAGGCCCCCAAACAGGAATGTTCACTTAGAATTCCCATGAGTTTTAGGGAAGTTTGTATCCACATCTGTATCAAAACATTTTAGCCCAAGCCAGTCACTACAAAGTAACAGTTTCTTTTCACAACTACCACATATTTCCTACTCTGTATTTCTAAATACTGAGGAATCAACAGGGAAGGATCTTGTGGAGGTGACGGTGGTAGTTTTTGGGGGTTTGTTTTTTGCTTTGCTTCAGAGCAAGATTGAAATCCCAGTTTCTGAAATATGAGGGAATCCCATCTGGGTAACCACCAGTCCTGTTGATTGAGATGCAGAAAACAGTACTGCTGCATCACTAAGAACTGGAAAGCCCTTAATTTCTTTGTTCTGCCCTAATCAGTCTGAAGTTTATACTGAATATATGTTGTGGGGTAACTGGAGATACACGGAGAGGGGAAAATGAGGACAGGAGAAACCAGAGAGATGTATGGGAATCTCAACCTTCTAGAAGTATTACAAACAATTTAATATTTTAGGGCCTAATCCTGTGAAGTGCTGGGTATCCTCAACTCCCATTGCAGCTGTGGGTGCTTAGCACCTGGTAGGAAATACTTAAAACCGCACAAAGTTGGGATGTATAATTGAAAAGCCTCTCAGGCTTATCCATCTATCTGCCATATCTTCCTATAAGGGTTTGGGTTACAGAACTCATGATTTTCTAAGTCAGAATTACAGTGTTCTTCCTGATTTCTTCCTTTTTGAGAAGAAATAATGATATGTGGTCTGCCCTAACTCTTGAGTTTCCGTTACCTGAAGTAAAAATCCTTCTGCCCTCCCTTTTATCTCTGCACATGGTCCTCCATTTTAAAGAGACTCTTCTTGTGTTAATGCCTTCACTGACATGGATGAGATGCTTTAGAAATAAATGTATGCGTAGTTTGCATTTAAAACATACAGCTTTTGGGAAAAGGGACATCTCTCTGTCTGTCTCTGGGCTGAACCCAAAGCCCACTGAAATCAGTGGGAGTCTGTCTATCTGTCAATTTTAGAATTGTACACTGCCGCCCATCACTGTAGGACCTGGGCACCTTCCATGTAAAGTCAATACCAACAGCTATGTCCCTAGTGGACTTCATAGAGTCTTGTCCCCTGTTAGGAAGAGATTGCTGGAAAGAGATTGGGCCAACAGAGACTTCAGTATAGTTTAAAAAGCAGTTCATTCAGCTATTAAAAAGAATAATATTTTAAACTCTTTTGATAGATAGCTTGGACCATTAGAATGTACCAAAGAAATGCTCTTCAAACTGTAAGTGCAATAAGGAAACCCTAATTATGTGTTGTAATTTAAAATGTGCTGGAGAAAGGCTATTTACCACAGTGATGATCTGAAATATAAAACTAGAGTATGAGAATTAGTCTCCTGTTTGCTTTATTAATAGCACTTTTGCTGTTCCATGCTTGTTTACAGATCTCAGATTCTAGAACGGATCATGAAGATTTACTCCAAAGGTAACAGTGAACTTCCACTGGTTAACACTGACAACTGCTGTGATGTCAATTTATACAGCAGCACATGACAGGGATGAGGATCAGATTGTAAACGCTGAAGTGTCCAGTTTTTATCCCATCTACAAAATTGTTCATGTGCATGGGTGTGCAAGAGCAGCGTACAGATTTTTTTGAAAAATTAAAAATTGAGCCATTATGTCCTAGTCATCCTTAGTTAATAGATACTGTTTTTGCTAAAAGAGCATCTTTTACCCAAGGATGTGAGATGCTTTATAAATGTTGATTACATCTCATCAAAACTATGATGACTACTGTATAGTAAGTGGTATCACCCGCAGGGAAACAGAAGTGACTTGCCCAAAGTCATACAGGGAGCCATTTGCAGAGTGAAGAATAGAATCTGACTTCTGATGCCTCATCCCCTGCTCCAACCCCTAGACCATGTTCCCTGGATCCTGAAATGATACTCAGTGCTCCTGTTGTATTCCTTATTTTATTACTGACTTAACAACTCTGACTAGTGGGGTCTGATCAGCAGCTGGGGCAAATCTGCTTAGCTCCATTGCAGTCAATAGAGCTGTGCCAGTTTACATCAGCTAAAGTACTGGCCCTAAGTAAAAGCAGACTTCAGTTTAAAAATGACACTTCTAACTGTGCATGTACAAACATCCATGCCACTCATCTGTGTGTGCCATTGCAGGGCCACATGCATTAACTAGCCACTGACTTGTTAGTTTGCATGCCTAGATGCAGCTACTTGCATACACAGTAATTGTGTAAATGGGGAGCAGGTTAAATGGGAATACGGTGGGTAAGTTACAAACAAATACTGTTGGGGAAAAAGTTGACAGTTACTACTTCCTTTACCTTTATGCTAAGCCCTGAAATCGGTGTTCTGTTTTGGTTCAGCAGCAGCTGATGGCACTACAAAAATCTAGGGAAAGTAGGGGAGACAGACCGCACTCTGATGGGGCAGAGCGGTTTAGTGATCTCAGCAGCTGTTGGAAGAAACATGGAGCTCTGAACTTTGGCCGCCTTGCGTTATGAAGAAATCAGTACTGCGCTGTAACGGGATTTTGGTTTATGAGAAATGTGACAAAAAGCAACTAAGGTTTTTCTTCTATTTATAGTCCAGAAAGGACCCTCTTTCAGGCGAGCATGGAAACACTAGCAGGTATGTCTTGATATGTTGTTCTAAACTTTGAACTCTAGGCAAATCTATTGCCAGGTATCATCAGAAGTGTGGCTGGTCCAGCAGTTGTCCTAGGCCCTTTAAAGAGGGTGCAGCATCATGGCATTGCACAGCCACAGGTGGGGACTTAGAGTTCAGGATCTATGTGAGGGTCACTCTGGAGGCAGAATGCACATCCCCTGGAGTGCAAAGGAATCACACAGAATAGCTCTCCAGTGACGTCTCCAGCTGACATTTTTGATAGCACTGACGTGCTTTCTAGCCGTCTCTCCTCCAGTACAGGGAGGATCACCAGAATATTGGGATTAGGGAGGGTACGCTTTCCATCTCCCCAAAATTTTGGACTTCACATGCTCATGTCTCTTTTATTTTCCATGGGTGCAAATGGGGCTTTATTTTTAATCTTGGAAATCCTTTCAGTGCTGGGAGAAGTTGGCTGTCTGTGTTCCCTGTGAATGTCCTCTGTTCCATGTAATGCCCCAGGGCTACCTAAATCCAGCTCTGCACACAGCTCCTGTTGCTAGAAATGGGAGATATGTGCATCTAAATGAAATCTGTCTCTGACTTCCCACCTAATATCCAGGCAGCACTAGGACAATTCCAACTTCATGCTATTGTTTTAAAACTCCACTGATAAGAGAGTAGGGTCCCTGATGTAGCATCTATAATGCCTACTAAGAAGCCTGAGATCCTAGCAGTTTGTGGCTGATTTGATTCAGTTAAGTGTGAAGTGGCAGAGCAGTTGTTCCCAGTATCTAGGAATGTATTGACTCTGTGTGTGTTATTCAGCTCTTGTTCGTAGGTTTAATCCCTCTGTCCTGCATCAGCCACCTCCTCTCAACACTAGCAGAGCAGCACCAGGAACCGAAGTTGTGTAAGTTCTTTTTTAGCTGAATAATGAATTCAGTGTTGGTGAAAGGTACAGGGCTGAAAGCCATATGGGACTGATGTCCTACCCCTACTGTAGGTGTTCTGTGCACAGTTAAAGGACAAGTTTCCCTAACACCAGATCCTGCCAATGTGGCTCAACTTTCTCCTATCAGGAACAGGAATGACAAGTGACTCTGTGGACCATTTAATACATTAATGGTCATATCTTTTGTTTTAAGATCAGCTCTCCCTTTTTGCACCAGCAAAACAATTTTATGGGCTCGAATAAGGGTAAACTGATAGATAACAAGCTGATTGTGTCTTCAGATTTGTCCCTAAATCACACGCTGTTCTTTTCAATGACTAAGTCAGCCAAAGTATTCTTTAAAAATGGGTTGACAATTTCTGTTTTCCTTTTGTTGAGCAGAGGCATATTGGATCAAGCTAAAGAAATGGTGAAATGCATGAAAGAGAATCAGGTATGTTTAAAACACTCAGCACTTCAAAGAGCCCAACAATGATCAATGCTTTGGAGGAGGAGGGGAAGAAAAGAAACGAGAAACTAGTCAAATTTCAAAACATTTTGAACTTCAAAATGTTGAACTTTTGAACATTTTGAAGTTCAAGATATTTTTGACGTGTCCTACTGAACACAACACAAAGTTCTACTAGATATGAAAAATGCTGCCTTTTAAAAATAGGTTGATGAACTCCAGTGTTTCTAGTGAAAACAAAATTAGACTTGCCTAGTACCTAGCGTTTGCTTCTGGAGATGTCTCCCTATTTGTCATGGTCTTCAAAATACTTGGTTAAAGTTATTCCTGGTTTGCCTCCTGTTGATCAAGGATGCTGGATCCCTACGGTAGCACATGGCCTACTTAAGGAACTTCACTGTAATATAGCACCGCTCAGTATGTCTCTCCCATTTCCTCATAGCATGTTAGGGTGGAATTTTCACAAACACCCAGTGACGCGCCCACTGAGTCTGCTCCCACTAACATCAACGGCTGACTTTAGTGAAGGCAGTTAGGCCAACACTGAGTGCTCTGAAAATCCTTTCCTGAAGCTTCATGCACTAATTTCCCTTGTATCCTACCCAACAGTTTGGGTCTAATCAGTTGGAGACCTATGACTTGGTAAAAGGGCCTTGGCCCAACTGGCAAATGTGGTTGTGCAACTGACTCTGTTTCTCACTTGCTGTTCTCTGTGCTGGGAGCCTATGGCACTGCATGAGCCGTGATGCTATGAGTGAACTCAAATCGCCTGGTCCGGTAGGTGTCTTGTGGAGCACAAGGCTAATGTGGGTCGGCAGGCCACAGACACCCATGTTCTCATGTCTCATGGCATCTGCATCACTCAGAAGTGTTCAGCTGACTTGACCTCAGCTGATTTTGGGGCTTCAAGTTTCTGCTAGAGGCTTCACATAAACCCACAGGAAAGAGGGCTAACGGTGGGGAATGAAAGCGATGAGCAGGGTTGTTATTTTCTCCCCAAGATGTTTGGTACACAATGCACCAACTGCTTTCTCTTGTGCTCTTTCTTTGCAGATGATAGATTTCCAAAATGACTGGAAGCTAATAACAGTTTTCTTTAGCGCTGAAAACCCATGTTCTTCCTGTACCTCCACCCCCCAGGTAAGCTGCCCAGAGTGTGGTCTAAATCTGAGCAGGGAATCCCAGCTCTGACTGTGGGATTTGGGGATTATTCTGAGCAAACCTCAGCACCTGCAGAATGAATAGTGCATTTTCAATGTGTAATCATGAGTACTAGACCTGGAACCTGAATCTAAGACTTACTCATCCAGTCAGGAAACAAACACACCATTTGACTCAAAACAACTTGAATTAAAAATATCATACAAATTGCAGAGCACGAATTATCTGCAGAAGCTACTGGGTGAATAATTTTAAATAATGAAAGAGAAAATACCACAGAGGTGGGAACTATATAAGAACCAAATAAATTCTGTGAGCAGAAGAGGCATAAATGAATTCAATGAGTTATTCGTTATGAATTTTTTGTCCACCTTAACCCAGTACTCACTGAAGGAAAAATGCTACTCACTGAATCTCCAACAGCACTTCTTAGAGCACTCTTCTTTTCCTTAGAAGTCTCCCATCTCGTCCGACTCAACCTAGGCTGTGAGAGCTGAAAAAATCAGCAAAATAGTATGGTTGAAGCTGATTGGCATATCCAGTCATTTGCTTTGAGCAACCAGTGTCCCCAGTCAGATTCCGATGTGAAAGCTAAACCAAATGAGATGTCTTGTGTGATTTAGGGTATGACTACACTGCAGCTGGGAACATGCCTCCCAGCCCAGGTAGAGAGACATGCACTATTTCTGCTTGAGTTAGCATGCTAAAAAATAACCATGTGGACTTTGACACAGGCTAACCACCTCAGTATGTACTGCTATGGGTCTTATGGTACAAGGTTAAAGTTTGGTGTCAGGATGAGAGCAGAAAGGGAACAAAAAACCAACCAAACAAAAAAGTCTCTTTCAATGTGTAATAGTTTTCTTTGCCCCACATCAGGGCCACCTGTTACTTTCTTGCTTTTCTTTTTTGATGTCTCTATTCTATGTGGGTTATGTTATCACCCTCCTGTTTGTAGTATCTGGGCACCTTCCAGTAGTGTATTAAGCGATGTAACACTTCACTGCTAACATCAGCTATGTCTTCATCATCCCTCTGAGAAGTTTAATCATTTTGGGGCACTCTGTCCACTGCAGTTTTACTTTTGAGCATTTATAATTTTTACCTATCACTAAAGCACCTTCCCATGTGCCCAGCAAATTCAGCTGATGATGTTCAGAGAAAGGGGCCAAATTCAAACTCGAGGCAGGAATGAGTGGCAGATTCTCCCCCTCTGGTGTCACTTGTCTCCTTGCTGAACCATCCCGGCTATCGAGAACTTTTATCTCTGGCTCATAAAGATCCTTGGAAAGAAGAATTTTTCTGTGCCTTTCATGGGCATCAAGTTGCAATAAATTGTCTGTTTTTGTTTTAAAAAAATCCCATGAAATTATAAAGCTTGTGTCATCTTATCTCCCCAGGGCTTTAATCAACCCCCTGAAAATTTCTCTGTTCAAGGAGTGGAGAGGAGATAACTATCTATAAATTCATGAGAGACAGTAATACAAAAGCAAAGGAGGAATCATTGAAGATGGATAAGGGGGCATAATAAGGAGTGACCTGAAAAGGGGAAATTTAACCATGAGGTCAATTAGACTCAATGGAATAGGTGCCAAGAAAAGTCACAGAAGTCCCTTCACTAGAGGTAGCCAAGAATAAATTGGATGAGGTATTTAAGAGGTTAACGTAGGGGCAATTTCCATGCTACACACATAGGCTTGGTCCACATTGATGGCAGCAAATTCGCCGCTGTCAGATCGATTGCTCTGGATCGACTGAGCAGTCTGTGTAGACCTGCTCAGTCACTCCAGCAGTCGACGCAGGAAAACCACCCTGGTGAGTGGTGTAGTGCTGCATCGAGGGGAATGCTTTTCCCGTCAGTGCAGCGCAGTGTGGATGGCACATGGAGCAGACACCACAAAGTTGACGGGAGATATGCAAGTGATTTATGTCACTTGCATATCTCCCATAGACTGCCGCCGAATCCCAAAGGTAAGTGTAGACCAGGCCATAGTGGATGATTTATGACTTCCTATAACTTGAGTGTGTCTTCCTTCACAGAAGACAATATCTGTATGAAGATCATTTTTTGTTAGTAATAGACTTATTGAGATAATCTGCACCAAGGATGGCATAATAGGTCTCTTCCATTTCTGAGTCTAGAGAGAGTTTTTCCATCGCTCTGAGTCTGAGATTTTTATATGTGTAAATTGCCTAATCATACCCAGTTTGGTATATTATCTGATCCTAGATTCCTCTTGTCTCAGGTGCTGGATAAAGCGGAATCCGTGATATGACTATTACTAGTAACATCTCTGATACATTAACTAAATGATGGAGTTCATCACTTCTGACAGACATGTAACTTTTTTGCTTTTCCTGCTGGTCTTGATGGAGACTTGAATTGTCTCTTCCTGCTCTGTGTCATGAGTGTTTCCACACTCCCATGCTAAACTATTTCTCTTAACAGGAGAATCGCTCACTGGACAGCATGGAAAGACTTAACCAAGTCTTGGACTTTTTATATCAAGAAGTAAGAGCTCCTCACCAGTTTTAAGCCACTTATTGTACCTGACTCATTTGCCAGGTTAAACCAGATTCCCTTACTGAGCTACATGTACAGCTGCAAAGCTGCTGGGCTGGATTTTCAAAAGTGCATAACTCACCTCAGAGCGCAAGCCTCATTGAATTGAATGGGATTTGTGCTTCTAAATCAGTCACTTTTGAAAATCCCGACTATTGTCAGCAAATATTTTATTTACATGGGCTTTAGAGATGAAAAGACATTTTAAAAAATGGTGATATCTACAAAATGACGACTAAATGTTTGTGTGTCCAGCTAAAGCTTTTGCACTGCTTACACCCTGTTTTGACCTCTTAATTGGTACATTAACCCGGTGACCCCTCTACACAGGAGTAAATTTCACTCCTGTTGATCATATGAAAATATCCCATGTTTATTCATTGCTGTATAATACTGGGGTCGTGGGGGCGAAGCAAATAATCAGACTAGCTAATACACAAGATGTTAATGCTCTAGCAATGACCTGTGCAGATCACAGCTGGGTATCAACCATTTAAAAAAAAAACATGAGTATTTTTCCTCTTTCCGTTTTCATCTTAAACTAAGAGTTTCTGACTGGCTGATCTGTGGTCCATCCACCTCTCCAGGCAGATAGATATTTCAGCAGAAATGTGCTATACCTAAGCCTTATTGCTTTATTAATAAAACTAGCATTTATGTGTATATATCGATGGTAAAATAGAACCTTTCTGTATTTACTATTAATCCTAGCTAAGGTATTTGTATAGCTCCCATCAAGAAAGTTGTTTTTATTTTAACTAAGGTCTAATACACATCAAAAACTATCTAATTTTTAATGTATTAGGTCAAACCCTGAAACGGTGAATAATTTTTTACTCAAATCTCCCCTACAGCTCAGCTGTTACCATCATAAGTGAGAGTTTCTCCCCTTCCCTTATTATCTTTCTGTCCATGTCATCACGCTCATACCAATGAGACGTCTTTATGCACATACAGCTTGGTTTGGGGGAGAGGAAGTATGAGAGATTACTGCTCCAATGTAGTAAGGAACACTTCACTGCTAGGCCTTGCGTATTTACATCGCTATATAGAAGGTGGGTCACCTAGCTGGTTACAATCTAGGTCAGTAGTAAATGACAGCTGTCATCGGTGGGTGATCTCTAAGTGCTACAGGACATGTAAAATGAGTTGATTGGCTGCAGCTCAGGAGCTCACATCACAGCCAGTCTTCACAAACTGATGTTACCATGGCTGGCAGTCACAGGAGGAGGGCCAAGGACTGAATCAGCCATGACTGAGGTCACTGATTCTTTGAGAGGATCCCTCCTGGTCAGGTGTGATGCCCATTGATGGCGCAGTTTGGGGGAAGCTGTACCACTTCCATGGATAAGTAGAAACCTTCACAGGCAATAAAAGAGTACTATTTAAAAAATGAATAAAAAACTCTAATTGCAAATCCTGAAAGTTCGTTTTCTACCCTTGTTGATTGTAGGTCCCCAAAGCCTTTGTAAACCTGGTGGACTCCACTGAGCTCAAAATCTCTCTTTTACACAGAGATCAGAATAAAAGCAGGTAAAGACATGTTCTTTGAATTATGTAAGGACCATCATTCCTCTTTAGTATTCCTGATTGTGTACTGCATTTTCTTCCTCCCAGAGACATGGCAAGAATGGCTACATATTGACTAAACTGTATGCACTAGAGTCTAGTAAGCAGTGTGTTTTACATTTTTCAAATGCCTTTATTACCTAGCAAAATGAAACTCCACATGTTAAGTCAGTGTGTGTTTTCCCTCAGAAAATCTCTCATTAATGGCAAATTCATTCCAGGTCCCAGAAACCATGACACTGTAAAAGACTCTAAGATTCTGGAAGCTACAATGTTCAAAAAAGAATACTCTTTGGATTAGAATGTTTTATAAATTGCTGTAACTACTAATATAGCCATCTTGAAGCACTTCACAAGCTTGCATAGGATACATTCCATTCACCAATGAAATGCTCCATGTCACAGGAGCATTGACAGATACAAAACATCTTAGAGCACCGCTACACTGAATTTTAAGAAGAAAAAGATCCCTTATCCAACAGATATTGCAGGGGGATTTTAAGAAGGCAAAATCTAATGATCAACGTCTGAATTTAGCTAGTACTTCCAGGTCTACAAAAAGTGCCATGTGGTCTTTAAAAACTACAGGTACTCAGTTTTACATTTCACTCAAAAGATGGACTAAATAGCCATTGCATAGAAATAGGTGGATAGGTGCCTGGTCACCCCTCAGCACATACAAGCTTTTGAAGCTTTGAGGCTTCCATTCATGCCTACTGCTTGAGGGCAGCTGCCAAAATATTAAGGCAAAAGTTCCTATGCAAAGTATTGCAAGAGAGTTCAATTTTCTAATGTGACTGGAATTGGAAATGATTGAAAGCTAATGCTAAATTATCTGCAGCAGCTCATTCAAGTATGAGAGTGATGCCCACTTGAGAGACTCTGAACTAAATCAAGTCTGGTGTATTTGCCAGCTGAATAGGTTTAGAAGCCAACAAGCTGTCCAAGCATTGAACATGGAAACCAATATAATTCTGTGATAAAGTGGAAGATCATGATGTCACATGTGGTCTCTGGTCTTTGTCAATATTCAGCCTTCTGCATTAATGCCTCCTGGGCCTTCAAACATGTCCTGACACATGACTGTCAGTGGCATATTAGAGTTCCAGCCATGTCTTAATCAAGCACAAATTGTTACCTGAAAGTATTGGTTTTTTGTTTTGTTTTTTTCATTCTGTAGTTATGCATCCAGGAAGCCTTGTAACTGTACTGACAAAGACTCCAAACTTGATGACATCATATTGAGATGGTTCTACCAGGTGCGGCTTTTTCCATGTTTCTTGGGTTGGTTTTTTGTTTTTGTTTTGCTCTAGGGTTGGTAAAGGTAGCGCTATACTCATGTTCAAGGCATAGGAGGTGAGGGGTTATCTGTTTAGTACAAATTACCCCATAATCACAGCTCTGCTGACAGCTATTCTGGCATCAGTAGGACAGGAGAGTAATATAATATTAGTATAACTAAGCAATCTCAGCACCTCTTGTAGATGCAAATGATTTTATAACTCCTCGGTACATAGGATTTGCCATCTCTAATTAGAGCAGTGGTCCATCTAGTCCAGTATCTCTGGTACTGAGAAATGC
>ML675721.1:3046250-3066286 GCA_007922155.1 Mesoclemmys tuberculata | reverse complement strand
CATCTCTAAGTAGAGCAGTGGTCCGTCTAGTCCAGTATCTCTGGTACTGAGAAATGCCGTATGATTTCAAGGAAGCTGAAAATTTCCTATAATACAAGTGGCTAAACGTGCTGCTGTCTTGTCTGTGGCACCAGTTTACCTCCATAAGCGTGAGATTTGATTATCTTGTTTAGCTGCTGCTCTTTCTCAGAAAGTGGTGTTAATCCAATGCTATTCTCTCCGAGCCACAGGAAGGATTCTAGTTGCTGCATAAAATGTTTTTAATTAAATTACTACTTTTGCCTTTGGCTGCATAGTTTGATTATTGTGGTTTATTAGAGACGGAGATGACCTTAAACTTATTTAAGCCATGGATAAACTGTACAATGGTCTCTCCAACCACATGATGGTACTGATCCCGTTAAATGGTAATCTATTATTCAGAATGACTGGGAAAAGCTGCTGAAATCTGGGAGGTATGATTTGAGGGACGACTTCACCGTTGTTCTGCAACCTTTCCTCCAGGAAATAAATCTGCCTCCTAGAACGGTGAGTGAATATCAACTATTCCATCCCTTCTGGGTCGTCTTTGGTGACAATGAAAGGAATCTTCAGCTCGTCCTTTTCTTTCCTGAGATGCAACTCCAGTTAAAGTCCATGGGAGTCAGCATATAGAACACACCTCAGGATTAGCCACTAAGGGCCTGAATGTTGATCTCACAACACAGGTGGAAGTGAGCGTAGAATGCCCCAGAGCCCAGAGACCTGATTTTTCAGAGGTGCTGAGCACTCTAGATCGTCATGGCTTTTCTGCAGATTAAGCCATAAGCGTATGGAAACTGCATCAGGACAGGTGATGTTTCAGATACTTCTTTCCATTTATATGCAAGCATACATAGGTCTCTGTCTCTCACATATGCAGATGACACAGCTCAATGCCCAGGGTTTGTAACTAGAGGATGGCCTCTGTGTCAAGGGAGGTTAAGCATTGTAAACCATACTCCAGATGTCCATACTGGGCACTGATCCACCATCAGTTATTGTCTGCAGTGCTGCCCCACAGTCAGAGAGTGGAAAGGAAATCAGGCCAAGCCAGTGCATAGTTGTGGTAACTCTGGATGAGGTTGTTGAGCCTGGTTCAAGATCTATAATCAAGTAGACAAGGAGGCAGGTGCAGTGATGGACTACAGAATTTACTTAGTGGGGTAGACTGTCTTTCCATCGATGCTTCCACTTTGTATGGACATAGTTTTTAGCTCCTTTGTGGTACTGATCATGCATGCATGGTAGAGGGTTGCAGCACTCTGTCCAAGAATGTGTGAGCTGCTGTAACAAAGGGATGTCAAGAGATCAGCTGTGGTGCATCACCCCAATCTCAGGGGTGGCATTTCTCCCCTGTATGAGCACACAAGTTGGCATTGTGTATTGTTTCCTGTCTGAAAATGGGGCATAAATCACAGATGTAATAGGTTGGTTTCATCTATCAAAGCTCTCCTGGCAGACTTAACAGTAATGGCATGTTGTCAAATGGATATTGACCTCAAAGGCCCAAAGAGTTAAAGATGTTTATAACCTCTGTGTCCAACATTAAACATTGATAGATAGGTTCCAGGCTATTTTTAAACAGAGCTTTGGTTTTACTGGGCTACTTGGCAAACACCCAAAAGCATCCATTCAAATTGGAAGTTTATTGATTAAACACAAGAAAGAACAATAAATTAAAACTGACATTTATATTGAAACTGTGGTTGAGTGTTTAGGCAAAACAACTTAGTCAGACCTTATAAAAATCTTTCTTGTTTTTGTAGTCAAAATATTACTCTTATTTTCAAAGCAACCTTTCTTCATTGAAAAGGAGGTTAATTTTACTTTCATCCCCTCCTGAATCCAGCGTGAGGCACCTGGAGATCGACTACCTCATTAAGCTGCATCAGGATTAGTCTCTCCATCACCTTGTAGGTATCACACAGCAGAGACATCAGTCAATAGCTCTTTGGGCTTGTCAGTGAGTTCCCCAGCTTGGGAACAGCTGTGACCTTTGCTCTGCACCAAACTTTTGGGACATTATAATCCTGGGTACAATGATCAGAAACTGAAGCAGCCACCTTTTGATGATTGGCCCGAAGTAAGAGACAAACTCATTTTGGATATTATTGGGACCCGGAGACTTGTTAGGCTGAAGTTGATATGCAGCCAGGTCATGCTCTTGATCATTAAAAGAAGCTTTCAGGTTCATGTACACTCTCAGAGCCGGCAGTCTCTCAGCAACCATCATTTTAACTGCACAGCTGAAGGCTTTATCTCAGTTAGCAGCTCTGCCATTGGCTACCAGCTGGAAGGAAATGGAGTTTTCAGTGATTGGCTGTTCTCTCTTGTCCAGACTAGAATCTCTGCTCAGTATCTTAATTTGCCAGGCTTTTGACCACAATGAATGAAGTTCAGTTTGGAAACAGTTTCTTTCCATTGCTATTGCTGGGTTTGATCTAGAAGGTGAAAAAGGTCTCTACTTTTATAATTTCATGTTTGTTCTTGGGGGATTTAAATTCCTTGTATAGTCTGGTTGTATCAGATGACCATCTAGGAATAAAATACTGACAAAATCCCTGAGGTATAGGTTTCTTTGTAACAGCTAGAACTTTATCATAGAAAAGTTGGTAATAGGGAGTCTGTGGAATCCTTGTCATTGCAGAGTTTTAAGAAGTTAAACAAACACCTGTTAGGTATGGTCTAGATATACTTGGTTCTGCCTCCATGCAGAAGGGATGGAGTAGATGACCTTTCAAGGTCCCTTCCAACCCTACATTTCTAAGATTCTATCACTGGGATTTATGGTCTGTTACTGTCTAGTTTTTAAGTTTTCAGCCACTTTCAGCTTTTTGACACATTATTTTTATGAATTACACTGTGACAGCACAGGTTTTCAACTACAAGCTGTTTTTAATATAAAGCCATATTGCACTTGGCTTCTTTGTTTGTTTTGATATACAACAGAGCTGCCTAGAGAGTGAATGCAGAATGTTGTACATGCGCTGTTGAGCTTTTTCAACTCTGTGTCTTTTACTTAAAAATATTTTTACTATATGTGCTATTAAAGGGTGATCAAGATTTTTAGGCCAGTGTTTTAAAATAGGTTAAAATATCAGCTAGAGAAATAGCTCTTTATTTCAAACCAGGCTCTGTTAATCCTATTCACATAATCTCCCTCAAGTCACACATGTGACTCTCATTGCCATTACCTGCTTTGCTGTTACTCTGATCTTCCGGCTTCATCACTGAATTATTGCCCTTTCAGAGCTGCCCCTAGTACCAAGTACATCAGTCACTTCTAAGAACAGTATCCTGTTCTGTCTCTACTTGGAGGCTGCAGTGGAGGCCAGCTTCTTGTGCATGTTTACTGATTCTGATTATTTTATTAGTGGGTCTTTCCAGCGCCCCGTCTCATTTTCTCCTCCAAGCACTTGTTCTAGACCTTATGCATAAATAAGGTAGTGCTGTTCCACCATATCATAATCTAAAATGCTTTCTCTTCCAGGGCAGGCAGGTTAATGACATCATACTAAAGACACCAGTGGAAATCACTGAAAAGGAGTCTTCTGCCTTGGGCGTGGGTCTCTGGAACAACATGGTAAGAGATGCTGAAGAAGTTAGGGCTGAATAGGCTTAGCACAAATGCCTGGAACCTTGAAGCCAGCCAATTCTTAAGTAGGGAAGATTCTGTCATTAGCTGTGCTGCAAGGAATGGGGGAAGCTGAGGAAAGCACCCTCATAGCTGCCACCTTCAGACAGGCAAGGAGACTACTCTAGATATAAATACGTAGTACACAGTCCAGAATGACATCTCCTTCCAGATACAAGGCTATGTATAGTACAGTAAGCATTCTGAAAAGCCCCTAAAATGTCTTCTTTCAACAACAGAGTCTCCTAAATATGGAGCAGGCACAAAGACACGTAAGGGTATAGAAAAGTAAAGAAAAACCCCTTCTGTTGGTGAGCCTTGCTTTTCTCAGAAGGTCATAGCTCAGCTACACACAACCTCATTTAGGCCAATGCATCAAGGTCTTGGGCTGGCTTTCCAGTTTCTAAACTGAGGTTATAACAGTTATAACACTACAGCACCAAGCACAATGGGATACTAATCCACGACTGGGCTCCTAGGTACTACAGCAATACAAACAACAATATACTCCTTTATAACATTTTGCCAAAATGTTCCTATTTTGAGGAGGATGAGCGGTCTGGAGGCTCCTCCATTTCTGCCTGAAGGCTTGCATTGGATCCAAGATAGACAGACTCATAGCTGAGGAAGGCTGAAAATGTCTCTCTGGGGACTGGTGCTTCAAAGAAACATGGACACTCCTAATCTCAGAGCATAAGGGCCCAAAGGCAATTCATATTCCCAAAAGCTGTGCATGTGATTGAATGTGTGCAGAGCTCCAGATACTTGCACCTCTAACTAGCTGATGGTGAGCGCAAATCATTGTGTTAGACAGGCACAGCGCTCTGATTTATGGCTGCAGTTCATTTCATTGGGAGCAAAAATGCAGACAAATTTTTGCACCTGTCTGAAGTGTAGTTGGGTCCCTGTGCTTTGAAAATGTTCCCTTTAGTGCATGCGCCGCTTAGATGGATATGCTGTGTTACCAGAATTTCAATTTAAGGTATTTGGTTTTTTCTCCTTTTTATTTAGAAATTTGCCTCCTCCTTCAAAATTTTCCACAGTTGTTGTTGTTTTCCCTAGTGATGCCAGGAGCCACATTTCAACACACACACACATATATACTTTTAAAGGATTAAATTAAAGGGAATAAATAAATGGTGGCTAGTGGAGCTTGTTAAAGAAAACCACAGGGTTTTGTTCTTTTTTGAGAAGGATATATGAATGAATGAATCAGGATGCTGATTCTAAAAATGTCGTAGAAGATTTTTTTAAACTAAGGGCTGGGTAAAGCAAGCTGGTGTGAAGGAACACATGGTTCAGGTGGAGACAACTCCTAGGGATGAATTTATTAAAGGGGGAGCTCTGTATCCTAGTAAAAAGGAGAGGAAAGAAGTTAGTAAATACAGTAGGAGCTAGTGAAGAACAGTCAAACGTAAGGCAAGCAACTGAATATTGACAAAATGTACAAGTGCTTATATACAAATGCTAGAAGTCTAAACACTAAGACAGGTGAACTAGAGTGTGTGGCATTAAAAAAATGATATTGATATAACAAGCATTGCAGAAACTTGGTGGAATGAGGATAATCAATGGGACAATGGTATTATCAGGATACTCTATATGTGGGAATGACAGAGTAGGTTGTGCTGTTGGGGGAATGGCACTATACGTGAAAGAAAGCATAAGTTAAAATCTTAAATAAATCAAACTGTATCATAGGATCTCTGTAGAAAGAAATTTGTTGCTGGAAAAATAAGAGAATAGATGTAGGGATTTACACTGACTACTTGCGCAGCATGGTGATTGTGACTGAAAAATGCTCAGAAAGATTAGAGAGGGTAAAAAGGCAGAAAATGTAATCATAATGGTGGATTTCAATTATCCTCATATTGCCTGGGTATGTGTCAACTCAGGAAGGCATGCAGAGATAAAATTTCTAGACACCATAAATGAATGTTTCTTGAGCAGCTTGTCCTGGAACCACCAAGCGGAGAGACAGTACCTTTAACAGAGGTTCAAATTAAATGTATACCCCCAAATAAAAACAAAACCATAAGAGAACCACACTCACACACACAAGCCACCATATCGAAACAGCAGAGTAAAAGAGGCAGTTCGAGGCAAAAAGACAGCCTTCAAAAATTGGAAGTCAAATTTGGGGAAGTTTAGAGTAAAAGTATAACTAGGTGGGCCGAGAGAATTTGAAGAACAACTAGTTTAGGACACAAAATTAACAGCAATTTTTAAAAGTACATCAGAGGCAGGAAGCCTGCCAAACAATCAGTGGGGCCAATGGATGATCAGGATGCAAAAGGAGCACCCAGGGAAGACCAGGCTGTTGGGGAGAAGCTAAATTAATTATTTGCATTGGTCTTCACTGTGAGGGTACAGGGGAGTTTCCCACACCCAAGCCATTCTTTTTAGGTGACAAATCTGAGGAACTGTCCTAGAATGAGGTGTCAATAGAGGAGGTTTTGGAACAATTTGATAAATTAAACAGTAATAAGTAACCAGATCCAGATGGTATTCATCCAAGAGTTCTGAAGGAACTCAGATATGAAATTGCAGCTCTAACTATGCTATGTATGTAACCTGTTGCTTAAATCAGCCTCTGTTCCAGATGACACCAGTTTTTAAAAAAGGCTTCAGAGGTGATCCTGCCAATTACAGCCAATAAGCCTAATTTCAGTACCAGGGAAACTGATTAAAACTATAGTAAAGAACAGAATTATCAGACACACAGATGAACATGATATATTGGGGAATAGTCAAAACAGCTTTTGCAAGAGGAAATTATGCCTCATCAGTATGCTAGAATTCTTTGAGGGAGCCAACACGCATCTGGATACAGGTGGGCCAGTGGATATAGTGTATTTGGACTTTCAAAAAGCCTTAGACATGGTCCCTCATCAGAGGCTCTTAAGCAAAATAAGAAGTTATGGATAAAAGGGAATGTCCTTTCCTGGACCTGTAAATGATTAAAAGACAGGAAACCAAGGGTAGGAATAAATAGTCAGTTTTCACAATGGAGGGAGGTAAATAGTGGGGTCCCCCAAGGTTCTGTACGGAGACCTCTGATGTTCAAAATC
Source organism: Mesoclemmys tuberculata (assembly GCA_007922155.1). Lineage (NCBI taxonomy): Eukaryota > Metazoa > Chordata > Testudines > Chelidae > Mesoclemmys > Mesoclemmys tuberculata. The sequence continues at coordinate 3,059,560 of ML675721.1, read as the reverse complement.
ATAAAATGATCTGGAAAAGGGGTGAACAGTGAGATGGGAACATTTGCAGATCATAGAAGATTAGGGTTGGAAGGGACCTTGGAGGTCACCTAGTCCAACCTGCTGCTCAAAGCAAGACCAATCCCAACTAAATCATCCCAGCCAGGCCTTAAAAACCTCTAAGGACGGAGATTCCATCAGCTACCTAGGTAACCAATTCCAGTGCTTCACCACCCCCTTAGTGAAAAAGATTTTCTTAATATCCAAACTAGATTTCCCTCACTGCAACTTGAGACCATCGCTCCTTGTTCTGTTATCTGCCACCATTGAGAACAGCCTAACTCCATCCCCTTTGGAACCTACCTTCAGATAGTTTAAGGCTGCTATCAAATCCCCCCTCACTCTTCTCTTCTGCTCTGTTTCCTCAGCCTTTCCTCATAAGTCATGTGCCCCAGCTCCCTAATCATTTTCATTGCCCTCTGCTGGGCAATTTGTCCACACCTTCTGTAGTGGGGGGCCCAAAACTGGACACACTACTTCAGATGTGGCATCACCAGTGCCAAGTAGAGATAGTTAAGTCTAAAGCTGACTGCAAAGAGTTTCAAAGGGATCTCACTAGCTTGGGTGACTGAGCAACAAAAGGCAGATGAAATTCAGTGTTCATAAATAGAAAGTAATGCACTTTTGAAAAATAATCCCAATTATATACATAAAACAATAGGAATTAAAGTAGCTGTTCCCACTCACGAAAGAGTCATCATAGATAGTTCTCTGAAAACATCTGCTCAATGTGCAACAGCTGTCATCAAAGCTAACAGAATTTTAAGAACCATTAGCAAAGGGATAGATAATAAAACAGAAAATATAATGCCACTATATAAATCTGTGGTATGTCCACACCTTGAATACTGCCTGCAGTTCTGGTCAGCCCATCTTAAAAATAATGTATGGAATTGGCAGAGGTGCAGAGAAGGATAACGAAAACAATTAGGTAGATGGAACAGATTCCATATGAGGAGAGATTAAAAAGACTGGGACTCTTCTCCTTAGAAGAGAAAACTGAAGGGCAACATGGTAGAGGTCTACAGAATGATGAATGGTGCGGAGAAAGTGAATAGGGCAGAGTTCTTTACTCCTTCATATAACAAGAACTAGGGGTTCATGAATGATAAATCCTTCGATGACTAATAGCCAAGAGGGTCAGGGATGCAACCTCATGCTTCGAGTTCCTAAACCTTCAATTGCTAGAAGCTGGGAGTAAACGACAGGGGATGGATCACTTGAAATAGCCCTAATCTGTTCATTCCCTCTGAAACACCTGGCATCAGAGACAGGTTATTGGGTTAGACGGCTTATTGGTCTGACCCAATATGGCTGTTTTTATGTTCTTATTTATCAAAGCATCTGCAGTGCCATTTTAGGGCAGGTGAAGCAGTCAAAAACAAAATAAAACAAAACAATCAAGTAAGCATTTCAATAAAAAAAATGTAAGAACAAATATATGCAGATCTTCTAGTTTTAATTTTTGTCACTTACTGGCAGCCACAGGGTTAAAAACTAATCTTAAGCAAGGTTGTAACCTTGGAACAAACGGGCCGCCCCCCCCTTATCCATGAACACTCATAAGGATCATGTCAAAGTTCATGTCTCAACTCTTCTTTTACTGCAAAGCAGATGCCAGGATAAGATACATGTCGTGCTCCTATGTCATTGTGTTTGGCTCAGTTCCACCAGCTAGATTAATGAGAAGAGGACTGGAAGCCAGGGACTCTAGGAGTCCAATTTAAACTCTCTCACAGTCTTCTGTGAAATCAGGCAAGCTACTTAGCCTGTCTGTGCCTCAGTTCCTCCATCTATAAACCAGGAATGATGTTACTTACCATACTAGCTTGCACAGATACTAACAGGACTAATTAAATGATTTGTAAAACATTTTGAAGATGGAAAACACTTCCCAACTTAAATATTTAATATTTAAGAGAAAAAACTACTGATATAATTCACACAAATATGAAAGAGTTAGTTTTAGGACAAAAATCTGCCTTTCCATCTGCTAAGCACACTTTTTCCCAGGGAAACCTCTATGAAAGTGATTTTTTTTTTAACCTGGTGCAAATAATTAATTTACTTGAGGGGGAGGATGCTAATTTTGCCCATTTTTGCCACTAAAAGTTACACTTTGCTAACAGAAGGTGGAAACATTTTGTCTTAGCCAATGTTTTAAGAATCCGGGGGTTTATCTGCAAATTGAATCAGGTAGGGAAGCCAGAGGAGGCTTCTTAGTAAAGTCTTACCAACTAAAATCCCCCCTCATGCCTCTCACCTCCACCCCATATCTTTACTGGACAAGGCAACTAGCATTTCAGCAGCTAAAATTAGAGAATGGCTCAGAACTTCATCATTCCTAGGTTTGTGTGCTCATTTCCTCCAGCCTATTAAACCTCTCTTCTCTACAGTCTTTCCAAATCCCAGCTGTCCAGATCCCATGGTGTGCAGAATGCCATGCATGGCCTTCCTTCTCACGTGTACTGTACAAAGGAAGGGTGACATAATCATCACTATCCTGAAACAACTCTCTACTGCCTCCCCATTCGTTTCAGGGTCCAGTATAAAACTGCATTTGGGGGGTCAAATCCTGGCTCCCCATATCTTTAACATCCTCCATTGGTGTACACCAGTCTACCTGACCATTCTCTCTCTAGTCCCCTCTCAAATCCCTGCCCTCATCTAGCACTTAGCAGCTAGCCCCATCTCCTTTCAGACAATAATCTGTTACCTGTTGGTGGGAGAGCCTTCTCCTCTGCAACTTCTGCCATTGGAACAGCTACCCTGTATCACTCTTCTTCGCTGAGTCTCCATATAAATTCACGTCTCTTCCAAATACATATCCTTTATTTGGCCCCATTGGCTACACCTCTTTACATTCCCCTCAAATATACTTTATTCTTGTCACTTTAATTCTGGAGACATTTTGGGAAAATCACGTGTGGCAGATGCTAAGCAAAATAAAGTTGTATTGTCGAAGATGGACTTTTTCAGGATTTGCAGTAGGCGTCTTATATTTTTGGAGAAGCCATGGGAGTCAAGGAACTTACTGAAGAAGAGAAAAGCACTTAATTCAGTTTTGCTTTTATTTTGGGTGCTTCCCTGTCTGTACTTCTCCATGCCTCTCCTCTTTCAACATTGAAATCTCTTAGTAAAGCTGCAGGTTCTCAGAAAGGCATCTCTCTGGGTAGACTTTCTTATCTGCAGTCCCTTTGATGGTTGCCTACAGTTTCATAAGACCAGATAACATGTAAGATACTTTGGAGTTTAAAAGGCCTGGAAGATTTCTTTATCTGACCAGCATCTCTGACAAGGGGACACTCTTACTTTCATCAGAATAACATCTGGTGATATCTGCTAATTGTAAAAAAAAAAACCAAGCCCACTGCAGCGAGAGCTGATATGAAATATAGATCAGAGCCAGTGTGGCAATAAATATTCAGCAGAGTAGGAAGAAGCCCCTTTTTGTCTCCAAAATCCTTTGCTCCTTCCGCTTAATTTGTAAATTCCAGGTGGTTGCTGAATGTCAGGACGTCTTTCTATTTGCTTCTATAGCTTTGAAGCCTGAAACCTCTTTCCCTGTCAGATGACAAGCTACCCAATGACCATTGGAAAACCTTAAAGATACCAGTAGCAATCAACAAGCAGCATTAAACATCTATCTGATTGGACGGACGATACATTGGCAGGGGGTGAAGGCTAGTTTTAGAGCTACCTGGATGCTTTACAAAACATTTAATTGCTTGCTGGGAGCAAGGTTGCCACACACTTTATGTATTTAAGAAAGAAATTCATTAAAAATCAGCAGGTAGTTGAGAAAAGCAGTGACTAGTTATGAGTATCTTTAGTCCACCATCACATCACCACACTGATATTCACCACGGATAGTTTGATTAATTTGGATAATGCTTGCAACATTATCTCTGAAAATATATCCAAGAGCTCAGTGTCTCTCATCTGTATTAAAGACAAGAAGTTTTTGCTCTTGTCTTCAGCTATCATTCACGTTAACAAAATAGACCATGAAAAGTACAGCCCTGCATGATAGGGAAAAACAAAAGTACGTAAGACAAGAACCCTAACCAGATAGCGACTACAGGGGGATTTGTAGTAGGCATAATCTTCTATATACTCATTAAACGTTTTACACTAGGTTGGGGAATATAGGAACTGCCAAACTGGATCAAACCAGGGGTCCATTCAGTGCAGAATCCTGTCTTTGACAGTGACCAGTGACAGAAAGTTCAGGGGAAGGTGAAGAATTCTGTAATAGACCATATAGAATAACTTACACCTGGGATAAATATCTTTCTATTACCCATTAGTTAGGGGTTGGCTTATGTCCTGAGTGTGAAGGTTTATAGCCTTTCTAATATTTTTTTAAAATCTTGTCTAATTCTTCTCATTATCCATACAAATGTCTAGTTCTTTCTTGAAATCTACTAACCTCTTGGCCACAAGACTGTGGCCATGTGTTCCGCAGGCTGTGTTGTGTAAAAATAATATTTCTGTTTATCAGTTTAATTAAATGGCCACTTTCTCTTGCTTATGAGATAGTGAAATGAGAGCTCCCAAATTACTTCCTCTCTACCATTCATGATTTTGTATATTTCAATCATGCCCTTCCTATTCCTCTCCTCTGGAAACTACACAGTCCTAATCTTTCTGAATGCGTCTCCAACAGAAATCTCTAAGCATTTACATCACCTCTCTCTGAATCATTTGACTTATTTCCTTTTAGATGGAATGACCAAAGCTGCACATTTCAGGCAAGAATGTAACTGTTATATAATGGGCATTATAATATTCTCAATGTCTTCTATCCTGTTCCTTATGTGCCCTGGCTTTTCTGACCACTGTTGCACACTGAGCAAAGATTTTCACTGAGAGAGCTACAGTGGTGCCCAACTTTATTTATTGAGTGTCTACAGTTAATTTAGAACCCAACAAAGAGTAAGAGTAGTCCAGCTATTCTTTCCAATATTCATCTTCCATTTGTCAATATTCAGTTTCATGAGCTGCCGTAATGATGCATTAATAGCTGTCCCGTCTTGTGGGAAGAGAAGCAAGGGGTGATAAAAGAACAGTCCTGTATCCAGACTTGAGGTGCAACACCTAGTCCTTTTGTAACACGCTTGGGTTGCACATATAAAAAATGGGAATAAAAATCAGCGCAATCAAAAGCACGAGCCCCCTGTTATTTGAGGTAAAGGAAAAAATCCATTAGCTATTATAATAACCAGGTTTTAATTTTGTGGGCTTTGTTCTCCAGAAGGATGGTGCATGTGTACTAACAAACAAGCCAAAATGAAAGAATCATGGTGTTGCCATTACTCCATTAGAGTGAAGATTGCATTCAGTTTTGTATTTAAAGTGGAGCATTCAAGTTCTTTTTTTCTTATTTACATGGAAAAACTCAGGGTATCTGCCCAAATTTTCAGCACATAATCTCTAAGTAAAGCTTGAATTTTCTGAGGAGTTTCAAGAAAATCAGTTAATTAGTCTGAGTTCTGATCAATTAAAATTGGTCCCTCAATAAGGTTCACATTTTGAGTCTTGTGATTTTCTGGGCGTGTGACGGGGGAGGTGGGGGGTTAGGAGGAGGAGAGGTACCAGGCCTTCTCTGCCTTGACACACTTGCCCAACAGAAAGATGTCACTTTGGAAAAAGAGAGAGTGAGCTTACATTTCCAAGCACTGCCTAGAAAAGCCACTCTGGCTCTGCTACTGGTAAAATAAACAAACTTAGTTCTGCGGGCACTAAAAGAGGAGAGATGAGGTAGTAGCCAATCAGGACCTACTAGATGAAATAAGGAGGCTGGCCTGTTTCTTCTGAGGCTGGGTCCTGAGTGGAGCTGGAATAAGAGAAGAGCTCCCTGGTCCAAATGCAAAGCACCCAGGCCTGCGTCAGGGCCAGACAATACAACTGGAGCTGCAATTAAAGTGGGCAATAAACTGATGGTGATGGTGGTGGTTGTGGAGTTTGAAAACCCAAAGGACCATTTGAGTTGCATTTCAATTAATTGATATATGACTAGCAAGGGGTGCATGGCAAGAGAGGCCTTGCACTTGATGAACTTTGACACGGCCCCTTAAAAACTATTTAACTGTAGAAAGCCAAAAGCTCGTACAGCTTCCAGCTCCACCCTCCCTAAATATGAATGTGTGATGTTTTCAGACTTATGCAGAATAGATATGTGAGGGGGGATGCTGGGGATGTGTGGCTGTTAATGGTAGTGGGGAGTTTGGGGAAGGAGGCTGGGAGGCTGGCATCCCAGTGGGGCAGAGTTAAGCTGGTGGTGTTAGTTCTAGGCAGGAGGTATGCATCTCCAGGGAGAGGAGTAAAGGATTGGTCATGTGAGATGCCTTAGCTTTTCATTTCCTTGCTTTTGTGAGTTTTAAGTTATGTATAGAGGCACCTTAAGTCACACACAACACAGTGTTTTTGTGTACCAGTATATGTTAGAGATGGGCCTGAAGTAAAACTCTAGCATCTAACACACCTGCACTACTGGTGCAGCCCCTCGACTATAAGACACTTGTGTTCTGTCCTCTTCTAGATGGAACCTGTGGGACAAAAGGAGCACTACCATTACGCAGAGGTGCCTCAGGCCCGGTGCCCGTCCCAGGTAAGAGCTTTCTTTTCAGTGTGGATTTTATCTGCTGCTTACAGAATGTCCAAGTCATCTAATTGCTTGTGTAGACATGGGTCTGTTTTCAAAGACTGCTGCCCATTCCCAAATGTGCAGGGATGCTGACTTCCTGAGAGAGTCTACTCACAAATATTTAGATTACAGATGGCCTTTGACTATTTTGTCATCTTAAAATGCGGAACCACTGAGAACGTTTGCCTGAAAACTGGACTTCTTGGCAGTGTGTAGTTAAACCACCTTGCCACATTGGATCTTTCATACTGGTTCAGATGCATGTCATTTGAAATATTCTTTAAAGGGAGAGAATTGTCTGTATTTGGATCAATTTCAGCAGTAAAACTGAGTTCCAGACAGAGTGAAGAACTTAGACAATTCCTCCTTGAATTTTCTAAACTCATTCCATGCATTTATGGGAGTGTAAGAAGTAGTAAGAGGAGTGGAGACTGGATGGCTCTGGGCCTTGGTAATTGGCTATTGGGCCTTTTGCATCTATGCTGCCAATTTCAATCCAGCCTCAGTTGATAGTGACTAAATGTTCTTGCTGAAAGGTTTTCAGTGGACACTGATTGAAAGTGTCATAGAAGCTGAACTATCCTGTATCTCTTGACGTAGACTCTGAGATTAGGGATGAGTCAGAAGATAGCATCAGGCAATTTTCCTGACCACTGTCTGAGCCGTGCCTGTGTGGTAGACAAATAGGAATTCAGTCTCCAGGCCCATCAACCTGGCATGCTTTACTAGCACTATGTTCCTTAAACAATGGTAGTTCATAATGACTTTCTCCTTTTGGAAAATCTGTCCAGTTGTCTTTCTGTTACTGCCATTAACTGTATCTTATTTCCACAGGAGTATCCATATTTGTTCACATACAGAAATAGTAACTGTTCATCCTCGCCTGGGACATCACAGCCTGAAGCCCTGTCTCAGGTACCGAAATTCTTGCCATAGCGTATAAATTAATACCTGTCTGTGCTGGATGGGTGGGAGTTGGTGTAATGGTGGTGTTGTCTCCTGAACATTATTTCATGGGGACAATTGTGAATCCAAAGCCCTCTTTGCTTTCATGATGTGAACGGTTGAGCACTAAAAAACTTATATTGGTGCCACATTCTCACCTAGTTGGATTTTGTATCGTGCAGGGCCAAAGGTTAATTGTCTTCAGTCAGTCTGAGTGAGGCCTTGTCTTTGCTGCTAAAAAGAGTGTGTTTTTTATCTCAGGGTAACTAACTTGAGTGAGCTATCTTGAGGTAAAAACACAGTGAAGGCAAGGCAATTTAGTTTTACTGCAAAGTAAAATAGACAAGGTCAACCCCAAGCTAACCTGAGTGAATTTACATTGTGGTCAAACTGAGTTGCCTTGGCTTATCTTGTTTTACCTTGGGATAGCTCACTTGTATTAGTTATCTTGAAGTTTAAAAAAAAAAAAAAACCTTTCTGTCCATGAGGACACGGCCTAAGTGCAGGGATGTTGGGTAATGTTACTACAGTGCTAAAGCATTGCAAAAGTGATATTATCAGTGTCATGAGCAAGAGTTCAGTGTGCGTCATGGACCAGCATCCCTGGTGGCCCCCATGGTATGTGGGCGCTGGTACTGTATGCTCTGGGGCTGATTCTCATCTCACTGACTTTAGTGTAACTCCATGGATTTCAGTAGTTACTCCTGACTTACACCTGCATACGGGGCAACAGTATCAAGCCAGTCACTTTTCAGGGATGGCTGTGGTGTGAGAAGAAGAGAAGGAACAGTATGGCATGATGAAAAGGAGATCTAGAATAGAAGGTTGAGGCAAGTCATAAAGCCAAAGCTCTCCCGCTCAAACCAGATAACTCCTCACCTGATCACTGTATAGGAGAGCTATAGGGCACACCCATGCTGGGTTCTTGTCCTAAGGGATACTCACACTTGGATGCCAAGGGGCAATCTGGATGTAACAAGGTGTTCTGCATATATAAAAAATGAGGAGAAAAATCGGTGGGGATTAAATTTAGGACTGTCGCCAGCAAAAGCACAAGCCTCGCCTACCATGTGAGATAAAAGAACAACTCCATTGGCTATGATTAAGTAGCAGGCTTTTAATTCTTTGGGCACCATCCACCAGAAGGGTGGTGCACACACACTAAGGCATTATATAACACTTCTGTGTCTCTGTGTCATTAAGTAAGATTACAGTGAAAGAGTGAAAACAAATAACAAGACAAAATTCAAAAATCATGGTGATGCTACTGCACCATCAAAATTAAAGTTGCATTCAGTTTTGCACTTACAGGGGGAGTTCTAGTTCTCTCTGTCTTTTTGTTCTGTATGAAAAATTAGCAACAGCATAGCTTGGAAATATTTCTGTCAATGGCCTAAATTCTCTCCTAGATGGAGGCCCACCCTTGCTAGAAGAGGCTGTCACAAAGCCAGTTCAGGGCCCTGTGCTTGAATGAGTATCTCTGCCCTTCCAGGGAGTTTAGTTAAGAAGGAACAGGACCCAGGAAAGGGTTAATGAAATTGAGATGGTCTTATCTAGCAAGGCTTTGCAACACCTGAGAAAGGTGTTTGGCGCTAATTGGGATTGCTTTGGTACACTTGGGAAAAGGGGAGTTTTCTGTGGGGACAGGCCTATAAAGAAGGAAGCCCTCATGATAATGGGAGACTTGCTGTGAGGGAGCGAGGTGAGAAGCAGAGGCTTGGGTGGTGGACAGCTGGTAGTCCTGATTAAGTAGGGATCCTGAGGGTGGCAGATTGGGAAGCCTGAGAGCAACCTTGGGCTGAGTCTGAAAGACATAGTAAGGGACTGAATGACTCTTGCTGTGAGGATCCTGAGATAGGGTCTATGACTGGAACAGGACTCTGGTGAGGAATTAAAGAGAAAATACTTGAGTTAGTATTGATTGGGTAACTTACATTGCGGGGCCTGCAGGGGACAACTTGAGGGCTCTGGGGTCCAGAAAGGAAGGTGTTGATTATCTATGTTGGATGAAGGTTTCTGATACCCTGACAGAGGGATTGGTGGTATTTGATCTAGTTGTAGGGCCAAGCCTTCACAAGAGAATGGGGATCCCTGGACATCCAGAGGAAGCACTTGAGAGGTGGAAACTTGGCTTAGTCATGCCCAACAGATAGGGGGTGATCTAACCAGTGGATCATCCCCTGACAGAAACAAATCAGTTTTGAAGAGAGCCCAGTATATAACTTGCTGAAAGCGTAAGCCACCAGGTATGCCCATTTATGTGCAATAATTAAATTATGGGGAATTCAGTTTCACACTAGGAAATTCAGGAGGATCTCAGTTTGTTTTTATATATAAATCTGTAGGGACACCAAACATTTATCACCATCAGTCTATAAAAGGCCTCATGTAATATACTGTGTGTACTTTCAGGAAAGGAACTATGGGACAAACCTTCCCTGTTTAGACCGAAATTCCTCTAATACAGTTCCTGTTTCAGGTAAAGATTTTTTTTAATCTTTATTGGAGAACTGTTTCAATTGATCTTAAAGGGACACTGTCAACTAGTTTTAGGCACAAAATGTAATTAAATTATTTCATTAATTTAAAAAATACTTCAATAATAAAAGCAGCAACTTTAAGTGGCTATTTAAAACTTCCCCTGTGGTGTTTATGAAATCCATGTACACAGAATTGACCTTAAGTATAGGTGAACTACAAAGAGAAATTGGCAAAAGACAGAAAGTGAAGTTAACTCATCTAGATTTTCTGTCCAAGTAGCATTATATGCAATAATAGTAAATCTGTACATGTTTATAGCCACCTTTAGTTAATGATCTCAAAGTGCTCTATGAACTGTAATAATTTAAGCCTCCTGATGTGCCACTGAGTCCGTGAACGCTGATGATCCCTATTGGACAGATGGGGAAACTGAGGCACAGATAGCAGACATAATGTCACACAGGATAATGAAGTGAAGAAGTATCTATATCTCCAACCATCCAGTCTGGTGGCTTACCCACCTTCTCCAAAAACTAAAAAAACAGAGTATAAATTATGAAAAAAAATGATATTTAACGTTATCTCAATTTAAACAGCCTAAGGTCAAGGAAACATGTTTGAAACATTTTTTTTAATGTTGGACATATTCCTTTACTTACAAGTGGTTTTTTCAGAGGTAGATGTGAAATACTGACAGAGCAGCTTCTGTGACCACAAGTTTCTCTGACGTTCGCCTTTAATGTGTTCTCAAGAGCTCCTCTGCAGACACAACAGAAATGGGTCATTGCAAACTCCTGTAAGGTTCCTACTCTGCCACAGTGGGAGTTCTTTAGGGGCACTTCTGTTTCTGGGTTGTTCTTGTTACATATAAGATGTCTTCTGTTCATGGGCTAGATCTCATGGGGTTTTCTTCATGACAGCCAAGATTGCTTTTCATATGCAGATAAAGCTTCAAATAAGATTGAAAGACTCTTCAGTTGAGTTCTGGTTAAATTCTCTGGATGAATATCAACCAGCTTTTATCTAATTTGGATGTACTCTTTCCAACCAAGTTACAGTTCACTAATCACTCTAAAACTGAATGGTCCATTCTGTAAAATAGCTTGGAGTCATCTGCCTGGATATAATTGCAGATGGCAGTGTTGTCTAACAGTTAGTTCTGCTGACCAAGGGCGAAGGGGCAGACAAGCGGGTGTTTAATTCCCTCTATGTTCAGAAAAAGACAGCGCATTCAGGAGCCTGTGATGTTCTGCAATTCAGAATTTACTGCTGTGATCAGTTTTGTTCCTTTGGAAATTAAAATTTTGTGTTTTTTCAGTATAATATTTTATAGTGGAGAGCTTTTCTACATAAAGGTTCATTATCAAAGAACCTAATTCAAAAGATGACAGTTATAGACCAAGGATATAGGTACATTCTTAAGAAGTCAAGAAATAAATCCGATGAAGGGAAAACAAATGTTGTACGTATAGAACATATTTAACACAGCAAGGCCAAAATATTGATATTACATTAAAATAAGAATCTTCTTCCTTCAGATATATTTGTCTCAAATCACAAATTGAAATATAGGTAGGCCTGGCAAAATTAGATTTTTATTTTATTATTTAGACAGATATTAACAGACAACTCTCGACATCACATATCAAAATGTACAAAGTAAATATACTTACCTCAAATTCTAAATTCTCCAGATCCTTTTTTCACTTTGCCTATCTGTACATTTCAATCATTGTTGATGACAATATTTTCTTTTGTCAATTTGTGTGTACAGTGGAATTGATGTTCACTAACATTTACCAATAAAAATCAAATCCTTCCAAGCCTATACATAGGCCAGATTTTCAAAAGTGCTCAGCACCCACCATGCTGAACTCTTGAAAATCTTCCCACTTATTATTTTGGTGCCCAAACAGAAGAATAGCTTGCTTGAAAACCTGGCTCATAACGACCAGTTAAATGATAACCAGACAACAGGGGGAAATATGTGATAGCTTTGCAAATCCAGTCTGGAATCCTAAGAGTCCTGTGGGTTTCTTTCCCCGGTGGATTTTGGTTTCCTTTTAAAAGCTCTAGCAATACCAAGCACCATTGTTGTCACTGGAGCTGCCTGTCATCAGTCCATTTCTTGAGGTTTAATAAAAATGTTACTTTGGAGAGATGTGGAGGGAAATCCCCTGGTCTTCTCATGTAATTGGTTTGCAGCAGTGGCATCAAGACACAGCCTGAGGACTGCCCTCCTAACTGCTGGGTGCTCTTATAAATGGACAAGTCCTGGCATGGATCATTCCAACTACCTAGGGTCATGATTACCTGGCTTAACATGGCTATTGAACTGGAGTCTCTAGAATGCTTTATGCTTCTCCAGAAGAAAAGTTCTTCCAGTACGCAGTGTGATTTGACACTTCCTTTCTCCTCTCAATCTTTTTTTTTAGTTCATAATTTGATGCCTGCAGACATTAAGGTGATTGGTGCACTGGGAGATTCACTCACAGTAAGTGCAGATCACTGAATAACCATCACTGAACTGAATGATCTGAGGACAGATGTGAATTAAAATGAAAAGGAGCAGTACAAATACTGTTATGCTTTGTTTGGCTAATTGTGTTCTCCATGCTATGTTGTACCCTGGTCCCAACTATGACTATTAATCACCTTACAGGTCTAATCTTTCTATGCGCAGAATTTCCATTTAAGTCAACAGGAATGCTGCACACAGAGGACTGGTGGATTAGGCTCCATACCAGATAAAAACAGCCAGGGTGAATTTGCTATAATAGACTCATAGACTCATAGGTCAGAAGGGACCAATATGATCATCTAGTCTGACCTCCCGCACAAGGCAGGCCACAAAACCCTACCCATACACATTTATAACAACCCCGAACCCATGACTGAGTTATTGAAATCCTCAAAAATGAGATTTGAAGACCTCAAGCTGCAGGGAATCCACCAGCAAGCGACCCATGCCCCATGCTGCAGAGAAAGGCGAAAAACCTCCGTGGCCCCTGCCAATCCGCCCCGGAGGAAAATTCCTTCCCGATCCCAAATATGGCGATCAGCTAAACCCTGAGCATGTGGGCAAGACTCACCAGCCAGCACCCAAAAGAGAATTCTCTGCAGTAACTCAGTTCCCATCCCATCTAACATTCCCACAGACCATTGAGCAGACTTATCTGCCGATAATCCAAAATCA
>ML675721.1:3001369-3045850 GCA_007922155.1 Mesoclemmys tuberculata | reverse complement strand
GTAGCCCGTCTCTGAACCTGTTCCAGTTTGAATTCATCCTTCTTAAATTGCATACATTTTACAGATTGGAGCTAAAATCCCTATCTATTTGCCTTGCTAACAATAAGCAGAGTAAACAAAATGTGCCCGTTCTCCGGGTGATATAAATTGGCAGAGTTCCAATGGAATGTATGAAGCTCTTCCCATTTGCACCATCTCAGTGTCTGACCCAATAACTGAAGAGCCAAATTAACATAGATCAGATGTTGGGTATACTGAACTTCTATGGAACAATAAGCAGGCTTCTTGTTCAGACAGATCGTGACTGCCTAGGCTCCCAGCTTGTCAGCTGTCTCTTCTCTTGGGTGGAGACCTGTGACTCTCTCCCTCTTGACTGGGATTTTTCCAGGCTGCACAGTTCCCTGCATAGATTGTGAGTTCCCCAGCAAGCCAGACTGTCTAAGCAGGCCACTTTGCTTTCTCCTCAAAGGCTAAAAACAGCATAATTGTCCACAGCTATAAGGTACTACATCGTCCTTTCTAAGCAAGCAGGTTTATTCTTAAGGTGGAAGAATTACAGATAAAACAATACAAGGACCTGCACGCATGCTAAAAGACTTTCCTGAGATCACCTACCAGAGCCTTTATTGAGCTGGGAGTGATCAGTCTTTCAAACCTCACCAAGCAGTTGCTCTGTGGTTACAAGTTCACAACAACTATCAGGTGAGCTTGTTCTGAGCTATGCATAAGTTAGCCTTTTCCTTATATAGCTGGGGTCTTTGATATTCAGAGGCCACGAGTAGGTAATCAGTAGCCAGTGGTTCTCTCCTTAGGGTATAGCATCAAAAACTTGGGTCTTGAGGTGGGAATTTGCATTTACCTCCCTCAGATGTTTCCCGGAAACCCATTCAACTTTGTTTGCCCCCAGAGTTCCTTCCTGTCAGGCATATTGTTTAAAATTGATGCCCATAACACTTCCCATGATTTATACTGGCCATGTCTCCCTCCTGGAGAAATTACATACAATCTCACAATAATACATAATCTTTGCCTTTCTAATACAGTGGACTACAAACCTTTTAAAACTTAATTCAATGAGATCTTCCAAAGATACTGCAGGAAATTGCCATATCTGTCACAATGGCCTTTGCTTTGCACCATAAACACTTGTCACATTGCCACAGTTAGCCCTCTGCCAGCTGGGACTCCCTCATCACTGTTATAGCACAATTTAATGCTTTCCATGTGTGTGCTGTACTACTTACTATGTGAAACCCTTTTTCTGGTGATGAGTAACATGGCAAAGGATTCAGACAGTACCACTGTATTTTATTTAAAATAATAGGAATAAACTTCAAATTGTTTTGAAAAGTTTCAAAATTTTTCAACAAAAAGGGACAAATTGTCCCTGAAAAATTTCACATTCACTTTCTCGCTCTCTTTTTTCTCCCGTCTCTTCTTTTGATACCAGGCAGGAAATGGGGCAGGGTCGAAACCAAACGATGTTCTCGATGTTCTGACTCAGTACCGAGGTCTTTCCTGGAGGTGAGTGCCCTTAAATTCTATCTGACCTAAATGTTTGTTTTTTGTCCTTGGGGAAACTGTCATTGTCTCTGAACTCTGAGCCCTAGGGCTGCTGAGACACACTTCTTGTCCAGCATAAGAATCTTTCTAGGCTGGCTACTATGAAAAACACTTGAGAGCATCTGTTATGACAGGCTGACAATATCTTTGATCTTGCTAGGATATAGTTAAGTGGGTTTTCCTGACTCAGGCCAGAGAAGTCACCTGCCTCTGAATATAAAGGAAGTGCTCTCCTGAGAGGATCTAAGATGTGGGCTGAGCATTCCCAAGCAGCATCCTAGCCTGGAGAGAAGCCTTGAGCTAAACTTTGTTCATGTTCGTTTCTTTGTTAATAAAGCCAAATCCAAGGAGGAGAGTGAGTTTGGCTTCACTCTCTGTGTGCACTTTGATTTAGAGCAGGCTGGCTTCTGTTCACATCCGTATTCATGATAGGGAGTAAGATTTTCATTGATTTGAGCAAACTTCAGCCCTCATTCCAAAGCTCCAGCCTTACATCTGCACACCTCCCAGTTGAAGTCAAGGGCAGTTTTATCTGCAAATGGACTGCAGAACTGGGTACTCGTTACCTCTTTCACTCCACACAAGGTCAGTATTACTCCTGACCCTTTCCCTACACTAGTTACATTATTCAGTGCAGCCATTAGTTACAATCAGAAGAGGCCTAGACTTTTACATCTGGCACTGATATGTACTACCCAGTTCAACAGTGCCATATTGAGAATAACAGTGTTCTTTTTTTTTTTTTGTAACTATGAAAACCTTTGTGATTTAACTTCTAATCTCAGCATGTTTTTTCCATCATTTCTCACTCATGTGCATTTGTAATTAGAACTATCAGCTATGCAGTGTATTAAAATACCTTCATTCAAAATTAAAGGAACACTGTAAAAGTAATCTAGGCCCAACAATTAAAGCTTTATTTTTTTAAAGAAGAATTCCAAAAGGAAATCTTTAAAAAAGTCTAATAAGAACAAATGGATATTCATAATTTTTTCAGTACAAACACTTTTTAATAATGTAACATTCCATCTTCATTATGAGAAGCACAATTACTGGAGCATTAGTGGTGTTAGAAGAAAATTTAAGCGTATGTAAACAGAAAGTGAAACTAGTCAATCTACTTTCTTCTAACTCAGTGAAATGCAAAAATATATATAGTGATCACCCTTAAATCTTTCAATTGTACCTATTTCCTAACATTACTAATATACAGGGCACAATGTGAATATTATAGTCATGATAATTATGCTCAAGGGATAATTGTATAAATGTTAAAGGGGAACACTATAGCAGAAATGGTTGAAACTACATTAAATCTTTAAAATTCTCTTTTCTTTCACTTAAAATATTTTGACATTGTCTCTTTAAATGATACCATTGATTTTCTTGTGGCTAAAGTGCAATGCGAGGTATGCACAGAGTCTGTCTTGAATGAATTTTATAAACAACAATAAGGAAGAGCATCCTGTAGTTTGTGATGTGTGTCTGCATGCATGTACACACACAACATGGTTAGAGGAAACTCTATTACTTATTCCAATACCTTACAAAGTAAAAGCTGTTGACTAAAATTTTTGAAATATTTCTGTTTGATTATTTCCTTATAACAGTATTGGAGGAAATGAAAACATAAGCACAGTCACGACATTAGCAAGTAAGTGCCTGTTTCCCTACACTTGGCATATTTTTGAGCTGCCTAATAATTTAAAGAACAGACATGAAGAAACATTTGCAATTTGCAGCATGGCACACTCAATCACTTTGCTTTCAGTATGCAATCCTAAATAAACTTTGCTTAACAGCCATTACAGTAATTTGCTGTGCATGATTTAACAGTATGTTTTGTAATTTCCTGGGATTTTGGATGGTTCAATATTATTCTTGGTATATTATTCTGTCTGAGGTACTGTTGGAATGGATGAATCAAATGACTCAGTCCTTAGACTACAGAGACTACTTAATTATTTTCTGTAATGTGTAAAGGAGAAAATATATTTTAAATGGAGCCATGCTACAAGATTTGGATTTTGTATGCCGCAATGTTCAGGGCTAACTGGCTCTGCAGGGTTTTTACCCCACTATAAAAGATAAAATCCATTTATAAAATTCAGATCCAGATAAGCCCTTTGGTTTTTAACAACCCCAAAGATCTGGGAGGTTTGGACAGAGGAATTTGATCCAAGCTCATCTCTAATTTTACTGTGAATGTGTAAGAGTTTGCAGTTTGATTAATGTCACACAGTCTCATGTTACTCAGCAAATGGATCAAAATGACATTGCCAGACATACTGCCCACGTTGTGGCACCAGTTGAAATAGACATCCGAATTCATTAAGATAAGTAATCTGGAAGCAAAATGACAATTTTGTAGTAAAAGTTGTGCACCCATGGTATATTAGCGGTTACCTTCACGTTATTAACTGGGATTTGATGAAGTCCTTCTGGGGCAAATTCTGGTTTTAGAATCCAGTTCATTACCCATTGAATTAAGTTGCATTTCATGGATCTTTCTTCTTTTCCAGATATTCTTCGTGAGTTTAACCCTTCCCTTCAAGGGTACTCCATTGGCACTGGGAAACAGGACTCATCTAATGCCTTCCTGAATCAAGCCGTGGCAGGAGCTCGCAGTGAGTAAGTGAAGACAAATAAATACTATTTTTTTAATGAGGAGTAGATTTTTGTAAAGTTCCAGTCAGAGACATGCCAAACCTGGAACATTCTTACAAGTATATGAACTCCCCCAATGTCAGTAGTTTTTGACATAAAATGGAGTTTAGTCACCCCTAATTTTTTATTTTTCAAACTTGGCCAACAAAGATGTGTCCTCCTCCTCACTTCATCTCTAGCCTGACAGCTAAGAAATTGGCAAGAGCCAATCAGTGTGGCTTTCCTAACCGTAGTAAAGGAAATCTTACCATTAACAATATAATGTTTTGTCCTGCTCTAGCACTTTCATCCAAGGAGCTCAAAGTGCTTTACAAACACTGACTAATGAAGCCTCACAGCCCCATTGTGAAATAAATATAATTGTCCCCACTTGACAGAGGAATGGGGAGGTGGGGATGAAATCATGGCCTCACTGAAGTCTGAGGTCATGGCAAAGTTCCCACTATGGGGCCAAAATTTTACCCATGGCTGCTAAGGGACAAGAGGGTAGTGAGCTGCCTAAGGTCAGGCCATGGCAGAGTTTGGAATAGAACCCAGTTAGGCTACATTTAGTCTTCTATGAAATTTGTGTCAACCCTTTCTCTTCTGACTGTTTCAGTGTGTACTGTACAGTTGATGCCATATAATTTATTAGAACAGTAATCTAACAGGGATAGATAACTCCCAGTAAGTGAGAAATCTCTATGGCTGCAATCGCTCTGAGATTATCCAGCTCAGGCAAATCCTTCCAATTGCCTCTAGGTGGAAACAAAATAAAATTGAAGTATAAAACGAGGATTTTTTTAAAGGTGTAACCAGGAAACAAAAGCACTGTTTCTGAATGGGATCCTCTGGGAGGCCCGTTTTTTAATTCCCTTAAATCTGTACTGCAGTGACCCTTCACCCCATTGGAAAGGGTTGGATTTCTCTCTCATTGTCACTCTACCAGCACTGGTCATAAGCAGTGATGATGCAAGGCAATCTCTCAGTGGAGCACCAGCCACCGATAGTCCAGGGAGGGTAGGACTGAGCTCTAGTTCTAAACTCATACATCCTGCTGTTTGAGGTCCTTTGGCTTGTGTAACCTTCTGACTGACCAGGAACCATCTTCTTCAAGCTAAAACCTTCAAATCCACTGAATTACAATAGGTCAACCCCACACTAAAATAGCAATGTATTTCTCTCTTCAATCCGTGATGCTGCACTATGAAGCTTTCACACAGCACCCACAGTGCCAGATGCCTGATCGATGCTAAATGTTTCTTCACTGTTTCTCCAACTCCAGATGTGGCATGTTTCTGTAACTGTATACGGTATTTAGTTCAATAAAAGCTGAAACTGGAGCCTTCAGTTCAGTACCGGGTTATTTGAATGGGTTGTCACCGACTCTGCTCATTCGCCTGCTTTTCTCATTGCCCTGCTCACCATGAAGTGTTCATCAACCTTCCTTTTTTAAAATTTAGGAATGTCCCTTCGCAGGCTAGGAGACTGGTGGATCTGATGAAGAATGATAATGTGAGTCTTGGCTGGCATGAATGTCTTTAAGTAGATTGCAGCTGTCTTGGGCCATTAGTCTCAAACAGCATAACAGATCAACAGTAGATGTCAGGCAGAAATCTATAGGTAGGGAAGTGATAAAGTGGACGGAATGCAACATTGTTCAGTGCAGAGTGCTTCAGCGTACCATCAACTAGGGTTTTTTGTCTTTCTTACATAAAAAGTGTTTTTACAATAAGATAACTAACGCATGCTAGTTACCTTGCTGTATAATCCAAGTGGAGACAAGTTCCCTACAGTTTTTATCATTAAGTAGGTAGGCAAGGTCTATATGATAAACTTGCTGGTGGTTGACTTTGTATATCTTAATCACAATACAACTACAGCACCTTATCTTCACTGGAATTTTACTGCAGGATAGCTGACATGTTAGTTATCCTGGGGGTTAAAAAGCCCCACAACCTTTTTTGCAGAGAAGACATAGTCTGACTTCCCACAGCACTTGCCTCCAGCCATCACCTTTCTTGGAGTGTATTAATGTTGTTCTCTCGCTCCAGACTTAAACTGCAGGGCTTTTCAATTCATTGTAATCACCTCAGCAGACCTGACCTGCAGTTGTGTCCCCTGAGAGAATGACAGGATCATCCAGTGATCAGCCAGTTTTCACAGTTTATTTTACTCAGAACAAAAGCATTTCAGCGAAAGCAGATCTTAAAAACAACAGATAGCTTACACACAGGCCTAGCTAACCAAGTGGTCACCCATCTTCCACACGGAGACCCTAGAAGATCTAAAAATATTTCAGGTCTTCTGCAGGGGCTGTTTCTGTTGGTCACAGTCTTGATGGCATCTGATTCTCCCCAGGTCAGGGCTGTCATTCTACACAGATTCAAACCATTTGTGTTTCGAAACAGGTCACACCAGTGCTGTGTCTTTTCCGCAGGGGGTAAACGTAACTGACTATTTACTTGTATTGTTTCTATTGAGGATTTGTAGTAGTTACCCTCCATTGTTTTTAGGTCATGCAGGAAACATACTTTCTTATCCATTTAGCCAGGAATACAATCACTAAGCTCATAAAGATACATAACACTTTTATAAAATTGAAACAGCAGTCTGAATATTCCATGATTCCATCACATCACATCTGTTACCATCGTGCTCAGAGCCCCTCAGCCATGACCAGAATTCCATTGTGCTAGATCTGTACAGATACACAGAAGGACATAGTTCATGCCCA
This sequence comes from Mesoclemmys tuberculata, assembly GCA_007922155.1. Lineage (NCBI taxonomy): Eukaryota > Metazoa > Chordata > Testudines > Chelidae > Mesoclemmys > Mesoclemmys tuberculata. The sequence goes on along the minus strand of ML675721.1, from coordinate 3,038,904 downwards.
AAAGATAAACTTAATTCCTCTTAGCTTGTTGCAGGGCAATTTTTTTCTCTTATCTTATCTTTTATTTTATTACCTCCTCCTCCCCTCTCTCCCCCTACCCCCACCTCTGGTGAATGCAGAGAATAAATTTCCAGGAAGACTGGAAGCTCATAACACTCTTTATAGGAGGAAATGACCTATGCAACTTCTGCGAAGATCCAGTAAGTCACTAGGGTTCTTAGATGTGTCTGTTATGTGAACATGAAATAGCATTGTTGTTTGGTACATTTTGGAAGTGGAATAGTGGAGCTTGGCTGGGTAGACTTAATGGACCAAAACTATCTAGGCCGCACATGGGCAGCTCTCAGCATTCCTCTGAGATCTGGTCATCATTCAACCTGAAATTGAGATAAAGTAAAGTAATACTGTTTAGAACTGCTATTGATTATTTGATTGTAGCGCCTTTATTTTGCTACAAATGAAGATAACTTTCTGTTGATTAAGTTAGTTCTTTTCACATGTAGATAAGATAATAAACTGTCAAGGATTTTCCCCATTTCATTTTACAAGTATGCTGCATCTATTTTCCCTTCTCATGCTACCAGCGTACAACACGATGTGTCTGCCACCAGATACAAGGATATGGGAGTTGTTCTAGCCACAGTTCATACCAACCTCCTAATTAATGCCCAACCTCCTATATCCACAGTGGTGGGACCTTGCTGTTTTCCCAATATACACTAAGAATGCAATGTACTTTCCGTTCTAGCTGACTGATTTCAGATAAGGAAAAATAACAAAGAAAGAGACTGCAAAGTCTCCATGAAAGAAAGCAAGCAAACACAATGATTCACTTACATTCTGCATCTGAACTGAAATACAAGATGGCAGTGCTCTGAGCAGGAGGGTGGGAGACTCCTCTTACATTCAAAGATCAGCGTGATGTCTCCTTTTACGTTACAAAACAGAATGTGGTGTGCTGAGCAGAGAAGCAGGAAATACATAAGGGAAAAGAGTGTGGTGTATGGGTTTATAGAGTGGACTAAGGGGGTGTAGGTAGGTACAATGGGATGGGATTGAGCCAAGGAGAATTAAGGATGAATATCCTGGGGGGGAAACACTTTTAACAATAAGATCTATTAGACTATTCGATAATGTCATAAGAGAAGGAATAAAAGCCCAATTACTTGATATAATTAACAGAAATTTTCAGGCATATTGTAGGGGAAAATGTCCTGAGATACTGAATGGACATGGTGACCTAGTAGACTTTGTCCCACACTAATTTCTTTGTTTGTCTGGTACACTTTTCTGCATGGGATGTAGCTGTGCAACTGAGCTTTCATGGGGCTCAGGGACTAAATGGGAGGCAAGTTGCTAATAACCCATGCACCTGACTTAGAAAATACTTTGATATTTTACATTACATGAGAAGAATGTTTCTTCAGACTGGTCTTCATTGATGACAATCTCAGTGATGGGACAAGTGTGCTTCTGTTACTAGCCAATGGAGAGAATGGAGGAAGTTGTGACATCTCATTATTAAGCCCAGGGGAATGAGCTCAGTGAATGGCCTCTGATGGTTGCCAAATCCTTCTTTCCTTTGCTGTCACACAAGGATGGAGCTGGTAAACCAGAGATACATTGTGGTGCCAATGTACCCTGAACCAAGAGTGAACAGTCCAGTCACTGATGTTTGAGACTCCACTAGTATCTCCTGTAGCTGCTCCTGTAGAGGAAACCATGATGCCCAGAACTAAAATCATCCATTTTGTTTCAACAGATACGTTTTTCCCCTGAGAACTTCACCGGCAATATAAAAACAGCTTTGGACATACTTCATAGAGAGGTAAAAGGCAATCTTTACTACTAGCCCGGGGGGCAGGGGGTACTTTCATAGAACAATCTCTTATCTGTTGGAAGAATTTAAGGAAGTGGCTTACAGAAAGGATGGTGATTAGATGGACTGGAACTCCAGCGGATGTGTTGGAGTCAGGTAGTGTACATATATTGACAGATGTATGGTATGTAATGAAAAGCATGTGACTGTACCTAGCAGTAGCGTGTCTGTCCGCTCATTATACAGCATAGCCCCTATTAATATATTATTATTATCAAGCAACATGTTTTGATAGCCTTTTTCTTGTTGAAGCCAATGGGACTACTCCTGGAGTACGGGGCTTTTCAGCATGGGTGAGGGGATCAGACTCTTGCCCTAGCAGAGCAGCAATTTGGGCATCTGACCTTGTCAGAATCTTGAGCCTCAGTGGCTGCACTGCTGTGTTTAAGGTAGGATTTCCTGTTGAGATTATGCACTCAGCCACCACACTGGGAACTTCTGCTGTAGATAATAAAGGTTGTTTGGATCAGCTGATTAATATGCATGTTATATTAACAGGATGATCTGCCCAGGCCCATGCCTGCTTGGCTGTTCTCTGTTCGCTTGCTTTGACTTAATCTGTTCCCTTGGCAGGTTCCTCGGACATTTGTGAATCTGGTGACAGTACTTCATATAGTAACCCTGCGGGAGTTGTACCAGGACAAGAATGTTAGCTGCCCTAGGCTAATCATGAGGTTTGAAAGGCTTATGTTCCAGCTCTCCCCCCTTGCTCTGGAAAACCTGTAAGGCCTCCAGTGGAAACCTTCCCCTTAAAGAAAAAGGGTTGCAATATTTCAGATAGCTAAGTACTATTTTTCTCTGGGTATAAAATATATACCCAGTATAGATTATAATTTCAAAGCAATGTTTAAAAATACCTCTCTCTTTTGAAAAAGGCAGCAAATTTCCAAAATTATTAAAATGAGAGTTTTTAAAACTGATTAGATTAATCCAGTTTTACTTGAATTCTAGAATTTACCTTTCATCAGCTTTAAAAGTCTGCTGCTTTCACAAATGTTCCAACAGTGAGCGACATCCTTTGAGCCCTAACCTACATCAGCTGCCTCAGCAACTGGTGGTTGTTAGCTGGATTGTTAATTAGTCTTTCAATTAGATTTGTGGGATGTTTAGTCTGTTGCTTCCAGCCATGGGGAGAGTAGGAAATCTTCCTCTACCTATACACATACACGGAGCAACCGGAGATATGGGAAGAGAAAGAAGATTCTTTCTATGTAACATAGGTAGTAGCCATTTCCATTAGTGGCCAGGTCAGAGCCTAGGGAGGCCGTGTAGGGGGATAGTAGGCAGCAGCACAAGCTGTGACAGTCTGGGAGCTAAAGAACTAGGGAGAACCATAGAGTCTGTCTGTGCTCAGCATCCTCAGTAAAAATCCCGATTACATTCATTCCGGCTGAGTCCATGAAGGACATCACTCTGACAGCAGCAAAGGATAGGGTGATGGGGAAGGTCGGAAGGGCTCTGTTGATTGGAGCTTCACAGAAGGAACATTATGACACAACCTTTTGCTGTGATTTAGTGGCTTTCTGATGCCTACCAGTGACAAAGCAGCTCTTAAAGACTGGGTGCTGTCAGTTTAGAATATCTTCTGTGTTTTGCTGCAGGTTCCCTTTAACAAAGTATAAGTTTATCACAAGATCCTAATCACCAGACAAGGGTAGGATATGAGTCTGTGTTACAAGAGCCGAGTTTCTCTGGTCCCTTAGAAATATATGTGCAATCTTCCCAAATGTCCTGCTGTTACAGATTTGTGTCTCTATGGCAGCAAGGGGATTTGTAGGTCTGGCAGTGAGTCAGGTGTACAGAGATTTAAACAGGAAATGTGTAGCAGGCTCCTGAATGGCATGTTACTGACATACATTTCAAAATACATTACAACTTTGTTCTACCTCTTTCATACAAAGTGTATCCCAGAGTGTCCTGTTAGAGGTAAATAATTTATCTCTGCCTTGGCGGCTCTTCATTAAGACATATAGGCAGGAGAAGGGCTTGGGGAAGGTTTTAAGCAGATGCTCTCTAGTGAAGCATTATTATTTTATTATGATTATAAATGGAGAGGGAGAGAGAGAAGATTTAGGGATTATATCATTTCCCTTTTACTACTAAATTTCCTTTTCCAGTGTTAGAGTAAGCTACTCTTTCTGAGGTTCTTCACCATGGTGACATGATAATGGGAGAAGAGATGTTTTCTGCTGCGATTTGTAATGAAATGGGGGAGTAGGGGTGTTTCCAGGTGATAGGAACTGCAGAAGGAGAAGATTCTCTCCTCAGCAGGGGTGAGATTATAAGGAGTGACTGACAGGGCCAGCACTAGATGAGAGGAGACAGAAAAAGTAAAAGGGAAACAAGTCTATGGAAATTGTGCTCTTAATTATATCTGTGTGATTGCCTCTGAAGTGAATGGGGCTGCACAGATGTAGAGAATAGAATTTGGCCTGCAGTGGCATATCTGGTACACTAACAATTCCCTCACTTTACACTAATTTATCTGTCCCTAATAAATGTGCTTAGACTTCAGAGTGTCCATGTTTATTGGGAAGAAATGGATGTTGAAATCAATATTATCATAGAGGAGTCTTTCAGAAAAATCCACCTTTGGAGGAGTCTGTTAGCCTCTGGGTTCTTGTACCTGTTTTCAGGGGAAAAGCCCAGTACGTTGCAACACAAAAATAAAATGTCACTTTCTTCCTGCAGGCAGCTGTGTCCTTGTGTACTGAACTATGCTGACAATTCCACTGAAACTGAGATGCTAAAGTCCTTTAATAGAAGGTATCAGGTAAGGCAGAGGGAAGTATTAAGAGATTTAGCAAAGTATTGCTTAATAATCCTTCTGTTCTTCTTTTCTAGGCGTAGTCTCCCTTTGTTCTTCTGGGAATAATAAACAAATGGATCTAGCAATGATACTGCTTGAAGTGGCTGACTAAGGGATCAGTCAAAGTCTAATATCTAGTAGAGATGGAGGGCATATTGTGCTGACATTGGTCACATGTAGAGTCATAGAAGTCATTCTGAATTGGGCTGGAGAAGGCAGGAGGGAATCAGGCAAGGAACAGGGGGAGATACGCTGCTCAAGATCTTTAACGTGTGATTCAATAAGGCACTAAAACTGCATGGCTCTTTCAGATCTGTCAGAAAGTCAATTGAAGCAGCAGTTCTGGATACCTCTCTTGCTGGGAAATGGGATTAATCTGAGGAGCCCTGATAGTTCAGGAAAGAACACCTGTGCTGGAGGTCAGCTGAACTGAAAGTATTTCAGTGGGTCAAGAAAAATCTGTGTTACCTCTCATGATGGGAAAGCCAATTACATGTAAAGTGAGGGCTCCCCCTGGATCATTCAGTTGGCTTTTAAGATGTAGGTCATCTACAGCCTCTCTGATGCCTTCCTGATAAAGGAAAATGAAAGGAGTCGTTTTTGAATCTGGGTTTTTGCAAGCCAGAGTATGAAGAAGCTCCCACTGCCTTGTACGGGATGGGAGTCACTCTTGGTTTTAGGCTGTGTGTGTTAGGGTGAAGAGACTTCTGCAGGAGGGTTGCTGTGGGGGCCGAGAAGCAGAATGCAAGAAACGGAGCAGCGAGTGATTATTCTTTCTCCTCTAGGAGGGAGCTCGCAAATTAGTTGAAAGTGGAAGGTATGACACAAAGGAAGATTTCACAGTGGTTGTGCAGCCCTTTCTGGAGAAAGTAACCATTCCAAAGACTGAGGTAAAAACAATGAGCCAGATTCAGAGCGGGTGCAACTCCTTTGAATCATTAGAATTGCACTCCCGTTCCCAACTCTAAATTTGGCCCTCAGTGCTCTGGTTTGTTAGTTGGTCCAGTTCAAGTGAGCAAAGATTCAAAGCAGCAGGAAACCTTTTTGGAGGGAATAGAGATTGTGGGTTATACTGCTGAGTGCCTCAATGAAAGCAATTTGCCATGGCAAAGTTTGTGAATCCTACTTGTAAAAGTGCTACAGAACTCTTAAGGTCTCAGTCAGTGGCTTGATCTGGCCCAGGATGGTAACTGTTTTGTTCTCAGGGGCCCTTATGACTACTTTCAAGCTCTGGGGTAACTGGGAGATTTTGTTGAAAGATGAATGTGATAATGCATCATAGGCTGGCATTTTTGGTCAGATGCTTACCTCTCTTGTAACAGTCTCTCTCTCTTTCCCCAGGAGGGGCTGCCTGACAGCTCATATTTTGCCCCAGACTGTTTCCACTTTCACCAGAAGACTCATTCCCAGGCTGCTCGTGCCTTGTGGAACAACATGGTAAGGCTGCAGAAGATATCAGTCTCTGCCTCTGCCTTCTCCATCCTGGCCTTTGGCAGCAAAGTACAATAACCCACCATGTAGTTGCTAAGCCGCCCTCCCTCTGGTGAGAGCAGAATTATGTTTACTACAGCTGGGCACTGTTCCTTTGGTCTTGTAAAGTCACCTGGACACAAACTGGCTGTGCAAAGAATATATCCTGGGGTATGTTCTGTTAAAGGCTAAGCACATATGACCCTGCACCAAGAGATTATCAGTGTGGGATATTATATCATGCATGCCACATACCTAATATGAAAAGTAGCCAATTTAACATTAAAATATGTTTTAAAGACAACAAAATCCTGGGGCAGTGAGTTTCGTAGGCTAAGATGCTATTTCAACATAGGTACAGTACATAGCAATTTTCTTGTGGTTCTACTTGTTTCCATAGGCTGATAATGTGCTCTTCCATACTGGTTCTCATTTTATTTCTTTTCTCCCATGTTTTTGTTCTGGTATGCAGTTGGAACCCCTTGGGGAAAAGACAGATGAACATGTTCTTGAAATGGTGATAACGATCAAATGTCCGAGTCAGGTATGTTGAAAAACATTCATGCATGTATGACATGCTGCACTGCTCATTTGTGAAGCACTCAGAGCTTTGTGTGAGGGATCTGTGTAGTGCATGCCAGAGTGGCAGCTCCACCAGTGGGGAGAGGATTTCTGGATGCTTTCTGTCCCCCCTCTCTCTTCCTTCCTCCTTTTAGGTAGCTAGCACCTGTAGGGGCGTATATGCTTCCCAATGAGATAGGATTGCCAAAGGGAGGAAAACTCCTGGCACCCATGCCTACAAGGGCTGGCACAAAGACAGCAGCATTGTGTTAGTGCATGAGAGTTGGAAATCAAACCCAAGTAAACAGGCCAGTCTAACTTCACCATCCAAGCTAAGTGTTTAGCTTTCACACTTCAAACAGCATCAAGGGGGAAAGTTAAGTGGAGGGTCAGATCCTCAGTTGGTATCAGTCAGCACAGTCCCACTGTCAGTAGAGCTACCCTGACACCAGCTGAGGATCTAGCTCAGAATATTTAACACCCTTTGCTATAATAATTAGATGTTGTTAGTCAAACTGGCAAGGGCACTGAGAGTGTCCGAGAGCAAGAGAGTGTTTAGTTAACGTGGCATTACCCATATATTTCAGATGTTTCCTTATTTGTATGTCTCATAAACCTCTCTGCAAAACTAGTTAGAGTGGCAGGGTCCTTTTCAATTGCTGAGAATAAGAATATGCAGTAATTTTAATGGTCTTCTACAGACATTTTTGAAGTGGTGGCTAGGGAACAGAAATCTCCATATATTCTTTTGCAGCTTTGTGGACTCAGATTTCCTTATTTCATAGGCTCAGTCATTCTTCAGGACATACAGGAACAGCAATTATACGTATCCCAACCAAACTACTCCAGACGTAACAACACCGCCACCATCATCTGCCACAGCGACCCCAGCACAGGAACCAGATCAGGTAGTCTGCACAAGACATGAAATTGATGACTGGAGGAGTTTCCGATGCTAAGGGTACAGCACAGGAAGATAGCTGTAGGGCTGTGAAAAATGCTTGCATAACCAATGACAGTTGCACATCTTCAAATCCCACATTAATTAGCAGGGTTGCTTTTCCAGCCTAAATAAAACTAAAGGCTTGTCTACATTTGAAATATTTTGTTGGTTAACTTGAGTTATCTCACATTGAAGTGTCTTGCATCCACACACACTATATTTTGTTATGAATCAGCTGACATTTTTAATACGTGTTAATAAACCCACTTTATAGTAGGTTTACTGACACACAGGGTGAGTTTACCCACAACAAAATGGTGTAGATACCTCTCCATCCCAAAACAGCTGTTGCACGTCTACCATGTCTATTACTGGTATCCCACCGGCTTTGCAGCTACGTGTGTTGGTCTGTCTAGTCATCTGTGTGCCCTCTACTGTTCTGGGATCATCCTGTATGTCCCTGTTTAAATCCTGGCATGCAGCCAGGGGCCAGCCTTGGCAATTCCAGCTTGTGTGGAGTTCACATACCGGTCATACTGATTATTCATCAGTCATGCTTCATGCTTCACCGTGGACCTATGCTAAGAACCTGGATTTAATTGGAGGAGTATGATCAGGCTCATCTGAAAGGAAGTCACTCAGCATAGGTCTACCAGCAGGAATCAAGACTAATGCAAAAGAGGGACATTCTCCAGTACCGCAGTCAGTAAGTCAGATGAGCTGTGGCTAGTCTATAGGAATGCTATGTGCGATGAGACCCCAGGGAGAACTAGCATGATCTGCTGGATCTAAAAGGAGCTGCACCACGTGTTTTTTGGAGCTACCACCACTCAACTCTGCATTGTGTGGACTCCCTGATTGATCCATGGACCTCAAGACAAACAGTGACAGATATCCAGGACGCCTCCCCTTACGAATCACAGCCAGAGGATCAGCCTGAACCATAAACTGGGCAGGGGACCATTTCCAGTAAGTATTGAATGATAGATTAAAATACAACCGTACGGAGGGGTGTTAGACAACTTAGCTCTGGATACGGTAAGGGCACTGCCATGTTGATCTACCTTCTCTCTGCCTCCGGGGTTTTTATTCCCTCCCCTCTGCCCCTTGAAATGGCAGCCCTACCAGAGATGATACAAACTCTCCAGGCCTTTTTACCACCAATATGCAAATACACACATCACTTAATCTTGCTGTCTCCCACTGCACCCCACCAGCCACAGTGCTCCTTGTCATGTTCCACCCGCTGCTCACCCCCAATGGGTAATCCACGCACTGCCTCCAGGACACTCTCCGAAGGGAAGGCATTTTTATTGTAGCAGTGCATACAGAAAATCAAAAGTTATGTTTCTGGCTCAGTGTCACTGATGCCCTCAGCCTTGAGCCCACGTGAGGTGGGAGGTAAATAGCCTAAATCACACTACAGATATTTTCCAAAAGGCAAGAAAGGGCCTTACGTTCTGGAGTTCACCACCCAACTCACCCCCAGGTCAGGGTAGAATTCTATCAATTCTGAAGTGTATTATATGTTCAACAGTAGCTCTTAAAAACAAGAAAAACAGAGCCCTCTTGGGCTCGGCGTGGAGATTGCACAGCAATGCAACTCTCTTGGAACTGTCCATATAATTCGTGATTTCCTTCCACTCCTGCACCAGTTCTGGGGGCACCAACCTGGCAAACAGCACCTTGGCATATTTTTCTTGCTTACCCACTGTCTTTTTTAACAGAATCCTTCTCTGCCTTTTGGGGACATGCTTCAGGTAGCACCCTCCCAAGTAAGGATAGCCTGCAGACATGCACATGCAATTACTGGCCTACTTCTGTTGCACCCTGTTTTAGCTAACCACCTTGCACAACCCACCTTCTTAACTGTTTCCCAACATTTCCGCACATACACACCACCATCTTCTACCACCATATGCCCGGAAGTCCTGCACAAACCTGGAAGATTGTGAAAACTTCTTACCACTTCCAAGCTCAGCCAAGACTGGGAAGAGCCTATGGGAATAGAATTCCAAAAATAAGGAGAGAGCAACATTTTATCACTCTTAGAATGGAGACTCCAATTTGGACAGTTACTTGTTCTTTTTCTCTTTCCTTATAGCACTACCCTGTGAATAGCTGCGTCATTTTGTGGAGGTTTCTTATCTGACCAAAATGTTTTCTAAGTCAGCCCACCTCCTGCTCCCATCCAAGTGCAAGGCTCTCTTCCTTGCTCTCAAGGGTTGTGCAAAACCCAGCAAGGAACTATTGTACCAGAGGGAGGTTTCTCATCAGCCTCAATATCAGGATCCTCCATTTACCTTTCAATCTTCCAAATGCATATTCCGCTGTCATTCTGCAGCTGCCCAGGATATGGTCAAGCAATTCCTTTCACCTAACCAAGTGTCTAGTAAAAGATATCGTAAGCCAGGGAAGCAGTGGGTAAGCTGGATCTCCCTGAATGAGTAGAAAAATGCATCACTAGGAGATCATGAGAGCAGAAGCTCCATTTCTCCCTGCAGAAAACAGGCTAGATTTTCTAAAGGTCCTGGCATCATTGACCTTTCCAGACCACTCTACGCTTATATTGCTGAACCTTCCATGGTGACCATGGAAAAAACCAGTTGAATGATGGGATGAAACAAGAAGGAATTATGAGATTTATATAGTTTGACCTCAAGCCCCAGGATTCCATTGCCTACCGGTAGGTATTGCACAAAAGAATGCGTACAGAACAGCAGCAGAGAAGTGCACCATGGAATATCTAACCACAGCATTGAGCCCGTATTTTGAAACACTGCTGTGCTGTGCAGCTGCAACATCACCAGGCAAAACGACCTTAACTGTGGCTTAACAAAGTGGTATGTAAGCACTGCTCAGACTATAGCAGGGGTTCTCAAACTGCGGGTCGTGAGGTTTTTATGGGGTGGGGTCACGAGCTGTCAGCCCTCACACATGTCGGTAAGGGTGGCATGGCATGGGGGAGGTCATTGCTTTTTTGGTGCAGATCATCCCAGCCTGAAATATTTGCAAAAGGGGTCCTAGAAAAAAGCATTTGAGAACCCCTGTACTATAGTTATTGCCAGTCACTTAACAGATACACAAAACCACAAGAAGTTTCAAGTAGAGACATGCCCCGAGTGTGACCAATTTAATTCAGTGACCAACGTCTGGCTGTTTAATTACAGTCTAATAGGGATATGAATTATTACATTGCTTGATACTATGTTTTGTGGCCAAACTTTATGCAATTCCTTTTGCCTGTTTTCTTTTCCCTTAGAATTATGGGAGCCAGCTGTTGTGTGAGGACAGGGCTCCATCCAGTTCTTCTCCAGTTTCAGGTAACCTGGCCTGCTTGGGGTAGGAGACTGTTTGTTTGTTTCTTTCAACATCACTTCAGGATTGTTTTATTTAATTATGCTTAAATAATTATTGGACTGTGAAAAATTACATCCATTACATTCTTTAGCTGGTTAAAAGGCCTGGTGCCAAGCCATCCTTGTAGGCACTATTCAGACTAAGTGGTTGCAATTAACTTATTTACAGCAGATAATTTCTGAACAGTCCAAAACTTAAGTGCCGACACATGCTATAAGTGGTGCAGTCTAGTGCTTAGGGCAGTGGATTTGGAGTCTGGATTCCATAGCTTGTGGTCCGGTACCCGGTAGTATTCAACTTGTTAATGAGCATAGTGCCTTTTTTCATACCCTACTCTGCCTCGCTGCAGCAGTTACTACCAACACTGCTGCTCTGTAATACTGAATCACCCATCCTCCTTATGGGCTCCCTAACTCTGGAGGTTGGTTGCCTGACTCCAACGATGTAGAGTGACTTGCTCCTTGCTTTCCCCTCTTTTGTCAGTGGTCTTAAGCAGAAAGAGCTTGCTTCTAACTCCATGTGGCTGCTCAACCCTGGCAAGATGAGCTGGAGAGGTCTCTTGGTTCATTACCTGAGCATTGTGCACGGGCGCACACACAAAATGCTGTCAGATTCAGAAACACATGGTGGAATAATTTACATCTAGCAGTGATGGAAAAGCATAGTCCTGTTTCCTGTTCAGGCTTAACTGCATCTCTTTGCCTTACAGTGCATGCCCTCAAACCAGCTGATGTGCAAGTTATAGCAGCTCTGGGGGATTCTTTGACTGTAAGAAGCTTTATGCTTTTACTCTCTTGTTTTTTTGGTTTGTTTTTTTGGTGGAACAACAGAATGTTTTGCCTGCTCACGCTGGGGGGAGTTGAACTCTGGGGCTGGGTAGTGAGATTCTTATTCATTGGGGACAGAGACCTAGAGGCTAGAGCAGGAGACAAGGTGTCAGACCTCCTGGATTCAATTCCTAATATTGCTCCTGAATTGTATGAATTTAGGCAAATCACTTAAACACATGGTTAAATGCTTTGCTGGACCTGGGGTCAGAGGATAACTCCCATTGAAATCAGTGGGGCTTAAGCACATCACATGGTCTAAGATAGAGGTCTTAAGCTTCTATCACATGGTCAAGTGCTCTGCTGAATAGGATGGACTGCTGAATCTGTGTCTCAGTTTACTCTTTAGTAAAAATGTGACTGATAATTAGCTATTGCCTTCTCTTGTGATGGTTTTTTTGCTAGTTAAGTAAAATGGCCTTTGCCTGTTTGAAGATGAGTGTGAAAAAAAGAGAATCAAAATATTCAGACTCTTCATTGTGCTTGATTAACTGACAACTAGTTTCTTTATCAAACTCACCATGGACTTAATCCTCAGTGAGGATGATCTCCTTTCATGTGTTTAGTAGGAATTCCACTTCCAAATAATGAAGTCATAAGAATGTTTGGGCATGCACATCACCCAACTTTCTGGCAGGTATGGTGTGGCAGATTTCTGCATACATGAGCTCACTGAAATCAGCACAAACATATGAATAAATACATACTGTGTTGATCACTATAGTCAGGATTTTTACAGTTGCCACATGCTAGTATCTGAGATACAGCAGTAGTTTCCACTATTTTGGTATCTGATTCTCTTGTGTAGGAACTGTGGATAAATTTTGTCTTTGGAAAAATAGCAGTTGCACACACATCTGAGAGCAGAATTTGGCTCATTGCATGGCTATTTTAATGTTCATTCTCCTATTGTGTAACAGCACTCATATTCAAGGAAAATATGTGATCGTGTGGTGCACTCAAGGTTTTATTGGCCAGAGTTCGAGATGGCTTCATTACTTATGAATAGTGAAGCCAGGAATACTATGTAAAGAATTCTTTTTTAAATGTATTGGTACTACTTTTCATAAAACTCTTCCTGAAAAGCCAGCTACCTAAGTATAACAGACTTTTAAGGAGAGACTGTTTATGAAATAAATAATGAAAATCACCAAAATATATGAATGACCAAAATGTTAATAGTTCAGTCTTTGTCTTGGTTTGATTTTTTTAGGCTGGTAATGGAATTGGCACTAACAATATATTGCATATGAACAAAGAATATCGGGGGCTGGCTTGGAGGTAAGTCCTCAGTCAAGGACGTGAGGAAATATATTTTGTTTCTCATGACAGAGTTTTTAGTTTTTCTTCTGTTTCTTTTTTTCCAATTGTCAAAAATGAAAAAATTCATTTGTCAAGTTTAGCATTTCTTTTTAAAATGTGTGTTTTGTCATAAATGCAATTGTCGTTTTAAAAAAAGAAATCAGCAATAAGTTTTCAACCAACTCCAGTCACTAGCTTTTTGATTTCTCACACACGCAGGGTTTTACACATCCATTTGATTTATATGTGTGGGTAGGTTGATAGGTATCTCTCCCCAGAGCCAGTGGAAAATCTTCAGGGCAAACAAACCACAGCTGCTGTCATTCGAGAGGGCTGCTCACAAGGTTTGCTCTTGCTAAGATTTTGTTAACAAAGAGAAGAAAAGGTCCTGTATGAAAATCACTTCTTTGCTGTTGCTGTTTGGCTGGAGAACTTCCCTCCTCTCTTCACAACCCTCATAGAGGTAAAGGGCCATATTTCCTGATATAACTGAGCTGCACTCAGAGCAAGACCAGAGAAGGAGCCACGGAAGCTTTGTACTGTGATGGTCCCCTAGTACAAGTTAGAGCAGCTTGGTGCCCATGGCCACAAGAAGCCATTCTGGTAGCTGGAACCACCGGGGTGTAAGAATGCTCCAGCCATACCCTGTTCTCCCTGGACACACTGGTGCCAGGTAGGGATGAATAGGAGTCACTCCAGCAGCTATCTTCCACTCAGGAAAATCCATAGGGGCCTGGTTGAATTGGCTTTAGTGTTGCTTTGTACTGCTGGAATTGAGGTTGGTCCTTCCAACATGTAAGACTGTAACTCTTGCTACCATGAATAGTCCCATTGTCCTGTAGTTTTTTCAGGATCAGGCTGCTAGGTAAAACCACTCAATGGAAAACTGTCAAGATATAAATATTATATACACATACAAAACCCTTTCCTTTCCTACTGACTCCTTAGATTATTAAACCCAAAAGAATTTTAACAGTCACATTTACTTCTCACTATTTAAATTGTCTGCTTCACTCAACAGCTTGGACAGAGACACTGGTCTGACCAATTTCACATTCATGTTCTCGTGTCTCAGCCCAAAGATCCATAGCTCGCTTATAACCACTGCAGGGGATGTTTAAATCCAAAAATACCCTTAATTTGTTCATTGAATTATTAACAATAGTCTGGAAACATATGAGTTGGCAAAACTTTTTTAAATAAAAACTACATTTTGGGCCAGATTTTTATAGATACCTAAAGTTGTCCAGTGGGATTTTCAGAAGGACTCAGGTGCCTAGCTTCCATTGAGTTCAATTGAAATTAGATATATGGGGCCTAACTTCCATTGATTGTGATGGAATACCTAAGTATCTTTGGAGGATTTGGGCCCTAGGAATGCTTGAATGTCCCACTAGGCACTTGTCCCCATATTTAAGCTTCTAAATACTTTTTTAAATCTGGCCCTTTGAGCCTAAACAGGTTAACAGTTACTGAAACCACCTGCAGTTTCTCCCCTCCTTGAAAAAGTGACTTGATTCCAACCAACTTCCCAGCAGTTATATGCTCCTGCATTCCCACAACTAATGACTTGACCTCACACTCTCAGCTGCAAAACCTACACATGAATCCTTCTGACAGCAGCAGTGCTATCAAAATCTCACACAAACTCTTAAACAAGCATCTTCTACGCTGATCCCTCCGCACAGTATCATGGATCCGTCATGTTTTCCAGGCAAAGGGAGGAAATCTGTCTTAGGTATTTGTCACCTCTCACCTTATTGTCTAAGTACAGCTAAAAGATTAATGACTTACTCTTTGCGCTTCTTTCCAATTGCAGTATTGGAGGAGATGTTTCATTAAAGAATGTAACAACGCTGCCTAGTAAGTAGACGCTTTGTTGTTTATATCCAGTTGCCAAGATTCAAGTTAGAGACTGGATTGATTGTTACACAATGACTATGATGTGGGCAGTAACTTACCATGAATGTCTCTTAAACATTCTAAAAACTATGTTGGGTAATTCACAATACTGGGCATTCAGGGAAATGATCCGTATTTTCATTGGTCCCTGGGCTGCCTCATCAGTGAAGCTGGGTGGAAGCTGCAAAAAAAGCCTCCATGAATATTAATTTAGAGTGTTAAATAAGCTTGCTATGATTGTTTTTGTGCCCTGTTTGTCCTAGCTTTCTGAAAATGCTCTAGCAAGTCCCTTTCCAGGAAGGGATGTTTGTCGAGACCAGATATTTTAAGTGAATATTGCTGAATATTTGTGTCTATACGGCTGGGAATTGTGAAACTTCCCTGTCAACCAACCTCACAATTATTCTCAAAACTCAGATTAATGGTTTGATATGCACTACATCTGGTGGTAAAGTTTCAGCATATTTTTTGAATTACACTTTATAATAAGGTTCCATTGATAAAGGGCTAATACATGTTATACACATATTACGGAATTTTACATATTTAGAAAAGCTGGACATGCACAAGTCCATGGGGCCAGATGCAATGCACCTGAGGGTGCAGAGGGAGGTGGCTGATGTGATTGCAAAGCCATTGGCTGTCAACTTTGAAAACTCGTGGCAATTAGGGGAGGTCACGCACGATTAGAAAAAGGCAAATATAATGCCCATCTTCAAAAAAGGGAAGGAGGCGGCACTGGGAAACTAGAGACCAGTCAGCCTCACCTCAGTCCCTGGAAAAGTCATGGAGCAGGTCCTCAGGGAATCCATTTTGAAGCACTTGGAAGAGAGGAAGGTGATCAGGAACAGCCAGCATGGATTCACCAAGGGCAAGTCATGCCTTACCAACCTGATTGCCTTCTATGATGAAATAACTGGGTTTGTGGATGTGGGGAAAGCAGTGGACTTGGCTTAAGAAAGCTTTTGATATGATCTCCCATAGTATTCTTGCCAGCAAGTTAAAGAAGTACAGGTTTGGCAAATAGACTATAAGATGGATAGAAAGCTGGCTAGATCATCGGACTCAACAGGTAGCGATCAACGGCTCGATGTCTATTTGGCAGCTGGTAACAAGTGGAGTGCCCCAGGGGTCAGTGCTGGAGCTGGTTTTGTTCAACAACTTCATTAACGATCTGAAGGATGGGTTGGATTGCACCCTCAGTGAGTTTGCAGATGAAACTAAGCTGGAGGGGTAGATACGCTGAAGGATAGCAATAGGATACAGAGCAACCTAGATAAATTGGAGGATTGGACCAAAAGAAATCTGAGGTTCAACAAGGACAAGTTCAGAATCCTGCACTTAGGACAGAAGAATCCCATGTACTGCTACAGTCTGGGGACCAACTGG
Source organism: Mesoclemmys tuberculata (assembly GCA_007922155.1). NCBI lineage: Eukaryota > Metazoa > Chordata > Testudines > Chelidae > Mesoclemmys > Mesoclemmys tuberculata. The sequence continues at coordinate 3,022,462 of ML675721.1, read as the reverse complement.
CTAGACAGCAGTTTTGCAGTAAAGAACCTGAGAGTTGCAGTGGACAAGAAGCTGGATATGAGTCAGCAGTGTGCGTTATTGCCAAGAAGGCTAACAGCATATTGAGCTGCATTAGTAGGAGCATTGCCAGCAGACTGAGGGAAGTGATTATTCCCCTCTATTTGGCACTGGTGAGGCCATATTTGGAGTATTGTGTCTAGTTTTGGGCCCTCCACTAAAGGAAGGATGTGGACAAATTGGAGAGTCCAGCAGAAGACAACAAAAATGGTTAGGGAACTGGAGCACATGACTTATGAGGAGAAATTGAGGGAATTGGGCTTATTTAGTTTGCAGAAGAGAAGAATGAAGGGGGATTTGATAGCAGCTTTTAAATACCTGAAAGGGGGTTCCAGGGAAAATTGAACTAGGCTGTTCTCAGTGGTGACAGTGACAGAACAAGGAAGAAAGGTCTTGCAGTGGGGGCAGGGGTCTAAATTGCATAGTAGGAAAAAGTTTTTTACTAGTAGGGTGGAGTAGCACTGGAATGGGTTACCTAGGGAGGTGGTGGAATTCCCATCTTCAGAGGTTTTTAAGGCCTGGCTTGACAAAGTCCTGGCTGGGATGATTTAGTTGCGGTTGGCCCTGCTTTGAGCAGGGGGCTGGACTAAATGACTTCCTGAGGTCCCTTCCAACCCTAATCTCCTATGATTCTATACAGACACTTGTTATTATATATTATGGATGGATGGATTATAGATCTATGTATTATAGAAGGTTATAAACACATCAATAGAAGGAATTATAAAATTGTTTATAATCATGGTTTTGTTAATCTAGTGATTTATGGTGCACTAAAACCAATTAATGATTTATTAAAACTTTTTATTAATCCCTTTAAAACTATGTAAAATGTAGCCATTTATTAATCCTTTTGTAAATGGTTTATAAATGGAATCTTAATATAATTGTGCTTTTTTTGACTAGCAACACATTCTCTACTTCCACAGACACGGAAGTGTTTGCCTTTTTTTAGCAACCATACGAGAATAACGAACAGAGAGGGGCTGTGAATAAGTCACTGCCTAGCATCTAAGCATTTAATGCACAGGTCTGTGACCAGTGTGTGATGTTGCATACCAATAAAGATATGCGCAAAAGAACTTGCAGCTAAGAGAAGTGTATCATCACAGATCCTTCCAGATCATATGTGATACACTTTTCTAAGCTGGAAGTTCTTTTGCACATATCTTCCAGATCAGCCCCTGACAGAATCACTGCCTGCTGACCAGGGGGTTTCTCATTCAAGCTTTAGCAATGGTAATATGTGGGATGGCCACATACGATGGGCCTGTACGTACTCTGTCCCTCTTTCTCCCACCACCCCATGATTGCACTTGGTGTCAGTGGAATTGCACAAGCTATGAGTTAGGAGAGACTGTAACCAAATGCATTCACCTGATGTCTGAGAATCCTCACTAAGTGGTTGAGCCTCTGGAATCACTTGGCTGACAGAATTGTCCAATATGCTGCTTCCCCTGGGCACAGCAAGGTAAGTAGAGAACAAGCAGCATCCTTCATCTAACAGAAACCAAGAATCCAGGGGTGCGTGGTGTATGCTAGTCTTCTTCCCTCAGTTATGTGCAAATGGGGTCACTCCCTCTTCATTATCCTCTTCCTTCTTCAGATATCCTTCGGGAGTTCAACCTGAACCTCACTGGGTACTCAACTGGCATAGGGGGAGCAAGTGAGCCGAATGCCTTTCTCAATCAGGCTGTCCCTGGAGCAGAGGCTGAGTACGCTCTTTCTTCCCCCTTTGGGATGCATGCAGGGATGTGGCGGCTTCATATAACTTCCTTTGACGTGTCTCATGTGCTGTTATAACTTGCTCTTAATAGCGAACAAAACCAGTCTAGTGGGTGCTTGAAGTTGGTGCCTGGCCCCGTGCTCCAGAGCTTCTGTTGTATTGAACTTAAACTGAATGGCTCACTTGATTTTATAATGAAGCATGTGCCGGGTCCCCTTGAATCACAACAATGGCAAGTACGTCTGTGGAAATACCTTGTCCCAAAGAGAGCTTCACTGTACGGTGAAAGGAGGAGTACAACCGGGGATACAGACTGGAGGGAGCAGTGGGCTAGTGCATTAGCCTTTGACTTTTGGAGACCCAGGATCACCACTCACTAGCAAAAGTGAGTGCGCTGACCTTACCTTAGCCCACAGAAGTTGTCGCACCATTCAGCACATTGTCAATAAAAGCAAGTGAGGGCAGCAGCCCTCCTGGGGACACAGCTTTGCTGGAGAAGCCGTTACAGGAACTGGACCATTGTATAGTTGTGGTATGTGCCTGAGGAGCAAGGAAGTGCAGAAATTGTTCAGTCTTGTATAAGTTAACCAGTGGGGCATGAGGGCCTTCAGGAAATGGCCTGGTGTGGGGTAGAAAATGAAAGTGTGTTGAGTTTCCAAAGAGCAGCTAGGAGAGAGACTGCATGAAATCTTCCATGATTAAGGCCTTAAAGGTTTGGAAGGGTTGGGAAGGAGTGGCTGAGAGAGACAGCAAAAAAACCAAGCCACCACTTAGACTGCTAGAGTCTTCTGGAGAGATGAAGATAGTTGCCAACCAGGCACAGGCTTTAGGCCAATTTCAGACCTTGTATAAGTGGCTGCAATTCCTTTGACTGAAATGTAGCAGCAGCCTCTTGCACTGGGTTTGAATATGGCCCTTTGCCTTCAGCCACACTTGAGAGAAGCGGCCTAATGGAAGCAGTATAGTTAATCCCTGGTGTGATCCTTTCTCAGGAGAGACTCCACGGTCTCATTTTAAAAGCCCCAGCGCTTTGCTGGGAGATAACAGCGCAGGATGAGAGGGTTAATACTGTATTTTAAAAACAAAGCAGCTGGCTGCTGAGTGAGACAGAGCCACTGTCTGGGCAGAGTTTCTGGCGGATTGTGCTTGTATTTGAAATTGGTGATTGGTAGTGCTAAAAAGATTCTTGTTTCAATCTCTCCCATTTAAAAAAAATCCTCTGCTTCCCCAACAGCTCCATTTGGCAGCTGAAGCTGGAACCTCCTGCATTGCTCTGCCTAAGTTATAACAGTTAAGGTTTTATCAGTGATCAAGAGATTGTTTTAATGTTTCAGGAGTGATTTCTCCTGAATGATTTTTGACATATCCTAATGAAACGGGAGTCATTTGGAAGATGTTGTGAAATATCTTCCTCTGCCTCCCCACCCCCAAAAGTAGGGATTTTCATTCTGTAGTGAGTTTTTGTGTATTTCCAAATGAATTGACTCCATGCATAAACAGTGAAGTTCCTGCAGGGATCTAATATCCTGGGCTGATCTAGTCTTGCACTGAATCTCATCCAGGAGCACAATACATTATGGACCTTGTGGCCATATTAACTTCAGTTGTTGCCTGTTACAGCATAAGAATCAGAAAGCAATTAAACCAGCTGTCTTTACCTTACTTGGTGTAAAAGATCCATCAGGTTGGCTGATTACCATAGGGGATTTCAAACAGGATAACAGAGCCTTTCAATTCTGCGTCACCACTATGACTACAGCTCAGATCAGCAGCAATCATATCATTTCCATCAGGTGTTTGTTTGGTAGCTCATATGTATGGAGCTGATATGTGTCTGTCTAGTTAGTAGCTACAGGACAGTTGTTCCCATGACAAAAGTCATCAGCACAGCTGGCGCTAATTGGACCCTTGGGGGAAGTCTCAGTGGGGATGCCAAGCTTGCCAGAGGCATGGAATCTGAGCTAACTTCTCTTTGGATGTGCAGTCCCTTCAGCTCATGGCTGAGACAAACTGCAGAAGCCTGATTGCCAGTGTAGTAACTGTTGTGTGGATGAATGAAGAACTTCAGTTTTCCAGGGCTCTCAATCTAGAACCTTTCACAGGATATGTTGTGGATTGTTAAATACTTTTTCAGACATCTACATCTGATGTTAATGATAATCTCTAGCTTTCTGTGAAATTCAAAATGGTGGCAAATTGGAATAAGCTACAGACACTGCTTGATTTGAAAGTTCAATTCGCAGCTAAGTATCTGACCCAGATTCAGACCTGGTACAAGAGAATGCAACTTAATAGTCATGGAAGACAGCTGAGCTGCATTCTCTTACACCAGGTCCAAATTAGGTCCACGCTGTAAAATCAGGTACCAAAATGGAGAAACTGAACAGGTACTAGGCACTTCCCATGTACGTATGCTGAAAAATGCAAACTCTTGTACAAATTTGGAGAAATCAGTGAGTTCTTGTACACTCACTGGGTCAGTGGTACGAGGAGGTGAACGTCTCCTTTCCTCCTGCCACAAGAGAGGACCTGCGTTGGTCAGGCACAGGAAGTGGAGCAGCTCAGCTTTCCCCAGCAATATTTTTACTTTGTAAATGTTCATTGAGGGTAAAGAAAGCAACTCTCACAGACGTCTTCTGCTTCCCTCAGTGTCCACCCCTGCCCACTAGTCCTTGTCCTTTCCTATCCCGCCATCATGTGGAAGGGCTATGACAGTGAAGGAAAGCAGCCACTGAGTTTTTCTGTATAAACAGATACTATGGTTATGTCCCTGAACTCCCAGTGGCACCCTTACAGAGTTTATTTCCATCTCACTGTATTTATAGCCTTATCTGAGGAGATAAATTTTTATCACCATGTAGTTTTTTGATTTCCTGGCAATGGACACAGGAATCATTTCTTCTAGTTCAAATATGTGACTCTGTATTTGTCTTTGCTGCTAAAGGTTCATTCTTTGAGCCAAAGAGATCCCTTTTCATGTCATCCAGAGGTAAAAACATGGCCTGCAAATGAAAACTAAGGCCAAGAGTTTCACAATGGAATTATTTGGTGTGCCTTAGTTTTTGGGTGCCCATCTTAAGCCTGTTTTCCAGAGCTACTGAGCCACCTGCTGATATGAAGTGGAGTTGTGAGCACTCATCAGTTCTGAAAATCAGGCTCAAAGTTTTCTTTGGCTGGGTGGCTAAAAATAAGTGGCCACTTTTGAAACGGCCAGTTTTAATGAACTTGCTGGATATGGGTAGGCATGGAAAGATTAGATTCTGCCAGTAAACACTGATTTCACTGCACAAGCACAAAGCAGTGAAAAAATATTTCCATTGATGACGATATGACATTTCAGGCAGGCAAAGTAAGAAAAAAGAAAATGTGACTTGAGAACTTATTAGTGTTTAATTTAAGCGTATTTACTTAGTATATTTTGATATGATGTTGACAACTTGAGTTTTAAATTTATAAAGCTTTGATTTTCTTTGTCTCTCAGCATCTACTGTATTTTAATTAATTATTGTCTCATTTCCCCCCCCATCTCCCACAACTATGAACACTTAAATAGATTAAATATTTTAAAAATGCTTAAAACCCATAATTTTGCACAACCGTGAAAATTTAAATAGATAAAAATAAAATATTTAAAATAAACATTGATATTGTCTGTAGAAATTATTTTAAAAAAAATTGAATTCTGCCAAGTTTAGATATGTGGGAAGGGAGATGCCATCTTAAGTGCTGATTAGGCAAAATCAATTAAGCATATGCTTAAGTCCAGCCAATACACTGAAGCATGTGTTTTATGTTGAGTGTATGCCTACGTACTTTGCTGAATTGAAGCCTTACAGGACAGCTCAAATTTTACTTGAAAAATTAAACGAAGTTTAAGAAGAATGGGAGGCATGGAAGAGCGGGAATAAGTGAAGTAAAGACTTAATACACTTCCTCCACCTCCAGCCCATCTCTGAACATCTAGATTTAAATTGGACCTAGTCCAAGTGCAGAAGTGCCTGTAGCCATATTTTCGGCAGTAGTGATCCTGTCATATTTTATCAGCTAGGCTGGGTCAGTACTTGAAAGGTAGAGATGGTACTTCATGGTAAATCCAGGCTGCTTCAGAAGGGATATTGGGGATTCAAAAGGTGGTGTTTCCCCTTTAAGTCAACACTGAATCCTGTCTTAATGATGGGGGGGTGCAAGTGGTGCTGTGTGAATGGAGGTGCCATCTTCCAGAATGAGATGTAAAAGGGAGGTCCTGACTCCCAGCCACTTGTGGTTGGTTGATGGTGATACATCAATGCACGCTGTGGAACATTTAGTCCTCAGTAGCAGTGTCCACACGTTCAGTTAGTGTGTGGCAAGCTGCTGCTTTACCCTGGTTTGCCATGTACTAATTCACTGTGTAGAGAAACCCTTCGTGAGAGCTGTGCGTCATATCGGGATGAGGGGAAATACCTCTTGCTCCTGTGATACGTGCCGTAAAGCAAAGTTCCAATAGCCATATAAATCATATGCATGTCAGGCTCATTAGTGTCCACAGATGTATGTCATGAAATGATGTACAGCCGGTAAAATATTTCTAACAATGGCCCAGAGGGAAATGCAGCTTATTCCACAACCATAGAGCGGCCTGGAAGGCCGAACCTTTCCATTCAGAGGATCAAAGTGATTGTAGAGGAGCTAAATGAGGTCCAGCAGTTTAGCTTAGGTAACCTATAATCCATGGCAAAGCTTTGTATAGATCTAGCGTGACTATTACAAGACTGTCTTGTTAGCCACCTCCTGGGTGTCCTGGATATTTGCTTCCATTTTCATCAGGGCCAAAAAAGCTGTGGAAGAATTGCTTTGCACATAATAGAGTCTGAAGCGCTGACTCTGTGCTGTGACCCTGGGTGCGTAAGAGGTTTCTTTCAATAGTTACTTTGCACAGTTCCTTAGAGTCAGTGCAGGTTTTAAAATATTCACTGCACACACCAGTGTCAATGCAGGAGAGTTTTCAAAGCCTTTGTTTGGTGCTTCCTCGCAGGTTCAGTCAATAAGAAATAAATTGACCCCACAATTCTAACGGGGCTGTAAGATGAGAAGGGTTTTGCTGTATCTGGCATCCTAAAAGCTGTGGATTTTATTTCTCAACTGATCTAGGGGCCAAACAAAGTGACAAAAGGATGGTCTTGAGGTTAAAACACTGAACTGGATGGAGATCTGGATTCAATTCCTCTCTGACATAGACTTCCATGTGAACTTGGACAAGTCACTTCGTCTCTGTGTCTCAGTTCCCCATATATAAATTGGGGAGAATGCTACCTCACAAGAATAGTCTGAGGATATGTCCACTCATGGGTTTGAAATACTCTGGGGCTAGGTAGATATTCTTCCTATGGATGCTGGTCTACTTTAAGGCTCACTAATTGTCCTTCTCCACAGGAAATTACCAGACCAAGCCAGAACCCTGGTGAGACTAATGAAAAGTGATCCGGTGAGTTGACTGGAATGCAGCATATTTGATCTCACAGCATGAAAAGGAAGAAATTTGCTTCATGGAACAGATCTGCCTCCAAAGATAGTGTGCACATTTGGGAACATAATTAACTTAAACTTTTATTTCTTTATACAGAGAATTAATTTCAGCACTGACTGGAAGATCATCACTCTGCTAATTGGGGGCAATGATCTGTGCAACTACTGTAAAGACCCTGTGAGTAGCAGGACTGACTAGCTGCCATTGCAGCAGGGCTGTGGCGTGGAGGTAAAACACCAGCATGAGGAAAGCTAGCTCAGTGTCCCATGAAATCCAAGGTTGCAGGCAGGAGAAAGGAAGTCCCTGACTTAGGAGGGTCGCCCAACATGCAGGAAAACCTGAATTTTGTGTAGCACTGAGGGGTCTGTGTGGAGCGATAGATACTCTGTTGGCGGTGCCTAGTCTTAAACAGAGTTAGCAGCAGTACACAAAGGTGTGCGTGTGTGCTGCTTCAGACCAGAGCTGCTATGAGAAGAGTTTGGGACCTCTCATCCCCTGCGCTCCCAGTTCTAAATCCGGCTCTGCATCGAAGGTGGTGTCTCTTACACACACTCCTCTTCACTGCCACAAGCACACTGAGAGCCTCCACCCTCAAGGTGAAGCAGAGTGAGGGCTCCTTGAGGCTAGACAGGCCTAGACAAGCTTCTCTGCTGTTGCCAGAAGTTTATGGCTTATGTGTGCTAGCCTGCTAATGCTTTCAATGGATAGCCGTAGAATGACACACATTGAAAACATCTGTGCCTCTGTTTTATCTTTGTTGATTGACCCCATTAGAGCACACTTACCACTTGGTTCTTTCCCTTGGCTGTAGATGAGGGGTCTATTGCACACTGACTCAGTCTGCTACTGCTCAAGAGGGGCTACAGAAAAGCCAAAGTTGTACTCAGCCTATCTACATTTGAGGGGGAGTAATGGTAGAATTGAGCCACTTGGTTTCTGGAAGGGAGCAGGAACCCTCCGCTGACAGCAGCTTAGCATGGCAGAAGAAAGGGGATGGGAACGAATGTACACTGCTATATCTTTTTGTTTTCTCAAGCCTTTTGTGAGCCATCATTGGTGGTAATTCCTTCTCTTCTTTTTCTACGAGAATTACTATTCAGCTGTAAATTTCACCAACCACATTCAAGAAGCCCTCGACATTCTGCATGCAGAAGTAAGTGGTGTTTAGTAACTCACTGGTCAGCACTGCTTGTTCCTCCCTCAGTTCTAGCTATAGGGTAGCCCAGGAGTGCCCTTGAACCAAATATATCCCAATGAGTTCTATAATGCAGCCTGTGCTGCCTTCATCTCTATGCTGAGATGTGGCCTGACACAACAGACACCAGCATACAACCAGGACAGGAAGAGGGAGGGTTCAATCAAATGAGGTAGAGGGGAAAGATCAGCAATCAGGAAGGAATGGTTGGATAGTTAACAAGGGCGGGGAAGAGGAGCTGAACTCATGCTCTGTGTTTTAAAATAAAGGTGTTGCAATTTGCACGATCAGCTCCATCTAAGCAAAGCTCTGACTTTCCTTGCAGGTTCCCAGGGCCCTGGTCAATTTGGTTGAAGTAATGGACCTCCTACCCCTGAGGCAGATGTTTCTGGATAATCCAGCACAGTGCCCCACACATCTTGCTGGGTAAGAAAGCTTTTGCCTACTCAGGCATCTCAGTGGGGAAAAGACTATTCCCTATGGAGAAAACCTGGCATCCATTGACCACACTGAACTCCTGTAGACATCCTGTTCTGCGCTGTCCCCATGCTCTCCTGCCTGATACATGTTGGGCACAGGTCAGGTTAGTAAGGACAATGTTCCCCGGGGGAGGGTTCGTGTTCCATGCTGGAGGCTCCCGTGGTGATGGTTAGGGTAATAACCTCCCTGGGCAAGAATTAGAGTTACATAGGGTAGGGCTCCTTGGGAGAGGGTAGAATAATAATGGGTAGAATCTCCCGTGGCGATGGGTTAGGGTAATAATGGGTCTGGCTCCTTTAGCTGCAACTAGGGTTCAAGAGGCTAGGACTCCCTGTGCTAGGGCTCAGGGCTCTGAGGTCTAGGGCTAGCATTCCATGGAGTAGGGCTCCCTGTGTGAGGGTTAGGGGAATAACTGGAAGAGCTTTTCATCTGAGGGTTAGGGTTCGAGATGGCAGCACTCCCCAATTTTGGGTTAGGATTGCACAGAGTACGGCCCTCCCAGGGAGGGTTAGGGTTGGCTTCCCACAATGTCACTGCAGAGAGTGGGGGTCCCCAGCTATAGCTAGTGTTCGAGCTGACAGGGTTGCCTAGATTTGATATGGGTTTTGGCACTAGGGTCTTTGGCTGGTGGTGTCATTGGAGTCTGTTGGGCTCCCTGTGGGAGGGCTAGGGTTACAGAGGATTGGACTCCACTGGTTATGGGGTATGTCTACACTGCAGCTGGGAGGCGTAATTCCCAGCTCAGATTAATACATGCACTAGCTTTGCTTGAGCCAGTAAGCTAAAAATAGCAAGGCAGCTGCTTCTGTGGCCACACTGGTTCTTTTAGTGGGCTATCCCAGGAAGAGCTAACGCACGTACATCTACCCACGCAGGAAATGCCATGTCCCAGCTACAGATCAGACAGACCCGCAGATGCCCAGAGATAATGGGACATAGTGTGACACAGTGCAGTGCATGTCATCTTGATATGCTTAGAGATAGCCAAACTGATATGGGAGTTGCACCTTTCATGCAAGGTAAAAGGGCAGATAAAACTGTGGCTTGAGATTGTGCAAGATGGCAAAGACATTATAGAAAGGGTAGTATATAGACATCCAGCACTGCTCCCGGGTGCTGTGAAAGCTGAATGGCAATGGATGTGTCTAGCGAATCTACAATCTTTGCTGTAATGCTGCATTTCTCTCACCACTGTAACCTCTCCTGCAGATATCTGTGTAGTTGTGTTCTCCCCGTGACAGAAGGGTCACAAGAGCTAGCAATGGTGAAGGAAGCTACCAGAGCCTACCAGGTACAGCTTGCAGGATCAGTGCAGTCGTTTTGCCTACAGCTGAGGCAGGACATAGGGTTATCCAATAATCGGTCTGTTGCAATTTATAACAACGTATAGAAAAGGGCCCATCTCTAAAGCCACTGCACAGATACAAATATGTGGATCCGCATCTGCAGAAATAAATTTTTACCTGACCAAAATCCACCCTCCCTGTTTTAGATTGATCTGTATCTGAATCTGCGCCTGCACATCAGCTGTTTTGGAACCAGCAATCCTCCATCTGTTGAACCCCTGCCACCTCAAATAGCTGATGACCGCCAAACAGCTGATCAGCCCTGCCCACTGCCTAACAGCTGATCAGCCCTGCCCACTGCCTAACAGCTGATCAGCCCTCCCAGCTGCCTCTCCTGCCTAACAGCTGATCAGCCCTCCCAGCTGCCTCTCCTGCCTAACAGCTGATCAGCCCCGCCCTTCCACCTAGCAGCTAATGAGCCCTGCCAGCAGCCTATCAACTGTTCGCTGCACCCCTGGCTGGCAGCTGCTCCAGCCCTGCTCCAGAAGTCAGAGGTCCCAACCTCTGTGACCATCCAACTGCAATCCACAAGAAAAGATCTGCAGATCCTGCAGATATAAAATGGATATTGGCAGATTTGCGAGGCTCTACCCATTTCCTACTACTCTGTTGTTTTTGTTCAAAATACCAGTATGACAAAACCAGCAGGAAAATTCTATCCCTATCACAAACCCATCAGTGGGACTTTCCTCACCCAACCTTCATCCCCCATAAACAATCACTCCCATCATGCTCTACACACCACTTAAGGGTGACAAAGGGGTTGGTTGGGATAGATAATGGTCTTTTTTGTCTCGTACAGAACAGCACTCAGAAGCTAGTGGAGTCTGGCAGGTATGATACCCAGGAGGATTTCACGGTGGTACTACAGCCTTTCTTTCGAAACACCAAGATTCCTCTTCTGCAGGTATGGCCAGAGGTCACTGTCAGTGGCTAAGTCCATGCATCTAATATATCTAGAATATATTAAAGTATCAGGGTTTGCCAGATGTTCTTGAAGGCCTGTTGTTCCCCATAATTAAGGGGTTATCAAACTTTTTTTTCTGGGATCCATTTGAAAATATTTCAGATTGTGACAACCCCTCCTCCCCCCATGGCATGACACCCTTACATCTGCACTGCTGCTGGGGGCGGTGCTGCCTTCAGAGCACCTGGCCAGCAGCTGATACTCTCTGGCCGCCCAGCTCTGAAGGGCTCTGGCTGTCAGCCATGCATGGGGCTGGCAGCCGCAGCCAAGACATGCACGGGGGCTGACAGTTTATGACCCTCCCATAATAACCTCATGACCCCTTGAGGAGTCCCGACCCCCCAGTTTGAGAACCCCTGTTATAATTGTTTTTGGTATATGATGCTGGTGGAATTCCTGAACAATTCCCAATACTTGGTCTTACATAATTTATTTTTATATTAATTACTATTTTAACCTTTGAAAATTGATTTAAAGATTAAATTAAAAAATTAAATTAAAAGATATCTATGTATACTTGTTCAGCAGGGGCAGGCGTTACTATAATAATAATAATAAATACTTTGGGCTCTTATGTAACCCTTCTGCCAGACAGTCGGCAGCAGCAAGGGCCGGGTTCTATATCTAGGGGTCCCTGTCACTGATACAACACTAAACTGGCTCGAGCCCCCACCCAGTCACCTGGGAAATCACACACTATCCCCTGGGCTCCCCAAAGGGCAATACTTCCCCTCTCGCAAGCACAGAGTCTGAGTGTAGAAAGTAAACCTTTTAATAACAGAAGAGAGATAACACAGCACTGGTTTGGGAAGCAGTGCAAACAGAATTCATGGACTCAGTGAGCCAAACCCACCCCAGAGTACGGGTCGTGTCCTTCGCCTCCCCCTTCTTGCCTTCCCCTGTACTGACCATCGTAGCTGCATTGTCCACCTCTTCACTGGGGCTCAGCCAGCCCCCCTCTGCAAGCTCCTGCCAGACGCAGGCTTGACCAGGCCTCCTCCGCTGCTGCCTCCTGCCACCTCCAGGCCTCACTGAGTCCCCGCTCCTCACCATCTGCCAGCACTAGCTGCTCCTGGCGGCTCTCTGTCTACAGGTGCTAACCGGTCCTGGCATCTGCAGGCGCTGACCGCCCCTGGCTCCCGCTGTCTGCTGGTGCTGATCGATCCCACCATCTGCAGGTGCTGCCCACTGCTGGCACATGTCTGGTGATTGTCGGTCAAGGTTTCCCAGTCTAGTGATTCAGCTCTTAGTGAGCTTCAGCTCATGGGAAAACCTTCTACTGACACAGACGCAATGTCCCTGCTCTTAACAAACAAAAGACTCCAAAAGGAATCATTAGTTCTACCATTCAACAGTGGGAGGCAATCATCCACCCATGTCTGATGGTAGCTTTTTACCACAGCTAATCTGACCTCAATAGGAGACTGCTCACCTCTCTCTCTCCCTTTGCACTGCTGAAACATCCGTCCGTCACCCTTTTGGGGCTCTATTTGGGTGAGAGTGAATTTTTTATCAGAACAGTCTAAACACCGATCTGATGCCATTTGTTCATACAATCGAAGGACAACATTTCATTATCCCTGCACTTAACACAAAAGTGACTTGTAAGGATACCAGACACATTGACCATTTCCCATCATGCTCAACACCCAGTGCACTTATGCAATATGCTGAGAACTTAATTGTACTCATGCAAATACAAAGCCCATGCCAATAACGTGTCCCCCCCTTCAGCTGCTGAGCAGGGAGAGTGCCACTCAGACCTTGCTTACACGTATATAGTGCTTTTCATCAGTAGATCTCAAAGCACGTTGCAAGGGAAGTTAGTATTTTTATCCCCATTTAAGGATGGGGAAACTGATTAATCAAGCTGCATACTCAAATACACAGAGTCCTGGCAGAGCCCAAGCATAATTTTTTCAGGCACAGGACAAACTTGTAACACGGGCCTCCTCCCCCACACATACCCATGGGGGTTGCAGCATGGGCTGGGCCCCGGTAAAGTGTATCCTTTCCCCCACTCATGTGGGGGCCCTGAGTCCTGGCAGTTATGTTAGAGCTTTTAAAGCTGTCTGGCAATAACCCTCACTATTAACTAACAACATCATAATCTCTTTCTGACCCATGATCTTACTCTTCTATGCCTGTGCAGAGAGAGGATCTACACAGTAATCGGTACAAAATGTAGTCTTATGCAATCAGCCATTTTCCCCATCTTTGGCAGAAAGAGGGGGTTCCAGTGCCTGACTGGTGAGTTAAGCAAGCTAGTAAATCAAAACTGACACAAACCTTTTCTGAAGCTTGAAAACCATTCATAGATTTTTTTCACATACATCTGCACTTCTGATTTCAGCTGGAACTGGAAGCAGATGTGGTAAAATGCCAAACAGGTGGTGCTGTGATATTAGTGGGCCAGAGGGAACCAGAAAATGCCAGAAATAACTGGTGACAAGTTGCAACAGTTCAGCTTCTTCTAACAAACCTGTTGAGTCTGCAAAATTAGGCTGAAAATCTCACAAAAACATTGGCTTTGATTTCTGATCAGGCCAGCTTTTGTGAAAAGCCCTGCCTGTGGGTTTTGACACTGGCTAGAAACATGGAAATGAAAAATAACAGACACAATTGGTTTCTGAAAAATGTTTAGACCTCAAAAGAATTTTCTTCCAGTTTTGCAAAAAATCATATTTTTTTGGTATTATATCCAAACTGTAAATGGGCTTGACCCAAAATCCTGGCTGCAAACGTGGTGAAAGATTAGATACAGATCCAAAACTTGGCAGCAGGTCCTTACTTCTCTAATGCGCCAACCCAAAATTCTTGATCAAAACAGCCTCAATCCTTGAGGAAGTTCAGCTCTGGATCCAAACTTTGTGGCCTTAGTCCATCTAGTCCAAACTGTTTTACTCACTCCTAAAATCTCATGAGAAAACCAAGCTTTTAAAACTTCCAAACCTAAACAGTTTCATCTATTACCAAATCACAAATAAACTGGAGTTCTGTTCTGAAAAGTGACTGCTTGGGTGTATTCAGTCATATCTGCTAACTTCAGTGAGAAACAACTCTTACTTTTTTTTACCCCGTTAACCCTGCAGAACTGACACAGCTGCAAAAGAGGGAGCTATGAAAGAAGGAGTTTCTTCTTCTGTTCCTTCTTGTGTATCATCAGTGGACTTGTTTACTAATGTCCACTAATCGATACCTGAGGAGCGTAATGTGGTTTGCAGAACCTTATTCCTTGTGGTGATTCTTGAGAAGGAAAAAGCCCAGCTTGACTCTCCGATCCCAGTTGAGTTTGCAGCTGTGGCACTGGAGATCCTAGAGAGACTAAACACAGAACCCAACAATGCCATTTTTGGCGTTACTTCTCAGGGTAGAACAGCATGTTCACACATGTGAACTTTTGGGCGCTTATCCTTTTTTTGGCTGTCCCATCGCTTGTACTTGGTGACCCTGCCTGGTAGTACCCCACTTCATCTCCCCAGATGGCCTGTAAGCCTTCCACATGGGAGTGTATAATGCAAATGCCATACCGCTATTTCCAATAGCCTCTGCTCCAACTTGCTGAACCAAACTAACGAAGTACTAAAGAACTTCTTGCACTCAGATGTCCTTTGCACTTTCCTTTTCAGGATGGGCATGCAGATATCTCTTTTCTTGCACCAGACTGTTTCCATCTGAGTCAGAAATCCCATTCTCAGCTCTCCAGGGCTCTCTGGAACACCATGGTAGGCTTGGCATGGACTTGTGTATATAAGGTTCATCAACCAGAACTGATTCAAAGTGTCTTTAAAATCATCTCCAGTGTGAAATAATTGTTGCATTGGGAGACTGGGGGGCTCAGGGCCACTGTTGAATGGTTCTGGGTCCCATCATCTTTCATTCACCTATTCAAATCTAACTCAGGTCGGTGCTGATTAAAGGTCTCTTCCCTCTGTTGGCCATGAGTTTGGTGGACTCAGCTCACATCCTATTGGAGAGGTGTCCATATTAACAAGAATAAAATCTCATGGCATGCACTAGCTGGCAGTCTTATGAGAGAATTTGAAGACGACTGCATGGACCATGGAGACTGACTGACTTATCCTTTCATCTTCCAGGTTAGGGGGTGGCAGTGTAGGTGACGCTTGCACGGCTGCATCCTCTGCTGTACCTGTTCTGTGGAGAAACAGAGGACAGTAGTCTCCATGGTTGTTGACTCAGAACCTTTGACCTACTCTAAATTCACTTTTAAAATGGGCAGTAGCCAGGAAGATCTCAGATTTTTACCCAGGGACCCTTGCAGTGATGCTCAGCTTTCCTTTCACCCACTGTCACCAAATAAGAAAAGGAAGATTCATCCTCACTGCATGTGGCTTTTTGTGGTTGATGCCATGTTTCAATTGAGACCTAGAACAGACCAGAATAGAGGCCTTAGCTGTGGCATTCAGGTCAAATTCCAGTACAGCTACTTCTGCCTCCCTGAGTTCCCCCAGCAATTTCAAGTGGTTACAGTGTGCATCTTTACTTTCTGTTCTAAACTACTGGCTAGTGTTACTGTGCTCTGTAAGACAGTTGCCATGTTCCACCTAAGAAATGGCTGTGTTTCAATCACAGACAGATCAAGAACTATGCAATTATTCAACTTAAATTTGTAAAGCACCTTTGGATTCTTTGGGTTTAAAATTGCTATAGAAATGTAAGATGAGAGGACACAGCTACAAAACCAATCCCCCCAACCCCGCCCCCGTTTTGTTTTGTCTTTCTTTCTTTCTCTAGCTTCAGCCTCTAGGGGAGAAAACAGACTTCTTTGACCTTATGGCTAACATTACCCTGAGCTGCCCAACTCTGGTAAGTACTGTGCCATTGTGGAAGCCTGGGGTTGGGGTAGATGGATTCATGCTCTTTCCTTGGGAAGGATCCAATATGTTTGGAACAAGTCTGCTAAAATTCTGCTTCTCTGTTAATTGTATGTGAATATTTTCTTGCATGATAGCTGCTTCAGCGTTTTTGGGTCTGTGTCTTACAAAAACAGACTGATAACATGACTGATGTGTCTGTTTAGACCTTTGACCAGATTTTTAAAGATATTTAGGTGCCTAAAGATGCTAATAGGCACCTAGTAGAATTTTCAAAAGGATTCAGAATGGATTTTCCCTTTGAACTCATTAGGAATTAGTGCCTAGATACCCTTGGAAATCCCACTAGGCACCTATTTGCATCTTTAAATGCCTTTAAAAATCCGGCCCCTAGTGACTAATACTGAAGAAGTGCCTGTAGGCTGTACAAATTATTTTTAGTAGCTTCCCCCATTGAGTGTGTGGATCTAGGGAGTTTCATGTGGCCATCAATCTCCAACAGATGTATTTGTCATTCCATACCAATTTAGCGGTTTCTTCTTTTGACAATTGGCAGCTGCTTCTCTTTGTTACCCTCTGCCCTTTTTCTAACTTCTTAAAAACTGGTGAGGTGTAAATTCTGCATATTGTGGTGAGTTTCAGAACTTCAGTGTATTCATGTACTTTTGAGCTTCTATATGACAATAGACAGAGATGCTGATAGTGTCTTCCCTCCTTGTCCTGTACAGCAGTTACCCATCTATGAATTTCTAATGTGCCCATCACCATCATCTGTGTTTGACTCTCTATTACCTACATGAGTTTGAGCCTCCAGTCACTAAATAGGAGTAAAATCCTAGAGAGATTACAAAGATAGCCAATTGTTTGGAACATAACAGGAACTGCTTTAATAGCTGATGCTTCAGAGGAAGATGGAAATACCTCATAACACATTTGGCCAGTTGTGCAATGAGAGAGAGTTTGGAAAATTCTTTCCTGACCTCTGAAGAGATGAGTTTGTCTTGGAGCATTAAAGTTGATGATTATCTTTATCTTACCAAATATAACTACAAATGCTGTGGGTCAAAACTTAAATGCTGTGAGTCAGCCACCAACCAAAGAGAAAAGTTCCTTTTTTTTTTTTTCTTTTTCTAAAGCCAGCTCTGCTTTTTGTCTTCACCCTTGTAAACACTTTTTCAGGGTTTCTAGGATAGTGAATCACCTTGTAATGCCCCACATCAGTGAGAGAGAGACTTAACTGGGTACTTAACTGGGTGTCAGCTCCCTGACACCACCAGTCTTTTGAACACCCAAATAATCTCCTCAGGGACCTGCCAGCCCTTATTTTGCCTTGTAGGTTAACTATAGGTGCACCCCAATCCTTGAGCCCCTTCAAAGCATCTCCTGCAGCGTTGGTCTTTAATCATGGGATACTCGCAGAAATTACCAGGTAAGCTGTCCCCAAAGGAGCAGTGCACACACCAGCTTGTTTGAGTCAACTGAGGATCAGCTCCAATTAAACGTCCCAGCACTGAGATATATTTGTAGTGAAAATAATCATATGTTTATGATCAAAGGCTAAGATTTAAGGGATAGTTAGTATGGCTGAGAATGGAAACAGAAATGGTTACATATCAAACAAAAAGTGTAACACGCTTCTTTGAATCTAAAGTTACTTAAACAGGCTAAACCCTTATCTAACATTCCTTTAGGCGAGATAAACTCTCTCCCAGCATCTTCAGCCAACGTGTCTGAGATCCCCCTAACATGAACGCAAAAAGCACTGTCCTTTTTGCTGTTTCTCCTTGCATTCTTTTTATATTCTTCAAAGCTCATTGTTTGCCACCAGAGATAGGAATTTGTTTGTTTGTTTGTCCCCAGCTCCTTGTTGATTTAGACTCTGGTGTCATTCCATTTCCTTGTTGACTTCCTGTATAAGATGAGCTCCTGTTATATTGGCTTACAATGCTTAATTTACAGAGATAGACAGGTGAAAATACATCCTAACTCCTCTCTGGAAGAAACCTGTTTTTTCTCTTTGGTTGGTGACAGACTTTAAAACACATTTCAGTACATATACACAATTACTTAAATATCCTCTCTACATGCATGATGTGATGATTGAGGATCAGTATGACACAAGCTTTTATTAGAGACTTCACATGATATTTTTCATGGAAAAATACTATGAAAGCAGTGTGCTAAGCATAGTGAGTTTGCCATCCTCCTAAGAGTTGGTGTTACAGAATTGTAGACACTTGGCCAGTTGGCATGAATGGGCTTCTGTGTCAGACCTCTGAGACAGTGGGCTCCACAAACTCACTGTAGCACTGTGGGAGGTGCTTCCTTTTTATCAGATCCAAATTTACTTGATATTAATTTAATAAGGTGACCAGTTACTCTCCTCTTGTGGTAGGAGTGAAAATGAGTGGTGGATTAGTTTTTTCCCTGCATCCTTCACAATCTGACATTCCAAACTCCTTGGAAATTATGATGCCGTCATGAAACAAACTAATGAATTATCAGTGTAGTTCCTAGAGCACAGTTGTCCAGATTATAAATGACTGTTGGCACCTTAACAGAGATGCTGAGAACTTGGACAGACAGCGAAGACTGAGCTCCAGTCTCATCTCTAGAACTGGTCTCTTTGGTTCAGAATTGAGGCCTGGATGGGGGACCCTTGCACTCTTGCTGACTGTTCTGGACCTATTGTGTGGATAAACAGGGTTTTGAAATGAGGCTTCAACAGGGCAAGTCTATACTTTTGGGAAGCTGTTGACACGTGGTCACAGTGGCACTTTCCCTAAGAGGGCAGCTCTGTTGTGAAGGCTTCCCAGTTGCAGTACAGTAACTAAGTTACACTAGAAACTGCTTTTGGGGGTTTCCATCTGTCATTTAGTGTATCTGTTATTACATAAAATGACTTCAGATTCTGATGTTCGAGGGCTCCATCTGTTCTGTCCCTTTGTTTCGCTGTTTCAACACAATTCCAAACACAAATGGGGTGTGTGTTTGTGTGTGTGATTGTCACGTATGTCAGGCAATAGGGACCAAAGGGCCATAGCAAACCATTTATAAACATAATGGGCTAATTTAAAGGATAACAAAAGTCTGCAAATGAAAGGGCAGGGGATTTCTGATCAAATGACACATGTTTCTGATTTAAACTATTCGGAACGACTCTGCTCTTCCAGTCTTTGACCCTGCGCCTTCAGAGCTGGGTTCTGTGTTACAAGTTGAGGAACAATTGTGTGATTCTTATTAGGGAGCAGCAAGCTTTCTGACAGGGATCTTTAATCTACGTGAGTCCATGTTTCCTGGGGTGAAATCACTCAAATCATACAGCTGCAGTGGGAAAAGGGTGAGCCATGCATGCCAGGCTCCTCCCCGCCAAGGCGGTTACAGCTGCCAAGACTTCTCCACTCCCTTTGAAGCACCACGGCTCTGATAGCCTTGAACGCTCTTTGAAGTATCTGATGCATGTGGATGGGATGGAAGGGAGGTGTTAGAATTCATAGCTGGATCTGAATTTCCCAGCTGGTCCTTATCTCAGTAATGTTCTGAACCGAACCCCCCAGTTCTGAATACCCCTACGTTTTAGGGGAGAGTGTATTTTCAAAATCCCGCTCCACACTTTGTAGCTCAGGCTATCTCAAGTTATGTTATCCTTTGGCAGCAGAAAACTTGATCTCACTTGCAGTCTGCTGTGCACTTATTTGCTGCCTGATCTGTATTTCTCTCCCTTTCTCTCCTCCCTCATCAGCACAAACCCTTCCTGGGAACATACAGGAACAGCAACTACACGTACCCTGATCTGGAATCTACTAACAAGCCAATTCAGGTAATTGCCTGTATTGCTTACTGTACATTACACATACCCACACTGATGCAAAATCACTCCTGTCTAGTGGGTGTTCTCACATCATTTGGAATTTGTAAACAGGGTAATTTCTTAACAGGCTTTGAACACACAGGCCCCTCCTGCATCACATCTCCTCCTACGTCAACAGTGTTTAAACTCTTCTTTTTCAAGTGTTGCTTCTTTTTTGTCAAACACAATTGTACCAACCAGTGCAGATTGGGAATAATTTTACTAAAACTGTTCTCAACGTAAGTCATGAGTAACAAATCCAGACAGGGGACGCTACTGTAAGTCAGCTGCTCCAGATGTGCACTGTTCAGAGGAGAGAACCTTGGAATGCAAGGCCTATGTCACTCATTTTAAAGGAGGGTTCATAGCCTCATCAGGCATCCACTAGAGGCAATGCATTTGCATGCACTTGGGCAGCTCTGTCCAGTAGAGGGCAGGGATGATAATATCAGTCAGAAAATTACATATACTTGCAATATGTGTCAGATTCAGATCCACTGGCTCTTAAATGAAGACTTTATATTGCACCATAGCAGAGAAGCTACTGCGGAGGGGTTAACATCATTTGTGCAGAGCTAATTCCATGTAGGAACTGAAGAAATGAGGTGGTAACCTGTGCTTGCCAGGTGGCTGAAGGCATGCAGGCCTCCTAAAATAGCCCTGCAAGTCTGTTGGTGTGAGTCTGGCTGGGGAAGATGACTGTCCACAGCCATATTCTCAGTGGCTAGTTGGGCCTTTTTAATGAGGTCACTTTTGTTGTCTAGCTCCAAGTTAGGCCTCATTTCTAAACAAAATAGTGGGAATATCTATGCTGGGTTACAAAGAACAACAGGTGGCACTAGTGAGTAAGGAAACCACCTCCCCCGCTCCCCCCCCAGCCTCGCCACAGAGCACAGCAACATCCAGGTTGCCTCTAGAAAGCTGAATGGAGAGCTGGAGTGAGGCTTCTGGTTCATGATTCTTACACTGCAAAACTTAACCCAGCTGACCTTTCCTGAACTTTTGTAACACCCTGTAACTGGATTGTAGTCTCTGTGAGCCGCACCACTGTGTTAAAGATCAGGGCAGTTACATTAGTTACATGTTTAAGAAGGATGAATTCAAACTGGAACAGGTTCAGAGACGGGCTAC
>ML675721.1:2804813-2996369 GCA_007922155.1 Mesoclemmys tuberculata | reverse complement strand
GATTCCCTGCAGCTTGAGGTCTTCAAATCTCACTTTTGAGGATTTCAATAACTCAGTCATGGGTTCGGGGTTGTTATAAATGTGTATGGGTAGGGTTTTGTGGCCTGCCTTGTGCAGGAGGTCAGGCTAGATGATCATATTGGTCCCTTCTGACCTATGAGTCTGAGTCTATGAGTCTATTAGACTTGATTTCACCTCCCTCACCCCCACTCCCCACTCTCAAGCGCTTTCACAGCCACTAGTTGACGTGGCCTTTGTCTGGGCAAAGCGTGGACACCTCGGCTCTAATGGGAATTGCTCACTCTAACAATTTCTTCCTCACTGGCACATCCCTGCGTCTCAGAACACAGTCACCAATGTTGAGAGGCAGTATGGGTAGAGAAATGAGCACATGATGGTGACTCAAGCATTCCTAAATTCAGTTCCTGGCTCTGCTACTGAATTTACATACTATGGCAGTAGTTCTCAACCAGGGGTATACATCGCCCTGGGGGTACGCACAGGTCTTCAAGGGAGTATATCAGCTCATCTAGATATTTGCTTAGTTTTATAACAGGCTACAAAAAAACACTCTGGTGAAATCAGTACAAACTAAAAGTTCACAGAGACAATGCCTTGTTTATACTGCTCTATATATTAGACACTGAAATGTAAGTACAATATTTATATTCCGATCATTTTATTTTGTAATTATATGCCAACAATGAGAAAGTAAGCAATTTTGCATTAATAGTGCTCAGTGACACTTTTGTATCTTTGTCTGATTTTGTAAGCAAGTGGTTTTTAAGTGAGGTGAAACTTGGGGTACTCAAGACTCCTGAAAGGGGTACAGTAGTTTGGAAAGGTTGAGAACCACTTTGCTATGTGACCTCTGGCTGACTACCCATCTGTGAAATTTCAGAAACTAACACCTGTTCTTCCTCACTATACTGTAAGCATTAATGAATAGAGTTCACTGGAGAATGAAAATTCCATTTCATATAGATGAGTTCCAGAGGGAACGTATAGAGTGACCAGATAGCAAGTGTGAAAAATCAGGATGGGGTGGGGGACGATAGGCACCTATAGGCAAAAAAAAAAACAAACCCAAATATCAGGACTGCCCCTATAAAATTGGGACATTTGGTCACCCTAATGTCATGGCAACTTTTAAGGTTGCAGAATTTGGTTTCATTCTGCATTGGAATGAAAACAAACCATTTCAAATTTTTTGCAAAAATGATAGGGCACTGGCCTGGGAGACCGGGTTCAATTCACTCATTCAGGCCAGAGTTTTTCATTCTGGACCACTCTCAATCAGGTAGAGCAAGGGTTCAAACCTGGGTCTCCCACTTTCTGCACCATTGCCCAAATTTAAAGGCTATAAAGTGTGGGAAGTTTTTTTTCCTCCTCCCCTCCCCAAAGTAAACTTCATTGAAATCAATTGAAAGCTGGCCTCAACAAAACAGGATATTTGCGTGAAATTTCTTTTTCAAATTTTGTTTCAGTAGGTTTTGGTGAAATTTTATTTCACCAAAATTATTCCAGCCAGCTCAATTAATTTATGTTTGGACAGTGTTTCAGGATGAAAGGCAAGAGCTGTTGAGTGATCAAGCAACTAGCTTGGAACTATTCTTTACTGAATTTTGATTTGTTTGTAATATTGGTTCAGTGTGTTCCAAAGTATATTAACATCTCCTAACCATGTGGCTGTTTGTCTTGTTTAAGAATTGGGGCAGTGACCTGTTATGTCCTGAACAGACTCCATCCAAAAGTGTCCCAACATCAGGTGAGAGGACTTGTTTTTGGGCTGAATCACAGAGAAGAGTCATTATCTGTGATTTTAAAAACAAAATCTTGAAACTGTATCACTGCGCGTGACCAGTGAAAGGAGGAACATAAGTTAGGCGTGCTGGGTCCAGTGCATTACTAGGGCATTCTACTTCGCCCAGCCCAGCACATTCACCAGCACAGCAGCTGCATTCTACATGGACGGACAATAGCGTGGCCTGCTTAACCTAGCTGGGTGTGCCTGATACTCTTGTAGCAAAGCAGCTTTGATCGACCTAGAGGTACCTGTTTGATCAACAGCACAGGTGCATTGTGCCCTGACGTAGCTGCAATGCTTTACATCTGAGCAGTTAATAGGAAACAGAGATCTAGAATTATAGAATGTTAGGACTGGAAGGGACCTGAGGAGGTCATCTAGTCTACCCCTCTGCTCAAAGCAGGACCAAACCCAACTAAACTGTCCCAGCCAGGGCTTTGTCAAGCTGCACCTTAAAAACCTCTAAGGATGGAGATTCCATGACCTCCCTAGGTAACCCATTCAGTACTTCACCACCCTCCTAGTGAAAAAGGTTTTCCTAATATCCAATCTACTCCTCCCCCCACTGCAACTTGAGACCATTGCTCCTAGTTCTGTCATCTACTGCCACTGAAAACAATCTAGTTGCATCCTCCCTGAAATCCCATTTCAGGTAGTTAAAGGCTGCTATCAAATCCCCCCCCCCCTCATTCTTCTCTTCTGAAGACTAAACAAGCCTAGTTCACCCAACCTTTCCTCATAAATCCTATGCTCCAGTCCCCTAATAATGTTTGTTGCCCTCTGCTGGACTCTATCCCGTTTGTCCATATCCTTTCTGTAGTGGGGGCCCAAAACTGTACACAATACTCCAAATGAGGCCTCACCAGCGCTGAATACAGGGGAATAATCACTTCCCTTGATCTGTTGGCAATGTTCCTACTAATGCAATCTAGACTTAATCTAGACTTAAAGCCAATTGAAAACAGAACAGAATAAATATATGCAATTTTAAATCTATCTAACCTATTTCCAGTTTTTCTAAGGTGACATGAAAGGCAGTGTTAAGCTCTGTTTACTTTTCTGTTGCTCAAGCACCTCGTATGGAGTAAGCCAGAAGGCAGAAATGAATTGCAAGAGCTTGTTCTTCAGGCTAGTTGATGACTGAGTTTGTGTTGAACCCTGGTGCCCACTCCCCCTGAAGTCAGTAAAGATTTTGCCATTGTCTGCAATGGAAGCAAAATGAGGCCCTTAATCTAGGATAAGATTTTTCCAGTGATCAGTGGTAACCCTGCTTTTTCTTTGTTCTCTTGTCTAGTACATAAGCTACGGCCGATAGACATCAGAGTCGTAGCAGCGCTTGGAGATTCCTTGACTGTGAGTACTGATGCTTCCCCTGAGGCTAGAATGGGAAGGGCAGTTCTGGTCTCCCTGATGTTGTGCTGTCAGACACCATCAGATGGAGAGCAAATTGCTGGGTCCATTTACAACAGCAACATCTTAGAGTTATGAGTGACTCTGGCCATTGTGAAACTGAGGAATGACTAGCCCAGACTAAAGCTAGAGGTGAGAGCCAATTCTGCCAGGTGCAGAGCTGCCTCAACTCCCATTGACTTCAGTAGGAGTCAAGAGGACAGAGCAACTCAAAGGATCAGGCTCATACTGCAGACAAGGTTGTACATGCGTCACTCCTTTGAGAGCTCTGTCAATCCATTTCAGTCTTGACCTATAGTAACCCTTGCTACTCCGATGCTGGGCCTTGACCTTTTTTCAAAGGACCTCAGTCCTGGCCTGCAGCACTCCATGCCATTCCAGCCCCAGGCCCCTGAACAGTGACCTGCTTGCATTTTCCCAGGAAATCTTTTTGTTACTTTTATTCTCTTGATTATGTGCAATGTTTCAGAGAGTTCTAGCTGCAGTGGTCACGGGGGCTGATGTTTTTGGGGCATGATAGCAACAGCCTGAGTGTGACTTGTTTATTTCTTCCCCTCCAGTGACATCCTTTGGCAATGCTCATTTTCACTTTTCCTGCTGCCATCTCTAGCTGCCGTTGCATTTGTCTGCAGTATCGCCAGGATTTGTGTTAATGAATTCAGTGCTAGTGAATTACTAATGGAGATGTCTCTTACTCCTCTACTGACTTACTCAAAACTAAAGCATGCTGGGAATTTTCCATCAAAATGATTTTTGATGGAAAATGTGGTTCTTCTGAGGAAAATGACAATTGTATTGAATTTTTTGGTTTCCGTCAGGAAAAGAAAAAAATTTTAAAAAATGTGATTCACATTAACTTACATCCCCCTGAGCTACTACAGTGCCTTATGGAATCGTAGTTCTGGAGCCATTTGTCCATATTCTCACCTATGGGCTTACTCCCCAGCTGGGCTACATCTCCCATGGTGCACCACAGTCGCCTTCTGGCTGAGCTACCACAGTGCATCATGGGAATCTCATGACCACGGTACATAATGGGAGGTACAGTCCTGCCAGGGAATTTGGTGCTTAGGGGACAATGGGGGCACAAGGCATCCAAGAATAGCTCCCATGAGCCACTGCAGCAGCTCAGATGGATGTAGAATAATGCTGAACTGACCCAAAACAAAATGTTTTAACATTTCAAAATGAATTTTTCTGAAGTTTTTGTGGCACAAAAAGATTAGATATTTTGACTTGTCTTTCTGATTTGGGACTAAACCAAATGTCAACATATACGAATTTCCCATGGGACAGAAATTCTGGTTTTTCAGCCAATTTTACTCAGTACGTTTCAATTGACCTTTTTAATGACCCATTCCATAGAAGCAGCGTGGGCCAGTAGAGCTCAGCCCACCGGAAGGCAAAGCCATTCCTGCTTCATGCAACATCCTCTGCCTGTCATCTTGCCATTTCATAAATGATTCTTCCTGTCGTTACAGACTGCTGTAGGAGCCCAAACAACCAGTCTGAATGACCTGCAAACAGCCTGGAGAGGACTTTCCTGGAGGTAAAACACACAGCATTTCTGGGTAGGAGTGTGCACAGGAGAGAATGGGACTTTGCCTGGAATGAGTACGTGTGTGCGTGTGCTGCAGTGCGCATGGGGATGGGCTGCTTGTGGATGAGCATGGCTGTGCATGTAAACGTGTGAATGACAGATGTAGAGGCATTTTTCTACAATCCAAGTAACAGAATCCCTGAAATCGGGTTGGCAGGCATCAGTGCAATCCATGCACCTTGGACAGCTGCTCACAATACAGTAGATACAAGCGAGGTTAGATTGAGCAGCTCTGATGGGGCTGTGTGTGGCATGCCTTGTTATGACCGGCAGCATCAGAATGACTGGCAGGGAAAATAAGTGCCCTGTCGTGCTCTCTTGGTAGCCTACAGGACTGTGCCTATAATGCCTTAGCTGCAGCCCTGCTTGACTTGATCTGAAATCTCCCTTTCGAGCCTGTCCCTGAATTCACCCTTGGCCCGTGGTTGATCCCCTTATTCCTAGTTGAGTCTTTTTTGTTTTTCCCCCTGAGCTGGTCCAGCAGCAACCTACAGTGACCATACGACAGAAGGTAAGAGCTGACAGTGTGAGCCTGCTGACTGATTTGATTCGGCTCTCTTCCCCTGTAGCATTGGAGGTGATGGAGCCCTGGAGACTCACACCACTTTACCCAGTGAGTATGTTGAAAATCACCCAAGTGGGGAAAGGAAAGGGCAATCTGTGCTCCACGACTGGGCCAGGCACATGCTGAAAGTTTGTGCTGGCTTCCCACCTTCCTTAGACATGGCATAGGATGCATATCTGTTGGGGATCGAAGCAATTTATTCAAACCCCAGGGGAACATTGGGGAGAACTCCTCTGCTAAAAGTCTGGGTCAGTTCCTCCATTGGACAGGTCTGGATGGGGCTGTAACATCAGCTCAGCTGAACTAATGAGGGGCAGATAAAAGTAGGAAAGGACTGAAGTGACACAAGTCCAAGGCTCTTCCTTTATTTCTCTCTGTAGCCTCCAGTGACAAGGTGGAAGCCGTGAGCTACTGATGGGCTACAGAGCAATTGGTGGTCTATGGGGTGCTGGGTGGTCACATGGTGATGGTTCATACTTATTTCCAGCTGCTAACTTGTTCTGAAAGAAGCTAATAGTACATTATATACTTACTGAGAACTAGTAGTATTCCATGTAAGCAATTGTTGTAGTTGCCATGGGGATTACAAATGGATGGGGAAGTGGTTCTTATGACCATGAATTGGTGGGAGGTTGGTCCTTGACAAGTCCTCTGTTAACATGTGATCCATGCTCTGGAACAGTTTGACAGTGCCTGACAGTGTGTAGGATTTTATTTCAGTCCTCTTATATCCATGTGCCATGGTCAGCACTGGTTTTAAAGAAAAATGGGAATCTGTTTTATACTGTGTGAAGTATTGTAAATGTCCTGCTAACTATAAAGAGGCTTCAAACGCCACCTACCACATTATAGCCACAGTAACAATAATATTATATACCACCTTCCAGCTGAGGATCTGAATGAATTCTACAATCATTAATTAAAGAATTAATTAAACCTCTGTGAGAGAGGTGTCATTACTTCCACAGTGTAGATGGAGAAACCGAGGCACAGACAAGTCCAGTGCCCAAAATCACAGTGAAAGTGTCTTGACCTTTAGTCCCACGCCTCAACCACTCGGCTCTGTAGCAAGTTGTGCTGACCCTTGCTCACAGTGCACCAGGTGATCAGAATGTCTTCTCCTGTCTTTAAGATATTCTGAAAAAGTTCAACCCAGAACTCTTCGGCTTCTCCACTGGCACCATAAAGGAAACAGCCGGGTTCAACTCAGCAGTGGGAGGAGCCAAAGCAAAGTAAGCATAATCGCAGCCAATCCTAGTCTGGGAGACCGTGGGGTGAGGCTCTGGTAGACTGGCAGGTGAAGACTGAACTGCTTCCCAAGGCTGAGGTCGCTCTTGAGTTAATATTAATTGTCAAGCCAGTTGCTCTTTAATGGCTGAGCCTATCTATTTATACTGTGCATATCTCTGTGGCATACTAGTCTTTCTTCTGAATATTTGGGGAGTGTGTGTTTGTGATTTCTTCTACACGGGAGAGATCTCATCTTTTTGCTAGACCTTATCCTATATCTCCTGAGTCCAAGACCAGTGCTTTAACCACAAGACACTCCTTATTCCCACAGTGCATTGTCCCATAAGCCTTTTACATGTAGGTCACTGGTTCAATGTCAGACCAGGGCTCTAAAGACCTGAAAGCCATTGCCAGCTGTTCAGTGACGTCTGGGCAAAGAGATGGTGTGTCTCAATCCAGGGCTCAGTGCACAAGAACCCACTGCCACCATAATTAGCATTGAAAGCTCTCCTGGCTGGCAGCACTAGTAGAGCAGCAGAGGATCGAATGTGCTATAGCGCACGAATTCCCCTCTCCTTCCCTTCTGAATGACTCCTTCAGAGCCAGACAGGAAAACGTGCAGGCAGCCTTTATTATCGCTGCACCCCATCCATGGATACAAAGAGGACTGCAGTCTCCAGGACTGTGGATCCAGCACCTTTCAGCAGCACTGAATTCACTTAAAAGCGAGTTGCACGTTAGCTAGCAAAGCTCATGAGGCAGTGAAATACCTTGTTGTCTCTAAGAGCAGGTTAGGGGTTGAACGTTTTCCTCCACACAATCCATTTGAACCAGTCCTTCAAGAAGAACTTCTCAACTGCCCTGCTGCTTGACAGCCGTGCGGGCTGGCTCCCTTGCAGCTCAGATTATCCACCTGTGCAGCTGCTGCCTTGCAGAGTTTCCCTTTGATTGTTCTCATACGTGATCCATCGCTTTCCCTGCATGGCCCTGCTGCTCCTGAAGTTCCATAAAATGAGGAGGGGAGAGCAAGGAGGAGGAACTGCAGCTTCCCAAGTTGGGTTCATTCTGCTCATCATTTCAGATCAAGGATATGAACGTGCTTCTTTCCTCTCTCCACAGCAATATGTCAACCCAGGCACGTGAACTGGTGGAGCTAATGAGAGGCAGCTCGGTAAGTGCCTAGCTTCTCTTACCCATCTAGAATCCATGTAGCATGTTTAGGTAGTGGGGAGAGGGATTGGAAAAAGGATCAAGGCATTTGTGACTGGTGTCTCGGAAATGTTCGTTTCAAGGTGCTTGTGCAGAAGGTGGCTCAAGGAGACTGTTATTTAGTTATCTATATTAACCTTGATCAGGCCTGGGTTCCCATTTCACTAGGTGCTGAACAAACAAGTAGGAAGATACAGTCCCTGCCCTGTAGAGCTAAAAATGTAATTTAAGGCAAGGTGAAATGAATAAGTGTAACAAAGAATAAGGATGGATGGTGGGCCAGGGCTAGAGAGGTGAGCAATGGACATCACTTCATGGTTCTGAACCATTGAAAAGTTGGAGTGAGGAAGATGGGACAATACACAGGTAGGTTGGAGAAAGGGAAGGGACTGGGAGACCAGTATGAATGGTGGTCAGAGGATTGGAATGGGGGAGGGAGAGGAGAGGAGAAAGGACAGAGGCAAAGATGAAAGCAGATGGCCTGGTGAGATTGTGGAGACAAAACCAAGTGAATTAAAACTGGCAGCAGCAGTGGACCAAGTGTCTCATGTAAAGGGATAGGTGGGTCTGCCGCTCACCCCTGGAGTCCCTGCCCCAAGGAGGTTGCAGTGGTGCTTTGCTGGTGAGGGAATGGCTGTAGCCTCCTCAGTAGGTCAGCCTGTCTGAAGCTATGGCCTTGGCCAGATGAGGGGGAGGGGGAATCCTGATGATGTCGCAGGTTTTCAGGAGATGTGAGGTGACCTGCTGCTTACTCCAGAATGGCCTGACATTCCTGGTCCAATGTGGGCTGGGAAGGGGACTGAAGGGCTCCCTGGCTTTTATCAAAGCCATAAGTGCTGCTCTTTCTGGTGTGTGTGAGAGAAGACACCTGGTCACCCTCCTCAAGGTGTTGGTGGAGTCCAGCTGGGATGATGGGTGCTTGGGAGAGTGGGAGTGCCCAGTGCTCCCTGACCCCTGCTGGATGATGGGTAGGAGTATTGAAAAGGCAGGGCTCTCCAAAGCATGTATCCCTGTGTAGCCATGCACTGGACAGATGCCTGGGGCTGACGTTACAGCTAGTTATTCTGCATTATTAATTTTTTGGCAGGGTGCAGGAAAAAAGAGTCTGTCTCTGACAGGAAAAACTGGCATTTGAGTAAAAGACTAAATTGCTCTTTGGTTTAGCAGAGCATGTTTCTTTTCCTTCACCCCTTTAAAAACAGGGTGGGCAAAGGAGAAGGAATGAGTTGAGAATTCAGCCCTGTGGTGATTCCCAGGCCCTTCCTCTATTTGTGGGATAGATTCACAGGCATTAGTTATGTAAACTCTCTGCCCTAAAAATAGATGGCTTCCATTCCTTTCTTTGTACTACATGTTACAGAATGTTTTCCACTGAGTTCCAGCTCTCAGCAGCCCCTATTGTTGGCTGGTGGTGACGTGGATTTAGCAGCTGCCCTGATGAGCCCAGTGAAGTCACCAGCCTCCTAGACTCTTCTGTTTTAGTCCAAATGTCTATCCCCCAGGGCATGCCTCTCTCCTTTTCAGCATTCCTCCTAGTACTCACTCAGCTGGCAGGGATTCCCAGTGACTCACATTCCACTGAAGCAGCATTAATGCATCATTGTCTAATCTTTTCCCCTCCCCTGCTTACTGCGACACTGCACCCAGCATTCGGCCCTACCCCATAGATCTCTCCACCCCTGCTTCCAAAATCCATTTGGAACTGCGGTCTCCCACTAAACAGAACATTGTACAGCAGCGACCCTGACAACCTACTAGGCAGCTGCTAATTCCCTTTTCTGAAGGGAATTTCATAACAAAAGCCAGGATGTACTCCATACTACCTCCCTGCGCTGCCTCCCTCCATCCCCCATTTCTCCCCAGGCACACACACAGTTTCCTGACTTCACTTCTCCCATTGTTAATTCAGAAAGGCTCATTTTCATTGCTTTGACACTCTTGATATACTGCATTTAACTATATTTGTAAATGTTGCCTCCACATCCCTAACCAATTTTGAGCTGTTAGAACATTGCACTCTATTCTTTTTATGTGTCACTAGAAAATTAACTTCAAGGAGGACTGGAAACTGATCACTCTCTTCATTGGAGGCAATGACCTGTGTCATTACTGCTTGGACAGGGTATGTATCTAGGAACTGGGCACATAGCCGGGGGTGCTTGGCAGATGAACAAAGTTCATTTCCCCTTTGTCAGACAGCCAATACCCTTGTACCTAAAAAAGCAATGAGAACTAGTTTATTTCATATCTCCCTTATCTGAAATGAGTATGCTATTTTACAGTGTGATATTGTAGCTCTAGTCAGATCTTCCTTAATAGGAGTCATTATTTAAGAGCTAAAGATCTATCCAGCACTATACAACACACAAAAGAAGATACAGTCCCTGCCTTGAGGAGATTGCAATCGAAATAGACCAAACAATCCAAATGTGATATGCCCCGTGTATTCTTACTGAGAGATTGAAATGTCATCATATTCTGGAAAGTGACTCCATAAAAATGCCAGAAGGGGGTTCTGTGTTTCTGGCCTCTCTCAGTTAGGGTTGCTACCCCTCTAGGATTGTCCTGGTTTAATTTCCAGGGCTGGCAGTTAGGAAAACAAATCTGTTTGTAAATGGCACACACTTGGTCTGGAGTCAATAAAACACATTAAACATGATTTATTCAGTCATTCTTCAGAGTAGAAATGCACCTTAAAAGAACGCTGTCTAAAATTGTTATAAAACAAGATGGTTTAGATTGGGATTAAAGGAATGTATTGGTCACATGGAAATGCCACAATTACTAGACAAGCTGCACATATGTCACAATAGAAACAGAACTCAGTAGCTATCTGCTCAGAAAATACAGGCTTGCTTTATTGGAGCTAAAAAGGAACATTTGATCAGTAGCAGAAAATCTATCCTCTTGCAGGCCTCACTAGGCCCTAGAGGTTATAGAATGGACCCATTGGTTTTTTTCAGCTATGGTTTCTTGCACACTGGAGAAATGACTGATCTAATTTTCCTTTTATACAGGAGACCTATTCAGTAGAAAATTATGTAAAACATCTTCAGGATGCTCTTGATATTCTTTACAAGGAGGTAAGATTTTAAGATACTCTAGTAGGCTGAATTCTTGGCAATCACACTTAGATACTTCTCACATCTGACAGTGTCCAAGATCATGTTTCATTCAAGGCCTTCCTCCAAATAGCTAGAGTAGTAATGTTAACACTGACTAATCCGATGACCTTGCTAGGTAATGGGCAGGAAAGTGCTGGGCTGCTGTTTTGAGAAAACTATTGCATAGGGTTCCCTGCTATGGCCATTTGGTACCAGGCGTCATTTCCCCCATGTGGATGGCATGAGCTGGAAAAAAAAATAGAGTGAACAAAAATCTTCCATCAAATTATGGACTACATAGCTCAGTTCAATTTAGGAGATGTTTTCTAAGCAGTCAAACTTCCCTGTATGTTGGATAGTGCCTCCTGCGTCTCTACAGAAAAAAAGCAGAAGAGCAGAGGAAGAACTGACTGTTCTTGATTTTCACACTTCAGTGGGGGCAGGGGGCGGGAAGGATACAAAACCACTGCAAAAGCTGAACAATGTAATCATGGGCCCTATGCATGCTGAAATCATGCAGGTTCAGAACTTTCTACAGAGTCCTCCTCTTGCCTACTCCTCACTTTGGCATTTTGCTCCAGAATCTAAATCATTCTTTTAGGTTTTTTTAAAAATTGCATTTCTAGCCCTTGTGGCTGTGAAAATAACCCTAAGAGGATGAAAGAAGAGGAAGGATGGTCAATGGTTAGGGCACTAGCCTAGGACTTGGGAGACCTGGGTTCAATTTCCTGCTCCATCCCAGGCTTCTTGTGTGACCTTGGGCAAGTCCCATACCCTCGTGCCTCAGTTTCCCATCTGTAAAATGAGGATAATAGCACTGTCCTGCCTCATAGTGCAGTGGGGACTTCTGAGGATACTTTAAAGATTGAAGTGATCAGATACTATGGTCAGGGAACCATGTAAGTACCAAAAGATGTATCATTATTTGTTTAAGGGTATATATGTTCCCTGAAAAATATTTTGACTTAAAGGCAGGGCACGCCTACACAGGCATATAATGCATTCACATACATAGGCACACTGATCCCTACACAGGCCGTCATGCATGCACCTATAACCCTATATTCTCATGCACACATGTGCCCACACATAATGTTGCAGCGTCTAATGGATAGCATCAGAACTGACTGTAACACAGTGGCTCTGCTACTAAGAGCAAGAGGTGAACATATGCCACAGCTGTATCATTCCAGAGGGTGGGGGGTTCCAAGACAACACTAATTAGCTACTTAATCTTTCGGCTAACTCCCATGAGACTAGTCAAGTCGCTGTAGCTAGCCATGCAAGACTAGCCACATTCTTCTTCATCAACACGAGGCTGAAACTTTGCCTTCTGAATCTGCTATAGGCTTAATGCTTCGGAGTCAGTGGGTCTGGACTGGAACACCTACTGCTAGCAGTGATGCACAATGCCGTGTTGGCAAGTCCCAAGGACAGCTTCTGAATACCACAGCCAATGGGTTAATAGCATCAATGAACCATATATAGGGCCGGATTGTGTTCCTATTTACATCTTTTTTACATGGGTATAATTCCTTGGATTTCAGCAGAATGACTCCTGAGTTACAGTGCTGTAAATGAGAGCAGGATCCAGCTTGTCACTTTGTCCCTTAGCACCAGCCCTGGCCAGGCAGGAGATGAGTGATAGCTTCAGTCCCACTATGCCTGGAGCACTGCGCTGTGTGGGGTCTTGGTGGAAATGCATGTCAGTGCACTGAGCGTTTCTTCTCTGGGCTTACTCCAATTTACCTTATAAATTTTATGTTAAAATGGTTTTCTCCATCTAGTCCCCAAGAGAAACTGGTTCACATCATAAATCTGGTACCACTGGGCAATAGCCCAAGGTTAGCATAGGAAGTAGTGTTGCTGGTCAGGATGGACACAGGCAGGAGTGCTGCGAGTCAAGACTCGGTTGTATTGGCTTGAGACTTACGTAGATTCTGTTTGTATTCCAGTTTGTATCTGAGACCGATATTTGTTTCCTGAGAATTTCTGCTCCCCCCTCCTCTCTCCAACCCCACCATCCCACTTTCTTGCCTTCTCCAGATCACAAATTCACGTTCTTTTGCAGTGAAACCAAGTACACAGCACAGCCCCACTTATTCTGATTGCTAAACAAAGTGTGCAAGCCTCCATTTACTCTAGACCAAACAGAAATGCTCCAGTGGGTGAGGCTGCATTTCAGCTAACTCCTAGCGGCAGCCAGTGAGTTTGTTGATTCATATTCACTGTACATCTTCCTCCCTCCTATACACTGCCCTTGTATGCCACTAATTACTCTGAGTGCAGAATATACTCACTCTTTCCTATGAGTAGCCTCCCTATACTGTTCTGTAATTGTGTCATGCTGTGTGCATTAATGCATCTGCTTTCTTTGAACCCTGCAGCTCCCTCGAGCCTTTGTCAACATGGTGGAGATAATGGAGATCGCTGGACTGCGTCAGATAGAAAGGGAAGCTTCGGGGTGTGCCATTCCAGGGACGTAAGTGCACAAATCAAATATCCATCTCTACTGGATGCTATTTTTAGGAATAATCAATATCACTGTGTGATGAGGTCCTGGGGATGCAACCTGGACTGTGAGAATCTGGGCTGCCTTTCACACTGTGATGCTGTTGGCAAGCTACAAACCTCTGACAGGCACCATACTTACACAGCCATCCGCAGGCAGGAACACACCAAACTGAGTTACATGAATGATCTCCCAGGAACTCATGAACTCTGTGAAGTGGGGGATCAGGCATTGGTCAAGCAGCCTCTGTTACCAGATTTGCCCGTTACTTTGAGGTATGCTTATTTATTAGGGTTACCTTCCTGGAGGGGGTGTGTGATTCTATTAATGAGCTGCTTGTGTTACTTGTGTGTTCATATGGCTACAAGTCCCCTCCCAAGGAGCTATCCTGCAAGACCTAAGGTTTTCAGGGCTGGGTTCCTCCAGCCCCAGATTCAGATAAACCCCCCACAGATACACACAACCATTCCAGATTAACTGAGTGCGTCTGAGCAGACCAGGCTATCAGCACTCTCAGCTGACCCCTTATTTGTCCCTGAACCCAGCAGGCTGGGTGACACAGCACTGTCAGCTGTCACCCTTATGTGCCCGTTGCATTGCACCAGAATGTAGCACACTTATGAGCAGGCTGGGTCCAAACAGCACTTTTCAGCTGTCACCTTTATGTGCCCCTGGACTCCGTAGGCTAGACAGAGCAGAACTTCTTAGCTGTCTCCTTTATATACCTCTTTGGAACACAATTGTTCTAGCAGTAACCCCCTTGATAAGTAAACGCCATAGGATTTTGGGCAGTCCAGGGATCTTTGGCTTAGGTAAAGGAAGCATTGGTGCAGAGCAAGAGAGGGAAGCCAAGAACACAAAGAAGTAAATGCATTTGGAGAGAGAGAGAAACTGGCAACCAGCTTGATTATAATAGTTAGTTTATTGCCAGGTGTATAAAACTTATGATACTAAAATTCATGCTTTACAAAGAGAGAAAAACAATCTAACACTTACAATAGAACAAAATTACAGTAGGGGTATTGGAGAAGGCTAGCCCAGGTTTGATTACAAAAGTAGAAAGTTATACCTGGATTAAAGAGAGAGAGAATTGGAGAAAGGTTTGGGGGTGGGGGGAATCTCACCACTCCTTGCAGCTCAGAAGTTCCCAGGAGACAGGCTGTTCAGCTTAGGGTCAGGAGCACTTGAGAGAGAGGCAAAGCCCACAACAGGATCAGTCAGGAAAGGAGGAAGCATGCAGCATTTGGGTCCAGACATCAGAACCCGGTGTTTGAACTGGGGTAGGGGTTTTTTGTAGAACCAAGTTTTGTTTATGGGTAAAGGTATCAATGAAGTACCCCAGAGTGGTTTTCTTTATGCTGGACAATAGGAGCTGATCACTCCCAGTTATGGTCAATGTTCCTTGAGTGAGCTCACAATTCAATCAGGCAGATTCAGTGTTTTGCATATCAATAACTAGAATGGTCTGATAACTGCCGACCTGGATGGGTGTAGGTGTGAGTTCATTTACATCAGGAGCAGAGATCTCCCATCATGCAGTGCGTCCCTGCTTTGACAATCCCAGAGTCCACTGCAGTCCCTGCTTTAGATTTTGATTCCCCATTCTTCATGCTAATTCTTGTTCCATCTTCGATGTAGATGAGGCTCCTCTTCTCCATTCAATGTGCTAATCGAGATGCCTCTTTTTATATCTTCTATGTAGATGAGGCATGGGGAGTTGTCTTAATCCTATCACACTTGTTTGAAGGGTTTTAGGTGTGTCTCCCACTGCCTTTTCATTGCTTTTGTTTCTGGTTCAAGCGGAGGCTGGGGGAGGGGGCATTCAGATGAGCGAGAGAGAGAGTAAGGGTTTTGCGCCCTGGTTCCCCAAGAACACAGAGCTGCCAGGTAACACCTCTGCTGCATACGTGCTCTTTCTGAGAAGTCTCTTGCTAGAGGACTCTTTACTTGATGGGTGTTGATGAGCCATATATTGACTTTAGCAAAGCTTTTCATACAGTCTCCCACAGTATTCTTGCCAGCAAGTTAAAGTAGTATGGGTTGGATGAATGGACCATAAGATGGGAGTGATCAATGGCTTGATGTCTAGTTGGCAGCCGGTAACAAGCAAAGTGCCTCAGGGGTCTGTCCTGTGGCCAGTTTTTTTGTTCAACATCTTCATTAATGATCTGGAGAATGGAGTGGATTGCACCCTCGGCAAGTTTGCAGATGACACTAAACTGAAGGGATCGGTAAATACGTAGGAGAGTAGAGAGAGGATACAGAATAACCTAGACAAATTAGAGGATTGGGCCAAAAGAAATGTGATGAAGTTCAACAAGGACAAGTGCAGAGTCCTGCACTTAGGATGAAGAATCCCATGCACTACTACAGACTGGGGATGGACTGGCTAGGCAGCAGTTTTGCAGAAAAGCACCTGGAGGTTACAGTGGATAAGAAGATGGATGTGGATAAGAAGATGGATGTGAGTCAAGAAGGCTAATTGCATATTGGGCTGCATTAGTAGGAACATTGCCAGCAGATTGAGGGAAGCGATTATTCTCGCTTGGTGAGGCCTCATTTGGAGTACTGCATCCGTTTTGGGTCCTCCACTACAGGAAGGATGTGGACAAATTTGGAGATAGTCCAGTGGAGGGCAACAAAAATGATTAGGGGGCTGGAGCACATGACTTATTAGGAGAAGTGGAGGGAATTAGGCTGGTTTAGTCTGCAGAAGAGAAGAATGAGGGGGGATTTGATAACGGCCTTCAACTACCTGAAGGGGGGGTTCCAGGAAGGATTGAGCTAGGCTGTTCTCAGTGGTGGCAAATGACAGAACAAGGTGCAATGCTCATAAGTTGAAGTGGGGGAGATCTAGGTTGGCTATTAGGAAAAAGTTTTCTACTGGGAGGGTGGTGAAGCACTGGAATGGGTTACCTAGGGAGTTGGTTGAATCTCCATCCTTAGCAGTTTTTAAGGCCTGGCTTGACAAAGCCCTGGCTGGGATGATTTAGAGGAGGCTGTTTCTGTTTCGAGCAGGGGGTTGGACTAGATGACCTTCTGGGGTCCCTTCCAACCCTAATCTTCTATGATTCTACCACTCTCTGGCTATCCATGGCTACTCCATTGTTGTACCTGAAAAGCTGGTTGTGGCTGTTCCCAACCTCACAACATATTTCAATGACACATACAGGAATGCTTCATAACTTCACATACAATAATAGTATGTACAGTCCAACAGGATAGTAATGTTCAACAGATCAAGACTTTTTAAATGATACCTCACAAGGCATGTATTGTACCAAACGTATCATCATTATATGACCTTGGTGAACATCAGGGTTCCAGGGTGCTACTTTGAGGTACGGAGTGCCACATACAGGTATTAGTAAGGCAACTATGCAGGCTTAACAGCATCCAACCTGTTGGATGCTATTGAACCTAAGAAGGATGATACAATAGTCATAATGATGATATTGAATCCAATTTTTCCCTTACTTACATGGATGCAACTTCCATTGATTTCAGCAAAAGTTGCATCCATTTAAATGGGGACAGCATTGGGATTACTAAATTCTGGTTTGTTCAACTGTCAAGTTAGTGTTGGGCTGAAGCTGCAGAGAATGAAACTGGATCTGATTGTCACCAACATCCAGGAACATTTGGAACTGGAGTTCTGGCTCTGTTCCATCTCTATATAAAGTCTTATTTTGACAGAAACTAGATCCTCAGTCCAGCAAAGCACGTAAATCACAATGTTCCTGACCTTAAGCATGTGAGCAGGTCCAGTGGTGTCAGTAGAACTTCTGTGCTTCAAGTTAAGCATGTGCTTTGCTGGCTCAGGGCCCTGTGGAGCAAGTTTGCCTATGACAGTTTTATTCCTTCAGAAACACTTTATCTAACCAGGGATGCCTGAATCCCTACTCAGCTTCATGCCTCACCCGGCTGGTAGGACCAACAACTATAGTGCAAGCCCCAGAACTCAAGTCTTTGCAGGGAAGTAAATGAGGAGCTGCCTTTCAAATCAAAAAGAGCTTATCAAAATCTTATCAAAAAGAAGATTGAAGGGTGACTTGATATATAAGTGTAAGCGGGGGAATGGGCCCGCTATTGTGGGGAACTTTTCTTGCTTATGTACTACCCCGGTAGAGTTGGCTAGCAAAAGGATCTGAGTCCCTGCTGCCACTCTTGTTACCCAAAGGCCCACCTGACCTCAAGGGCTCCCCTCCCACTCTCCTGTATGGCAGGGTCCCTGTAACCCCAACAAGGCTGGGCCCAGGATTCCTGGGGCTCAACACCCAATCTTGCCATGGTCTCTTAGGGCAGGGGCTAGGGTGTCCCCACTCCAGGGTACTAACTCTACACTGGGCATTTCCCTGACCCACTGATCCTTGCATACAGTGCAAAGCAATACAATGTATTACACAAACAGCAATCAAAAATCAAATAAAAAATAAGAAAAGGGGAGAAAGGTTAAAGGAAACACCCAACACTGCCCCCTGGCACAGGGGCACCACAAACAGCATCTCTGGGTATCAGGGGGTTCACAGTCTGTGTCACATGTCGCAGGCTCACTGTCCAGGCCCTGGCCATGCTGCAGGGATGCAGAGTCAGCCGCTTGCTCTGGCAGTAGCCACATACTCCCAGGGTCCCCTCGCTCTCCCCAGCTGCTCACCGCACCCAGCTCCAGAGGGCTCCAGCCCCAGCTCCTGCTCGGCTCAGTGCAGCTGTGCTCAGCTCTGTGTTGCTGGGCTCTCTGGGGTGCCCCTCTGGCTCTGCTGCTGTGGGTCAGCTCAGCTCAACTCAGCTTTCTGTACTCCTCACTGGCTTCCCAACTGCTGGCTGCTTTGTCCTTCGCTCGGCCCTGCCCTGCCAGGCAGGCCTGAGTTAGCCTCTCTCCACTGGCCCTGGGGCTGTGTTTGCTTCAGGGTCCTGCTTCCTCCAGAGATGCCAACCAAAAAGACCCACTAAGTTTCATTAAGGGGCTAATAAACCCCTTACATGGGGAGAAAATACCTGGTACTGAAGTGCCCTTTAATCTAATGGAGAAAGGCATAACAAGGACCAGTGGCTGGTGCAGTCAGTCAGGTGAGCGTGCTGGTGTGAGTTCCCCTCTGGATGCCGTCTCAGCTTCTGCAGCTAGCTGAATCGGCAGACCTTGTTAGCACTGCCCGTGAATAGCCGCAGACTTCAATGGCGAAGGCACTTGGCCAGGTTTATTGTGAAGTGAAGCACGGTGCTAGCACCCCATTGGACCTACAGGTACACTAGGACATGTAGGCTCATTACAATGGACTGGCTCCGTTAAAAGTGGGAGTTTCCATTATCCCCTAGGTGAGACAAAGATCCCCCTGCTAGGGCCCTCGTCTTATACCCTAATACAAACGAGTTTCAACTTGCATCTCTGATGCGAGCCATTGTTCCATACCTTGCCTCCAAATCAAGCATAACATCTTCATCCATCCTCCTGTTTTTACTATTTCAAGGTCGGGGTGTCTCTGTACTATCTTTCATGATTGTGTTCATGCACTACTAAACCTTGGGGAGAGCTTGTACTGGCTCCCTGTATTGTACTGCTGTTTGGGGAGTACTTGGACTGTCTCCCAGGATTGTGTTTCTGCAGTTACCATGTATCGGGGGAGTTGTGGAATGCTAATACTTTAACAATACTGTATTTCTGCTACTGCTTCTTAAAAATGCCAATATGTTAACAGTGCTCTGTTTCTGTCAAGTTCCTGTATCACTCAGTGAACTTGTAAGCAGGCAAGCAGTTGCAGTTTCCTAAAGCTTGACTTTGGTTCAGGACTCAGATCTTGCACCAAACTCAATATTTTGAAGTCTTTCTCTTACTACTACAGCTGGAAACTGAAACCAGACAAATTCAGATTAGGAATTAGGCACTAATTAACTGTGCGGGTGATTAACTGCAGGGAAAAACCCATCAAGGTAAGTGGTAGAGTCTCCATCACTTAATGTCATCATGGATGCTTTCCTGGAAGATATGTTTTAGTCGAACACAAGTTATTGGGTTGAATACAGGGATAACTTGGTGAAATTTACTGGCCTGTGATATACAGGAAGTCAGATTAGATGATATAATGGTCCTTTCTGATCTTACTCTAAGGATCTATGGAATCCTGCATTCAAACCTTTTTTTTTAGCTTTTTAAAGTCTAACATACATGGTCTGCTACTGCTATGTCATGTTAAGCAGTTTGGACCTGATTTTCGAAAGAGCTGAGCACCTGCAACTGCTATTGCCTTCAAGTGGAAGTTGTGGGTGTTCAGCACCTCTGTAAACAGATGATTCATTGGGGGGAGGGGTTCCTAAAGCTTTTCTATCCACCTTGAAACTGGTCTGGTGATTTAGCTTCTCCATTTAATATCTTAAGCCAGCTTGATCGTCTTTGAACTAAACCATGTTGTTAACAAATACAGACAGTCTTGGGTTGGGGTTGATTTTGGTGGGTTTTTTTTTCTTTCAAGGAGTGTCTGCCCATGTTTCTTAAACCCCCAGGAAAGCTCTCCTGAACTACAAGAAATGAAAAGAATTAACAGAGATTTTCAGGTAACACCTGGATTCTATTTTCTTAATTGTTCATTTGTGCCTCCATCTCCCCTTTTTGTCATTTCTCTTATCTTCCCCATAGAACTCTAGCATATTTTAAGAGGTGATGGTGAAAGACACCATTCTGACGTATGTGTAGAGAGAAAACCCAGCTACTGTCTGGGCAGTGGTGGTGCAAATTTCCCCATGCTTCCCTATCATTGTATTTCAATGTAGAAAGACCATGGCCCTTTTGCTTGGACTGCCAACAATGGCTAATTATTGCCAGTTGTGGTGTGTATTTTGGGTTATGTATATTATTAAC
This sequence comes from Mesoclemmys tuberculata, assembly GCA_007922155.1. Lineage (NCBI taxonomy): Eukaryota > Metazoa > Chordata > Testudines > Chelidae > Mesoclemmys > Mesoclemmys tuberculata. The sequence goes on along the minus strand of ML675721.1, from coordinate 2,976,082 downwards.
TGAACCAAGATCTATTCAGATTTCACACAGGCCTCCACTTAGCTATTAGATGAGAGGAATTGTCAGTTGTTATGAAAATAGGAATCACCATATCAGATCAGACCCAGGTTCCAACTAGTCCAGTATCATGTCTCCAACAATGGGGACAGTATCAGATGCTTCTGAGGAAAGTGAACAAATCCCCGTACTGAACAATTATTAAATAACCACCCATAGGGGAAAGTTCTCCCTTACCCCAGGAAAGGGGTAAAATATGGTTGATATGTGACTGGAAGCATGAGGATTTGTAACCATAAACTATTGTCCTATATAACATAATAATGGATATTCTCACTTTCCATATAAGCATCTATGGCCAAAATGTTCAGAAGTGATTATTGATTTTGGGTGCCCCAAATTTTGGGTGCCCAAACTGACAACTTTATAGGGCCTGATTTTTTTTTTTAAAAATACTGAGCATCCACCCTCTGAAAAACAGGTATATTTAAGATGTGTCAGTTGAGGCACCTAGAATCACCAGTCACTTTTGAAAATGTTGGCCCTATTCCTTGTTTAGAATCCTAAGCTTCAGACCTCATTGATGTCATATGGCACTGAGTTGCACAAGTTAACGTGTGCATTGTGTCTATTTTATACACACACACACACACACACAATTTCCTTTTATTCACTTTAAATGTGCATAGATAAATTATTGTAATCTATTCACACTCTCTTTCTTTGGAAGTCTCTCCACACATTTCACTCGTTTTCTTGGCCATTTTCTGTAGCCTTTTATGCTATCTAGGCTGAAGTTATACTAAAGAACTAGAGAAGTGGAAGGCTCATATTTTATTATCCTTGTTCAATGGGGAACATAAATCTTGCAAATGACCTTTTCTGTTTTGCAACTTGCTATCTCACACAGATCTACAGCATGTTGATGGCCAGCAGTGGTCGCTATGCACAGCGTGAGGATTTTACTGTTGTGGTGCAGCCATTTTTCCGAAATACCTTCTTCCCGCTAGACAGCGTGAGTCATGTTTTATTACCTACAGCTTTAAGGCCAACATCAAGATTTATTTTGAACCTTAACATGTGTGGGGCAGGGAACATGTCTTCTTTTATGTTTGCACAGTTGTTAGCGTATTATAGGCACTGCAAAAAAAAAAAGAAAAGATGAAAGTAGGAAAAGGAGTATTTCTTGTGAATCTGCTGGAGACATCAGGTGACTTCAGAAAATATGTGAGTTGGGAATGCACTCATTGAAACCTCTGTAAAAAGCCATAGACAAGCTCTCCTCCCATTCTCTAGCACTTGCATTTTGCATGTAGTTGTAGTTAGAAATGCAAAAATTCAACATGAAACTTGGCCAGACCCAACCAGTTTTGCATAGTATCTACCCTTCTGCCATCTCCCTACAGATCTCCAGCACATTTTAAGAAGTGAATTTGGACTCTGCTGAAAGGTGCTATATTGACACTTGGAGACCAAAGACCAGCTACCATATTGGCAATAGTAGGGCAAACTTGCCTCACAAAACCTTTGTGCTTCAACTGCATTGACCCACAGTCTTGGGAATTCACCTGAAAAGCAACCCAAATTTGTCTGAAAGGATTAAGAACCTGAAGCCAAGCTTCAAAAATTCAACAAACAATAATTAACCACATTCTTTCAAACCTGAACTTCATTCAGGATTTGGGTTCATACCACAGCAACTGGTGTCCCTATGAGATCCTCAGTAGTTACATAGTTCAACCACAGGTTCCAAGGTGTGATGCATAAATTACTGGATGAAATTCAGAAGGCTATGTTATGCACCATGTTATGTTATGACTAGATCTTTGGCTCTCGAGATGCTGTCCATAGGCTGCAATGAGGTGGCACTCCAGGCTGGTTTATAGTAACAGAAAAAGAATGCATTATCTCCACAATTATTAGAATCATGAAGTTAGTTTGCCAAGTATTTTTGGCTTTTAAATGTGATATGTTGGGTCTCAAATCTGAGGAACCACTGGGTCATTTATCATAAAGAGCCCTTCTGGCTTTAAAATCTATGGATGTTATGCAAATAAGCACTGCCTCTTGATTAATTGAAATTGTAGATGCTGCTTTATATTGAATAATCATGTGGGCTATTGGCCCTCAGAGGTGGAATCAAGATGTGGGTTTGACCCAACAGCAGGAGGAAAGAAGCCCAAGGAGGCTGAAATAGCAGTCTTCTTCAAAAGATGGGAAGGATCCTTTGAAGCTTGGGTGAATTCTGACTTTTTTTGAATTGCAGAATGGGAAGCCAGACCTGAGTTTCTTTTCCATGGATTGCTTCCATTTCACTGAGCGAGGCTATGCTGAGATGGCTGCAGCTCTCTGGAATAATATGGTAAGAGGCCATAGAACAGATCCATATATATTTTGTGGTATAGCAAGGGCAGAGGGCACTGGGAAAGTTCTAGAAGGGTGCTATGTAAGTGCTAGAATGATCTGGGCTTTATTCCCTGTAGACTAGCTAAAGGGTAATTAGGGTCAGCTGACACCAATTAAGGCCCCACCCAGGTGCCTGATAAAAACCCTCTACTCCTGAGAGGCAGGGTGGGAGTTGAAGGAGTAGGTGTGTGGTGAGCAGAGGAGTGTGTGGAATTGTGAAGCAGAACAGAATGGAGTACAGCGGTGTGTGGGAGAGAGGTGGAGTCCTGAGGAACATACTAGGCTCAGGAAGCCAGAAAGATAGAGGGGGGAAAGTAGCCTAGGGGAAAAGCTTGCAACTGGAAGCAAGGTGCCAGCAGAACTTAGCTGCTACTCAGAGGGCCCCTGGACTGGGACCCGGAGGAGCGGGCAGGCCCAGGTCCCTACCCCCCTCCCTGGGAAGACGAGGTAACTGGCAAAACCCTGGCCCACTACGAGAGGCAAAAGTGCGAGACCCAGTAGGGAGAAGCCGGCCGTTTGCCACACGTGGTGTCAGAAGAGGGATTTATCGCACAGTGGGCTTAAACCAGGGCGATTTTAGCCCATCCCACTCCCAAAATGGAGGACATGGTAAAGGTCTTGATACAAGCCACGGCTGCCCAGCAGGAAGCTACCTGGGTCCAGGCTGCTGCCCAGCAGGAGGCTGCACGATTGCAGCAAGAGACCAATCACCTGCTGATGAGCCAAGCTGCCCAGTATCGGGCCCTCCTTCAGGAGGTGGTAGGCCAATTGAAGCCCTGATAGAACAAGGTTGCAGCCAAGGCAAGGCATAGACCATCCGGGCCAGCAACTGCCTGCAGAAGATGACGCCAGATGATGATATAGAAGCATACCTCCTGGCCTTTGAAAGAACAGCCATGCGGGAAACCTGGCCCCAAGATCAGTGGGCCAGCATCCTCGCCCCTTTCCTAAGAGGAGAGGCCCAGAAGGCCTATTATGATGTGGCAGCGGAAGTTGCTGAAGACTACCCCCAGTTGAAGGTGGAAATCCTAGCCAGATCTGGAGTGACGGTAGCTGTGCAAGCCCGAAGATTCCATGAGTGGCGGTACAGCGAGGGTAAAGCACCAGTTGTTTGATCTGATCCATCTGACCCGGAAGTGGCTGCGCCCTGAGGACCTCAGCACCAAGAAGATGTTGGTGCTCCTGGTGATGGACTGGTATACAAGGAGTCTACTGTCGGACCTCCATGCTTGGGTTGGACAGAATGACCCCTCCACCTACGATGAGTTGGTCGCCCTGGTTGAGAGACAGCTGGCAGCCCGAGAGCTGGCCCCGACCCTCCGGGAAAAGACATGGTGGATGCGGAAGCCAGACCCCAAACCCAGTTCCTGGACTGCTGGGGGACCCAGGAGAATGGGAACCGAGCCCAAGGACATTGAGAGGTGGCCTGACATTGGGAAAGGTTCAGGGAACTCAGGAAGCAAGGACATGGGGGGACGACCAGCTAGCCCAAGGTACCGCTGCTATGAATATGGGGAACTGGGGCATATAGCAGCCCGGTGCCCCAACAGGGAGGAGCCCATGCAATGCAGTCTAGGGGATTATGGGGGCTGCTGTGGTCTCCTCGGTTTGGTAGGGGTTGTAACAGCCCCCCATGGATATACAAGGCCAGTAAAAATGAATGGCATCGACACCATGGCCCTAGTAGATTCGGGAAGTGCAGTGACACTGGTCTCTGGGAAATTGGTAAGGCGAGACCAGCTGACCCAGGCCAAGCGCACAGGGGTGACCTGTGTACACGGGACAGTAAATCTCTACCCCTTAATCCCAGTACAAATCGAGATACAGGGGAATACCACCCGGGAGATGGCAGGGGTGGTCCCAAGGCTCCCCTACCCGGTCTTGATTGGTAGAGATTTTCCAGGGTTCAAGAATCTACTCCCACCCATGGAGCTTGGGCTGGGCAGCAAACCCCAGGCAAAGACCGAGGTACAGGCAACCAGCTTCTCCTGTTTTTGCTGAATTCGCCCAAGAACTATTCTCAGACCCCGGAAATCCCGGTGGGAAAGGAGGGCAGATAAAAGATTAGGCACTCAGATACTGGCTGGGCACCAGAAAGCAGCCTTGGTTGGTAGGCGAACCCGTTTGGGTGGCCAGGAGACCACTCAAACTAGTGAAGACCCAGGGGCGGTACTGAGCACTAGTAGGAGCAACCCCGGAGATGAAAATGAGGTTGGGCCCATAGAAGTAGGCCAGATAGGTCCCCTACGGGTAAATTTTGGGCAAGACGAGGCCATGGACCCAATATATACAAATGTGAGGGAGGAGGTAGCAGAAATAGATGGCGTGCCCGTGGAGGGCAAAACCAAGGGCCCAGGCCCATACTATATCCTGAGATGCGACCTGCTGTACTGGGTGGCACAAATACAGGGGGAGGAGGTGGAACAACTCTTGGTGCCACAGAAACACATCAAGGCAGTATTGGAGCTGGCTCATAGTCATTTGTTCGGGGGACACTTAAGAGCAGATAAGACCCTGGACCGAATTCTGAGAAGGTTCTACTGGCCAGGAATACGGGTGGAGGTCCAGCAATACTGCCTTTCCTGCCCGGAGTGCCAATTGCACAGCCCTCGGCCTCACTTATGAGCCCTGTTAGTACCCCTGCCCATTATTGAAGTTCCCTTCGAAAGGATCGCCATGGATCTGGTGGGGCCACTAGAACGATCGGCATGTGGCCATCGAAGTGTGCTCATCATCGTGGACTATGCCACCCGGTATCCTGAAGCCATTCCACTAAGAAACCCCACGTCCAAGGCAATCGCAAAGGAACTCCTCCAGGTCTTCGCCAGGGTGGGCATCCCCAAGGAGATCTTGACAGATCAAGGGACCCCCTTTATGTCCAAGTTAATGAAAGATTTTTGTACCTTGCTGCGCATCCAGGCCCTGAGGACCTCAGTGTATCATCCACAAACGGACGGCCTGGTCGAGAGGTTTAATCGCACCCTCAAGAGCATGGTCCGGAAGGTAGTGGCACAGGATGGGAAAGATTGGGATGCTCTATTACCCTACCTCATGTTTGCAATACGGGAGGTTCCTCAGGCATCCACGGGTTTCTCCCCCTTCGAGCTATTATATGGTTGCCATCCATGGGGTATATTGGATATAGCCAAAGAGGACTGGGAGGAACAGCTCAATACAGGGAAGAATGTCATCGAGCACATGGCACAGATGCAGGAACGAATAGCCTGGGTGACTCCCATAGTGCGGGAACACCTGGAGAAAGCCCAGAAGGCCCAGCGAACGTACTAAAACCAACGGGCCAAGGCACAGAGGTTTCAACCAGAAGAGTGAGTGATGGTGCTGGTGCCAACAGCAGAAAGCAAGCTCCTGGCCAGCTGGCAAGGACCATACAAAGTCATAGAAGCAGTTGGAGATGCAAACTATAAGGTGAGGCAACCAGACGGCCAAAAGCCAGTACAACTATACCATATTAACCTGCTGAAGCCCTGGTGGGACCAGGAGATGTACCTGGTCACCTGAGAAGCAACCCCCCAGATGGGCGGCTCACAGGGGGAGGTGAGAATATCCCCGGAACTAACCCCAGAACAGCGGACAGAAGTTATTGATATGATCCAGCGACACCAGGACGTGGTTTCCAAGCAGCCTGGTCATACAACGGCGGTCCACCATCACATCATCACCAACCCTGGGGCACGAGTAACGATAAAACCATACCGGATACCAGAGGCCAAGAGGGAGGAAATTAGGACAGAAGTACGAAGGATGTTGGAACTTGGAGTAATTGAAGAGTCCCACAGCCAGTGGTCCAGCCCCATCGTCCTAGTCCCGAAGCCTGACGGTACCCTGCGATTCTGTAATGACCTCAGGAAGTTGAATGAGGTATCTAAATTTGATGCCTACCCGATACCATGTATCGACGAGTTAGTGGACCAGTTAGGGAAGGCTCGATACCTTACCACCCTGGACCTGACCAAAGGCTACTGGCAAATCCCCCTAGCTGAAGAAGCCAAGGAAAAGACCGCCTTCTCCACACCTGATGGCCTATTTCAGTATACCATCCTTCCCTTCGGACACTATGGGGTCCCACTGCAACATTCCAAAGGCTGATGGACTACCTACTGAGACCCTACGCCAGGTATGCAGCTGCCTACCTTGATGACGAGGTCATCCATAGCCCCGACTGGGAAACGCACCTGGGGAAAGTAGAGGCAGTGCTCAACACCTTCCGAAAAGCTGGCCTCACTGCAAACCCCTCGAAGTGTGCAATAGGGCTAGCCGAGGCCAAATACCTGGGATATGTAGTAGGGAGAGGTCTAGTAAAGCCCCAGTGGAACAAGGTAGAGGCCATCCAAGCCTGGCCCCGACCAGTCTGCAAGAAACAGGTCAGGGCATTCTTAGGGATCATGGGGTATTATAGGAGATTCATCCCCCACTTTGCCACTAGAGCAGGACCCTTGACCGACTTGATAAAAGCCCGAGGCCTGGATATGGTGAAGTGGAGTGAGGCAGCCGAGAAAGCATTTGTGGATTTAAGGACAGCTCTTCGTAGCCACCCAGTACTTATAGCTCCAGATTTTGAGAAAGAGTTCATCCTCCAAAGAGATGCCTCAGAGATGGGGCTAGGTGCTGTCCTGGCACAGATAATAGATGGTGAGGAGCACCCCATCCTATATCTCAGCAGGAGACTCCTCCCTAGAGAGAAGAGGTATGCGGTGGTTGAAAAAGAGTGCCTGGCAGTTAAATGGGCCATGAAACACTCAGATACTATCTACTGGGGAGGAAATTCACCCTGGTGACACTACAATGGATGCACACTAACAAGGAGAAGAATGCCAGAGTGACCCGATGGTTCCTCTTTCTGCAGCCTTTTCACTTCCGGGTACAGCATAGGGCCGGAAGCCAACATGGCAACGCTGATGCCCTTTCGCGCCAGCACTGCCTCACGTCCCAAGTAGCCAAACCCCATGGTGTTGAGCAGGGGGGTGGGATGTGTGGTATAGCAAGGGCAGAGGGCACTGGGAAAGTTCTAGAAGGGCACTATGTAAATGCTAGAATAATCCGGGCTTTATTCCCTGTAGACTAGCTAAAGGGTAATTAGGGTCAGCTGAAACCAATTAAGGCCCCACCCAGGTGCCTGATAAAAACCCTCTACTCCTGAGAGGCAGGGTGGGAGTTGAAGGAGTAGGTGTGTGGTGAGCAGAGGAGTGTGTGGAGATTGTGAAGAAGAACAGAATGGAGTACAGTGGTGTGTGGAGTCGTGGAGAAGAACAGTACAGAGTACAGCGGTGTGTGGGAGAGAGGTGGAGTCCTGAGGAAGGTACTAAGCTCAGGAAGCCAGAAAGACAGAGGGGGGGAAAATAGCCCAGGGGAAAAGCCTGAAGCTGCAAGTAAGGTGCCAGCAGCACTTAGCTACTACTCAGAGGGCCCCTGGGCTGGGACCCAGAGGAGCGGGCGGGCCCAGGTCCCTACCCCCCTCCCTGGAAAGACGGGGTAACTGGAGATGCTCTGGCCCACTAAGAGAGGCAAAAGTGTGAGACCCACTAGGGAGAAGCCGGCCGTTTGCCACAATTTACAGAGGTACCCTGAAGATGCCTGTGAGAAGATGCTCTGATACTACATGGAGAAGTGTGATATAAATGGATAGATCAATAAGAAGGGAAGTGTTTAACTTTGTTAATGACCAGGACCCTCTTCTGCCTTTCCTGACCTGCAATCCTTGGCAATTGCCTGGGATAAAGCCACCTCATCCTAGTAGGTGATCCTTCTTCACTTTTCCAGAGGAAAATGAGAGATCCTTACACTCCTGTTGATATGCCCTGAAGGAAACCGTCTTCCTAGTTGGGCAACCAGGGTTCGTTAAAGTAACATAGGTAACAACTGGGTTCTGTATATCTGCTAAGATTCTGTTTGTCTTTAACATGATTCCTTTCTTAATGAATCTGAACAAAACCTCTTTAGCATTCCAGCAGCCTGAGACCTGCTTTCTGTAAAGATATGAACGTGCTCCACCACACATTGCAGAGTTTATGCTCCAGCATCCTAGATACTGTCTGCTGCTATCCTGCTAGTCACTACTTCCTGCCACTGTGGAAGTTCAGAGTTCACTTCCCTGCACCACAGGGCATTCACCCATAGGGGATACGCAGGGGGTATTTCTTCTTCTACCCTCCATTAGAGTTTTGCTGGGGGGTCTGGCAGATTTAGAATTCTGCCGGAGTCCTGTCAGTAGACGCTGTAGAGGGAATGTGCTGAATCAGTATGTTCCCAGCTGCCCATCCCATCTGGGCCAGTGCTGTTCCCCATGGGCCCTGTGATGGAAAGAAGGCTGTGGACCCTTTGTGCCATCACAGTGTCCCTCCCCCATCCGGAACACTTTGTGCCTGCAGGAGTCCTGCTAGGATGTTCATGCCAGAGGAAGCAGGGATAAATTGGGGATGAATCTAGGCTATTCCCTTTCAATAAAATGAAGTTGAACTTGGTTACATAATAAGTAGCTGTGCAGAAGCCTCTAGATGAAGGTAATAAATTGAGCTTGTATGTTTGCTGCCATGCGGAAAACCCGTCGTTAGGGGGCATTCATAATTCCCACTGCCCCATGTTCATTACCAAACATGATTGTCCTTTACTCCACACCACCAGGGCTTCTCATTCCGCCCAGCTGCTACCCGTCTCCTCCATGTAAATACAAGTATTGGAGCAAACCTTCCATGGGGGACAATGAGGTCTTATTTCTTTAAAAAACTGATTTGGGGGCCAGATCCTCAGCTACTTTGAATCAGTTCCCCAATGTCAACAAAGCTTTGTGGCTTGGTGCCAGCTGCAAATCTAACTCTTTGGTGTCTAACACTGGGGGTTGTTCCTCTAACCCGTCCCTCCTCTCCAGTCTGTGTCTGTGTACAGAGAGGCAGTGTGTGACTCTTGTAAGAGTGTATTGTTTTTCTGTTCTGCTTTGCTCTGCCCTGTCCTGTTCTCTGAAAGAGCTCAGCACACGGCAGGCTTGTGGCCAGATGAGAGGAGTTCTCCTCAGTATACATAAAGGGCCAGATTGTGTCTAGCCATCGTGTAGGTATGCCGGAATGGGGCGGGCACAAGGAGCCCATTCCCTGTCCCTTGCGTTCTCTGTCCCTCCTGCTCTGCACAAGGGCCAAACACAGTCCCAGTTCCCCAGTCATGGGAGAAATGCACAGGGTACTCCTCCTTCTTCACAAGGAGATGTAGGAGCCATTGTCCTAGCTCCCCTCACCTCCCCCAGCTGGCCAGTGGCATGGCAGACAGCAGGCTGCTATTCAGAGGGTTAGCTCACTGTGTGCACCTCCCTGCATGCTGAGGAACTCAGTGGGAAGTGTGCCTCTCCCTCTCAGAGCGCATCTGTAACACAGGCTGGGTCTTGGGGACGCACTCAGGCTCCCGTTTAGCAGGCTGGAGTTCCCATTTCGCATTGAGTTACAAGTGGGATATGAATGAAGTGATCCGCTTGCTGCAGATCTCTGCTTGTGATCAGCCCTTATTCCTGACTCCAGGCCAAATTCCTTCCCATCCTGGCACAGGAAGTACCAGGTGCACAGATAACCAGAGGACCGTAGACAGAACAGCCCAGCACACACATCATATAGGTTACAGGGTCCTTCCCCTCACCCCCCCCAGGATGCTTGCTGCTCTCCCCTAAGGTACAGCAAAAATAAACTATGCTCACATCACAGCATGCACCAGTAGGCAGGCCAGAGAGTTTAGACTCTTGTGTGATGTTGGCCTTTACACAGCAGCACAATTCCATGAGTCAGCAAATCTTTGACTTCCATTGGTTTGCTTCACATCATCTCTGCAGGTTTTCTCCCCTACGGTGCTTTTTAACACATAAGGCACCATCTTCTATATCTCACATGTTCCTTGGCTCATCTCTTTCATGTTTCCTTCAATTTCTACTTTTCCTTTTTTACAAGACCATAGAACAAGGAAGAACTCCCAGCATTAGCATAAGTGAATCTCATTACTGGAGGCCCTTTTCCTGTCTCCTCTCTGGGGTTATGATATTATGCCTGTCTAACTTTGGTACTTTCTTCCCTTCCCCCCTTCTCATCACTTGAGGTCTGTAGAGGCAGAAGTAGATAGTTAAATGGGGTTGCATGCTCACCCCATGCTGATTTTTATTCTCTCCAAAAACTGCTTCAAGATAAAGTTCAGACTCTTGCTATGGACCAAAACCTGCAATCATTACTTAGACAAAATTCCCGGTGTATTCCTTGTATGAATGAGGATTGCAGAGATTAATATATTCCATGCCACCACTATCACCTGGGTATCTGAGAACTTTCCAGTAGTGCCTTAAATGAGGCAATTGCCATCTGCTATCTATGGTTCATTCCCCCTCATCCTCTGCCTAGGGAGGTAATTGCATCTGCAGTGAAGTGTTTTGTTTTCGTAGAGCACTCTGTATTTATGGCAGAGAAGGCAACATCAAAGAAGCATGCTTTCCACTTGGAGCGGAAGGTGGTGAGGCTTGTGCTGGTCTGTTGTTCCTGGGGAGTTTGTTCCCCAGATAGGATATCAGTTCTCAAGCCTTTTGGTCCTTGACTTCCAAAATGGCTGAAAAATTGTCCTGTGACCCATCACATCCAGAACCCCTTGCAGGTGCAAAGGAGTGTGTGATATGATAGAATAGTGTAACCCGCCCAAATTAGGAGAGCTTTGGAAGAAAACATCACTGGTAAGTTTGTGGTTCCTCTCTCCTCCTTCAGCTGGAGCCAGTTGGTCGAAAGCAGAGCTACAATAACTTCACCCGTGATAGATCGAAACTCAAGTGTCCAACCTCAGTAAGTAAACACCACACTGTATAGCCTCACCCTTGGGGCACCCTTTGTTTTCACTTTCCTTCTTGCCAGCAATATCATTCAAGCTTGTTAAAAGATTGCATTCTTTTGTGGGTTTGAAATAGCACAAAGTTTCTCTTGCTTTGCGACAAAAAAACGGAAGTTTTCAGGAAGGTCTGCTCACTGGGATTTAGTGAAAAAATGCATCATTGCCCCAGTGAGAATCTCTCATTTCAACCAGTTTAATTTTTTTGCATTTGGTTATCTGCAATAAATGGGTTCAGCAGCAATGCCAAAGCTCCTGTGATATGAAATGTATCAAAAAGGAACACTGGGGAGGAAGGGGGCGGGAAATCAGGTCATGACTTATAAATCTGTTGGCCTAGGGGAGCTTTCACAACAGACAGAATGCAGAAATGGTCAATATTATTGCTAAAGAAATAACTGTCCTGTCCTGTCTCCATAGGGGTGGGTGACATAGACTGAATGCTGATCAGAAATGTTCGGTGGCCAGTAAAATCCTCTCTCCTTCCTCTGTAGGAGAATCCCTTTCTTTTCACATCCAGAAACAGTGGATTGCAAACTACAGCTCCAGCAGTGGGAGCAGGTGTACCATCAGTGCCTTACTGGGCTGTGATTTTGGCAGCAGTAACTGGAGTCCTGGCAAGTTCTGTACTCACTGGGGTTTTGATGGCACGAAGACTCAAGAAACATCAGACTGAGAGTGCCACAGCAAAAGAAGTGAAAATAACTGTTCTGTAAACCAGATGCTTGTGAGGAACTGACATCTGCCTCCACTGGGACTGGGGTGATGGGGAGAGCAAGGGGAAGAGCAGCTTTTGATATCTAACTTGCCCATTTAAAAATAGAAGTATAGGCAGTGGCCAGTGATTCTCTCCCCAGTCACCTTGATCATAGAGGACAGTACAACATTTGCTTTACCTGGCAGTGTGTGCTGCACATTAGCCATGCCTAGGAAGTAAACACATTTCTTAACCCATGATGTCTTCCTCCTTCTGGATGCACTAATTCTCTGTATGATGAAAATTGCCCAGGATGCCAGTTCTGAGAAATGAGAAAACTATCCATGTAGGCCATAACCTTATTAAGTGCATGCCCACCTGTTTTTTGGAGGAGGGTGGTGGGAGGGATGCTGGGTAGAAGATAATGACTGGGGATCATTGTTATGGACTATTAACCATTCCCCCTAAAAAGGTAAGAAAAGCAAAAGAAAAGTAGTAATATCATTTGTTGGAGTCGAGTGAGGACTGTAAGTGAATACAAGACTCAGTATTAAGAAAAAAGAACTTTTATTTTTAGACTGCTCTCGAAGCTTGTTATTGGCAGTAGGGTTTGTGTGTCGCCTTGCTAGGAATTTCAGCTTTATTGAGACCCCTTTATCTCGCTTCAAAGTAGGAAGTGTCCATGTCCATTTGAGACACAGAACAGAAGTGGCTGTGCCTCCCTTGAATGAAACACACAAAAGTTGTAAGCGATCAATCAGTTCCGCATCACCCCCTATCCTCACGCTTGGTCACCAATGGTCTGTCTTGTCCATTATCTCATCTCTGTCAGGGTTTATTGTGTTCAGCAGAGAGAAGCAACCCCCAGCCCCAACCCACAATGCAGGTAACAAGCTGGGCACTGTACCATCCCTGAGGGAAGCTTTCTTCCTGTCCACTGTTAATGGTGAGCTTCTGCCCTCTCACCACTAGATGATGTCCCTGTAGGTCAGGACTGAATCACATCAGGAAGGGGGGGGTAGGGTAAGTAGAAATATGAGTCTTTGCAGAATGTTTCACCAGTGCTGAGTATTTCAAAGTAATTCTCAAAACCAGTCTCTGCTCTGTGCCGATTCACATCTCCAAAAAGGATAGATAACTCTACAACACCAGTAAATGCTACTAGGGATTGCAGTTTCTCAGACCAGACTCTCTCCCCTTCCCATAGCTGTATGTCTAGATCAGTGGTTCCTCAACCTGCAGTCCAATCAGCTGCAGCCCATGTGACATCCTCAGGGCCATACAGGTAGTATATATATTGGGTGGATGTGGCCCACGTAACACATACAGAGCTGCATCAGCAGCCTACAATGGAAAATACGTTGAGAACCACTGGTCTAAATGTATCTATCTTGGGGTTTCATACTGCCGCCCATCGCCGTAGTATCTGACCACCTGGGCAAGGGCCCTCATTCATGACTTATCTTCTGAGAGGAGCAGCACAGATGAAAGGAGGAACAAAGCTGGCTCATAGGGCTGAAACAGCTCCCATCTGGCAACCCAGGCAGCCGCCCCAGCTACAGCAGTCCAGACTCCCAGTAGTGCCCAGCACTATAGGAATGCTCCCAGCCTGCTCTCCATCTGTTGGGGCATACAGGAGCATGAGAGGGACAACAGAAATTGGCTTACATGGGCCCCCTACTGTTCTTTGGGGGGAGAGGGCGGATTTCCCCATCCTCTTGCAGCTCCTACATAGCTCCTGTCCACTGCCACAATGGTGTATAACGGCTAGATCAGGGCCAAAATGGGGCTCTTAATTTCTGTTTGGTAGAAATATCTTCTTGCAGATTTCCCATGTGGACTGAAACAAATGCAGAGCTCCACTGACATCTAAAAAAACCAAAGCTCATGAGGTTTGCAGCTGTTTCATGTGCAAAATTGTGTCACTGAAAATATGAATGCAGAGCAGTCTCTCTCGGTGCTTGTTAAGCGGATGTAACATTAAACTGGAATGAATGACACCACTGCCTTCTATTGGATAAAACATGTGATCTGCTCACATGTTTATCAGTTGGTGATAATTTCACCCTCTGCTGGCTGGAGGCCTGAAAAGCCATTAGACACATCTGTCCCTAAACAACCCAGGATAATACCCATCCCCTCAGGAAGACAGCTTAGCTCCCGCTCAGACTAATAGGGATGATGTAATGCAATTTACTCAACAATTGTGAGGCAGTATGGTTCAATGGTTAGGCCACCAGGTTGGCAGTCCAGAGACCTGGCTTCTGTTTCCACATTAGAAACATAGAAACATAGAAACATAGGTCAGAAGGGACCAATATGATCATCTAGTCTGACCTCCTGCACAAGGCAGGCCACAAAACCCTACCCATACACATTTATAACAACCCCGAACCCATGACTGAGTTATTGAAATCCTCAAAAGTGAGATTCGAAGACCTCAAGCTGCAGGGAATAAACCAGCAAGCGACGCATGCCCCATGCTGCAGAGGAAGGCGAAAAACCTCCGTGGCCCCTGCCAATCTGCCCCGGAGGAAAATTCCTTCCCGACCCCAAATATGGCGATCAGCTAAACCCTGAGCATGTGGGCAAGACTCACCAGCCAGCACCCAAAAGAGAATTCTCTGCAGTAACTCAGTTCCCATCCCATCTAACATTCCCACAGACCATTGAGCAGACTTATCTGCCGATAATCCAAAATCAATTGCTCAAATTAAACTATCCCATCATAACATCCCCTCCATATACTTATCAAGCTTAGTCTTAAAGCCAGATAAGTCATTTGCCCCCACTACTTCCCTCGGAAGGCTGTTCCAGAACTTCACTTCCCTAATGGTTAGAAACCTTCGTCTAATTTCAAGTCTGAATTTCCTAATATCCAGTTTGTACCCATTCGTCCTCGTGCCTATATTAGTACTAAACTTAAATAATTCCTCTCCCTCCCTAACGTTAATCCCCCTGATATATTTATATAGAGCAAGCATATCCCCCCGGAGCCTTCTTTTGGCCAGGCTAAACAAGCCAAGCTCTTTGAGTCTCCTTTCATAAGGCAGATTTTCCATTCCTCGGATCATCCTAGTAGCCCGTCTCTGAACCTGTTCCAGTTTGAATACATCCTTCTTAAATATGGGACACCAGAACGGCACACAATATTCCAGGTGGGGTCTCACCAGCGCCGTATATAACGGCACTAACACCTCCTTCTCCTTGCTGGAAATACCGCGCCTGATGCATCCTAAAACCGCATTTGCTTTTTTAACAGCCATATCACATTGGCGGCTCATAGTCATCTTACTATCAACCAATACCCCAAGGTCCTTCTCCTCCTCCGACGTTTCCAACTGATGCGTCCCCAACGTATATTTAAAATTCTTATTATTAATCCCTAAGTGCATGACCTTGCACTTTTCACTATTATATTTCATCTTATTACTATTGCTCCAATGTACAAGGTGATCGAGATCTTCCTGAATAGTATCCCGGTCCTTCTCCGTGTTAGCAATACCCCCCAGCTTCGTGTCATCCGCAAATTTTATTAACACATTCCCGCTCTTTGTGCCAAGGTCAGTTATAAAAAGGTTAAATAAGGTCGGTCCAAGAACCGATCCTTGAGGGACTCCGCTAGTAACCTCCTTCCAGCCTGACAGTTCACCCTTCAGCACGACCCGCTGTAGTCTCCCCTTTAACCAGTTCCTTATCCACCTTACAATTTTCACATTCATCCCCATCTTTTCCAATTTAACTAACAGTTCCCCATGCGGAACCGTGTCAAACGCCTTACTGAAATCGAGGTAAATTAGATCTACCGCATTGCCTTTGTCTAAGTAATCCATCACCTTCTCAAAGAAGGAGATCAGGTTGGTTTGGCACGATCTACCTTTAGTAAATCCATGTTGCAATTTGTCCCAATTACCATTGACCTCAATGTCCTTAACTACTTTCTCCCTTAAAATTTTTTCCAAGACCTTACACACGACAGACGTCAAGCTAACAGGCCTATAATTACCCGGATCACTTTTATTCCCTTGTCCTTGACACGGGAATATGGCAGCTGTTTAACATCTCACAGCAAAACACACCACAGCGTAGGATAGGAAGTAAAGAAAAATATTGTATCTAGTTGAAACTGCAGGGGGATTTTAGCCCTACTCCCCCCGCATCTACAGAGAGGGATAATGGAGGCCCTAAAATATGGAAAGAGGAAGACGGCAATCAGCCATCCGCAAGGATCAAACCCAACATAAGCCCCCAACACTTGAGCAAAAGGAGTTACTATTTGGTGTGAATAATGAGCTGACTTTCTTTGCTGGAGCCAGCCACAAGAGGAAGACATGCTCACACACTGAGCTGCTGTATTCTATATGGACTCACCTAGATGGATTCCATGGCCACGGCCAACCTCAGACACAACTGAGGCAAGTGTCCATTTGGGGCTGTGCACATGAAGGCGTAGTGGGCCTGTGCAAATGCTGCAGCAATTCATGAGTCAGCACTCTATTTGCCTCCTAACCTGCTGCCAGAGAGGGAGAAACTGAGAGACCCCACTTGTTTGAGGGTCCTATGGGCACTTGAAGACCTGCAAAGCTCAAGGCTGGCCTTCCATGTAGTCTCCTTCCTACCCACAATGTTACCAAGCATACAGTTCCTCCTCGTCTCTTCCTTCCAGTCCCCAGGAGAGCAGCTGCCATGTCCTTCCAGGTGGAAGGCATGTGCTTAGCATGATCGGGCCGAAGGTCTAAAAGCCTAGGAACCATCTCTCACTCACACGCATGAGTGCTATGAACCATTTCTCTCTCTCTCTCTCTCTCACTTCACATTTGCCCTGTGGCGTGGGCTGAATGGTTTCTGCTGCACCAGTTGAACAACCTGTTCTCCTCTTGCCAGCTTGAGCTTCCTTTTCTGTATAGCTCCCAATAATCTGTCTTGCAAAGTACATAAATACATCAGTACGTTAATTAGAACATGTAGCCAAGTCACATTCCCTAAGCAACCGCTTGTTTATGCTCAACGCCACACTCAGCCTTTCTCTAAGACCTTTGTCTGAGAATCCCGAAGCACTTTGCAAATGTTACTGATTGTAATTATGCATCCCAACACCCCTCTGAGTGACTATTACTACATTTTACCAGTGATGAAATGTATGCACAGAGAGGTGAAGAGATTTGCCCAAGATTACACAGTGAGTCAGTGCCAGAGCAGAAATTAGAACCCAGCAGTCCTGGTTTCCCCATTTGCACAGCCCAACATCCTGCCATGTAACTATTGCACAACTTGAGCGACTAAACTAAGAAAAGTACCAGTTTTCAGCATGGTGGTCTCTTAGCTGTTTAATGCAAATACAGCAGAACATCCCTAATCAGCAGCAGTAGAGAACGAAACAGGGAGTTGCACGCTAGAAAGCTTGAAGATGACTGAGAATCAAAGCAGTGCCGATGTCACATTCCCCATGGGGGAGCATTCAGCAATGCTTTGGCAAAGATCCAGCTCAATTACAATTATTATAGGGTGGAGAGGAGAGGCACAGAGAAATTCTGTGGCCGCTGTCATGTTCCCACTTGCTTTACCCACACCCCAGCAGTTACTTTGCCAGCATCAGCCTCCTGTCAGCTAGAATGCAAAACTGCAACTGGCATCCTCTTGGAGCTTACTTACTCAGTGCTGGAGGAAGTGCGGACTGGGGTTTAGAATGAGCAGGGTCTCTTCTTAGGT
Organism: Mesoclemmys tuberculata; assembly: GCA_007922155.1. Lineage (NCBI taxonomy): Eukaryota > Metazoa > Chordata > Testudines > Chelidae > Mesoclemmys > Mesoclemmys tuberculata. The sequence goes on along the minus strand of ML675721.1, from coordinate 2,958,420 downwards.
CTCACTGTGAGGCTAGAGCTGCTTGAAATCTTTACAGGAAAAAATTTGCTGATGGAAAATGTAGGATATTGTAATTTCGTATTGGAAATTGTCAATTTGTATTTTTTTTTCAGATTTCCAGTATCAAAATGTGTCAAAATGAAGAAAGTCACGTAAAAAATAACCTTTTAAAACTAACCCTTTTGTTTAGAAGTGCAAAACGTTCTGACGTGTTGGCTTGCTGATTTTGACAGAAAATATTTTTTAAAAGGGTTTTGATATTGTCAATTTGACACTCATATTTTGAGTTTCTGTGCTGTCTTGAAACAGAAAATGATTCTGAATTGTCAACATTTCCCATGGGATGAAAATTCCATTTTCTGAAAAGCGCCTCTAAATTTATTCAAGTGTGTGAAGTGCTTTGGGTGCAGCTTCAGTGCAGCGTTAACTTGAGTGATTTATATTTGAGTTACTTCTTTTGTGTTAGTCTAGCATGAGTGAGAGTTGCTGTAAGGGCCTGCAGCCACACTGGTGGTGCACTCACTGGTGTGGGCACAAAGACTTCTGGGGGCATATCCCATGGTTCTTAGCTGAGCCGCTCTATTAATTTTTTCCCCAATGTATTGTGGGAACATTTGTCTTTCCTTCCTGGGCACATGGATGGAGATGGTGTTAGCCTGACAACTCACTAAAGTCAAGCCATTTCAGCTCTGAATGCTCCAGTTTTCTGTCCATGGCCTTTGTTCCCATCAGTGGCAAAGCATGGATCCTATTCTCAGTAATGGCCTGTGCCAAATGTTGGCATTAATGTAAATCTAATTTTGGAAAGAGGAGGCAGATACAGGGCTGTGAGGCATAGAAGAGACAAGGATTAGCTGTAGTAGGGGTAGTGCCCTTTCGTGGACCCAATTTCCCCACTTCCAGCCAGGTTCCTGTTGCTGCTTTGCAGATCACGAACGTTTCCAACACTAAATTATATTTAACCATCCCTAACAACAAGCCACATAGTGTAATCACTGTATCATTTATAGTATGTGTGCATGTGGGTGTGTGAAACAGTGCTAAACATTTCACCGTGTGTCTCAGCTGCAGCCCAGAACAAATAAAGATGCCTTTCCATATAAGGCTGAGTCCTAGCGCCTGTGCATCAGGGAACACCTGATCTCCCAGCTCACACCTTCTGACAAGCCTCCCCACTTGACCTAGTTAGCAGAGTCATCCTCAGACTTTCCTCTTGCAATAGGGAAGCACGGAATGTGAAGCAGGGGAAGGGAGGTCGTTACCATAATGCTGACCCTGGCCAGCCTTTGACCTGAGCACTGAGGCTCAGTCAGGAAGTTGCTTCTGTGCTTCCTCTAAACCCCCTCCTCCAGTGTGTTTGGCGGAAACCTGACACTCACATCAAAGACTTTTATTTTGTTAGATCAGACTTTAAAGGAAAGCACTCATGAGATGAAGGGGATCTGGGTGACTGGGGGCCATGCCTGTCTCTATAAATTATTGAGTCCTAAGCTTGTGTTATGCACTGGTGTCCTTTCATGCAATTATCTTTGGAGATTTAACACGATCCCCTTTATTATTACATTCTAATTATAGTTTAGCTTGGCTGCTAGCAGAAGCTGCCTTTGGTTTCTTTTTTTAATTGAACTGGGTAATTGAAAGTTAGGTCACTCTGGAATCTTTCCCTGAATAAAACCAGGAATCCAGAAACCTATTGCAAATGCATTAGCTACCACCCACCCTCCCCTCCTTGGAGCCTATCCAGATGGAACACAAACAAGGAGAGAACAAATGAGCAGCTCTCTGCCTCCCTGAAAGCCTGCACTGATGTCAGCTCCCATAAAGTGGCACTTTAATCAGCACACAGGGAATGGCTCTTTCTCTCTAGCTGCCCCAAGCAATCCTCGGTACAGAAACATTGGAGTTCATGGGAGAGAGGGTTTGCTTTCTTTATTGCTTAAAAAAAACAAAGTAGCAACTTTGTTAGTGCTTTTGTGAAGGGCTAGCCTGGCAGCCCCGGCAACTGAATTTTATGCACAGAGCTGGTACAGCATGGGCAGCAGTAGGGCAAACTCCTACCACATAGGCTCTACCAATACATTTTTACCCTGATTTGAGAAACCAACTTCAGAGATGAGTTGCTGGGCCAGTCACCATGGGCCATAAAGTCTTAGTGTCTGGACAAAGCACTCAAAATACAGTACAGGGTACACTCCTGCATTGGCCGGGAGGTGGATGGACTAGATGACTTAATAAATCCTAATAAGATATGAAGGTAGGAGAAGGACTGGGAGTCACTGGACCGGAGTTCTGTTCCTGTCTAAGTAAAAACCTCTCTGCCTCAGTTTCCCCACATGTAAAATGGGGCTAAAATTGCTTACCTACCTATAGGGCTGGATTGGTAAGGCTTCATTCATTCACGTCTGTGATCCCGGGATAAGGGCTACTATAGAGGGACTTGTTTTGTTGTTGTTATATAGTTTGCCATTTAGATTTAAGCCCGACTCTTCCCTTCACAGTATTTCAAGATGTGTTTTGTTTGCACATTTCCCCAGTGCCATGAGAAAGCTCTTGGGAAGCAGTTGTATGATGCAGCCAGCATCTCCTGGCTGGCTGCCCACAGGTGTGCCTGCAAGGAAACTTCCCTACTGTTTACCAAGCGTAATGGCCATGGTAATGGATGAGCTGGGACAAATCTCAATGGTGTAGTTTAAAAACAAATTTTAGTCTCCGTGCTGCAGAGAGATTACCTCATTCCAGATATCCAGAAGCACACCAAAAGACCCCCCCCAAAAACAAAACACAACCCAGTACTATTAACAGGCTAGTGTTAGAGTAAAAGCAGTCAGCTGGCCCCCCATCAGCTGTTTTATTGGGCAGCCTCCTTCACAGTTAAGTGGTTTCCTAATTACAGTCTATGCTATACTGCACAGCAATGCATTAGCAGGTGCTGCTGCTTCCTTTATGGCCGCTGAGGCCCACTGCAGCATGGCACTGCCACAGAATTAATGCTTTGTTCACCAAGGCAATTAAAGGAGGATTAGAGGGGGATTTGTGGTAGCTACATTTAACTTTCTCATGCCATCTGGGTCCGCCTGCTCACAAGTCACTTCTCACAAAGCCTGAAGGTGGCCCTGTGCAGCTTTTTAAAAATAGCTCAATGAAGGATGCATTTCATAAATACCCCAGAGCAGTAGTTTGCAGGTATGTGTGAGAGCTCCCAAAGCCTAAGGGGGTTTAAGGCTCAGCTAGGATCCACCCAAATCTCTCCCCCATCCCCCCGAAAAAAAAAACCAAAAAAAACCACACTGGGATCCCCTGAACAGATTATTTCTCACCACCTCCTCTTCCCTTTACTCCTTGCCAGCATAGACTTCCCTTCTCAGCCCCCTCAGTCTCATTCCCACATGAAATCTAGCCCAGGCAAGCTGCCAGCAGCAATCAGCTGCAGAATTGTCAACTCCAGGCATTCAAAAATCCTGAGTTAGGCCCCACAGAATCATGAGATTCAAATTAATATAAAAATGTTGGGGGTTCTTATTTACCTTCTGGTTTTGGAGTCTTTGGGATTCATATTTGCAAGCGTTTCTCCACAGCTGTAAGGGATAGAAACTTATTTTTTAAACAAAAGCAGATATGCTCAGCAAATCACAAGATTCCAGGAGCTGAGGCTTTAAACACCACCACCAAATATTGCGAGACATGATAAAATAGTGAGAGTTGGCAACACTACAGCTGTCAGCTCACAGCTCCATCTTTGCCTCTTCTGATAATGGGCCCAAGTTCTGGCTTCATCTGTTGAAAACTGCTCAGCATGTCCCTAATAAGTAAGGCCTAGGCTGCACTAGAAAAAGCTTTGCTGGCATAGCTCGGCCACTATAGTGATACTGGCAAAACCCTCTTAGTGTAGATGCAGCGTATGCCAGTTGTCCAAGCAAAATAAATTCTGCCAGCCAAAGTACTTTTTGCTGGTATAATTGCATCTATACAAGAGCTTTTGCAAATATAGCATGTCATTAAAAAAAATAAATCACACCCCTTACCAACATCATCATCCTGACCAGAGCTATTGGAACTATTCTCCATGGAGAAATGTAGTTCAGTCAAACTCTAAATGCTTCACAAAACTGAGTCTATTTCACCAAAGTTTCATTGCAGAGACATCGCAGTGGGAGGAGTTCTGAAAATGTCAAAACATTCCACATTTTGACAGGTTTTGAAACAATTTCTTTGGGTCAAATTTTTAAAATTTTGTATCGTACCGTACTGTATGTTATAATATAAAAGTTTAAACAGTTGAAGTTGAAATTAAATTATTTTGTCAAAACAAAACATTTGAATTGACCCCAAAATGATTTTTTTTTCCTTCATGGAGATATTACAAATTTTTCAAGTTTTGTTCTGGTTTAAAACCAAGCCAGATTTTGAAATCCTTCATGGAAACAGAATTGTTTTCTGCAGCCAACTCTCATACTGACAGTGCAGGGATGAGTGGAAATGTAGAGAAAAGAGCAGCAAAACTCTATTTCAAAGGCCCATAAATGCTTGGTGTCCAAGTTTTGGACACAGGTTTGTGATTGGGTCTCTTTCCTAAGGCTCTCAACTAATTGAAATCTACAGTTGGGGTGTTTCCTTCGTGCACCCCTCCCTCCAAACTCCTTTAGTCAAGGTTGGATGGCATTGGCCAGAAATTGAAGGTGAACAGTTGAAATGTCCTGTTCAGGCATCTCCTGATCCGTGCCTTCAGCCACTCCTCCTGCTCTGCTCTCTTCTTGCCCAGACCTTGGCCATTAGCAGAGAGGAGAAAAGATTCCCCATCTGAGTCTGGCTCCCACATCCCTGAACTTCTGAGGAGATGAGTGAAGAAACACAGAGCTAGTGCAGTGCAAGGGAAGATTACCTATGCTGTACCTGTTGTGTGGATACAGTTGGCTGTATTCTTTCCTGCACCTCTTCTTCTACACATTCCTTATTCACAGCTTCCCCATCAGCCTCCTCCTGGCACTGGTTAAGGTGACCATCCATCAGTTCAGGAGAAGGAAGCTGGATGAGTGGGAGTGGGTTTTTTTTCAACTATGGGCCTTTTTCCAGTCCCTTGTCTGTGCAGATATTGGGGCTGAGTTCCTCTGGGCAGCATCCACTGATCCTTAGATTCCTTCTCAGAGCAACAGATATTGTCCAGGTTTCTTGGCTTAACTCTCTCTCTGGATCCTTTGTTTCGAGAGAGTGGCCTACACGCCTGTCCCTGTTTTTCATTCTTTGTCCCCTGCAATCATTTATCTTCTGGATCCTTTGGCCTCTTCTGATGAGCCTTTTGTTGTTGATGTTCTAGTGGGGTCTGCCCATCATTCCAGAATTTAAATAGGCTGGTATTCTTCTTTATTAAACAAAGACGAGAGGAAAACTGAAGCTAATGTCTATCTAGGTGTCTCTACGGAGCCTGAATGCCTTAATCCCTCCATGATCTTTTCTATTGGATCAGCTTATAAAAGACTTTCTGACTTTCTGTAGCAGATCCCACCACAAAAAGCATGTCATAGACCCTGTGACATTTTATCTTATTCCACCTCTGTAGGGTAGCTGTGCAGGAAATAAGCAGCAGCATTTCTATGCCCTGCTGTACAGTCCCAAAGCTAGGCCCTGGAATATAGTGCCACTGCTATAATAAAACTTAGCCTGTAATGTGCTTCTTATCTTCAAAAGGTCTTACAAATGTTACTCACTCTTTACAGACATCACCGATGCATTTGTAATGCTATTCTGGAGATTGGGAAATTCAAACCTCCTGCTTATCTCTTTTTTGCATTGTTGACATGTTCCCCAGGTCTGTTGCTATACAAAGTTACACCACTGCTCCCTCCATTAGATGTGCAACCACTCTGAGTCTGGCTAAGAGCCGAGAGTTTGCATGTGAAGCTGTACTTCTACAACCATGCCGCCGCTGCTGCTGCAGCATAAAGTGCCACCACGTCAGAAATAAAAACCTCTGACTATGGCTCGTTTAGCAAGGGCTGTAGTTCACATATGTTTTGCATTACAGCCTGTAAACTTTTTTCTAGCTGAAGTGGAACAAAGGGATCCCAGCTGTGACCAATTATGGTCAGAAATGCATTTAGGTTAGAGTTTAAAACCGTGGTAAGGTTTCAGGCTCTCACTCTAGCTCAGAGAAGTAGCTGAATGATAATCTGTGTTTGGGTTAGACCAGGTCCGAATACTGTGGGCCTGATTCTGATCTCATGTTTGTTGTCTTTATCCTATTGTCACTCCATTGACTGTAGTGGACCTATTCCTGATTTACATGGATGAGGTTATTATCAGACCCAGTCAGTACAATATGCCAAGGTACTCTGAAGGGACTGGATCTCACTTAGCAATGCCCCTGTGTAGTAGCAGATACAATGGCAAGGCTTGAATCTGGATCCAGATCCAGCCCTCCTGAACTGTGGGGAAGTATTCAAACCCAAGGACTTGGATCAGGTCTGTAGAAGTAATGGTTCCCAAAAGGTATTTTAATTGCACAACAGATGGTTTAACATGCCATTGTCAAAGGGACTTTGATCCAGCCTCTATATCTAGGTCCTGATCCTGCAAGTACTTACTAGCAAGCAGAGTTCTTGCAATCACAGATTGCCCCACTGAAGTCAATTGAATGCACCCCAGGACAGGGACCACAAATTCAATTAGCAAAGGGTTTGAAAAGCACCCACATCTCTAAGAGGTCTTTTGAGGGAGTTGCTGAGTTGGTTTTGTCCCCTCCCACCATGGAGAAGGGCTTGGCATGGAGGGGAAGCATTCTGGGGCAAGCAGGAGAATGTGTCGGGGGTGGGTGAGCGATTGCCTGGGAAATTCTTATCTTGTTACATGTAACACCATTAGTAATATAACTATAGTGTGTGTGTACCTTTTTCAGACCAAAATGTGAGTTTTTCAAGCTGTCTGTGTCCTCAAGAGTTTGCTCTGGTGTATTTCCTAAATATAAGCAAACACTGAAAAGAAAGGACATTGTAAATTAGAGTGACATTCACACACAACACAATCCCAATCTCCAAGCATTAGCTCACCACCATCACAATGCTCAATCACATCAGCTCACTAAGGGCTCACTCCTGTAAAGTGCTGAGGACCCTGAATTTATCAAGCGAAGTACTTGAGCGCATGTTTGATCTTAAGGACATGAGTAGTCATAGATTCATAGAGTTTACCATCAGAAGACGTCCTTATGATCATGTAGCTGGACTTCCTGCGTAACACCGACCATTGAACAGTATTGAAGTCAATGAGACTTTATGCTTAAGAGCTTTGTTGGTCAGGGCAAGGGTGCTCAATATGTTACAAAATCAAGCCTCAATACCTACTGTAACACACCCGTCTTCACTTCAACAATGCTGTCACCCTCATGGCATGCATCAAAGAACTAGCTGGGAGCTAGTGGCCAAGGGAGTTTGCCACTTGTTCAGCAGGATCAGTGGAGAAGCTTTCCTCCCCTGGACATCCCAAGATACAGGAGACAGAGTTGGGGAACAGGTCCCTTCTTACAGCCTCAGATCTTGTGGCTTTCTTCTTCAGCTTCCCCTGGCATATGTGAAAACAGCTGTGTTGAGTAACAGGATTAACTCTTTTCTTTTTTGATGATAGTTGTTTTTTTGTTTTGTTTTGTTTTGTTTTTTTAAATTACCCTGGGTAAAGGATTTCCTGAGAATTGGTAATAAATGTGGAAACTTTGACATCTGTGTAGTGTGTCATATGCTATAGGAATCTGAAACCATGTTAAAAAAGAAGTGATTTTTAAATGTGTAGATTAGGAAAAAAGATTGATTAATTTATTATAATTGTATAGATAATTGAGTGCAGTTCTACTGAGTAACTCCTGTGTTTGTTGATGAAATGTGTTAAAGTAAGATTTGAATTCCTTTATTTTCCATTAAAATTAAGAGAAAAAGTCAATACAAGAAGTGATTTCTCCACAATACATTTGTAGCTACAATTGTACTGACCATTATATGACATCAGTGAGAGCAAGATCAGATTCTTTTTATTTGTTACATGTTGCATATATATAACAAATGCGCAGGTCCTGCTCCTTGAACTCTTCCTCACATGATTTGTTCTCCTGTGAATGATCTCATTGAAGTTAATGGAATTCATCTTGTGAGTAAGGACAGCTTGTGTAAGGATTGTAAAATTGGTCCACATTTAATTATTTTGTTTGCTGAATATTTTGGCACATCAATCAATGGAGTTACACTGTGGATAAATTTGGTTCATGATGATTTTTATTTTAATCTATTCCAGGTATGTAAAACAGATGCTTAAAGTAGTTTGTCTGATATATTTCTAAAGCATCAATTCCCACTGTAGTACAATATTTGCACTATGTTGACAGTTAACCTTTGAATATTATGTTCTTGCTTTTTCTCCTGGAAGAAGCCTTTGGCTGCTTCCTGCAGTATTTTTAGCAAACTACTTATCATTTGGAGCACACACTGGTTGACTTATGTGCCTCTGTCCCTGAAAGCATGGAATATCGATGTTCTACGCTGCATGTGCACTGCAGACAAAACCAAGCTCATTAAGGCTAAATGGATATTAAATAATCATTCAGAAAGCAAACAAACCAACCTGGCATGCTACTCATGTGACATTAGGTTGCTAAGATATGTGTTATATTCATTAAATGCCCTTATGAAGTCAATCTATTGGGCCATATTGTGCAAGAAAAGCACAGAAAATGTACTAATCAAGGAATCCATTTTAAGGCACTTGGAAGAGAGGAAGGTGATCAGGAGCAGTCAACATGGATTCACCAAGGGCAAATCATGCCTGAGCAACCTGATTGCTTTCTATAAAGAGGTGACTGGCTCTGTGGATGAAGGGAAAGCGGTGGATGTGATATAACTTGACTTTTGCAAAGTTTTTGATACAGTCTCCCACATTATTCTTATCAGCAAGTTAAAGAAGTATGGGTTGGATGAATGGACTATAAAATGGATAGAGAGCTGCCTACATCATCGGGCTCAATGGGTAGTGATCAATGGCTCCATGTCTAACTGGCAGCCAGTCACAAGTGGAGTGCCCCAGGGGTCAGTCCTGTGGCCGGTTTTGTTCAACATCTTCCTTAATGATCTTGAGGATGGGATAGATTGCACCCTCAGCAAGTTTGCAGATAGCACTAAGCTAGGGGGAGTGATAGATGCCCTGGAAGGTAAGGATAGGATACAGAGTGATCTAGACAAATTGGAGGATTGGGCCAAAGGAAATCTGATGAGGTTCAACAAGGACAAGTGCAGAGTCCTCCATTTAGGACGGAAGAATCACATGCACAGCTACAGACTGGGGACTGACTAGCTAGGCAGCAGTGTTGCAGAAAAAGAACTTGGGGGTTACAGTGGATAAGAAGTTGGATATGAGTCAGCAGTGTGCCCTGGTTGCCAAGAAGGCTAATAGCATGGGCTACATTAGTGGGAGCATTGCCAGCAGATCGAGGGAAGTGATTCTTCCCCTCTATTCAGCATTGATGAGGCCGCATTTGGAGTATTGTGTCTAGTTTTGGGCCCCCCCCCCACTACGAAAAGGATGTGGACAAGTTGGAAAGAGTTCAGTGAAGGGCAACAAAAATGATTAGGGGCCTGGCGCACATGATTTATGAGGAAAGACAGAGGGAACTAGGCTTGTTTAGTCTGCAAAAGAAAAGAATGAGGGGGGATTTGATAGCAGCCTTTAACTACCTGAAAGGGGGTTCCAAGGAGGATGGAGCTAGGCTGTTCTCAATGGTGGTAGATGACAGAACAAGGATCATGTTCTCAAGTTGCCGTGGGGGAGGTCTAGGTTGGATATTGGGAAAAGGTTTTTCACTAGGCGGGTAGTGAAGCACTGGAATGGGTTACCTAAGGAGGTGATGGGCTTGACAAAGCCATGGCTGGGATGATTTAGTTGAAGTTAGTCCTGCTTTGAGCAGGGGGTTGGACTAGATGACCTCCTGAGGTCCCTTCCAACTCTAATATTCTATGTTTTTATGATTCTAAGAGACAGTGAAGTTTAATGGACTAATGAAGAGGCAAGAATATAATGCTTTTATATAGTACTTTTATATAGGACTCTTCGTCCCTAGATCTCAAAGGATGGTAAATCATCCTATCCCCATTTTACAGATGGGGAAACTGAACCACACAGATGTGAAGTGATTTGCCAAAACTAAAACAACAGGTCAGTGGCAGAGCTAAGAATAGCACTTAGGTCTCCTGAGACCCACACCAGTTCTCTATGCACTGGGTGGTACTGACTCCTGTTGAATTGTTGGCCCAGCTCTGACATGGGCTTCTTCTGTGTCTTTTTCCTGCATCTGCAAAATAGAGAGAATATTTTCTGTACTTACTGCCCACATCCTTCTCAGGGATGCTATGGGAATGAACTAGTCAATGTCCAAAATGTTTAAAAGATCTAAAGCCCAGTGTAAGTGCTGCATATTATTAAATATGCTGACATTGCATTAGTAAGCCTTATGTATATTTGGTATGTATAATTAATGACTGCATGACAGGTTGAAAATATAAAGGAGAATTTTCTTTTATACAGCAGTTTTTATAGTCAGGATAACTCAGTTCACATTTATGGAGGTTGTGTCAGATTCTGTGACTTGCTAAGGTCACTTTGCAATACAAACTAGCCTGAAAGAATCTCGGGTTGGTTAGGAGAGACATCTCCCTATGCTGGTTAACACTCTACCTATGGAATGTTGGTGGAAATGGTTCTCTTCTCTGCTGTATCAGCCACCTCACATGCTTGATGTAAGCAAAGGACAGGGGTGATGGTTCCCAGGGTACCCAGGGAACTGTGGGAAATGGGTATGAGCTCCCTAATATCATCAGCCTGTTAGCCACTCAGGCACTCTCCTCTGGGCTAAGACAGCCTTGTCCTTGCCTTGCAGGTTAACCAGCTGTGCATCCCAGTCACTAAGTCCCTTTGAAACGTTCCCTTGTGATTCCCAGCCCTGACACTGGCTACCCACAGAAATCCCAGATCCTCTGTCCCAAAGAACAGGGTGCCAGTTTACCAATTGACCTTAAACCACTCTGTTGTATAACATTCAGCACTTGTAATGAAACAAAAGAAGGTTTATTTAAGAAAGCAAGTGATTCCAGTAGAAAGGAGAGTGATGCAAACAAATGGTTACAATACAATACAAACACAGACTAGGGCCTACACTTATTAATAGCTACTTTTCCAATCTAACACAGTAGGCTTTCCCCCCAAAGTTCAGTCTGTTGCAGAGATGGCTGGTTTCACAGAAACCAGGATCCAAACATTCATGATGTCTCCTTGGTGAATGGATCCAGCGTGCCTCTCCGCATTCTGTGTGGCACTGAAACAGTCGTTTATCTCTGTTCCTAGGCAGGGCAAGCCCCTGTCTGTTGTAATGGTCCTTTTTTACCTCCGAGCAGCTTGGACTGTTTGCATTTGTCTTTGACGGTTTTCCATTGACTCTTCTGGGTCAGGGCAATGGCAGATAACTAAACCTGGCATTATCTCACCAGCTAACCAGGAAGAGGTGGCAACACCCTCCTACATGAACAAACTGTAATCAAGTAATATCACTGGTGACACCTTTTAACCTTCAGACAGTAAGGGCATAAACTTCAGTACAGCTACATTGTTCCTTACATACCACCCATACAAATGTCACACCATTATTATGAATGTTGATAAGTTGCAAGCTTTCAATGGAGACCTTAGATATTACCTTTTGTGGATAAATATCCATGTGATGCTGTCTGGATTAGGGAGACCGTTTATGATATTATTTAACATCAATATTTCAAAATGAAATAATTCATATGAGCTAGGTCATGTTAGGTACTGTTAGAAAGGTTATAATTTGCTAAGTATGATTATATTATTTATGTGCATGTGCTATATTTGCATTGTAAGTTATGGATATGTTTGATATATTTGTATTTCAACTTGTGCTGTGTTTTTGGCTGACACCCCAGCAGGATGGCAATGGTAATAAGCCTGCTTAATGGTCCATTAAGGGAACTCAAAGGTACAATGAACCCAGGGAAAGAACCAGGGGTTGCACCTTATGAGTCACCAGGACTTGCCCAGCTGACCCATCTTATTTCTGTAAATTTCCACAAGCAGCATGGAGAAGGGTGTGTGTATGCAGAGGAGGGTAGAGATGGAGGGGAACGGAGGGAGTGAGGGATGGCGTGTGCATATGGAAGAGGAGGAAGAGGGGTGGGGAGAAGGGAGTGCAGGGTAGGAAAACAGGGTGTGTCATAGAGGAAGGAAGGACTTGTGTCTACATCAGGGCTAGAAGTAGAATCTGGCAGAGTAGTGAGGGAAAGGAGAAGCTATATTTGTTTAGGAGGTTGGGAGAGCAATGAGGCAGTTCACCCTACATATACTGGGCAAGGGAGCTTCAGAGGCCCAATTTACCTGCCTGCTTGAACCTGGAGGATGGGCCTTGCCTAATCAGAAATAAAGCCCAGCTGGGGGAGAGCAGGGCTTGGTTCCAAAAAGGGCTGGGTGAGGCAGCTTGGGAACGGAGACCTAGGGTAGGTCTATACTAGAAACATAAGTTGACCTATATATAATTACTGCAGTGGTTCATGTCCACACTCCCCTCCTTGGATCAGTGCTGTGTGTCCTCACCAGGAGTGCTTCCACCGACCTAAGGGAAGCAGTGTGGGGAGCTGAGAAACTGGTCTCTCAGCTCTACTGGCAGCTCCCTGCTGGGATCCCAGATGCCTCACAGGCTCCCAGTGGGCTGCCCTCCTCCCCATTCCCTGCTGGGAACAGAAGAAGCTGCCCAGAGCTTATCGGCTCCCTGTTCCCCACTGGGAGTGGGGTAGAAGCCAGCCAGGGCTTTTTGCCTCCAGGGAGCAGGGTCCAGCTGTGAGCAGTAGGGGTCCAGCTACCCAGGCTTCTCACCCTGGCTTCTAGCTGGGAGTGGGGTCCATTTTTGCCCTGGAGTCCACTTTTGCCCTGGGTGGGGATCCAGCTGCCCAGCTTTCCAGGGGAGCGCGGGGTACTGGTCTTTAGCTGCCTGGCTTTCATGTCAATTTCATGGCTCCTAACTACACCGACATAAGCCCTACGCCTCTCGTGGAGGTGGAGTTATGACGTCAGTGTAATAGAGCACTTACATCGGCGGGAGGAAGGCTGTAGTGTAGACACTGACATAGGTAGGTTGATGTGAGCTGCCTTATGTCAACCTAACCCTGTAGTGTAGACCAGCCTGTAGTGGAGAGTTTCCTCTCTTTAAGAAATAGATGGAAAGAAGGCTGAGAAGGACAGCCCAGGGGGCAGGTTGGGGCCCTGAGTGGAGGCAGAGGTAGCCCTGAGGAGCGGTAGCCTGTCTGATCAAGGGGAGGAGTGTGCCCCCCAAACCGTGGGGTTGATGGAGGTGTAGAAGCCTATGGTTAGACAGGAGGACATTCCAGAGCAACAGAGGCATGCCTATGAGGAGGTCACTGCTAGCTGAGCCAATCTGGTTTGTATATAGCTCTGTTTGGGCTGTGGGTAAAGGACTCTGTGGCACCAGAGGAGGCAGGACTTTGACTGGAAGTCCTGAGTTCTCTGATGGCTGCAGTAGGTCAAAGTAGGAGAAACCGAGGCAAAAGTTACTGCAATGCTACAGTCAGCCGGGGGAGGGGAGCAGCAGCTTTTCCACTGGGAGACACCTCTTCATCTAAGCTGCTTCTGTCTCTAACTAGTGCTTACTGTGTGCCTTTCAAAATCACTTCAAGCACATGAGTGATCTTAGCCCCATGCATTTTACTGTTCTTCATGTGCCCAATGAAGTCCTTCAAAAATAAATTTTTATTTTACTAAAAGACAGAGTAGTAAGTAAGTGTTGCTAAAAGAAATTACACAGGTGGGTAGGCATATCAGTTGGTGGTATAAAGATAAGCATCCTGAGAAGCCTACAAACAGGCAGTTTGCTCAGCGTTGGTTTTCAGACTAGAGTAGAGATATGTAATTAGGCCCTGATCGTGCAAACCCGTAATCCCATGTGCAAATTTACTCCTGTGGGTAGTCTGATTTCAGTAGGATTAATCACACGCAGGGCTGGCCCTAAACAAAATGGCACCTCCAACAAGGAGTGTCTTCATCGCCCCCCACACCCTCCGTCCATTTTTTTTAAACTTTTGAATATCTTATTTTTTATTGTATTTGTTGCCCATTTCACGACTGCTGTAGTAATGGTCCATAGCCTCCTTTACAAACTACTCGACATGGGTGCTCACATACGACATCACTGTATTTCCCAAAGAGCTCTACTAGCTCAAGAAAATTACTGTTATGTTCAGTGAACAACTTATCTGACAAGCCCCAGAAAGCCAAATTATTCTTTGCAAGGAAGAAGGTAATTGAAATCATACGCTTGAGTATGTTCCTCCAATGCTGGGTTTCTACATTAATAAATGAGCTGTTTTTTCTGCATCTGTGCATTTATTCAGCTTGAGTCTGGACTGACTGGCTAGGTGACTGACTGGCCAAGTGACCTTTCATGTTGCTTTACAGCATCAGCTAAGTTATGCCAGTAATTGTGCCTGGAAAGCGCAACCAGCGATTTGGCATTCTTATCAAATATTTTGCAACAAAAACAGAATAATTAGTCAGTTGATTTTGAATAAACTAGCCAAAACTGATTCAGTTTCTCACCATTCTTAAGCACCCTTTCACATTGTGACTTTGAGAAGTGTCTCTTCTACTCATTTACTAGAAACATCATATCCTCGATTTTGCCCAACCCATTCAAAATTGTGTGATCAATATTGGCAGAGTTTAGGATCGCCAGCCATAAAGCAGGATTTGATGTATTGAGTTGTATGGGTTGCAAGTTGATTCAGTTGTTTCTGTCATCATGTGTGCTGTGCTCTTCTTTATCATCACTCTCCTTTATGACACCAGGAAAACTGGATGATTCTCCATCACTTTCCTCACCTTTCCATTCCTCATCTGCAGGTAAATCTGCTAATTCCTTAGTACTAGGACTTCCATCATTTACGCTTTGCTCCTCAATTTCTTCTGCACTGAGATGATCATTACTGCCTAAAGCCCATTCTGTGTTGTTCTGTTTCATGTACTTTCCCATCAAATTTGTCCCATGTTGCAAACTAGATTTCAAGATAACTTTTTGCTTCCTATACTGAGCTCCTGGAGGTTTCTTCAAGGGCATCTTTTATTTTCTATGGGGGCAAATAGACAGTATTAGTGAGAGCAAAAATCTATGTTCTGCGGTCTTAGCAAGTCATCAAACATTATGTGCTAAGCATAGCAAAAGAAGTAGCAATATTTCTTTTATATTGTTCCGTAGACAGGGGTTCAACAGATATCTCTGGTGTCGCATTTAATATGTCTTTTATTAGCCATTACTTACAATATTCGAGTTTAAAAACAAAAGTGCACTGTCACAATTACACAATCAAACAAGGTTCATAGTATCACAGCTACTGGTCCCGGCTCCTGGCCGTGGCGCCCAGCTGCTGTCTCAGCTTCTGGCCCAGCCCCCTCACCTCAGCCCCTGACCTGGCCATGGCCTTCGGCTCCCAGATCCCCCAGCCATCAGGGCTCCTGTCCTCCTCGGCTGGCCATGATGCCCAGTCTCTGGCCACCGCCCCACTCCCAGTCTCAGTCTCTAACCCTGACCTCGGCCCTGCTCCCAGCCCCAGCTGGAGAGGAGCGGTGGGGGGGAGGGTGGACAGGGTTAAGGGGTGGACACCAATGCAGCCATCTCCAATTGAACGTTTTAATGTTTTCAGTGAAATGTGAACACTTCAAAGTTGATGGTAATTCCAAGGTCACTTGTATTTTGTATCTAACCCTGTGTGATGACTCACTTTCTATTCTATTTACCACTGATGAATATATCTTTGTTAGGATTTTATTCTCTTTGGAGCTTTCTGGAAGCTGGATCCCAGGTAATTGATTTTTATTAGGACAATAAATTAAAAAGGATGGATCATGTCATTCTTTTTTTGGCAATGTTTCTTCCAGAGATGACAGAGCCATCACTTACAGGCATATGGCAAATTCTTAAATGTAATCAGTGGACTTGCTGTGCTGGGAAGACAGAACAATAATGTTTGTGCTAATAGATTCAATCAGTGAAGTAGCATGCAAGCTTTAGCAAGCCCTTAAATCAATGCTACGTGCTGTATATAGGATAGCCATTTGGACCTTGGAGCTTACACTGAAACCATAAGAGACTTTGGAAAGGGTCAGTTGCCCTGTGCACTATTGAAAAGTATCTCTCCTCATATATTAACATATTTAAAGAAGATATGATTTGCACTACTGGACTGGACCATTAGTCTATCAAGACTAGTATCTTGACTGGAATACTAATCAATTATGGTAAATCAAACAAAAATAAGCAAAAAAAAACCTCACCAACAATCTATAATTCCTCTATTAGTTGTGGAGTGTTGTATGTGGGCAGGAAAAATTCCTTCCTGATCTCTCTGGTAATCACCCTGAAGCATAAGATTTGATAATCCTTACTTTAGCTTATATACAACTGCAAATGTCACTGGTGATATTTAGCCCTTCTTTTCTCTGTCTGTTGAGAAACCTCGAGCCACCCATCACAATGTATCCAAATAGCATAATTTCTATAGTACCTTCCATCAGAGATGCTCAGAGGACTTAGAGGTTAACAAGTAGCCTCATAACATTCATCTACTTCACAGAAGTGTTACTTATTTCCTCATTTTCTCAGACTTAAAATCTTTGAGATAAGTATAGATTCAAATTATTATTTTTTAATTATTATTATTTTTTAAGGCCAGAAGGGACCATGATTGTCCTCTAGTTTGATTCACGCATAGCACAGGCCAGAAAATTTCACCTAATAATTGCTGCATCAAGCCCCATAGTTGGAAGTTGAACAAGAATATATATGTATATTTATGACAGGCAGTCTTGACTTAACCGTTTCAGGGAATAAAGAATCCTCCCCAAACTCTGGTACATTGTTCCAGTGGTTAATTACCCTCACTGCTAGAAATGTGGGAGAAATGAAGTGGTTTGCCTGCAGTCACATGGTGAGTCATTAGCAGAACCAGGAACAGAACCCACATATCATGACTCCAGTTCTGTTCCTTATGTACAAGACTAGCCTTCCCCTTGAGACTCAGCCATAGCATTCATAGAAGGTGTGTCTGTGCTGCAATTAAAAACCCACAGCTGGCCCATGCCAGCTGACAGGGGCTCACAGGGCTTAGGCTAAGGAGCTGGTTAATTGGAGTGCGGACATTTGGGCTCAGCCTGCAGCTGAGCCCTGGAACCCTTTGCCCTTTCAGGGTCCTAGAGCCCGGGCTCCAGCCTGAGACTGAACAGCCCCGTAGCCCAATCCCCGCAAGCCTGAGTCAGCTGGCATGGACCAGCCGTGAGTTTTTAACTGCAGTGTAGATATACCCTGAACTGTAGTGAATTACCAAGGTTCTTTTTGTTTGTTCTAAAAAATTCTGTTCATTTTATCAAGTGATCTTTCTTCTCTGATTATGTGACATTTGCATTGCGATATTTTGAAGCATGATGACCACATCACACTCAACCATATTGCTGTCACCCTAAACAGACAGACATGTGGTGGTGTTGTTTTAACCAAGAAATGGTTCTTGTAAGACTCTTAAAGCAATAAGCCATTGGAAACATGAGACAGCCTTATCAAAGATCAAGACACTCTTTGCAAAGTAGGGACCAGTGCCAACCCCCTCTTAGTTAGCTGAGGAGGCAAGGGGTGCTGCAAGGCTCTTGTTAGCCAGAACTGAAGTCTAGTATGCATAGCTTCTCTCCAGAAAACCAATACCCAAATGCAGGGGCACAAGATGGAAGTTGCTCCCCTATTTTGTTTCCTTACAAAACTGGTGCAGAGGCTGATTCATAGGCATCCATGACAGAAGGCTTTCTGGAACATAGGAGACATGATTTGTATGTTTATATGCATACAACCTCTAATTAGGCCCCTAAACTCAAACCCCCACCCCATAGAGACTATTTGCATTCCTGGCACTAATATCCACATGGAGGATGCTGAATGCATGGCAGATGCTGGCCAGAAAACAGGAAAGCACTGGGCTACAGCCTCATCCTTTTCCTCTTACCCAGGCACAACTCCCATTGATTCAGGATTTAGCCCATTAACACTACTTTTGGAGCACTCACACTGTACCTACCTATTTTAAGGGTCCTTATGTGATGTTCCAGAATTTGAGCCAAAGGCTTTAAGAAGAAAAGCTCTTTAGTGGCTTAAATTATTATTAAAGCTACTAGTAAATGTACAGAGAGTGAAAGTATGACAGATGTGCACACATGCCAATGGGTGACTTGATACAGACACCGAAGAATTGTTGATCACTGTCACATGTCCTCCAGTTCACATGACTTATGTGGCCTTTTTAGCAATATCCTTAAGACACCTAGGTTCAGAGTTTTCTTACTAGGATGCTTCTAGTTTCACTCTTCCCTTGGCTGCTGTTGCAGTCTTCCTTTTACTGCTGCTGTGTTTAAATATCTGCCACAAGACAATGGTAAGGAACCACAGAAAGATCCACTTTCTTCTAACAAGGAACTTTGATAGAATCAGGAAAGCAGGATATTTCCTAATGATGTGCTCGTGCTCTCTCTCTCTGCTTCACTGAAAAGCTTTTATAACGGTGCTCAAACTTCCATGCCCAGACCTCCTTTTCAATGCTGTGAATCCCCCGGCCCATAGCAGGGCTCTAGCTGACATTTCCCCTTCCCATTTAGTTATATGAGAAAGTAATTTGAGCACAGCCGGTTATGACCTTCCAAAGGGGTTGCAACCTTCTGTTTGAGAACCCATGATTTAGAATCTTCTCAGGCCCCCTACTGCCTGGCTTCCTGCTACAGAGTCAAAGAAATAGCATACCTGTCATTTCATTGGAGTTGTGGGTGCTCAGCACCTCTGAAAATCAGGCCTCTAGATGTCAAAAGTTGGGCACCCACAATTAGATGCAACCTTTGAAAATGTTGGCCTACATGGTTAGATACAAGGATCAGAAATTCTGCTCTAAACTACACTGAGGCTGGAGCCAGAGCCTGCTTGGAGCTGGGGGATGTGGAAAGGGATATGGACAGGAATGAGAATCTGGCCCTTTGAGTGAGAAATCACTTTCACTTTCTGACTGTAAGTTTTGCTTTAAGGGACAAATGTTCAAACTTGGCATAATAAGTGGTGTACCAATGAGGGGCTTGTGTGAGCCCTTATTTTTAACTTTAGGTAGAATAATTGTCCTGAAGAGTTAATTTATGGGGCCAAATCCTGCATTCATTGTGTGCCCAAAAGGAATCCAAGATTGGCCCCACTAGAATATTACATACAGACACTGCAGAGTGGGCTATGCATTATTGTATAGCCTTAGTGTTTTCCAGTAGCAAAACAATGACACAGTTAGAGAGCTAGTTGCACTTCTGTCCCCTTTTTGACCTCTCTCTCTTGCACCTCATCAGCTATCAGGTCTGGTGCTTTTACCTACCCCAGGGTGGAATTCCACAATTCCTCCACTCTGAGTCCAGCGCTGGACTGTGGTATCCTGCATATTAACCAGGTTTACCCAGAAAGTCTGCATTCAGGTACACCCAGTTCTTCTCTTCAGGAGCTGTGATGAGTGGTTACAGAGTGACCAGACAGCCTCTATACTCCAAAACACTGTTGATTTTGCAGTAGGAACAAAGGCTTTAAAGAATAGGATTTTAAGAGAGTCTGCACGCTGATCTATCTTACCCAAAAGCATAATATCTCCTTACAGTAATCTAGTCACACCTCACTCCTTCCGACACCCCAGTGGGTGCTTCAGCCTCATTCCCCTAACAGCTACCTTCTCTCTGGAGAGAGTGTTCCTTCTCGAAACTGCCACAAGTCTTTGGATATCCTGTGTTTGTGGGCCTCTTCCTATCCTAGTTCAAATTGTAAAGTAGGTTAGCTAGAAAGAAGGCAAAATCTTCAAAGTTAATACTGGCATTGTCCCTTAAACACCCTCTGAAGGGAGGCTTACCCTGAGCTATTCTTTCTCCTTTCTGCTTGTCCCCCCCCATCTCGTATTATACTAAACCAATATATTTATACAATAAACATCCCAGTAACCAGGGCAACATACAGCATTCACAACTTATTAAACAGCAACTCCAAATCCATCACAGCAAGATATGTGCCCCAGAGGCAGCATCCCAGAGAACTCACTGTACTTCCTGAATTTACTAGTCCCTCTAGGAACACAGGTAGTCGTACTCTGTGGTATGACTGTCTGACAATAGAAAAAACTGTGCTCAGAGGAAACCAGCATTCTAAAGAGCTGAGGTCTGGTGCTTTTTCTGGCATGAATAGAATATCAGCCCTTCACTCTTCTCTTGTTTCACTTGAACCAGAAAAATATGTGCAATGATTCTGAAAGAAGTAAATTAGAAAATTTGATGAAATATAGTTAGAGCTTGAGCCAGAGCCCATTGAAGTCAATGGGAAGATCCACTGATTTCAAGAGAGTTTGGATATAAGAAATGAAGGCAGAAAGGGAAGAGAACAAGTGGAAAGGCTGATCAGACTCACTGTTCACAGTGGTGGCAGATGATAGAACAAGGAGCAATGGTTTCAAGTTGCAGTGGGAGAGGTCTAGGTTGGACATTAGGAAACAAATTTTCACTAGGAGGGTGGTGAAGCGCTGGAATGGGTTACCTAGGGAGGTGGTGGAATCTCCATCTTTAGAGGTTTTTAAGCTCGGCTTGATAAAGTCTTGGCTGGGATGATTTAGCTGAGGTTGGTCCTGCTTTGAACAGGGGGTTGGACTAGATGACCGCCTGAGGTCCCTCCCAACTCTAATATTCTATGATTCTATGATACTTAAGTTCTCACTCCTCCTTTACTATATCTATTCCCCCTTATTAGAATGATTGGTATTGAAGTAACACCTAGGAGCTCGGGTCATAGACCAGGACCCCATTATGGTAAGTATCGTACAGACTCTGAAAGAACAAGATGGTCCTTACCCTAATGAGTTTACAATCTAAGTGTTGTGCTCTCCTGTTCACAAGTGTGTAGCACTTTATAGGAGGTGAGATGAAATCTCCCTACCTCAGATCTCCTCTGCAACATTACAAGTGGTCCCCTATGGCTGTGCCCTTTATCTCAGACCTGCTGGGCAGTATTACAGATGCTTCTCAGATCTGTGCTACTGTGTTACTGTCACTGCCTCATGCCTTTCTTCCCGGTATGAATACTATAGTACCTCAGAAATACAACAGCCAACAGCAGTGCTTTTCCCTGAAGATTCAGGGCTAAACTGGGACATAATCCATTTGTTTAAACAAATTTATTTTGGCTGAGACTGAATAAAAGGCTCCTTTATTTTCCTAGGCCACAAGCACTTATGATGGCAAAACTTTTGTTGCTCAGGGTGTGAAAACACCCCCCCTTCCCCCCGAGAGACATGTTTTGCCAGCATAAGCACTTGGGCTGGCGGGAGATGCTCTCCCACCAACATAGGTACTGTTGCTCATTTAGATGGTTTTATTATGTCGGCGGGAAAGATCTCTCCCGTTGACATAACGTGGCTATACAAGCGCTTATGCTTGCACAACTTATGTCACTTGTGTTTTTTTCACACCCGAGTGACAAAAGTTACTGGTGTAGACAAGGCCTTATTCATGCAAACTCTTATCTGCTGGAGCAGCATTCTTTGGCACAGAATATGTCACATTTTCTTTGCTCCAAACTGAAATTTGGTCCAGGTGAAAATGTACCCTCTTCTCTGTTTTAATCACCAAGTTTTTTAGCTGAATGAACTAAACTGTTTTCTTCTTTGAGGCCAAAGACCATTCTGTGTTTTACCTGACTTCCTCCATGGTTTTAGGAGCACTGAAGCTTGCTAAAGCAGATAATTGCATATTTCCACACTCTGCTGCCAGTATAGCTAGTGAATATGGAGTCTCAATCATGAAGATGTGTATTTGCAAAAGAAAATGCTGCTTGAAAGAGTTGCACTTTACTTCAGTAAGTCAGTCACTGGGAGCCCTCGTTGCTAAGCTACAGGAAAAGTAGGGCAGTCAGCGATAAAGGAGCTTTTGGGAGGTTAGTGTGATCCATCAGATTACTTGACATTAAAGTCAATTATATCAGTGGGTGCTCCCCCAGAGAGAAACATTTTTTTGCTGAAGAAATGGCTGCAAGTGACATTAAGCCATTTAACACTGTGGATCAGATGAGCTGCTTTGCGTTTTTTACATCTTGTTTGTTAAAGACTCTGAGCAGATAAAAAGCTACCTAGTACCACGTTAATATTAATGGGAGTTACAGAAATGTAAAAGGGAGCCTGACACTTCTTACTCAAGGATGCAAAAAGGCACACGTGGTTACTGTTTGCTACTCTGACTTGTGTTCTCGTTTGTTTAAAATACTGATAATGCAGACTAATGGGTTATCCTTGAATTGCAGGGTATTTGTTCTTCTGTTTTTCCTCCTGTGGGAGGAAGGAACCTCCCTTTACCCACATTATCTCCCCTTCTTCAGATAAGCTGCTGCACTAGAAGCTCTTACTCACTCCTTCTAGTTGGCTTTGGTGAAATCATGCAAGCACATAATTTGGTCCATAATGCCCCCAACTGCTGTCGAACCCAACTCAAGCTATTGGAGAATTGTACCCTTTATGAGGCTGAGGAGATTGAGCACCTTAAAGGGAAGGGGAGATTAGAGAAACACTGAGTATTATTCAAGGTTAGATCAGTTTTTTAACCCAAGAAAAACTATGACTCTACCAAGTATATATAAACCAGATCCTACTAATTATGTATTATAACTTTTAATTACATTTCATTATTTACAATAATCTGTTGCTTTGTGGTATAAAAAAAACTGCTATGACTAACTGAATGATGAAGCAGGGCTTGAGAAGGTTTAATTCGTTAATTTCATTAATCACAAAAAAACTATTTATTGTGTGTGAAGAACAAAAGAGTGTTTTTCAACAAGACTACAATACTTTTTCTTTCCTTGAGAAGGTTAGAAAATGATGTCCTCCATGTATTTCGTAATCTATAGTGGCATACACAGCTCTTCTTAGGCTTTTGGCTGACAATGTAGTGTAACGTAGTATAGTTCAATATCCAGCAACCATCTCATAGGGGACTATATCCTACACTTCCAGTAAAACGGACTGCATAAGCTTTCTAATAGGTCTCCTTCATCTATAAATGAGAAATACATAGGATTTTAATGGTAAGATTGTGAATAGTGTAGTACATTCTTTTCATATCTACCAAAGGGTGAAAAATACGAAAAAGTAGCAGTTGTCCATGGATATATGGACATATGCACACCAAGAGTAAAACTTTAAAAGCATTAGTCTAGCAAAACTGACATAAAATCTAAAATATAATACAAATTACTAAATCCATATACTAGTTCAAACACATGAAAATCTGAGCAAATATCTGAATTTGAGATATCGCATAGCATCAGAGTGGGAAAAGACATTAAATTCAGACATTTGGGGGACTTTTACAATTATTTTATATAAATTCACTTTAAAAAAGTTATATTTAAGAAATATATGAAGCACTCGTAAAAATCCTAAAACTGACACCCCACACACTGGCACTGTGTGGCAAATTCCCTAGCTAGTGCAAATTGTCTGAGCTCCGCTGAAATCAGTGAAGTTATGACAACTTATGCCAGCTGAGGATCTGTCCCTGTCTTTTTATCCATAGAACAATCTGTGGGAGGGCAAGCTTGCCCTGCTTTGCCATTATGTCTCAACCCTTATCGAAAGTGATTACCTCTAGGACAAGATTGCAAGAGGAGGTCGCTTTACATGGCTCATTCAGTCTTTGGCGCCTCTGCTGAGACTATCAGCAAGGGGTCATTTATAGCTGAGTAAAGTGGCAATTTTCTGATGTTGTCACCTGTCCATTAGAAACTACAGTGAGATCACCAATTCTCTTCATCTAGGCCATCTATCAGTCATCAGATAACCTTCAGCCATTACTGGCCTGGCCTGGATTCAAACATTACAGACCTGACCTGGAGAGGAGAAATTTGGAATCACATGACTAAGCACATGAGTTCCCTGAGAAATATATTGTTTAAAAATATTCACTAAAATTATAATGTTCTTTTAACATAAGATTCATGCCTATTCACATTCTTAATTATTGTTATGTCCCCTTTTAGAAAACAAACATTCTGTCATTGCTATCATTATTATTAATTATCTCTACTGGGAAATCAATTTCTGCTGCAGCTGAAGACACTCAAGTGAAAACTGACAGCAAAAGAGAATGCTCCTGTCCTATGGTGATATTGACTGGCACGGGTAAGTGGTAAGTACTAGTCAGAGACATCCCCACAGTTGCCTTTCAAGAATGACAGTAAGCAACTGTGCAGCTCTTTATATTATTTGTCCTTCAGTCTGCTACCAAAGCAGAGGCAGCTGGGTGCAGTAGAAGTGTAGGGTATTCGCTGGCGTTAGTTGCATTAGTACCATGTCTGGTTGTTTTCATAAAAATGCCCTTGGGGCTGCTTGCCCAAGTAGTGAAATAAGAATTTAATTATTTAGTACGAGACCCTAAGTGTTGGAGGATTCTAATACCAGCAAATCCTGTACTGTTCCCTGCGGCAGAAAGGAACAATACTAAAATATGTCAGTGCATCTGCACTCCCCGTTCGTGGCAAGCTCATCTACTGTGGTTAGCGTATACCCCATAATCTATAGTATGTGCTGATGTTCCATTGTAAGTCTGGTCAGTACTTGGACTGCAGACCTCCAAGGAAAACCTAAGTTGCTGTGAGAAATGGGACTGATGATTCAGGAAGTGGCACTCTTCCCTCCGAGTAATTCTGAATCCATGTCCTCCTCACTGTGATAGTTCTGCCAATAGCCTGAATAAACCTCATTAAATTAAGTATTTTAGGAATTCATTGCATTAAAAATGCAAATATTTTATATATTGTGGGATTGCATGGAATTCCTTTAGGAGGACGATAGAATTAATTATAAGGATTTGGAAGTGCTGTGGACTTCCAAAGACGATGTCGAACAATGTAACCAACACGAATCACCTTTTGGGACTATACATGTGAAGTGGAATTCCTAGAAAGTACTTGGGAAGAAGAGATTGCAAACTCCTGCTTGCGGAGTCAGCCTTTGAAGCTTCACCCTGAGGCATTGGCAGCAGCTACAAGAGGTTTGGGGAGGCAAACAGCCACCACCGCCAGAAGCTCCTGCTCCACCTCTTCCTGCCCCCACACCACCTCCTCCCGCTTACCCACACTGCTCACTTTTCCCGTCCCTGCTGCTCTCACTCCACTTCTTTCCACCTCTGCTCTGCCTTCTCCTGCAACCCCCCTTCCAGGTTTAAAGGACTGTTCAGCAGCCAGAGCCCTTGTTGGAACTGGGCTGATTGCTGGTAAGCATATTAGCAGGCATGTAGGGTCTCTTATTGTTTTAACATGTTTTCTCTGTAATGTTTTTACCTTAAGAATAAATGTGCTTGCTTAGGAAGAGTTGTGTGGTGGGCAAACTGTGGTGGTTGCTCTGTGTACCATCCCTGAGGAGAAAAATAAAGCCAGCCTGACTTTGCTGCAGAGGTCACCATATAGACAAGGAGCTGTGCAGTCTGGAAATACTTGATCAGGAGGGAGAAAGACTTGTGTCTCTGCCCAAGAGAGTGACTGCTGAGGAGCCTAGAAGGGGTAACTGCACTGTGACACTGGCATTATTTGGAAGCCTTCCGTGCTGCTGGAAGTGCCATCTTTCAGGTCATTGTTTTCTTTATTATTTGTACTGAGGCAGAACATAGAGGTCACAATACCAGTGCCCAATTGTGCTAGGTGCTGTACAAACACATAGTGACAACACCTACCCCCAAATGAGGCACAAAACCAAGAAACTGACCAGTTTGTGGGTCAGATCCCATAACACTCTTCTACAACATTAAGTGTGTGATTCTACATCCTGTCTTAATTCCAGTTTGGGTAGTTACATTTTGCCCATCCAAATTCTCTAGTAGTTTCAACAATACTCAGCAGTATTCTTCTTCATTTACTGCTCTTACTGGTGCTGAACAGCTCTTAAACAGTGCTTAAATATTCACCAATTGTGATACCTAAACAGTGCATAAATATTCACCATTTGTGATACCTATTATAGAAATACCTAAAAATAGGTAGATTTGATTAAACAGCTGTTGCCTTCCATCCAGAACTCACTACAATTCAGTGATAGATGGTGATTTCTTTATTTATATTTAGAGATCCTGATTCTACTTCCTTTGAAGTCAATGCCAAACTCCCGGAAGCAGGTTCTAATCCATAGTTATTAAAGAAGAGCATTGTGTTCCTTGTCGATGAAAGATGCTTTTATTTTTATGCAGTACAAAGTAACAATATTCTGTGACTGCTTCAGGTCCTACCCCTAGCAAGTGTGTTTCTTCTCTCCTTCATTTTTTAGTGAGAAAACAGTTGCATTCTTGAAGGGAATCTAGCAACAGTCATGAAAGTTAGGTTTCTACATGTCAGCATGCCCTGCAAAGAGGTATTGTTTGACTGAACTGTTGACTTGGCTATGGAAAATCTAAACAGAGGTGGTTAGTTCTAATGTAAACTTTACTGAGATGGCAGCAAAAATTAGATACAATAGGCCAAGTTTGGAGTGAGTCCAAGGCCTGGTCTAAACCTAAAGCTTAAATTGACCTACTAAGTCACTCAGGGATGTGAAAAACTCACACCCCTGAGGGATGTAGTTAAATCAACCTAATCCCCAGTATAAATACAACTAGGTCAATGGAAGAGTTATCAGTTGACCTAGCTACTGCCATGGGGTGGAGTGGAGTGGAGGGGGACACAACGGAAAACCTACAGGAATGGAATAACCTCTTCCAACACTGTAGCAAGTGTCTATTCTACAGCTGCTGCATGAGGCTGTTGTGCTTGTAGTGCAGACATTCTCTAAGTGTATCTAGGCTAAGATAAAGTAATTTGCACCTTTTTTGTTCTCTGCATATGGTTTATTTTATACCAACTTGACTTTTCCATCTACAATACAAAATTTGACTGTTTAACATGACTATGAAAAATCAAGTTAGATGACAGTTGTTAGTTATTGGCTGCGTGTGTGTTCTGAGTATGTATGCCATCCCAGCTCTGCGCAGAGAACCAAGACAGCAAACCATGATTGGATTATCCAATAAGACCAAAGATCTGCTTCAGTAACGAAGGCTCCAAGCCAGGTTTATTGTAGACAAAGCACAGTTTGAGTATCCCACAGACTCTACAAGACCACAAACACATGTATGCTTGTTACAATGGGCCAGCACACTGAATGGCAGGACTTTCCATTTTCCCCTCAGCTGGAAAGACACTCCCTTTGAGACCCTCTTGTATACACTGATACAAACAAGTTGTGTATTGCCCCTCTGACATGTGTAGTTGCCACACTCTAATGTGTGTAGTTGTCACCCTCTGATGTGGCAAGATACCACCTTTTACCTTTACTAGATGGTTCGGCCAAAACATCTCTATCCATCATATTGTTATTCTGAGGAGTCAGTAAGCCCTTGTTATCTTTGGGGTATTGGGATGTTCTGGTACTTTTCTGGAATGTGCTTGTGAAAGTGCACTGTACCTAGTGCTTCTTTAGGAATGTGTGTGCTTGCCAGTTTCTGTGAACTTAAAAGCAGGCTCACAGCCTGACTCCCGCTAACTTTGCTTTCTAACTGCAGGACTTAACTATTACTTTAGCTCAGGCTTCATACCTGACCTGTTATACTAAGCCTCATGTCTCAGGATCTCACTTTCTACTATAACAGTGATTATATGAATGGTAGCATGATGCTTAATGCGATTTATCCTGGTCTGTCAATGTCCCCCAGGCCAATGGCTCATCGGGCTGACAAAAGGGAATGATTGTAGCCAGCATGACATCCAACTGTTTTTGATTGCCCTAATCCTTTTATGTGTGTTCTGCATTAGGCTCACAGTAGCTTGCATTTAGATGTAAATATTGCTACATACAGAATTTAAAACAATTGATAATACTTTGGTGTGGCTCCTCCACAGGAAAGCCAGTCTGGTATTAGATTTGATAGACAAATTTGTTGAGAAAACATAAGAACCAACCTGAATTTTAGCCTTTCTCAAAAAAGTAATCCCCAAACTCTTTAATGTTTCAAATTCAGATAACTTCATTAGCTACATATTTGCAGTGAAGCGAGAAGGGAAATGTCAAATTTTGGATGTGTGTGCAAGCAAATCAGGTACTTACATGATATGGAAATGGCACTGAGGCCAGGTCTACACTGGAAAACTAGGTCAGTTTAACTACATGGAGTAAGGGTGTGAGAAATCCACCCCCCTGAGAGGGTAGTTAAGCCAACCTAAGTCCCCATGTAGACAGCACTTGGTCAACAGAAGAATTCTTCCATCAAACTAGCTACTGCCTCTCAGGGAGGTGGATTACCAACAGAAGAATCCCTCCCACCAGCATAAGTAGGGTCTACACTGAAGCACTACAGTGGTACAGCTGTGCTGCTTGTAGCATTCTAATTGTGGACACTCCCTGACCTCAGTGGGAGATGGGCTGAGCACCTAGTTGGGAGATGTGGCCTTGGATGTTGCTTTGTGCTAGTCTGTGTCAACATCCACATGGCAGCGAAGGTGGGATATGAAGTGTAAATGAAAATCTAATGTTAAAAAGTGAGTATATTACCCATGGAATAACTATGATTATCTTAGCAAAACTTGATTTAAAAACTTCTGTATCTCTGTAAAGACATAAGTTTTATCTAAATACATAAGTTACACTAGTTTGTTTAACTAAAGAAGTGATTTTGCACCAGATTAATCAAACCAATGCAACTCTGTCTGGGGGGGACACTGTTACATTGGTTTAGCTTGCCTCTGTTAAATATGGTCCATCTTAAAGAATTATGGAGTTTGGTAAGGGTTCTGTGTGCAATGGGTTAGTGTGAGCCTCTTCTCTTCTGGAGCCCTGAGGTCAAATCCTGACAAGTAGCAGTGGATTGGGTGGTCTCATCCTAGTCCCCTTCTGTGCATATTGCACAAGTCAATTTCATGGACAAATCTCTTATTCTTAAGTGGGACAGGATAACTAAAGTCTGGTTTAAACTCCACTAGCAGAGCTGTGCAGTGGAACTTGCAGAGTATCTGCCTGCACTATTCTTGGCTTTAGCCACTGCTATTTGATGAGCTTTACATTCAGGTATATGTATGTGTGCACGTGTATATAGGGTGAGGGAGGGAATACAACTCAGACATGGAAATATCTTTTTTTGTGCTTCTTCCATTCTACCACGTAGACACTTGGGCTAAAGCAGGCAAGAAAAAGGATGTATATTTGAGATGCTATGGTGATGGGCATAATAAAAATCCACAGATTAAATGAGAGGGAAGATTGATTTGACCAGTAGTAGTAGCCTGCAAATCATCTGAAGAATGTAAAGGAAAAGTCCTTTATAAAGTCTCAAGTAAAGACATAAAATAATCAAAATTTGATGCAGAATATTAACAAGGGAAAAATAAGTCTCTGATCTTCTGACTAACACAAATCATGTGTAACCAATTGCTTCCAGGGTGGGCAAGGGAATTCTAAATCCCTTAAATATGGAACTGCTTTTAAAAGACATCGGTAATGGTGTAGTGATGGGCATGCACGAGGATAGTAAGTGTGCAAGCTTTTTATTGGGGGTAAGACTATGCCCACTGTTTACCAGCTGTGATTAAAAGGTTTGCACAGCGAAGTTTAATCTTCCAGGTGAGAGAGAGCTGATTGTAATCTGAGGATATTTTTTTTTCCTGCATGTGTATTTTGTTCTTTAATTCTGTGTACAGCAAAAAAGAAGGCATTAATAATGTAATTGTTTGCTTCTGTTTGTCTTCAGTGAGATCCAGGCTTTGCATCAAGCTTTGCTCTGTGAAAGCTGTGACTAAATTTGGAACAATTTTGCATTTCTTTATTTTTAATAGCATATTCCAATTTAGTGCTTGACCCCTCCTCCTGCCTTGTCTGTTGCCATTCTGAATCAGATAATAAAATCTGCTGGCATGGAGATTTCTCACTGCCCAGGCTTTCCTCTAGAACCATCCAGCAATATTAGCAATTGTTTTTTTTAATCGTACATATAATGCTAATATACAGACACCAAATGCAGTGTATTTCTTTAACAAGCTCTGTGACGTTTATTTAAATGCCTCTTATTGGATTTTTGTATATACCAAGGGATGTTTTATCAAAATACGCTTCTTCACAGAAACCAAGAAACTTCTCACAACCACGCTGCTGATCAGCATCTGGGAATGGAGCCTCATTCACTAATTCTAAGCCAATACAGCCTACGTTTGCAAAACTTATGTCACTCGGGGGTGTGAACATTCCACCCCCTTGAGCACCAGAAGTTACACTGACATAAGCCCTCGTGTGCACAGCGGGAGAGCTTTTCCCACCGACATAATTTGTGCTGCTTGCCGTGGTGGATTTTTTATGCCAATGGGAGACCTCTCACCCATCGGCACAGAGCATCTTCACCAGATGCAATGCAACAGCGCAGCTACAGCAGTACTGCTGCTGCAGCACTGTACATATAGACAGAAGTTTTAAAGCATCATCTCTCTAGATATGTTTTGAAAGGTGTTTGCTCCAGATAACCTTGCTTGATGGTGTGATGCTGACCTTAGGTAGAGTGAGCTGAGTGCCTATCATGAAAATCAGAACTGCTGAGCAAATGTATGAGTTCTACCATGAAAGAGCCTCTGGTAACATCTCTCTGGGAGAGAGATTGTCCCTCCCACTTTGGCAGACAGAGAGCCAGCTAAGCTCTCTGCCTCCCAATGGTAAGGACAATGCTAGGCCTTGCCATTGATGCTGCAGTGGTGTGTATGACACGCACGAAATAGTTAATCAGCTCACTAGTTGCAAGCTAACAGTTTCCTGCTCTCAGGATCACTGTCAGCCAATCGAAGGGTTTTCTTTTGATGATGTAATGCTTGTATTTTCCCTTTCAATGAATGAATGGGGTGTTAGGGAGGGGGGAGAGCGGGGTGTTAGGGAGAGCTTTGGTGGATATTTATAATTGGACAAAACTGTCACTAGCTGTTTCCTGTTCATGTAGTTGAAATAAGCTACTTAATAAAGCAGTTAATTTTCAAGATTCTTAATTACTACACCAAAAACAAATTCCCCCCTCTATTTCAACCTTTATGAAAATCCTGGAAATGTGTTACAATTAGATTTCACAGTCTTTGATAATTAGCTGTCTATTCTAGATAGATCCATAAACTCTATTCCACTAAAGATGTGTTCCTAAATGTTAAATTTAGGCTAATTGGAGGCACTATCCTTTAATTTAGGAAACTGAAGTTACTAATACAGATGGAGAGAGAAAAATTAGCAGTGGAGGAGATGAATATGGAGCTGATGAATACTAAGTGATGGCATAACCTATAATTACTCAAGTTCTACTCATGGTGAATAATTCAAGTCTTAAGAGATTTCAATAGTCTAAGGGGCTGTAGTTATTTCCAATTTGCATTATCGTTGCTAGGTTTTGTCAAGAAATGAACTGTATAATGTAGCAGCAGAAAACTAGTGTTTGAAGTTGTCAACAGGGATTCAAAATACAAAATTTAAATTAGAAAGTGTCCAACACAGAGATACCGAAGCTAACTGAACCTTGATAATTGTCTCTCTTAAATACTACACAGGTCCTATCATAAGATTAGTTCAAAATACTTTACAAACATTAATTAAGGCTCATAACATTCCTCTGAGGTATCTAACTATTATCTCCGATTTCTAGATGGGGGGAGGGAGGAGGGACTGTGGCACAGATACCTTACGTGGCTTCCTTAAGATCATACATTGAGTCAATAAAATTCAGGAATCCTGCCCTAGCCACTGACTAGACCACACTCACTCCCATCCTTAATGAGAGTTAAGCACCTAAAATACCTTTAAGGATCTGCATTTCAGTTACTGCAGATAGGCCTAACTATAGCAATGCACGTAAATGCATGCTCAGCTTTCAGCATGTGAGTAGTCCTGATGAGTTAATAGACCTACTCACATGCTTGAAGTTGAGTACATTCTTAGGTATTTGCTGGTGTGGGGGTTGTTTCAGTATGACAGGTGTCAATCTTTAACAGTCAAAGAAATATGGCAGATCCCAATTTCTGCTCTTTTGTCCCCTGGAGCTTTATACTACAGAAAAATGCCGTTTTAGATGCATTTAGCATAAATTAGATTAATGATAATGAAATCACTGGGTAAATACATAGGAATGACCTGCACATTATTAATGATCTGTTTCATCTCTACAGATAGTGAGTTATATGATGCGTTGTGACTTTTAAATTTGGATGTTATTTTCTTGTGATTCTTCTACTGTGCCTTGAATATACATGAAAACACTTCTTCTCATGAGCAGATTTAAATGCTAAAACATTATTTCAACTAAAAAACTAGATGACATATCTAATCTTCTTTGTTCCATTGATTAATTTTACTTTGTCTACATTCAACATCAAACTCCTCAGGTATCATATCAATTTTTTTAATCTAAAGTGGATTTTTTTCTAAAAAGACTAAAAATACAATGATCTCCTGATTTCAATAGCTAAAAGCATTGTAGCCTGCACATTAATAAACCAAAGCAGGAACAAGAGATATGGGTAATACTTTTTTCTAAACATTATATAGAACAAAGAAAATAAATCATTTGTCTGTGCTTTCTCCCCATTTCCTTTTTATGTGAAATAACCTATTATATTTGACACTGAAATACATCAGTCTTGTAAGTAAATATCTGCTGGATAATGTCAGAACCAATAGCAATATTCCGTACAAACTTGGTATATGTTCTCCAGATTATCATTATCAACTGGATACAATAGAAAGTTGTAATTCAGCTTCTTAAAATGAAGATCATGAAGAAGAAAGACCATTTCAGTAAACGTCCCTTAAAGTTTTGCTCTATCTTCCAAAGTTCTATATAAATCTTGTATTCTTTACCTAACTTTTCTCCACAAACTGAAAATGTATTTCTAATGGTTGCTGGCCTGGGTTGCTTCTGGATTATTATTGTTCATGACAACATCCAAAAGAGGGCTGGGCAGCTGTTGAATAGAGGCTTTCACTGAAAAGAGAAGAAATAGAATTCTTCCCTCAAACCCCATTTGTATCTAGCAAAGAGGACTGGGGTTCAATATTCTTGGATTTGATTCCCAACTCTGATGATTTGCACTGTGTGACCTTGCCAAGTCACATTACTCTCTGAGATTTTTTTATAATGCAGCAGCAGGTGTCCTTTATTTATGA
This sequence comes from Mesoclemmys tuberculata, assembly GCA_007922155.1. Taxonomy (NCBI): domain Eukaryota; kingdom Metazoa; phylum Chordata; order Testudines; family Chelidae; genus Mesoclemmys; species Mesoclemmys tuberculata. Next base: position 2,925,094 of record ML675721.1, on the reverse strand, counting down.
TAACTGGTGGGCAGAGGACAAGTTGGCAGAGGAACTGAGATTGTATCATAGTCTAATAAAAAAACCACATCACAGTTTTAAGTAGTTCTGACATTGACAGCTGAAGTAGTCTGTAACACGTGTAGTTGTGTATGCCTTACATGTGAGCTTTTCAATGTTTTTTGTAGGGGACTCCTGTGAGGCTTCTATCATCCCTTCAGGATTGTGAGAGCCCTGCACAATCTATATAGGTATATTGGAAATACTGGCTTAAGGCCAGAGCAAATGCATGATTCAGTCATTGGCCTTTTCAAAGCAATATTTACTGATGTGTTGCTTAGGATGTGAAATGTCTATTCTACCGTTTTTACTCCTTCATCTATGGTCCTTGATGGCTATTGTCATTCTGCAAATGTTCCATAGCAATTAATGGAACTTCAAGACATATCTGGTATTATTGAAACCAAAATACATGGTATATGCAGTAGGAATAAAGGGGTGATGATACATCCCTTTATGACAAGTAGCATTGTGATTCCTGTTGTGCGCATCATGAATACTTGCCTTTTCTGTGAAGATCTCTGTTTTAAATACAATAGGAGATGCCAATGATAGGAGTGTATCCTAAATCCCGCCCTTCTCATGGTGTTAGATTCCTAAGTCTGGACTGCAGGGAGGCACTTCTCTCTGGTAGGAATCCTCTCCTGGAGTCAGGTCAAGTGGCTTCGGTGGCTAGGGCCTTGTCTACACTACAAAGTTTTGTTCACAAAAGTCAGCTTTTGTTGACAAAATCATGGAGGTGTACATACTGCAATGGTACTCCAACCAACAAAACTCTCTTGCTTTGCCAATAAAATAAAACCACCTCGATGAGAGGAGTAGAGCTTTTTGCGGCAAAGTTAGATTGACAAAGTGTCAGTGTAGACACTGAACTTGATTTTGTCACTGTAAATGGTCTCCAGAAGGTGTCCACAATACCCATCCTGATCGCTCTGTCCAGCAGTTTGAACTCTGCTTCCCTGCACCCAGGTACATAGGCATCCATATCTCTCTCCCTTTAAAAGATAGGGAGATATTCCTTTCAACCAAGCATTTTCTGCATGTTTAGTGCTATTTAATAAACAAAATACTCTCTGACAGACAATCTTTATTTTTCTTTCTATGCATGGTGGTTGCTGCTGGACTTAATACACAGAGGCAATTGGCACATTTGCATACTACAAATCATGGTCAGTACGTAGTCATCAAAATTTATGTGCAAGGCAGCAAGTTAATAAAGCATGGCATAATGCTTTATAGAAAGACACATTACTGGTTCTCATTATCAAAATGGTTCCTCAAAGCCCCCTTGCTTCGACCAGCCCCTGGCTGTGCCCCTCAAATAGGTATCTGGTATCTCGCTGCTCAAAATCAGTCACCAAGTAATCCGCCTCCACGCTCCACCCCCAGGGAAACTTTTCACCATTAGTCTCACAGATATTATGCAGCACACAGCACACTGCTGTGACCATAGGAATATTTTCCTCATTTAGCTCCAACCTGCCATAAAGGCAGATCTTTTAATCTGCCAAATGCACATTCAATGGTCATTCTGCACCTGCTCAGTCTAATGTTGAAGTGCTCTTTGCTGCTGTCCAGGTTTCCTGAGTAAGCCTTCATGAGCCATAAGAGTAAGGAGAATGCTGGGTCTCCCAGGATCAGTATGGGCATTTCAACATCCCCCCTTGGAATCTTGTGGTCTGGAAAGAAAGTCCCTGCTTGCAGCTTTCTATACAGGCCAGTGTTCCTGAAGATGCACCTTCCCTAACCACGCCACATTGATATCAGTGAAACGACCCTGGTGATGCACAAGACCCTGCAATACCACAGAGAAGTACCCCGTCTATTGATATACTGTGTTGCAAGATGGTCCAGGGTCAAAATAGAGTGCCATCTATCGCCCCTCTGCAGTTAGGGAATCCCATTGCTGCAAAGCCATCCACTAGATCACACACATTTCCAAGAGTCAGAGTCCTTCATGGCAGGATGTGATTACTGGCCCTGCATATTTGTGTTAATGCAACCCCAACAGTGGACTTCCTGACTCCAAATTGATTTGTGACTGACCAGCAGCAGTCTGGAGCTGCCAGCTTCACAGAGTGATCGCCTTTGCACTTCTCCACCGAGAGGGCTGCTTTCATTTTGGTGTCCTTGCGCCACAGTGCAGGGGTGAGCTCGACACACAATTCCAGGAAAGTGGTTTTGCGCATCCTAAAGTTCTGCAGCCACTGCTTGTCATCCCACAAATGCATTACAGTGCGATCTCACCACTTGTTTTCCAAGCCCAGGACCGATGGTCCACTGTGGCAAACTGTTCTGTGAATGTCAAAAGTACTCTGTTCTTGTTTCTTTCCGTGGCACGCAATGAGGCAGGCAGCCTGGATTCCTGTTCAGATTCAGAGCTCATGATATACCTCATGATCAGCCACGTTGTGTTCATAACACGAACCACAATAGTAGAGAACAGTACGAATAAACCACCTCCCTGGGCGATGTAAGTTACCCTGACATAAGCGCTTGTGTGCACAGCACTATAGCAAAATTGGGGTTTATGGATTACAGCGATGCCTAAATCTGGGACTAAGGTGCCTAAATGTGGGTTAAGGTACCTAAGTGTCTTTGTGAATCTGGGGCAGAGAGCTTCCGAAACTTGGCCAAGGTCACACAGGTAGTCAAGGGCAAGTCTATAAACAAAACTCAAAAAGTCTCAATCCCAGTCATCTGCTCTAACCATGAAATTACCTCTGTAGCTATTTGATGTGGATAATAGATGTATAAAATGTAGGTAGAATACTTAGTTTATTATCTTATAGTAGTTTAATAGACTGCCACTAAATTCTTGAAAAAATACTGACATTAGCTTGACATCTACAATCTCATGTAAAGTGTGTTTTCAGTGTGATGTAGGTTATTCTGCAGTGCACCAGAACACCTCCAGAGCAGCTCTCTACTAATAAAAACAGACTGAGGAGGAGTGTTGCAGGAGGTGGGGGGAAAGATGGGAATGGGAATACAGCTTGGTGAGTGGAAGGGGCTGGGGAAGGAGAAAATGCTTTAGAGGAACTCAAGTTGCACGTGGTGTCCCTTAGTTTAAAATAAAATAGTGCTAGGGCAAAAGGTGCTAATGGTCACTGATGTATGAGCACCACCAAGGATTAAATGCTCTGTGACCCGTCCATGCCCAGAGTAGCCCACTGATAATACCAAGGTCAGAGCAGGCTGAAAAGGAGAGCAAATTCCCCCAGCACTGGTGGGTGACACGGAAGTCAGACTTCCCAACCAGCCACAAACAGTGCTTCTGATTCCCCCACACTGGTTATCAAGAAGCCACTGTGCAAATACACACAGCCCCCTTTACTGCATTTCAGTTTCTGGCTCCCAAACTGCCATCAGGCCCAGTAAAGAGACCAGTCATTTAAACTCTATGCTCTTTACTCAAAAGATTCCCTCTGATCCCAAAGGACCAGCCACAGTACCAGTTCACTATAAGTTTGGATCTTACCCAAAATACCACGCTGCCAGCCAATCCTTTAATAACCAAAACTAAAGGTTTATTATAAAAAGAAAAACAAACAATAAGAAAAATGTTAAAGGGTTAAAGCAATCAGATACATACAGATGATTTAAAATTCCATATACAGCAGGTTTTTGAAAGAATTGTGGAGTTGCAGGCTTGTGTAGTCCCTCTGGTATACATCCAATACCTGGATGGGTCTAAGTCCTTCAGTTCAGTTGCAAAGTGTATTAATGCAGAGGTGGGTAAGTGTTGGCTGCAGCTGGACAGGAACAAAGACCAAATGGTTTCTGTGGTTTAATCTTATATACCCTCTGGCACTGGCCATGAGGTTTGTGGAACTTTACAGGAACCAAAATGGAGTCCAGAGTCACATGGGCCAATCCTGGTAACCCTTCAGGTATGCCTTTAGTTTCTTCCTGGGCCTTTGGCTTCTGTAAAGGTCTTGATAGGCCATTAAGCAGGCTATTGTCCTGATGCCTTCTCTGTCTGGAGTGTGTCTTAGACAGCATAGTTTGAAATACAGGTATATCAAAGATCTCCATAACTTTCCTCACACATATCACTCATGAACACAAATATAATCATCTTATTCAGCATATTATAACCTTTCTAACAGTACCTGACATGGCATGTCTTACCGGAATCATTGTGATTTTGGCATATTGATGTCAAATAACACAAATGCCCTCCCCCCCATCCAGTCTGCATGACACCCCCAATGCGAGACTGGTGTAGAAGGGAGCAATTGGAGCTCCTGAATACACCTCAAGGGCCACCCCAATCGGGTCAGCATGACATGCTCCATAAAAGGAGTTAAGATGCCATGTAGTAACTGCAGTCTGATAGTTGTTAAGCATAATATGTGGGTTAAAGCACTCTTCCTTAGCTTTGTCTACACTAGCATTTTGTTTCACTGACAAAAGTGCCAGTGTGAATAGCATTATGCCAGCAGGAGATGCTTTCCTGCCAACAAATCCACTGCCACTCACTGGGGGTGGTTTGATTACGCCGACAGGAAAGCTCTCTTCCATGGGCATAGAGGAGCTACACGAGAGATATTACGGCAGTGCAGCTGCAGTGGTACAGCTGTGCCTCTGTAAGGTCTGTAGTGTAGACATAGCCAGAGTATCAGCCTTTAGCTTCTGAGCTTCCTTTCTGCTGCAGAGCAGATATACAACATGATTAATGGCCAGGGCACCTTTCCCAACCATTTGGCCTGAGCAGGAGACTTGGACTCGGTGTATCCCAGATACAGAGTTCAGGGGCTCAGAGAGGAAAAGGAGCAGGGTGGGTGGGTGGCTGTGGGGTAAACAGTTGGATTTGTTCTCAGATTTGTGTTAATCCTGGACAGAGCCAGAAACACAGAACAGGTGTTTCATTCTTGGGCAGTGGGGAATGGTGCTTTATCTGAGGTTTCTACAAAAGGCACTACCTGCGTGCAGTTTGTTACCACCTCTCTTCAAAGAGCAGGACTTGCATACACAGTGTAATTTATTTATTTACAAAAATAAAATAACTGACTCTGCATCACTGATTTGTGCTCCAAATAGAAAAATGACATACAAGGTCCCCAAAATCTCCTTTTGCTCAGCAAAGAGGAAACAATTCATTAGAGACAAACCATCTTGTAGAACGCTTATATGGCAGATGATAACAAACAGGGTAAGGAAAACAATGCAGCTGGAGCTGTTGCTTCTCAAATAGTAACTGAGATGGTTGAGTAAATACCCTTAGAGAACTTGATCTTGGGGTGATTAATAATGGTTGTGTCAATGAGACAGTGAGTCACTGAGCGGGCCAGTGTATTGTTATTGTGAATGACTAGAAGTAGTTTGAGAGATGGAAACAATGTTGTGGAGGTGGGAATGAGGTCAAGCTCATGCTATTTACAATAACATGGAAGCTTGCGTGTGCTGAGGACAACTTTACCAAGGAGCACCATCTCCCACTGTTCCCTCTTTTGTCCATCTCCTTTAAAATTTGAGTCCTTCATGAGCTCATACATTCCCGAGTGCATCCTGGCAAAACTATATGACACTATACTAGAGCTTGCTGACTGGAATGGAGAATCAGAAAAAAAAAAAAAAAAGGATGTTTAGGGTCAATGGCAACGAAACTGAGAAGGGGAAAGTAAGGAAGTGTGGGCTCAGCAAAGGAAATTTCAAAATAAGAGAGAATATGAACAAAGGAGAGAAAGTTTAATAGGAATTTATCAGATGCATCAGTACATATTCCGCTTTTCCTTGCATCCACAACACTAGTAAGATATTCCTGCTCTGCATCCATGCCTGGCAGAAGTGTCTAAGCACATCTCCTTGATCAATGAGAATTAGTGTTGCATTGAGTTAAAATACAATGCTTCCTTCTGTACCACGGGAGAAAGTGGGCCTAATTCTCTACTTTAACTCTACTGATTTCAACGGAATTACATCAGTACAAAAAGGTGTAATGGAGTAGAGAATCAAGTCCAATGCGTTGAGCTCAGCAATTCAAGAATAGATGTGCACTAGCTATTTATTTGGGTCTTATTTTTAAAAGCTGAATAATTACCTTTTTTAACTTGACAAAAACAAATATTTTCCAAGTGTTATTTAGATCTTCTCTATTTATAGAAAAGACTGAAAAAGAAAAAAGTTTGTATATACATGTAAATTTTTAGCAGATGAGTTGGAATTACATTTTGGTGTCTTAGAGAGGGGTAGCCGTGTTAGTCTGTTTCTAGCAAACAATAAAAACTTAAAAAACAAACTAACGCGAAACTGCAGAGCTGGAACTCATACGCAAACTTGTCACTATCAGAAGAGGTCTAAATAAAGACTGGGGGTGGCTAGCCCACTACAAAAAATGTTCCCTCTTTTGGCATTCACACCCTCTCATCAACTGTTGTGAATGGGCCTCATCCACCCAGATTGAATTAACCTCATTAACGCTTGCCCTCCTCATTGTGATGTAACGTGCCCATTCTTGCATGTGTATGTATACCTACCTAACTGAAGTTTCCACTTCATGCATCTGATGAAGTGCGTTTCTGTCCACGAAAGCTTATGCCCAAATAAATTTGTTAGTCTTTAAGGTGCCACAGGAATCTTGTTATTTTGGTGTGTTTCCAAAAGGGGATATAAAGTCAAACTTTGAGCCCTTTTATGGTCTTTTCTTTTCGTAAATCCAATGAAACATTACTCTCACCCCGTACATTTTGAAAAAGCTTGTTCTCACCTTCATTGCTGGGCCTCCTAACAGACTCACACATATTCATCATCCTTGATTCTTCGAGATCAAGGATAATCTCTTTCACAGGTTTTATTTTATGGGTCCTATGCTGATTGAAGAGTCCAATCCTTTAGCTGCAGACTCATTGGCAGACGTTGCAGGCCCTGTTGGAAGGTAGGGTAGGGCCATGATTGCTGCATGACAGTTATCTTTTTTCTGGTATTTTTCTGCAACCAGGGCAAGATGATTTTCTTCAAAAGTGATTGTTCCGCCTCTGACAAGTCTTCATGAGTTAGCTTGTCTTAGGCTACTGTCTCCCAATGTGTGGTTTCAATGCCGTATCTCTTGATGTTTTTCTTAAGTGCGTCTTTAAAGTGTTCTTTCGGCCTCTCTGTTTCCTTTCTCCTTTCGTGAGTTCGGTGTACCACAATTGTTTTGGTAAGTACGCATCAGACATGCGCACACGTTGCCTGCACCACCTCAGCTGGTGCTGGATAATCAGGGCCTCCTCAACACTGAAGATGTTGGCTTCTGTGAGGATACTAACATTAGTGCAGCAATCCTCTAACTTTATATTGAAGATCTATCAGAGAAAGTGCTGGTGCTAGTGTTCCAGGTTTTTCAGGTGTTTTCTGTAGGTCACCCAAGTCTCGCAGTCATAGAAGAGTTGGGATTACCACTATATTATAAACTAATTGTCTAGTATGTGTCCTGACGTCTGATGAGATAGTCTGCTGAAGGCCAGGCTAGCACAGTGGATTCTGTGATGAATCTCAAGATCTATATTTGCCCTCTGTGAGAGATGGCTGCCAAGATAAGCAAAGTGTTCTACATTTTCCAGTTCCTTTTTGTCAATACAGATCTTCCTTGCTGGATCTGATGATTGACTGGGAGCAGGCTGGTGAAAACTTTTGTTTTGTCGATGTTCAGGGTTAGCCCTAGGCTTTTGTAAGCTTCAGGGAAGCAGTTAAAGGCTGTTTGTAGAACCTTCTTTGAGAGTGCAACTTTATTAATAGCTATTTATTTGGGTCTTATTTTTAAAAGCAGATTACCTTTTATTAACTTGACAAAAAACAAATATTTCCAAGTGCCAGATTCATAGCATTTTTCAATAACTTTTAAAGTTTTGTTCATACTATTTTTTCCTAGATCATGATATGAAAATGAGTTATTAAAAATCATGTGAGGTTACATGGTCTGTATGGACGTAGGCAAAAATTCAGACTTGGCTCCTAGAGCTGGGAATCTAAATCTGCATCTATATATAGGCATCTAACCAAGTGGCCTGATTTTATTAAGAGCAGCTGCAGCTTGCTCAGCACCAGTGGCAATCAGCTACTTTTTAGCAGCTTGCATAGTTTAACATGTTGGCCCAACTCTTGAGAATTTTTAACAGCTGCTTTCAAAAGCATTTGATGTCCACACAGGTAGGCACCTGTTGGGAAAACCCAGTACAGTGGTCAAGAAGGAAAGTTGGAAAATGTCAGGAATGAAAAAAATATAGTGTTAAAGATACCCTCCACCCTGGCTAGCTAGAAGAACTATGCCTGACAGTGTTAGAACATGGGTGCAGTGCTCACAATTTGGCATTTCAGAGCTGGCAGCTGAAGTAAATTGTGACCTTAGCCAGGTGTGGTTTCAACAGGAGGGCTGATGGGAGGCCTGGTCAGCCTAGGGGCTTCCTCTTTTCCGCAGGCACGCTGGCTAGAAACTCACCGCTAAGGACAGCACAGCTTCTCAAACGTTTCCAGGAGCCGGCCCTGCCAGCGAAAAAAGAACGAGTGACACATGAGCAGTTCGCACCATTTACTGAGGCTGTTCGTAGTGGCACCGACTGACACCGCCCTACCCCCGGGGGTGGCAGCAGCGGGGCCGCGGCCTGGCTAGCACCCCTCTCTAGAAGCGCGGGGGTGGGTAACCGCCCCAGGAGTAAGCCTGGCGGACGTGCCCGTGTGAGCTGCAGCGGTGAGCGCGGGGCTGTCTGACGAGTCCCACCGGCCCAGGCCCGCGGGCGGGTGCTTCTCTGACTATGAGACTAAGTCTGCACCAACGCGCCGCGCCCGCCCGCAGCACTGCTAGGCCCGAACGCGGACAGCGAAGGGAAGCGAGCAATAGACACAGAGCGACCGAGACGGATCATCTCATGCGCATGCGCACCTACGGCAGAGTCTGACGACAGCAGCAAGAGCAGCCCGGTGCGCCGGCGCCCTCGTTCCTCAGGCTCCCCACGGGCCCTAGAGCAGCTCCTTGCGCTTGCGCAATTGCTGAGGTTCCGCTGCCGCCGAAGCAGGACAGCCGCGGCAAGAGAGGCGGCGGGATCGGGACTGGGGCGCATGCGTAGTGGTGGTCTCGTCCCAGGCGGGGTGGAGGCGCGGAGGTTCTCCTCCATTTAACAACGCGGGACCGAGCTCGGTGCTTTCGGGTGGCAGCGCGGGAGAAGCAGAGCGGCCGGCGGGATTCCCGGGGGGAAGCTACCGCCCCCGCCCCCGCTCCCGCCCAACGAAGCGCTCTCCGTCCCGTTTTCTCCCGCCCGGGACTGAGTTCGGTGGCCACAAAATGGCGGATGGGGAGCTGAACGTGGATAGTCTCATCACCCGGCTGCTGGAAGGTGAGCGCCCCCCCCGCACCACACACGGGGGAGGGGGCGAGGCGGGGTCCGCACAGCAAACCCGCAGCGGTCGGGGCGAGGCTGACCCCTACCCGCGCGCGCGCCCGCACTGTGTGTGTGGGGGTGCGGCCCGCTGCCCAGTGGGGGAAGGGAGAGCAGCGAAGGAGGGGTCCCCCATCCTGAGCTGCGGAGGCCCCACTCCCGTGGTACCGGGGGCTAAACTATTGCAGTGCCGGGGGCACATCCTGCTGCTGCGTCCTCCTCTGCCGCTGAGAGGGTGGGAGGGAGGTGGCGTGTCCTAGGGGCACTAGCCCCAGCGCCGTCAGTGCACGATTCTGCCAAGGCAGGGGCCATCGAGGGCCGGTGCTTTGAAACATTATATTTGCCCCCATGTGCAAGGGCTGGGTCTTTGTGACTGCCCGGACCGTATCAGTGAGGCATGTGTCTGAAGCCCGGAATTGCCCTGCTGAACAGCCCTAGTGATCGGTGAGTTAGAAGAGCCTAGCTAGTGGAAGGGCTCTCCCTTTTTCCTATCACCTTAGTAGTAGATTTGCATGGTTTAAAAAAAATAGATGAGGGGAGGGAGGGAGAGTGTGTGTGCGGGGGGGGGGGACGGGACGACGGGGGTGTACTGCAGTTCCTCTGACCAGCTTTGGGGCGATTTCTAAGGGTGACTGTAGGAAAAGCAGATAATCAATGAGGGGGTTGATATGCCTTTTTTGAGCAATATTAAAGATATTTTTGTTAAGGTAAGGGAAAACAGTTGACTAGCTTCCACTTTTCCAAGGAGTAGGATATTACTTCTGTCCTTAGCATCATCATTTGATTGTTTTGGACAGTGACTATCCAGCCTTCCCTGCCTCCTTCTCATCCCGTTACCCCCAACAAATATTTGCAGAGGGAAAAGAACATGTATGGCTGTGTGTAGTTCATTTTTAAAATGGATGTAATATCTTGACTTGGAAGTCTACCACTGTGACTTTCAGACAGGATTTGCTTTGAAGTGGGAACTGTTAGCCTGGTAAAGTGAAATACAAGTTTAATAAATCTGTCAGAATTTGGCATATCTTCTAATTTTAGGGTGTTGTCTTGTTTACCTATGATAACATAATGTATAGGTTGTGAACGTCATATTGTAGTCTTGCCTCCATCCTGCTGAAGGTGAAATGAGTGTGAATGCTTCACTAGAAAGTTATTGAATGTATAATGAAGAACACTTAAGGAAAATAACAAATCCTGAACTTTGTTTGTTGCTGGTTCTGCTAGTGCCTGTATTTAAAGTATCCAGTGTAGTATGAAAACGTGCAGGCACCTGTATGTATTATTAAATGTACATAGGTGTTTGTTGTCTCAGCAGCATTAGATAAGAATTCATCTTTGTGAGTGACTTGAAGCATCAAACACTGTTAACAAGTGGAAATGAAAACACTTTTACCAATGAAGGCTGTCTTCTGTTTTGCTTTTGCTCTTGTGATCACAGGCCCATTTGTGACTTAGTTAGCATTCACTTTCTAGCATAAGCTCAATTTTCAGGGATTTACAGTGTGAGTGAGCCTGTGTGTGTGTGAAGAAAATACTTTGGCTCAAATCTTTGTCTGGGTTTGCACTTTCTAATGTATGTTTTTAAATTGTTTTCACTTTACTCATCTATAAATTATAGACTTCAATAAGCTGTTATGTATTAGCCTGCTGAGACAGTAAAGCTAAAAATGTGTGTATCCACAGGAATTGTTGTCTGAAGTGCATATTCATATTAAAATAGTTGATAAAATACATACAAAGTGTTTCAGTGGTGGATGTTGTTAGTCTCAGGTCACAGCCACCTTACAGGTAAGTTAGAATTACAGTTGAGGCTATTATTAAAATTTGTGCTTAAATCTTTTCATAATTTTAAAATGTATATGATAAAGGCAAATTTCAGGCTAAACTGTTCAAATTTTTGTGCAAGTCTGTTTACAGTCAACTTTTTTAAACCTTCTAATAAAATCTATAATTTTGATTTCCTTTTTAATTGTTTTAGTGTAAACAAAGTTAAGGAAAATCTGTCTTGACTGAAACAGATTTATTTCTTCACTTACTCCCACCAAGTTTAATAGTGAATGAGCTTGTCTAACTTCTCTCTACATCAGAGGGAAAACAGATCCCTCTGATATTGCATAGTTGTTTTTTTAGGCTTCTCTGAATAGTGGGTGTGGGTTTTTGCTTTAATTTACATTTTTGCTTACGTTTCACATCTTCCAATTTCTGCACTATGAATGCACCATAGGCTGAATAACAGCTTGAGTATTGCAGTCTTAACTCTAAAGTTTCTTTTATGTAATCAGATACTTAACAGTTTATAGTTTTTTATGGCATTGCTTCTTGTCTGGTAAAGTCAGTGTAAAATGTGCTTCAAGCAAAAAGTTGGCCTGTTAATTCTCAATCAAGGAGCAATATTTGCATGTTGTCAGTTGTTTTTATCACTGTTAATTAAATGACCAGAAATAGTGGTTTTATAGTGCAGAAATGAATTTAAAAGCTTAAAAAAAAATCTTATTGCAGTATGTTGGCTCACAGCAAGTTCTAAGGCCTCCTTTTCCCTTTAAATGAAATGAATGGCTTTAACTTTGAACAGCAGATACAATAGTCTTTCAATAGCTGCTTCTTACAACTCATTTTGCAGTGCATTAATTACTTATCAAAAATAGCAACAGTACCAAGAAACATTCACCCTCTCTAGATTGCTGGGTGACTACATTTGGGTTTTTTTGGACATGAACCTAGCAGTCAGGATCCATGCACTTACTTCGGCACTGAATTACAGTTCTGTAACTGCCTGTGCATTTCAGTCAAGGCCAACTAAACTCCATCTTGTGCAACACAGGGGCAACATGTCTTCCTTGATCAGAACAAGCATCTGAGCACATCAGTGCATGCCACCCTCCACTTGCCTCCCTTTTGTTACTAGGTCCCAGTTCTCAAAGTTCAGAAGCATACTACCTCTGAGAACACTGAATCATCTGAAGCTCACAGACACTTGCATTCATGAATACACACACTCCATTTCAGAGCATGGAAACTCTTGAGAGCTGGAAGCCAAGCTTCTTAGTGCTAGATTCTAGGCTAAACATTCTTCTGGAAGATATCAGAGTGATTCTTAAATTAGCTTTTCAGAGACCATTGCAAAACCCACCTTTTCAGAGCAGCATATTCCGGTACATGCTGGAGAAAAGGGAAGGGAAGAATCCAAGTGGTGAACTCCATGATGCCAAGAGGCAAGCCCATTTTGAATTCACTTTGTCTTTATTTGCAACTTGTCTGTATGTAAATACTACAGTTGTTGGTACCTTAGAAGTACCTATTATAGAGAAAAAAACAAATAGAATGAATACTGAATGTTATGAGTAAACTGGCTGGTTTATAAGCTATGCTGCTAGCACAGAAAATAGCAGGCATGCCTTGTTCCTTCTCTTCTTTTCGTGTCCTCTAGCACAGGGGTCGGCAAGCCGCGGCTCCGGAGCCGCATGCGGCTCTTCAGCCGCGGCAAGCTATGTTTTGCGGCTCCAGACTATTTTTCTTTAGTCAGTGGAAGAGGGGGCAAAATGGCTCTTTTGATAGTAAAGGTTGCCGACCCCTGCTGTAGCACCTAAGAGCTGGCAGACATTCACCTCTATTCTTCTTGGACTGGGGTGGGGAGAAAGACCCCTGACTTTCTACCTAATGCTTGCAGACTGGTGTCAAAAGCCTGGTCTTGGAACCTGGTAGCTGATACTGAGTTATGGCTGCTAGATATGTGTTGGTGATGGGGCTGCTGAGAATTGGCTCTTGTCTGGACACAGAAGTTGTTTGATTTAACTTAAGTTTTAAAACTGCTTTAGGCAGGTGCAAACCTCTCTGTGGACACACTTATTTGAAACTGGTTGTGTATTGTTTTAGCACCTGTCACCTCCAATCATGGACCAGGATTCCTTTGTGTTCAATACTGTACAGACACAGAATAAAGACTGTTCCCTGCTCAATGAGCTCTGTTTAGCTTCAGCCTATATATTTACTGATATAAACTAAACATAGAGACTCATAGATTATAAATGCAGAGGGGAACATTGTGGTTACCTTGTCTGACATCCTGTATAACTCAGAATAGAAGACTTCTCTGGATTAATTTCTGTTTGAACTGGAGCATTGAATCTGTCAGTAAGGTATGCCGTCCAATCCTTCAATCATTCTTGTGGCTCTTTTCTGAACCCTCTTCATTTTTCAACATCCTTCTTAAATTATGGACACCAGAACTGGACACAGCACTCCAGTTGTAACTCCTTGAACGTAGAAGCAGAAAAGTCTGATGGTAATATGAAACTCAAACAGCCTTTCATGCTTCTGGGCGAGAATTGCAGCCAAGGTACATTCTTTAGAAACACTGTCCTTTTCAGCCAGAAGTACAATTAAATCTGTTTATCTAAAGATTACTGTAAGATTGAGGTTGGCTGTCTCTTCAACTTTCCTTGATGCATTTGATAGCACTCAGAGGATAGCAAGCTTCCAGAGTAGCCATGGGGAGAAACAGTTCTAAAAAACAGTAAATTGTGCATGTAAAAGCACTTAGTTGGCACAAGGGGTTGGGGGAAAGAAGTTTCACAGAGTATGCCTAATTCTTTGAAATGGCTGAAAATCTAGTTAGTGATGTCCATTTGTTTTGTGGAACTGTTGAAGTTTTGTATAATTAACATTTTCATATCGAAAAAACAAACTAGGTTACACCATGCTTTAAAATCCTATCATTTGGAGTGGTCCTTCTTTTAAATTCAGTTGGTTAGGACGTCAGGAGTTCATGAAAATGCAGGATTAGAGATGGGTGTGAATGTTGACAGTCAGAATTCAAGTTTTTATATACTAGCTCAAACAATTTTTGAGGTAGAGGCCACTTAAAATCATAACAATTGTAAATATGTAAGGGAGGCAAGAGCATGAGAGATTTTAAGATGTACATTGCAAACTCCCATAGCTGAAACTGCTGTATGTCCTTGGAAAGATGCAACTCCCAGTTTTCTGATGGCTGTTGTATTAGTTTCCATCCCTGGTGGCTTAAGATATTTTACTTGAAATAATCACTAGTTCTCTGATCAGATAAAAAAAAAATACAGGCCATCTTTAAATTCCCAGACAACCTTGTCTAGTCAGCGCTTGCTACCCAATACCAGTAACTTGAAAAAAACTCTTGCTTATCTGGATTTTCACCTAAACAGCCATGCTCTGAAGTTGTTAAATGTTTGTCTTTGATACTTGCCATAGTGAAATGGTGTGCATTGCGCAATATTCTTGCTGTACAATGTTGGGACCTAATCCTACAAAATACTAAGCATCTTTAACTCTTGTTGATTTCAATGGGAGTTCAAGACACCTGGCACCTTGCAGGATCAGGTCTTTATGCAAAACTCAGACTGAAGGCTGAAATTGGAATGGTTCCAAAATGAAAACTGTAAGCTAAATTCAAACTATTCTTTGTACTTGTTTTAAAAGGTCACTTTTCTTCCTTTTCACAAAGCACTTAAACATAAAGGAGCCACCATGCTTTTTCTCTCTTCTCCCAGATGTTATTGCCCTCATTCGTACTTAGCTCGTGTGGAAAATAATTTGGCAGTCTGGGATAATATAATGCTGTTGTGTGCCATGTCCCAGAATGGCTCACCATAGATGTGGGAAGTGAGGGACGTTCTCAGAAAAGAGAAATAGAACTAGAAAAGGTCTATTACAGGGATGCATAAACTATGAAAAGTAGACTACAAAGAACAAACACAAACTCATCTAGATCCAGAGATAAAGTATTAAAGGAACAGCTGGGGGCTGGGGGGGTATAACAAGGAATAAAGGAAAGCAAACTTGTATCTTGCTATTGTCTCCCCCTGAAAAACACTTCAGAGACCATTGTAGTAACGTATTCAATTTCAGCTGACCAGGTGGTGAGGGTAGGCATATCTGAACATTAATCTTGGATTGAGAAGGGAAACAAAAGGGGAGGACTCCTGTTGCATTTTAAACATCAGCCCTTAAGGGCACTAAAATGGTAAACCAGCCCATTCTTAGCAATCTGTACATTCTGGAAACCTTGGAGGGGGGGTGAGGAGCATTCTGAATACCTTTGTCCATTTGCATGATTACATTATTGTAGAAGTAATGAAATTCTCAGTTGTTTGCCACTCTTGTGTCTCAACACTTTATACCTTAGTGATCCTTTAACATAACTTCTGAATTTATATACTGTGCCATGTAAAGAACAATTTTAGCCTGAATCCCTAAATTGTCTTGCACTCAGAGTACAGCTACATTTTAGTATTGGTGAAGAAAAGCAGTGATTTCATTTACTATAATGAAATGTTCTTTTAATGTGGACAATTGAGCTGAATTTTTTTACTTAAGTCAGTGATCATTGATGTGGTTTTTGGATTTTAGAAAATCAAATGGAAATATAGCTAGTACTGTGTGTTCCAAAAATGAAGCATGCTATATATGGCTATTTAGTGAGGTCAAGTTTCATGAGAAACTGACCGCATGGAAAAACATCAGATCCTATTGTTTAACAATGTAATGTGTAACATTTTCCTACAGAATTTTAAGGGTGTTTGAAAAGACAATCTTAAGCTTGTCTCCAAAGCATAGCTTTTTGCTTTGATTTTTTTTTTTTACTTTTGTGGTACAATTTCATATTTTCCCAATGTAGACTGGTTACTCTTTATATTTAATTTAACAAACCCCACAACTCTCAAATAAATCTTAACATTAAATAATGAGCTTTCATACATAGTATGTACACTTAGCTGTCTTGCAGTTAAATATCAAACTAATTATTTGTCTGTTACCTGCTAAGTCAGAGTGACAGGAGAACAAGTTGTAGTAATAAACCTTAGCTTGTATTTAAAAGTTGTCTATTAACATAATTTTTCTCCTTACTACTAATTTTGTAGAAGCTAGAAAGTATCTTTTGTTACTAATGGCACGTCTACTTAAAAAACTGAAATTAACCTATTAGGTCATTTTACAATAATTACTGCGGTAGTTCATGACTACACTGCCCTTTTTATGCTGTGGTGCATGTCCTCACCAGGAGTGCTTCCACCAGCTTAATGGGGGGGAGGCCTGAGAGTAGAGACCTCCCCACCACCACCACCAGGAGCGGGGCAGCCCCCTGCCCCCCTGGGGCTCTTGGCTGCCCTCAACTTTCAGCTCAAACTTTCAGAGCAAACCATGGATTAGGAAGTTAGACTTTATAACTGAGTTTGTGTGAGGTTGGCCTTGTGAAAAATTTAGCCAATCAGATGAATTCAGATTGTTTTGATCATTAAAATCTTGACTGCTGCAAACCCGTCTCCAGTTTAGTTTTAAAAATTGTCAAACTATAGACTGCAGAATTGGGAGTTGCACAATGTTGTTTTTATGCTAATAGGTTGTGGTGTGTGTATGTATAAGAGCCAGCGTATGTTTGCAGTATAACTGCCCTACTTTGATTGTTCAAAAGTTAGAGATATAGCAATAAATAACAAATTAAAAGTGGACCTTGGGTGTGGGTGAGAATTTTTGATGTATTGTTTACTAGCCAATAATTCTAGAAATGGTCAAAATCAGTCTTCTAGAACTTTGCACCCTTGCACAAAATCGGTAGCACCCATCAAAAATCACACAGGTGACCTTCCGGTTGAACTATAGAATCTTTTCTTTTTTTAAAAAAATCTTTAGTCCTTCCCTTCAAGAATTTCTACTTGTTTGAAAACCAGAATGCCAAAACAGATCTCCCACCCCTCAGCACTCTTGGCATAGGATCAGAGAAAGCACTCATGTTTCCCATGGGATAAGAACCCTTAGTGCACATATTGGTTTTTAATGATGTTTGTTATGTCAGAATAAATTAGTTCTGCTTTACTGTACTGTTTTCTTAAAATTTTAAACTTAAATTCTGCTTATGAAGAACATCTTGCATTTTTGCGGTAAAACAATCTTGCTCTGAATGCCTTCCTTTTCTTTTTGATTGGAGGTTTACTGTAGGTTTCTGTTCCATCCCTATCTCTGCAGCAGAATCCATTTAAACCACACTTCTTAAAGATTGCTATTGCTTTCCTCAGTAAAAGGGGATAATACGATCACCTCACAGAACTTTTGTAAAGATTGATTGATGTTTGGAGACTAAATTATGTTTCCTAAATAAAGCTGTGAGAAAATTAATAATTCTGCATTCAATGCTGGGTATTGGTGGTGTGCAGTAAATAAGGCATGGGGTCACATGGAGTATGAATTGATGGACAGTCATTTGTCAATCCTGTGCTTTGAATGAGCCAGGAATCCTGTGTGGGGGCAGGTGGGGTGGAGGGGATGGAAAGTGGTATGTAATTAGACTGTCATGCGTACGCATAAGAGGGCCAATTTATGGCTCAGGCCACCATATTTCTGGCATATCCTAATTTTTAATTACTCAACTTTGCAGTTTTGATCTTTTATATTAAAAGCTACATTAATGTAAGTAGACACTCAAGAGTGACAACAGTTTGGATGACAATTGTACAATTTGTAAAAATAACAAAAAATACTGATCTTTGGAGGAGAAGCTGTCTTGCAACATGGAGGACTTGTTTGAATCTCGCTTCAGTGGCGTGCTTATGTGAATCCTAAAATAAAGCTAGGAGAGTGCAAGATCCTGAACAGTATAGCTGCTGAAAAGAAATAGCTTCTGGAGATATAATGCCTCAAAAATCTAAAAGGAAAAAGTACTACAGATGACAGTCCAGTAGCTTTCATACTAGCCTTACCATTGTAAGGAGTTTTTTTCCAAAGTCAGTCAGTCTACTGTAAATAAGAATTCTAGTAAAGGGAATGGCTAAACTTCTACCCAGAACAAAGGAGTCAGAATTTGATGACTGCAATTGGATGGTAAGCTTGGGGGAGTTTATGAAAACTTGATCACATTTCAAATTTGGCATAAGAAAAAGGCTAATGGTACTAGGAGCTTACAGAAATCTAAATTTGCATAACATTACAGAAAAACAAAGCTTAACTAATATGGCCGTGAACAAGAGATTGGTGCTACACTAGACGACTGTTTGCAGCAAAAACTTGTAAGAGCAACCACTGCTTACCAGCAACATTTCCTCTGGGAACACTTTCCATACTGAATTGTCAACACTCGCCATAGGAGGAGCCACTTAGGAGGAACATAGCACATGGGCACTGATAAGTGTCCCACCTGACTTAAGTTTATGGCGTTTCTGATTATTTTTATCAGTTTAGAAGTCTGGCCCCATATACCTAAAGAAGTGCTAGAGAATCTACTCCAGAGCTGTGCAAGGATCCAACTCCAAAGAATAGTATTGATCTGTTTACTTTCCAGTTCCAGAAACAGGGAGAGAAGCAAGGTCCAAGAAAGATCTCAAAAATGGCATCAATTAAAGCTGTTTCAAGATTGTCCCACTCCCCATTGTTGAGCCTGTTGTCTCACTCCATCCAGGTAGTGAACTTGGATGCATAAAGTAACTTCCCAGCTAAAGTTTGGGTCATATAGTAGGAGAAACTTGTGTTCTCAAGTATCAAGTTCTGAGTAGTGAGGTGTAAAGCCTCCGTAGATACTGAGACCAATCTACTGTTGGTCTCCACCCAAGCCTGATTCCCAGCACTGCACCAATTTATATTCTAAAACTAGAGATGCAAGCATAACTATCAGTTTTAACCCTGTTCCCAGTGACCTTTGTTTACTGTAGTTTTTTGCTGCTTGTCTAATTCAGATGAAGCTCCTTGGGGCAGGATCTAGTCTGTCTTGTCTAAACTCCATGCACATGTATGATATTACATAAATAGTAATCTGAGTCTCTATCCTTACCTATGAACTTCTGAAATATAACCAGAAAGCCTCGATAATACACAGGTAATTAAGTATAAAATAAGAGCTTTTTTGGGGTTCAAAATCATGTTGAAAAATGTTTGCTTAATCCTAACGCTTTGTCTAACTACACCAGGAAAATGGCAATCCTTTTCTGCTGTGAATTGCTTTCATAATATAGTTGGAGGTTTCTTGTGAGCTTTTTTTTTTTAAATTTAGAAGGGCTCTTTAAAATTTATAGCATGTAGCGCAATTCTGGTTTTGCATGATTCTTTAAAAATGGTTACCTAGTTAACTATTTTTAATAGATTTGAAACTTTTTAGCTTTTTCATGACACTTATTTTAAATGCTTGATTTGGTTGTTTGGAGTTTTTTTTTAACATAAACAGATTCAAACTAGATAAATGCATCTGTGGCCATATCTCAAATTCTTGAATTTCCTTAACTCCTGTGTTGAAATGAAATTGCACTGGTAGCATAGTTCCATTTCCTAGTGGAAAAACGAGGCTAGTGTCCTTGTCCTGATAGGTGTAGGGTTAACTGTAGTAATCGATACTCTGGTGCTTACGCCTCAGTTGGCTTAGTTTGGGTGTGAGTGGCTCCTTCCACAGAGGTGCTGTGTGTGTGAGGTGCTAGGACTTCTGGGGTCATATTTATGATTCTTGCCTTCGCAGTGAGCTGTGTTGCTTTGATTTATTTCTGCAGTGGATTGTAGGGGAACGTATCTGTCCTTCTGCATACATGTGGGGAATTGTGGGAAGGCATTGGGGGACTATCAGCATTTGAGTGGTTTACCCTGTGCTCACACTGGGTAAAGGGAGTGGGTTACCAGCCTGAGCATATGTCTACACTGCTGTGGTGGCAGACATCAGTGTGGTGGCATCGATTGAGCAGGTCTATGTAGACCCACTCTCCAGTCAACTCAATTAGTCCAGCTCCCTGAAAGAAGGAAGGAAGCATCGATGGGAGGGCATCTCCCATCAACACAGTGCTGTGAAGACACTGCTGTACGTCAGCTTAAGTATGTTGATAGGTGTAACTTGTGTATCTCCTGTTGGTCGCCACAGGTAGACCAGCACTGAGAGTAAGCAACACTCAGACTTTTAGCCTGTATCACAAGATTGGCCAGCTACTTTGGCTGTAAAGTACCACAGTTTTAGGTGAGGTTTTATGTGTGGATGACTGTAGCACTTGTATTGTAGATATACCTTGAGTTAACTCTGCAGTGAAGACCACTCTTGAATGTGTCATCTGCCTTAAATTCCAGTGCTTATGAGGCATTTACACAGTTGTGGTCCCTATTAGGACCAGGGGTAGATTAGTCTCTGAAAATTGACTCCTCTTATACTCTGAGTCTGACTCCTTTCAAATAAAACAGTTAAGTCTGTTAGAGGGCCCTCTTGCAGGGTTCTAGTCTATTCTGCTACACTAGAGGCTACTCTCCAGGGTTAGTAAGGTGTAAAGGTACAACTTTGGCATGGACATTTTTAGTAATTTCACAGCAGAGGTGCAAGTAAAAAAGATAAGTAATGGAAAGATCACCAAATGATGTAGCTTCACTATATCAATATACACAAGAATATGGGGGGGTGCTGAAAAGTGAAGCCTCCACCCCGCACTCACCTTGCAGTGGCAGCTCCTGTTTAGCAGGGCAGGGTGCAGTTCCCTGCTCCAGGCATTGTGACCTCATGCTTTAGGTTGCAGTGCTACTCAGTTTGGGGCCTAATTAAATGTATTTTATACAGCTGTTTCCAAGATATATCAGACTTTATTCAGATCATGATTTTCATGACAAAACTGTAGCCTGGTAAGGAGACACAAGAGGTAGAGTCCTTAGTGTACTGAAGATGCTCAGCTCTGTGTCTGCCTCATATCTGACTCTTCATATATAGTGGAACAGATAATGCAGTGTCAGTAAGAGGTTGGTGTGTCTGGAAGGCTGCTAGATGGTTGAAGCAAAACGTTATGTTGTTAGACTCTGAGAAGCAACAAGAAATGGTGTGAGCCATGCTCGTTTTGAGTAGATTAGTGTGCCATTTTTAATAGACTAGCAGTTCAGGTGTATTTGAACAAAGATTGCTGTTGGATATTATTAAGATGACATGAATAGCAGTGCCCCTTTTTTATCTGCAGATGGTAAGGGAAATGCAACTGCTTTTTTGGAAGTGAACTTTGCTACAGATATCAGTGTCTTTGGGTTTGTCGGTAGGAAAGTTAAACTGGTATAATGTGAATTCAAACTTGCTGTTATGCCATTACAACTCCCCGTATGGGAGTATGTTCCAGTCTGAGTGCCTTTTCCCAGTTAGCTTTTATCACTTTGGAAGGTAGTTTACCTCAACTTGCTAACTCATGTTGAAACTACAAGCTGCCTTATCTTCATTAGGATTTTACTTCAGTTAATTAACTAGAGTCGGCTAACTTAAATTAAGAATGCATTTTTTTTTGTAGAGACCATTCCTGAGTGGTTCAGTACCAGATGACTTCAGATTACATCTATCCATGTACTGTACTGCCTCACTTATTCTTAGACTAGAGATTTTCTCAATTCTAAATCCATGGATGCTGCTGGTGGTGTATTCTTAATGAAAAATCTCTTGGTTCAGAAATTTCTTTTTTTTTTTCCACTTTCCAGTCTTCAAGAATTCCAGACTTTTGTACAACTTCTAGATATTGATCTGCTTGGCAGGTAGTTAATTAGATAAGTTTGACTTTGTATCTGGTTTGATACTGTGACTTATGTAAATGCTGTCAGCATGGGATGGGACTTACTGCTTTTTGTGGATGTAGTAGGTGTCCAAAGAAATGGATGGTAGATGTGCTTCATCTACATGAGCACATTTTTCTGGTTAGGATATAGTCTTGTGTTTTTCTGGTTATCTCTCTGTTCCTCCAGTGTTATCTGTAGGATCATCCTTCACCTCAGTAGGTGAAGCGGTATACATTGAAAATGAGATGAGAACATACTAAAACTCATTTTACTCCTAAACTAGAAAAGGATGGGAAAATTTAGATTTTCTTAACGTTCTTGCCAAAAACTTAGTGGAGAAAAGTGCAGTTGAATAATATAATTATTCGTCATAGGCCATATACAGCCTATCTCATTCTTGGACAAGAACTTGTAGATAGAGCTTCAAAATTAACTCTTAATAGTTTTATGTTTAAAGCCAACCGTAACATTATTGAAGCGTCATAACTTTTTGTAAATTCTTCAGGACAGGGACTCTGCTGTTTTTGTACAGTAATTCCTTACTATGTCTAGCACAGTGAGATACTGTTCCATGACTTGGGGTCCTAGGTGCTACTGCATAAAACAAATAACTAAAATGCCATAGTGGTTAAGGGGCATTTGAGTGTGGTGCAAACTGAGCAAGCAACACAAATGCAAGGGCAATTAACTGAGAGATCTTTACCATGCATCACTTCATTTGGCTAGAGTATTGCGAATAGGTGCTTGGTATGTTGCCTTCAGCACTTTATGTAAAGCATACCATTGAGCAAGCATTCTTAATATGTTCAGAATTGGAAGCCCATAAGCCCATGTGGCTCTTGACCCAACACTTTTGTGTTTTAGTCTTTGGTCTTGACTGCTAGAAAAAAGTGTTTTTAGCACATGAACTAACATGTTGGGTCATAGGTTCTAATATTTATTCCTAATGAATGCAAGATCTGAGTTCGCTGTTAGTTTTATTTCTAATCTTAGTGTGGTTATGTGGCTAAAAAGTCTTAACAAGATGTGTGATATGTTGGCATTGTTCTTGTTGATCAGTCTTGTACTACTGATGCATACCAGCTGCAACAGTAACCAATTTCTAGCTTGTGTTTGGGCCACAGCATGTTTAATCAATTTACTCAGCAGTTTTTGTTTGACTCAAGAACCTATTGTTGTGAACTTAAATCCTATTGCCTTACTCCTAGTCCTGAGCTCTTATCAGTGGTGCAATACTATAGTTACATATGCAATGCCACACCCCCTCCCCTCCCACAACAGTAAATCTCAGGGCCCTGGGTAAACTGTCTGGGCCTCACATTGAGACTAAATAGCAGTTCTGAAAGCCACCAAGGGAATGAGGGTCTTAGACCCTGGGCTCCAGCCCAAGTGGGAATGTCTATACTGCTATTTTTAGCCTTATAGCGTGAACCCAAATCAGTTGATCAGGGCTCTGACACTTGGTGCTGTGGGTTTTTTTTGCTGTGTAGATGAACCTTTTGATGATTTCCCAAAAGGAGAAATCTGCTCTTTTTAACCTTATATACTTGCATACTGCAAATTAAAAATATGCATCTTTCTATTATATGAACATAATAGAAGACAAGTGCAGTGAAAATTAGTACAACATAGGAATGCTATTATCCCAACTATATTTTACCCTGACTTCAAAAATTTCCAGAATATCTATTTTGGAAAGAATTAATTCCTTTTGGTACTTACTTGAAAAATAACATGGCTTCTCATTTAAGTATCCAACAATAATCGGCCAGCATTGATCGATTCCAGGTGCCCTGATACCGGTTTTCCCTGATTGCAATATCCTGGTGAAACCTTTCACCATGCTCATCGCTGACTGACTAAACCAAGATTTGCTCTGTAGTTGCCAAGAAAATTTTCAACAACATCCTTGAATGCCTTCCATGCGATTTTTCTCTGGCCCTACTAGAAGTTCTTTGAATTGCCTGTCATTGATGACTTGTTTGATTTGTGGACCAACAAAAATGCCTTCCTTAATCTTGGCATCAGTTATTCTGGGAAACATCTGTCTCAAATTGAAATCCTTCGCCTTCCTTGTTCATTGCTTTCACAAAATTTTTCATCAGTCCCGAGTTTTATGTGAAGAGGAGGCAAAAATATCTTGGTAGGGTTTACAAGTGGTTTATGTGCCACTCTTTTCTGCCCTGGAACCAACTGCTTATGGCGTGGCCAGTCCTTTTTAATGTAATGAGACTCTTTAGCATGGCTGTCTCATTCGCAAATGAAACAACAGTACTTGGTGTATCCAACCTGCATTCCTAGTAGCAGCGCGATTTCTTTCAGATCACCACAGATGTTCCAGTTGTAGTTGCTGTACTGTATGTGTTTCAACAAAACTTCCATATTTCCATAGGTTTCTTTCATGTGTACTGCATAGCTGATTGGTATGGAAGGGTGGACATTGCCGTTGTGTAACAACATAGCTTTCAGGCTTAACACTGACGAATCAATAAAATGAGGCCATTATTGTGGGTCTTGATGGCAACCCAAAGCAGTGAACAGCCCATCAATGTCAGTGCAGAAACACAGATTATCAACCTGACCAAAGAATTGTGCCAAATATTCTTGGCGGCTGCGAAAGACAGAAATTTTTATGCTGGGAGACAACAGACCCCATCCTTACAGTCTTGAACCCAGTAATTCTGCTTTCACCTTTGACAAACCCAAGTCCCTGATCAGGTCACTTACCTCAGACTGAGTTATCAGATGAGACTCACTCGACGTAAATGGTTCAAAATCTGGATCAGTGTCATTCTCCATTCCTGGCTCATGCATCATGGCCTCTTCGTCTGCCTCCTCTGGGCTCCATGTCTCTGGTGGCTTTGGTACTGGAAGACTGTCATCATGTGGCACAGGTCTCATGGCTGAAGGGAGAATGGGGTATTCAGCGGATTTCTTGTTTTTAGCAGAGAACCCAGACACGTTGGTCAGACAGAAGTAACAGTCTGTCACATGATCCTTCTGCTCTTGCCATATCATCGGGACAGTGAACGTCATTGACTTCCGAGTACCTCTGAGCCACGCTGTAAGATTTGTTGTGCAACATGCGCTGTCAATGTGAGGAGCCCAGGCTTTGTCCTGATCACCAGTTTTACAGCCAAAGTAGAGCGCCTACACTTTCTTAATACGTGCAGTCATGCTCCGTCTTTGAGGTTTAAGCGTATATTTGCCATAAATGTAACAGAACATATCGCGGCTGTTGCGACATTGGTGAGACATTTTGCTATCACGAATCCTCCTGAAAATACAATTGCTTTATTATTGTGAGTGCACACAATATGCTATGCGCATAGAGCATGTGCATCAACATGAATGCAAACTGATATAAACGCAGTGCATAAAATGGTGTGTGCAAAATGCTTTTATAGCCTTTCTAAAACCTGTCCTGCCAGCATCCGCCTTGCCTAACACTTAGCATTCCCACTGCATGTTGTGTGGCCTGCACTAGGTGCAGTGTCACTGCATGCCCAGGCAAGCTTGGACACAAGATAGAAAACTTTTCAGCTTATATTGTGGGCAACATTTTAATAGACTTAAATTACTAATTGAAATAACAAATATAGGGGATTTCAAAAAAATGGTACATGATAGGAGATTCCATGGTGATCAGCAGCCCAAAATCCATAAGATGCATCCAAAAGTATTCAGGAAGCAAAATCTGTGTTGTCCAGTGTATGTTGTGTTGAAGCAGGACATGGGCCTTATGAAATGCTCTGGTGGGGCTGTAGGTTGGGCAGTCCTGAACTAGAGGTAAAATGAACATAAACATATGCTAGGAAACTACTATGTATTTTTCAGGGCTGTTAGAATTTGTCATTATGGCACTACAGCTAGCATACATACGATATCCTAGTTTGTCCACTCTGATCATGGATTATTTTGTGCTTTGGGTGCTGATAAGGCTACATGCCTTCATAAAAGCTCCAACTGATACAAAAGGCCAGCATGCTTAGCAGCATAGGCTGCCATGTTCTTATCAGCCTGCTCTCTACATTGAACTAGATTTTCATTGAATAGCTAATTTTTGTCCAGATATTCAAAGTTCTCTATGGTATTGTCCTGAGTTGTCTCCGACTTATTTTCCCTTCCACAGCCAGGATCACAGTTTTATTGGAAGAACAAAACTTAAGTGTGAAGATCCTGCACAGTTTTTCGCAGGAGTGAACTTGCTCCCAAAAGAATTAATGATCACTGGTGTCGCGATTTTAAGAAGCAGATGCAGAATGAATTTAGTCAATTTAACTTACCCCATAAGCATCTCATATATTTGAACAGACAGTGCCTGTATGAACTAATAGATCCACTCTTCCTTAGCGGCTGGGTAGGAAGGAAGATTTCTGAAATAAATAGTTTGGGACTTCATAGTCCACAGTGGTGTGAGGGTAATATACATATTTAGGTAAAGTTGTCTTTCCTCTAAGAATGTCTTCAATGCTTCATAAAGAACAAGGAAGGGAACTGTAGGAGTAACTGTCCCTGTGACCCCATACTACTGGTTAGCATACCTGATTCAAATTGACGATAAATTTGGAATCCATTCCATTACTTCAAAGAATGACTTCCTCTTTATATACTTGTAAAGGAAGCCTTTGACCTGATTTTGGGATGTGAATGGCAATTTTTGGAGCCACTATACTGAACTCTTGACTTAGAATTGAAAGTAAGGGGCAAGGAGAGCCCAGCTCTGTGGTGGTTTTAAAAAAAAGTTGGTTTTTAAAATAAAATATAGGAGTGACTCAGAGCTTGTCTGCACAGTTTTCCCTGATTAATTCTGTGTGGTGTGACAGGGCCAGACCAGATGGCTATGGAAGAGTGCTCCTATTGAAAGAACCGGAGAAGGTGGGTGGGCGCTAGCACACCCACTGCTAAAGGCCCCCCCCATCCTGCAGTAGGGGCAGGTGTCGGGTGGGAGGTGAACCACGCCAAGTACACACCCGTGCTCACGGCTCCATGAAGGAACTGCCAACTGATGTCCCCGGTGGGCTGTGGGGTCAAGGTGGAATACAGACTGGCCCACTGGGTGGCCCCAGGCTCAATCAAGCCTTATTCCCTGGGTGATCCAGCTGGGGCTACTTCAAGGTAATTGGGTCAATTAGGCCACCTGGGGCCTATCCAGGAAACTGTCCCAGCAGTTAAAAGCCTCCATTTCAGGCAGGCAGGGGCAGCCAGAAGGGAGCTCACAGCCAGAGTAGAGCAGAGGTGCTGCTACAGTTGCAGAGCTTGGGACTTTCACTGTTGCTGCCATGATACCAGAGACAGAGAGGCTCCAGCTGAGGAAGGCAGAACAACCCTCCTCCCCAGTACCAGGAAGCAGACTATGAGCAGTGAGGCCATGGACAGGTGACCCATGGAAGGTAGTTGGTCTCAGGGACTGAGAAGTGTGAGATCACCCCTCACAGAGTCCCTGGGTCGGGGCCCAGGTTAGAGGGTGGGACCATCTCCCCCCCTCCCGGCTCCCCTCCCAGCTGCACCACTGGCACAGCCGGAAAAGCACAGGACTCACAGGGGTGGAATAGACACCTCCCCCCCAGGCACACATCTTGCCACAGTGGATACTCTTATTCTGGAATAAGTATGCCTTATTCCTGCTTAGTTGAACGCACTTGGGAACAAGGCAGTTTTAATACAGAATAAGAGAACCCACATGTGAAATTAACAAGGGAAAATTCCATGGGTAGCCAAGCATTTAGGCTTGCTTCTGTTCTCTATCAGAAGTGTTTGTGCTATCATTTTCAGAGGTAAATCTGAAATATGCCTTGGGTTGCTGAAGATGGATAAAATTATTTTAATCAATTTGATTTGTCTGATTTTTAAAAATTTAATTTTTGTTTACAAGTTGCTAGTTCTCATTTTATAGTCTTAAGTAGCTAAAGGGGATATTTTGTACAAGTTTCTTAATTGTTAGAATTTCAGATTTTTAAGTGATATTTTTATACTGAGTTTCATGCTTAAAATGCTCATCTGTTGGGCAGTGGGGAGAATGCAGAATCCTATTCTCATCCTTAGTATGAGAATAAAACAGACTTAAACACAGTTACTAATCAATTTGTGGTTTTTTTTTCCATCCAGCACTACCTTCTAAAGTAAAAATGCTTTGACCAGGCTATATTTGATCAGGATTATCAGTCTCTAGTCAATGGATCTTGTGCTTTACAGTCATTTAGGTGCTTTTGAAAATATCACTGTTTAGGTGCCATGTGATTTTTAAGCCTAATTTTAGACTTCCATTTTTGAAAACTTTTTAGCCCATGAATAAAAAGTTCATGGACTGAAAATCTACACTCTGTATTGGTAAGACTGAAACAATTTAAATGCTAAAAAATTTAGCATAAAATCTTTAATACATAAATAAATTTAGTTTCCATTGATGCAAGCACTGGTGCACATACTTAGAACTATTCATGCAAATAAAGTTATTGATTTCAATGAGACTACTTGTGTGCTTAGTTACATATCATAAGTGTTGGTAGGCTTGGGTCTTAACTTTCTGTATTTTGAGTTTTTTTTGTCTGTTACGCTATCTTTATTAAAAAGGCTCAAACTCTTTTATCTAAAATTGCAGTAGCACAAGTGAAACCTTTTTGTAACGCCTCAACCAGATATAAATAATTAACAATATTAGTGAGTTAGATCTTATATCACTGCACTTTGGAATTGCAGTGCTTTTAGTGTAAAATGCTTCAGGATCATTCATTGACCATCTTGGTTTGCTAGTCCAGGAATTTCCTGATTGATTGCATACTGAAGTCATGAGGTCACATTATTTTGACTGTACTGAAGAACATTTCAGCATTGATGTAATGTGTTTAATTGTAAGTGTTGAGATGCTTTAGAATTCTTTCCTAGTCACTTATAGGAGAACTTATCTGTTTTTTAGGACAACTTCTGCAAAGAGCATTGAAAGACATTGGCACTCAAGGTTTTTTTGGGGGGGAGGACGGGGGGGGGGGGTTTGGCCTGTGTCTTCAATGCAAAATGAGTGGATTCCAGCCATAGTTAAACTGGAGCTGGGTTCTAACTGATATCTACAGCTGAGTAAGTTAGCCCGGGCTTAAAGCACCTCCAAACCTGGAACACCCAAAGCCCGGGTGAACTGCAATAAACAATCATAGAATCATAACCATCTATAATACATGCTACAAATGTCTGTATAGAATCATAGAAGATTAAGGTTGGAAGAGACCTCAGGAAGTCATTTAGTCCAACCCCCTGCTCAAAGCAGGACCAACCCCATCTAAATCATCTAAGCCAGGGCTTTGTCAAGCTGGACCTTAAAAAACCTCTAAGGATGGAAATTCTGCCACCTTCCTAGGTAATCCATTCCAGTGTTTCACCACCCTACTAGTGAAAAAGTTTGTCCTAATATCCAACCTAGACCTCCAACTGCAAGACCTTGGCTCCTTGTTGTGTCACTGTCACCACTGAGAACAGCCTAGTTCCATCCTTCCTGGAACCCCCTTTCTGGTAGTTAAAGGCTGCTATCACATCCCCCCTCATTCTTCTCTTCTGCAGACTAAACAGGCCTAGTTCCCTCAATTTCTCCTCATAAGTCTTGTGCTCCAACCCGTTAATCATTTTTGTTGCTTTCCGTTGGACTCTCTCCAACTTGTCCATATCCTTTTTGTAGTGTGGGGCCCAAAACTAGACACACTTCTCCAAATGTGGCCTCACTAATGCCAAATTGAGAAGTGATTATTCCCCTCTATCTATGTGCTGGCAGTGCTCCTACTAATGCAGCCCAATATGCTGTTTGCCTTCTTGGCAATAAGGGCACCCTGACTCTGGATATCCAGTTTCTTGTCCACTGTAATCCCCAGGTCCTTTTCTGCAGAAGTGCTGCCTAGCCAGTCGGCCCCCGGTCTGTAGTAGTGCACGTGATTCTTCTGTCCTAAGTGCAGGACTCTGCAATTGTCCTTATTGAACCTCATCAGATTTCTTTTGGCCCGATCCTCCAGTTTGTCTAGGTCACTCTGTATCCTCTGTCCTCCAGGGTATCTACCACTCCTCCCAGCTTAGTGTCATCTGTAAATTTGCTGAGGGTGCAATCTACCCTATCCTCCAGATCATTAATGAAGATGTTGAACAAAACCAGCCCCCGCACCAACCCCTGGGGCACTCTGCTTGTTACTGGCTGCCAACTATACATGGAGCCATTGATCAGTACCCTTTGAGCCTGATGATCTTGCCAGCTTTCTTTCCATTTTGTAGTCCATTCATCCAATCCCTACTTCTTTAACATGCTGATAAGAATACTGTGGGAGACCGTATCAAAAGCTTTGCTAAAATCAAGATATATCACATCCACCACTTTCCCCACCTCCACAGAGCCAGTCACCTCTTCATAGAAGGCAATCAGGTTGGTCAGACGTGACTTGCCCCTGGTGAATCCATGTTAACTGTTCCTGATCACTTACCACTCTTCCAAGTGCCTCAAAATGGATTCCTTGAGGACTTGCTCCATGATTTTTCTGAAGCTGGTGTTTTCTCGGTAGCTGGTGTTGCTCTTCCATCGTCCTTCTGAGGAAGTGATAGTCTTTCATCACCTTCTTCCCTTAAACTGTTAGAGGAAAGAGGCCTTCAGCTCTGTCTTTTTCTGCCCCTTTGATTCCATTTAAAAATAAACCCATCAGTATTGACCACTATGATACAAAGATAAGGGCTGAAAGCTCTTTAATATACCTTATTCTTCTTGATTAACTGTAGGAGTACCCTTTAGTCTTGCTTGCGTCCGCTTTTGATCAACTCTCACCCTATCTTCTCAGAACAGTTGTTAGTGTCCTCTAGTTCCTGGCTCCTGCTCGTGAAGATAGGGTGAAATATCCCTTGTTCTAGCCTACATATGGAACACTGTAACCTGTCCTAACAAGGCAATAATGTCTTGATATTTGTCTGACTAATGAGAACTCTCTTAATTCTGCTTCTGATAAATCCCAACATTTTTCAGGAAATGTTCTGGTATCAGTGGCTAGAACCCTATTGATTTCTGGGGAAATCAAAACACCAAAAGGGGGGAAAAGGACCTGGGCCGCTTTCCTCTGGTTTAGTAAAGCCAAAACTTCAAGCTCCTCTGAAATTCTGTGGATCAAAGAACTGCTTGATGGAACTCATTAATGCCTTGCAACAATATACACCTCTTCCCCCCTCCCAAGAGTTTATTGCTATCCCGAATGACTCATTTCCCAGACGGGGTGTGTGCATGTGTGCGCGCGCGCACGCGCAATCTTGGTATATGGGGAGGAGGAATGGGGCACACAGAACCCCAGTGGGGCAGGAGATTGGACCTTGGTATGGGTAAGAGTTAGGGGCATGGACCTGCACACAACTGCTGGCATGGGGAGGGAGAATGAGGCACCTTAGTACAGGGAGCTTGGGTGGCACACAACCATGGTGAGAGGAGGATGGGGGACCCTAACATGTTGTGCAGGGCAGAATGAGGGGCATGCAGAGCATCCAGGAATGAGGGAGAGAACGTTGGAGTTGCAGAGACTCCCTGCAACAGAGGAGAATGGGAGGCTGGCATTCCAGGGAGGATGGAATGATGCAAGGAGCCCTGGTGTGTACAGTAAAGAAATTGAAATGTTTGACTCCCCAGCAGTATATATTTCACAAAACAGGAAATAAGCCAGCTCTTCAATAGGAAGTGGAGACTTGTCAGACATGTTTGTGAAGTGCACTTAAATTTTTTTTAAAAGACCCTTTTTAATTGGAGAAGCTCCTCTAAAGGTGCTAATTGTTCTAATGGTGATTTAAGACAAACCATGCTAGAATATAATTTGTTTCAGATTAAGGTTAAAGTGAAAATGTAATTATTCGAGTTCTTGGTACAATAAGGACGTCTGTGAACTCTAGATACTCCTTCGAATAGTCTAAGCATATAATAAATTTAATTACTGTAATATATCAGAGTGGTGAAAAGTGTAAATGTGTAGATAAAAGGCCAATTATATGGCAGCTAGATGTTTAGTGTGCAATCCTCCTAAACAAAAGTGTGCCTTGGTGATATTTACATGCAAAAAATCGTTTTGTTTCAGTGCGAGGTTGTCGTCCTGGCAAGATTGTGCAGATGACGGAAGCAGAAGTTCGGGGCTTGTGCATAAAATCACGAGAAATCTTTCTTAGCCAGCCTATTCTCCTGGAACTAGAGGCACCCCTGAAAATTTGTGGTATGAAAATTAGTGTTTCTTGTCTTGTATTTCTGTTGTATACTTGAAAATTGGCACTTTTGTGGGGAAGGAGGAAAAAATCAATTGAAGGTGGTTTTGCGTCTGTCTGAGTGACATGCCAAATGACCTTAAATAATATGGATTGCAGAAATGGCCATCTTCACTAGCTATGTGTGAAATTACATCGATGTGTTTTTTTTAAATGCTGAAAGCTGATTGATAGTTGGTAGGGCACTTACTCTGAAAGACTCAGCATTTAGGGTGGAGTATGATTAAATTTAGCTTTCTGTAGAGCAAATACCCTACAGGAAGAGAGCCCCTGGACTGGGGGTGTTGATCTGATTTCAAGTGTACTATTTTTGTAAATGGCAAATCACATTAAAACAAAGCATAAACACTTCTATCCTAATAGAACTTTTTTGTTTCAAAAGGTATGCAAAATACGAAGTCCTTTAACTAATGTAAATTGCTGCATTTAATTAATGCAGTTGTATTCTCAGAATAGATTCCCAATTCACTTAAAGCAATTCTAAAGAAATTTTAAAATTCACTCTTAGGTAGTTACATTGCATGTGTATTTTTAAACCAGTGTGTAGAGTTTGATATGTAGAACAAAATCAGTTTCCAGAAGACTTTGGCAAGTCCTTTCAGATAAATATTGGCAAACCTAAAATCCACCTAATTCCTTATTTACCTCTTTATAAAGTTAATGCTGAATATTTTCAAAAAGAACACTTTGGTAATTTTTTTTAAATGGGAGTCTTTCAGTAATTGGTGTTGAAGCACAATATAGTTTCCCAATGCAGTTTAGTAAACACTCCTCAATTTCTTTGTCAGGCTATTGCATAGGAAGGAAGCATTGAATGTAATGAGCAATCCTTAGTTTCTTCATGGTTCAAACTCGCTCAGGTGTGTGTGCCCAAAGACTTTTCATGGCCTGTCTCTTGGTTTCTTGCATGAGAGGTCTAATCGATCAACATTCCTAATTTGTGCTGTGTCATCACAGGGATTTTTCTAATTACCAATGTCCTAATCTTAATGGCAAACACATCTTAAATAGCTAGTTTTAATATATAATAGGCAAGGCTTTTTATCTTAAAACTGAAGCTTAATCTAGTTTTGATACTTGTTTGCTGTTAACTCTTTAGATTTCACTCGGAATGAACAATAAACTGAATTGAAAAAAAACAAGCCAGAGTGAAACTAATGAAATGATGTAAGGGGATATTTTAATCCAAACTGATTTTAATTGAAACAGAAGATTGTAATTATATGAGGCAAACCTCCCAGCCCTACCCCTTTTAAACTTAATTTTGTACCTGAGCTATCCGAGGTTGTTCTTAATGGAAAATGATGGGGCAACCAATCTGAAGCTAAACTTAAGTAGTGACAACTTGCCGGAGAAGATGATATAGGCATTAGGATGTTTCTAATATTTAGGGAATTTGAATCTCATGTAGGCCTGGTGACTACGAGAAGCTCTTGTACAAAAAGGAAGCTTTATTTTAAGAGCAGTTTAAAAATTATATCTGCCAATAGACTAGTGATCTGACCTGCTGATTTTAATAATTTAATCTCAAGCCAAATCTAAAGAGCTACTATGGGATGAGATTTTATACTATCTCATCAGATTAAACTATAGATCCTAATTAACTCATACAGTTGGGATTTATGTGGGCTGCATAAGCCAATACCTTTCATATAACACACTTTCATTTTAGGCCAATTTTTTGTTTAAAAAAATATATATTTCCTGTTCTGGCAGGCATCAGATATGTTTAGCTCAAAATTCGTATCTATGTGAGGAAGCAGGTTTGACCTATGAGGCATCTTGAACAGATTACTAAACGCCGTGCTAAATGTGGAGTCATGGCCTATTTACAAAATGCTTTCTGCAAAATATTGTCCAGTTATCCTCTTTCAGCACTTGACTGTGGATCTGTAATTCCATACATCATGTAGTAAAATTTTACCC
Organism: Mesoclemmys tuberculata; assembly: GCA_007922155.1. Classification (NCBI taxonomy): domain Eukaryota; kingdom Metazoa; phylum Chordata; order Testudines; family Chelidae; genus Mesoclemmys; species Mesoclemmys tuberculata. The sequence goes on along the minus strand of ML675721.1, from coordinate 2,891,018 downwards.
AAATATTTTATAATAGATTGGTTTTTGATTATCCATGTAATATGCTTACATGGTGGCTGACAATTAATGTTCCATGTGCTTAGTTACATCGTTAAATTAGGTGTATTGGAAATAGGGTTAGAATGAGCTTAGCCATTAGAATAACACTACTCTGCCCTTAATGCCCTAAACTCTCTTAAGGAGAGCGCTCTGCTCAGTTTATGGATTAGCATCCTATAAACGTTTACTAAAGTGTTGCCCTTTTACAGTTACCTTTATCTGATGCTAGTCCTAGTTCAGTATGCATCCGGGTATTCATCTACAAGGTACCTGTAATATTGTAAAGGAAAATATGATAGAGGGAATTTTTTTCTTTTGTGACCATTGTCTTGTATGTTCAAGGTGAAAGACTAACTGCGTCAGTATGTATTATTCACCATAGGAATTGACTTACACAGGCTTAGCTATCTTTCTCTTTAAAGGAATCAGTAACCTCACTAGATACAAAGTCAAGTAATGTAGTTTGTCTTGTATTATGATAGGTCCAAGATAGTAAGCGTCCCCAAACACCAGATTGGCTTCTTTGCCCCTTTTGTAGAAGCTGGGTATCTTTCTCTGGAATAAGAAGCACAATTGTTTAACCTAGTGAATTGTGGACAGCAATAGCTTTTCTTTAACTCCATACACCAGTGGTTTCAACCTGTGGCCCACAGATTACTGAGGGTCCACAAACTGTCCAAGATTTTAAGGGGTCTACTTGAAATTTTTTAGGGGTCCACAAATGAAAAAAGGTTGAAAACTACTGGCATACACCGAGGTAATAGGCTTGTATTCTGCTTTTAAAAAAATTATCAATAAACCCTGGACCTAGCATGAAGTAAACAATATATATGACTATTTTTTTAGTGGTTCTTGAACACTTTAAGAGAAATAGCCCGAATGGATCACATTAGCAGGCCATCTAATTTAGTATCCTGTCTGACAGTGACCGATACTGGTTGCTCTGTGGAAGGCAAATGTGGAATAATATGCCTCCTGCATTAGGTCTCATCCTGATCTGTTAAAGATTGTCTTAAGCTCTGAAGCATAAGGTTTAATATCCTTTCAACAAACTGGATTCTAGGATACTCGTGATATTCATTAACCTATCCAATCATGTTGTGGACCACTTCATAGAACGTTATCCATCTCTTACGTTATCCACTTTCTCTGTAGTAATTAGTGGGTTTTTTGCATGAAAAGGGAAGATTCTAAAGAGATGGGTGTGGTTCTTAAGTCTTGTTAGCTTCTGCACACTTGAACTTGAAACAAAGAAGCCAAAAAACATGGACCTAAGTGAAGAATATGGAGAGGAGTTTGTGCTTGTTCAAAAAGCCTTGGGATTAGTGAGCAAGAAGCATCTTTGCTTGACAACTATAGACACTTCACCATTTTGCTGGCAGCTGAACTGTAGATCACATGGAAGTGTTCCACAAATCAATCAACATAAATGGATCAAGTCGTATAAACTTTAAATCAGTCAGTAGCATGGTTATGTGGTAATTGCTGCAAATAGCCAGGATACATAGCTCTTTTTATCAGTAGATCTCAAAGTGCTTTACAATACATTTCCATTTTACATATGGGGAAACTGAGGCACAGCTAGGTGAAGTGATTTGCCGAAGGTCACCCAGTAGGCCAGTGGCAGAGCCAGAAGTAGAACCTTGGTCCAGTGATCTATCCTGTAAGCCACACTACCTCTCCGTACAAAAGCATTGCTGCCATCAGTATAGACGTACCCTTGGTATTCTGTGCCAGATAGTTACCACGGAACACTGTTTCAACATGCAGCCTGCCTATTTTTTTCGAAGTGGTACGTTGCAGAGTATATGGTAAGTGGTAGATGGATCAGACGGAATAATTAGTTAGAATAATGCTTATTTTAACAGTTTTTAATTAACTACTATTTGCATGCTTGCTGGATATCTTTTATATAAATATGATTTTTCAAGGGGGCTGTACTGTATGATATATCAAATTGCAAAATAAATAAATAAAACCTACATGAAAGAAGGCACTTAGCCAAACTACCTTGTCCAGTGATGTTGTACAGTAGTTGTAATATTGCTGGGTGACTACTAGGTCAACTGCTATGACTTTGTGGGATATAAAACAAACTTAGAATGGTGGAGGCAGGTGCTGCATTAATCTAATCTGTCTAGTTTCTTTACTGATTGCTCTTGGGAGGAGAATGGAATGCATAGCAGTTAGCATACAAACCTACAACTTGCTTTGCTTTCCAAAAATAATTGGGCATGCCACTTTCTACTATGTAATAGTTGTATCAAACCAGCTTTCTTCTGAACTTAAGTTTAAATCTATACAAATAAAGTGGAATTTCTCATCTTTCCAGGGAAGATTCTGTACTCCTTAGACTATTTTAAGAACGGACACTGCAATTCTCTGCAAATCTTGTGGGCCGTTTCCATGGATTGAATGCTTCAATTTAGGCATCTGAAAGACCTTGCAAGAATATCAGTGTCAAACTGCTTCTCAATTCTTAACTGACCCTCTAAAACAAGTACTAGTTCAAAGTCTTGGTTTTGATCAGGTATTTACAATATTTTACTAATCTTTTTTCTTTAAACTTACCTTATTCAGGTGACATTCATGGGCAATATACAGATTTACTTCGATTGTTTGAGTATGGAGGATTTCCACCAGAAGCCAACTATCTTTTCCTGGGAGATTATGTAGACAGAGGCAAGCAGTCTCTGGAAACCATCTGTTTATTACTGGCATACAAAATCAAGTATCCAGAAAACTTCTTTCTCCTAAGAGGAAACCATGAGTGTGCTAGCATTAATCGTATCTATGGATTCTATGATGAATGTAAGCAAAATCTTTTAGTTCTGAAAAGTTGCTACTATTTAAAAATACGTTGTAAGAGTAGATTATTTTAACCACATAATGACTCTTCTACCTTGGAAGAATTTCTCAAAGCAATCTGTAAGAAAAGTTTACCATAAGTTATTTTGAAACACACCTTATGTGACTTAATACTTGATTTTACATGTGTTTTTTACTTGAAGTAAACTGGTGAAATGCCTTAACAGGTGATTATTTTCACAAGTTTTATGAAACTTGAATAATGCAACTTTCAGACTTTACAGCATTTTTAGCAGGCTACATTGCACATTGTAGGTTGGCTACATAATTACTTTCCTAATGTACTACTCTGTTCCTGTAGGCAAACGGCGATTTAATATTAAACTTTGGAAGACGTTCACAGACTGCTTTAACTGTCTGCCAATTGCAGCCATTGTGGATGAGAAGATCTTCTGCTGTCATGGAGGTAAGGTAATGACTTCAACCTGACAGTGAGTGTAATTATATTTTTTCCTATTATTGCATAATTAGTGTCAATCTCTGCTCCAGATCAGAGTAAAATGCCTATTCCATGTTGCATACAATAGCAGTTAAATTACCATTGAAAGTAACTTTAGTGGAACCATTAAGGTAACTGTGACTTATTCCTGTTCATCTTGTTATCCTCACTCCGTGTTCTCCATTATTGTCAAGCTCTTTAAGCACAGAATCTTTGGATTTATTCTCCAATGTGGCTAGGTGATTGTGGCACATGCTAACAAAATACAAAACCAAAAGTTGCACTTCTCTCTCCTTCAGAAACAGACTGAAATTTAATGTGAGGTCAGCTTTAAAGAATTGACTGAAATGTGTTTGCTGATTTGTTTTCTCAAGAATTGTATAATTTGTCTAATAGTGGGATAAACAACTTGTTTGCCACTGTACTAGACAAGCTCAGCTTTTCTCCTCCTTTGTCCAATAATCTGGACCAATGAATTTTCCTTACCTATGTGAACATTCAGTGGCTTACAAGGATATTTCTCTCTGCCTATATCTACTCCCTCTACAGCTACCTTCTTTGCTTTCTTCACTTTTCTCCCTGGAACCTAGGCAGAACATACATTTGCCTCCTTATAGAAAGATCAGCCAGCCAAGTGGGTATAGCCATGCCTATGGTGTTCTGTGCCCAAATTCATCCAGCTATGGTCTTCATGGTGCTACAGTTGATGCCCTTCTACCTCCCTCAAGACTTACCAAAGCAGTCCAGGCTCTAAATTTTCTTCTGCTTTCTTGGTGAACAGAAGGGCTTCTTACAGCAAGGCAATGGTAACAAAGTTGGAGGCTTTGGCTCAGTTGTGCCTCAAGAGTCAGGTGGTGAGTGCAGCCCATTCACCTGTTTTGTCCAACAACCTGATGATGCCTAAATGGGAGCTCAAACTTCCATTTCCCCAGTCCAACTTGGGGCAGGAAGCATACTTTTGCAAGGTCTCTTGAGCTGTAATCAAATCCAATTTCTTAAGCACTTCCCCTCTTTTCCTTTGGTGAGTATCACTGCAAAAGAGCCATCCCTGTAACTCCACTTGGCTTAATGCCTCTACTGACTTCAGGGCTCTAGCCTTCTTCCTCTCCCTGAAGGTACAGAATAATAAAATGCTGTTGGTGCTCCAGTCCCCTTCTAATAAGGCTTGACATCTTTCTTTGCAGAAGCTGAAGACTGGCAACTTTCATTATTTCTGTTTTCCCTCACAAGAGCAGTAGGGGGATATTACTTATAGACCGTAACTCTAAAATATGGGCCTTTGGTTGCCAAAAAAGTAACAGGGTAGTAAGGAATGCTTTCTGTGATAGTTCATTTGAGCTACTATTCTTAGCATGTCTCTAAATGCTTATGAGGTTACCTTTTCTCTGCTGCTCCTCTCCTTTGTCCTGTGATTATTATTTCCCCAACAAGACAGTAAATGTACATCAGTGCAAAAAGGCAAAAGCTCTGAAAGATCCGGGGGCTGCCTCTGAGAGAAAGTGGAAGACTTTTGATAAAGAATGTGATTTTTAATTCTGATGCCCAGATTAACTAACCAGCAAATCAGTAGATTTGTAAGATCTGTCCTTGAAGGGGATTGTCAGAACAAAAATTCCTAATGAATTTAAAAGGATAAAGTTTTGTCTCCATTTGGGGATTTCAGCCAGGAGGGTGGCTGCACTGGAGCGCAAATCTGGTGTAGACAGGCAAAACTGCAATTTGAGTGCTGTTTACTCCTGCTGGAAACTGGGGTATATAGTGCTACTTTATCTGTCTATATACTAGGGTTTTATGCTACTATGAGGCAAATCTCCAATACAGATAAGACCTACAAACATTTCCCTTCTGCAAGAACTTGGCCAACAGCTACTTGGAGGAATCCAGAATTGTATGTTCTCCTTCGAGTGATTGCTCGTATGCATTCCACTTAGGTGTGTGCGCGCCCTCGTGCACAGCTCTCCGGAGAACTTTTCCTAGCAGCCCCTGCAGGGGCCGGTCTCAGCGCCCCCTGGAGTACCGCCAATATGCAGCGGTATATATAGCGCGACCGGCCCCTCCCCTCCTCAGTTCCTTCTTTCCACCCGTGACGGCCAGTTGAGAACTACCCCTGCTCTTCAACAGTTTGTGTTTTCTCCTTAAAGTGAGTAGATAGCTTACCAGTTCGCCCTGAACTAAGTTAGTTTTTAGTTAGTTAGTTTAGGGAGCCTTCGGGCTCGCGGCGTCCCGGCTATGCCGGGCTCGCCGGGCTTCAAGCCATGTGCTAGCTGCGGCAAGGCCTTCTCAGCGATCCCCATGACCATTGTTTGCGGTGTCTGGGGGAACTGCACCGTAGGGATCGGTGCAGTATCTGTAAGTCCTTTAAGCCTCGGACTCAGAAGGAGAGGGAAGTGAGGCTCAGGGCTTTTTTAATGGAGTCCGCTTTAAGCCTGGCTTCCGAGCCATCGCGGACGACTCCGGCACCGAGTGTGTCTTCGGTGCGGAGTGCGCCTCCGGCACCGGAGGTCTCGGTGCCGAAGAGGAAGAAGCGCCGCCCGCGCTTGCAGAGCTCCCCCGCACCACAGGAGCGGCCGGGGTCGAGTTCGGAGGTGCTCCTCCTCATGGACATGCCGCCGGCCCCTGCTCCGGCACCGGCCCCTGCTCCGGCACCGGCACCTACTAGGGAGGCTCCCCCGACTCCTGGAAGTGGGGGACCCCCTATACAGGACCCTTCGACGCCGGAGGCTATTGAGGCGGCACATGCCTTGTTGACTCTGCCTACGCCTCCGGCACTCTCTCACCGGAGAGAGACAGGGCCTGTTTCCCGGGGCAAACCCGCGATGGGGGGCCCCGAATGGTGGGCGGCCCCGGCATCGGTGGACAGGCCGCCCACCACCCGACACAGGAGAGTCGAGCTCGGAAGCTCCTCTCCATCTTCGTCTTCGGACAACGCGTCCCGGCATCGGTCCCGGCACCGCTCCAGGTCCCGGCACCGGTCCGGGCACCGACACCGCTCCTCGTCGCGGCACCCCTCCTCGTCGTCGAGTTCAGGCTCGGCACCGAGACGGCGTTCTCGGCACTGCTCCCCAGCATCGAAGCGATGAAAGACTCCCCGGTACCGGTCGTCGTCTTCGGCGTCGCCTCGTCGGCACCGAAGTCGTAGCTGCTCTTCGAGATCGTCGCGTGGCGAGTCTCGGAGTGCTTCCTCCCGGCGTCAGTGCCGCCTGCGTTCTCCTGACTCGGGATCCCGGACCCGACGTCAGGAGCAGGTATGGTCGTCGGCACCGCAGCCGGCACCGGACCCAGTACTGCTACCGGCGCCGGCACCGTCTGTTGCGGCACCGGCTTTGCCCTCGGCACCGGTGCCACCTCTGAGCTGGCCACAGGGACCCTGGCAGTGGCCGTTGTGGGCCCAGTGGGCGGCTCAGATGGGGCAGGGAACTATGTCGGCCCCTGCCTCTGTCACCCAGACTCAACAAGCACCTTCGGTGCAGGAGGGTGACCGCTCCTCTGGGGAAGAGGAAGAGGAGGAGGACCCTGGGGAGGGCCCCTCCACTGGGCCCCGCCACCCATCTTACTCGTCGTCTCCAGATGAGGCGGCGGTAAGAGACCAAGGAGCCCCGCTCATTGACTTTAAGGCACATCAGGAGCTCCTGAAGCGGGTGGCTTTGAACCTTTGCCTTGAGGTTAAGGTGCTAGAGGAGGAGGAGGACCCCCTCTTCAGGCGTGTGGGGGCCCAGGGACCGGCTAGGGTGGCCCTTCCCATACATGAGAGGGTCCTGCGTCTGGCGAAGTCAGTCTGGCAGACCCCCGCCTCGGCTGCCGCGACCTCCAAGGGCGCTGAGAAGTATTACGTGCCAGCCGAGGGGCACGAATACTTGTATGCACACCCTGCCGCGGGTACTTTGGTGGTGGATGCCGCCAATCAAAAGGACAGGCAGGGTGCTCAGACTGCCTCCCCTAAAAATAAGGAAGGCAGGAGATTGGACCTTTACGGCAGAAAGGTCTATTCAACTGGGGCGCTTCAGCTGAGAGTAGCCAACCATCAGGCTCTCCTCGGCAGATACAATTTGAATCTGTGGAACTCCTTGAGGAGGTTTACGGAGTCCCTCCCTCCAGACCAGGCCGCAGACTTTGGTATGGTTCTGGAGGAGGGTTTGTCCGTGGCAAGTGCGGCTCTGCAGTCTGCATCGGACGCTGCGGACACAGCCAGCAGGGCTATGGCCTCCGCCGTTGCGATGAGGCGGGCAGCGTGGCTGCAGTCCACAGATCTGTCGTTGGAGGTGTAGCAATCCATCCAAGATCTGCCTTTCGATGGAGCTGCCCTCTTTTTGGAGAGGACGGACGAGAAGCTGCACGCTCTCAAGGACTCAAGGGCAACGTTGCGCTCCTTGGGCCTGTACACGCCCCAGGCGGCTAGACTGCAAAGTCGCCAGCAGCCACAGCAACCGCTGCAACGTCAGCGGCAGCAGTCTAGGCCGCAGCCTAGGCCTTTCCCCCCCCACGAGGGGTAGGGACAGGACCAAGGGCTCTGGACGGCGTGATCGCCCAGCGTCGTCCTCTTCTTCCTTTAAGGGACCCTCTCAAGGACCTAAAGGGAAGAGACAATTTTGACGGTGTCTCCGAGGGTGGCACCGTCTCATATTCCCTGGGTTGTTCCCCGACTTTCCGGGACAGGCTCAAGCCGTACCTCGGCCTGTGGCAGGAGGTAATATCGGACCAATGGGTCCTCAGCATCGTGCGCTGGGGCTATGCCCTTCAGCTCCTGGCCTCCCCTCCCCACCCCCACCCGTCCCTCTTCAGGGACCCATCTCACGAGCAATTACTCCTTCAGGAGGTTCAATCCCTCCTAGTCAAAGGAGCCATAGAAGTGGTTCCACCACTCGAGGTGGGGAAGGGGTTCTATTCGAGGTACTTCCTCGTTCCCAAGGCCAAGGGAGGCCTCAGGCCTATATTGGACCTGCGCAGGCTCAACAGGTTCATAAGAAGGCTGAAGTTCCGCATGGTATCCCTAGCGTCCATCATTCCCGTACTAAACCCAGGGGACTGGTTCGCCGCCCTCGACCTGAAGGATGCGTACTTTCACGTCTCCATCCTTCCCGCCCACAGGCGGTACCTAAGGTTTGTGGTAGCTGGTGGCCACTACCAATTTACGGCCTTGCTTTTTGGCCTGTCTTCCTCCCCCAGAGTGTTCACCAAGTGTATGGCGGTGGTGGCGGCCTTCCTGCGGCACAGGGGGGTCCAGATATTTCCTTACCTGGACGACTGGTTAATCAGGGGCAAGACCAAGTCGCAGGTGTGTGAGGCGGTCTCTCTCGTCCAGTCCACCTGCCATGCTCTGGGGCTGCTCATAAACGAGCAGACGTCGACGCTGTGTCCGGTGCAACGCATAGACTTCATAGGGGCCCACCTAGATTCGGTGCAGGCAAAAGCCTCCCTCCCACGCTCGAGGTTCGAGGCCATGACAGCGATAATATCGCAACTTCAGAGGTGCCCCACGACTACAGCCAGGCAGTGCCTGCAGCTGCTAGGCCACATGGCCTCGTGCACCTATGTGGTGAGGTTGGCCCGCTTCAGGCTCAGGCCCTCCAAGCTTGCCTGTCCAAGGTTTACATGCCCAGCAGGCATGCTTTGAACAAGGTGGTAACGGTGCCCCCTATGGTGTTGGGGTCACTGACTTGGTGGCTGGACCCCAGGACTGTGTTGGAAGGGATTCCCTTCAGGTTTCCCACCCCCTCGGTCACCCTGATCACGGACGCATCAGACCGGGGGTGGGGAGCTCATATCACCGGTGGTCTGACCACGCAGGGTCGCTGGTCCCGGGGGGAGTTGGCCCTCCATATCAATGTGAAAGAACTGAGGGCAGTCAGACTGGCATGCGAAGTGTTTCGCCACTCTTTATTGGGGAGAATGGTGCAGGTGTTAACAGACAATACCACTGCAATGTATTACATCAACAAGCAAGGGGGGGGGGCGCTCCTCGGCGTTGTGTCAGGATGCGCTTCGACTCTGGGACTTGGCGGTGAGATGCAATTTCTGTTTAACCGCCTCTCACCTGCCTGGGGTCAGGAACGACGAGGCGGACCGCCTCAGCAGGTCATTCCTACCCCTACACGATTGGTCTCTCCACCCCGAGGTGGTGGACAGGATTTTCCGCGTGTGGGGTGTTCCCCGTCTGGACCTGTTCGCGTCAGCTTGGAACGCGAAGTGCCCGATGTTCTGCTCGCTCAGGGGTCGCGAGCCGGGCTCCCTTTCGGACGCATTTCTCCTCGAATGGACGGGGGCCCTCCTGTATGCGTTTCCCCCCTTCCCGCTCTTGCCCAGGGTCCTCTTGAAAATCAAGAGGGACAGAGCGGACGTAATTCTGATTGCCCCAGCGTGGCCGAGGCAGTACTGGTTTTGCCTTGTCTGTCGCTCCCCCGATCGAGCTCCCGAGGAGACCGGACCTGCTCTCCCAGGACCACGGTCGTCTACTGCATCCCAACCTGAACTCCCTGCACCTGATGGCCTGGAGGCTCTCTGGCTGACAGAGGAGGAGAGAACCTGCTCGGAGCAGGTCCAACGCATGCTGTTGGGAACCAGGAGGCCCTCCACACAGATCGCCTACAGGGCCAAGTGGAGGAGGTTCACCTGCTGGGCGGAGTCGAGGGGCGTAACCCCCGGTACGTCCCCCGTGCAGGCGGTCCTTGATTACCTGCTGCAGCTTAGGCTACAGGGGTTGGCACTAGCCTCCCTCAGGGTGCACCTAGCGGCCATCTCAGCATTCCACCAGCCGTTGGAGGGGCGGTCCCTGTTCTCCCACCCCATGTCGGTGAGGTTCCTCAGGGGGGTCGAGAGGCTATACCCGCAGATCCGTGACCCGGTGCCTCCCTGGGATCTGAACCTGGTCCTGGATAGACTAACGGGGCCCCCCTTTGAGCCTTTGGCCACCTGTCCCCTGCTGATCCTATCCTGGAAGGTGGCCTTCCTCGTGGCCATTACCTCGGCTAGGAGGGTCTCTGAGCTGAGAGCCTTGACCTCGGAGCCCCCCTATACCGTGTTCTTCCGGGATAAGATTCAGCTTAGGCCTCACCCAGTGTTCCTGCCTAAGTTAGTCTCTTGGTTCCATTGTAACCAAGATATTTTCCTCCCCGTGTTTTTTCCCAAACCGCACGGGTCCGAGGACGAGAGGAGACTACACACCCTCAACGTCAGGAGGGCGCTGGCGTTCTACCTGGACAGGACGAGGCCGCTCCGAAAGACCACGCAGCTCTTCGTCGCGGTGGCAGAGAGGATGAGGGGCTCCCCGGTCTCCGCCCAGTGCATCGCCAAGTGGATCACCGCCTGCATCCGGCTCTGCTACGAGCGTGCAGGCGTCCAGGTTCCAGGAGTGGTGACGGCGCACTCGACGAGGGCCCAGGCCGCGTCGGCGGCTTTCCTGGAGAGGGTCCCCCTAGAGGACATCTGCAGGGCTGCCACCTGGTCCTCGGTGCATACCTTTGCTGCGCACTACGCTGTCGTCCAGCAGTCAAGGGACGATGCACGAGTCGGCAGAGCCGTGCTGAGGGCAGCTCGCCGTTGACTCCTACCCACCTCCAGATATGGCTCGTTAATCACCTAAGTGGAATGCATATGAGCAATCACTTGAAGGAGAAAACATAGTTACTTACCAGTAACTGTTGTTCTTCGAGATGTGTTGCTCATATCCATTCCACACCCACCCTCCGTCCCCGCTGTCGGAGTCGGCAGAAAGAAGGGACTGAGGAGAGGAGGAGCCGGTCGCGCTATATATACCGCTGCATATTGGCGGTACTCCAGGGGGCGCTGAGACCGGCCCCTGCAGGGGCTGCTAGGAAAAGTTCTCCGGAGAGCTGTGCACGAGGGCGTGCACACACCTAAGTGGAATGGATATGAGCAACACATCTCGAAGAACAAGTTACCGGTAAGTAACTATGTTTTCTCTGCATTTCCAGGCTAGAGGTTTCCACAATCTCCCATTGGTACTGCAGAAAAACAGTCCTCACAAAGATTGGCCATGAAGTCTGTAGAGACTCTTCCATCCCATTAGCCTTTTAATTGACCCCTGTCTTGGATGTGGTGAACAGTATCTGGTGTCTCATAAGGAAACATCATTAATTGGGACTTCCATAAATATAAAGTCCAGAAGGGACCATTAGATCATCTAGTCTGACTTTTTTTGTAACAGGCTACAGAACTTCACCTAGTATTGAGCCCGATAACTTATTGGACTAAGGCATTCCTTTCTGAAAGACATTGGAAGACTCAAAAATGGAGATTACACCTCCAGCTGCATTCACTGTTAGCTATGAATGGAGCAGATATTAGCTGGAACTGTGTGGTAGAGGGATGATTATGATATGAGATCTGGATCTCCACTGCCCTTCCCTTCCCCTCCCCTCCCCGACCCACACGTGTATGTATGTGAGAGAAATCAAAGGACAAAAGTGAATGTGTACCTTGAGGGATCCAGTATGTATAATTTCAGTGCTAAATTGTGTAGGTTTATCAGTAGCAGTGCAAAGGGCCTTGTGATGCAATTGTTAACAAAGAGGTGGGATATGAGAGCAGTCTGCTTGTGTAATGGTGAAGGATTTGTAAAATGTAATGAGTGGCTTCTGGGGAGTGGGCTTAGTGTTTGGGTGTAGAACAGGAATAGGTAGCTTCTGTTCAGTACAGCTCACCTAAAAACAAGTTTTGCTTGAGCAAAGAGAGGGTGTTACTTTGTCCTACAGCTGTCTTGTGTGTTCCATATGTGAGGAGCACTATCTGCAAAGTAGAATGTATGTGTTCCTTTATCAGACACCAGTGTTCAGCAACTACCTGCCCAAAGTGGAATCTAACACCTTGCATAAGTTTCAGCTTTTAATCTCTTCTACTTTTTAGCTCATGAGTCCATTGCTTTAGTAGAGTGGCTGAGTCTTGCTAGGGTACGGCAACCCAATGTTATATGCTGAAATATGTAGCAGTGGTACAGGTTGTTAAATGAATAGAAGCAGATTTTGCTACCTATATTACAGGTTTTTTAGTGAAATATTCAAGCTCTCCCAGAATTTTATTTTGATGCTGAGAATTACTACCTTTTTAAAAAGCATTCTACTCCCTGTTGGATTATTTAATTCTTTTTGCAAATTTGTATACCAAGAGTGAATCCAATTAAAAGAGTAGAAGAAAAACTGTAGAGGGAGTGCCTGCCTCTGGGCATAGTGATAAATTTGGAAGCTATTCACTTGTCACTGCCTAGTTTGAATAGCAGAAAGAAAACGGTGTAGATTGTTGAATGCATGGTCACAGAAACTTGATTTACAGGTAAGGAATCTCTCTCAAGCAGTTGTAGGTATAATACTTGAAAGTTTCCTAAAACATAATTGGAGATCTTTGCTAATTCCCTTCAGTGGAGAACTACTCCAGATGACAAGATTTAGATTCCCCATAGAAATACTTTATAAATTTCCATGATACGGAAATGTCAACTTCAGTATCAACTAGAGTTCATAAGTTGTGCAGAAATATTTCCCAAATCATGACATAAAGATAGTGGTTAAGATCAGGTGATGGACAGTCACTAGTGTGGTGGTGGTAATGATATGCGACTTGTGCTCTGCCCTGTTATTGCTGCCCTTAGCCAAAAAACCAAAACCAAAAAACTTAAGATCTTAGAGTTCTGCATGTACTGTAATTGGGAGTTGAGGCCCATGAGAAAATCCTGGAAGGTAATATATCTGGGAAACAAATACAAAGTGTAAGCAAGCTTCCATTATAAACAAAATTGGAGATTTAAAAACACTTTTCTTTTGAAAAAGTAGGAAGACCTCTGATTCTGGGTGTAAGGGTACTCCAATAGTCTGGGCTAATCCAGTAATTTAAAACAAGTCCCCCTTTAAGACTTCATAATATTTCCAGTTAGAAGCAGAAATACCAGCGCTGTTAAAGCTGATTTGCAGATATGAAAAGCTTAAAATGTCCTGAATGCTGCAAAATAACAAGCAGCCCGGGGTGGCATTCAGCACATTTTAATGGTAAACCTTGCCCTCTCTTCTCCCCATCCCCTCCAAACTGCTTTTCAGGTCTCTGAAGTTATGGATTGTCACTCAGCACCTACTCATGATGATGTCTCAGTTTATACTATGCTGGTAATAAATCAAACTTGCTGGAGCTCAAAGCCAGCTTATAGGAGTAAGGTAGGTGCCTCTTTTTTTTTTTTTTTTTTTTTACTATATTGTGTATTTTTGCATAGTTTATTTTTAAAATATTGCCCTCTGGGATATACAATAAAAACTTTGCAAAACCACATAACATAGTAAACAAAAGGCACCTCACTTATCTGATTAGGCAGCATGATAAAATCCTAATTTCACATGTCGTTCCTTCCTGTTTTAGATTTCTGCAGTTCTCTACTCTTTTTGGGCTTCCCCATCTGATTATATAAACCAAATCTCACCTCTGCTACAGTCTCTCCAATATGTTGATGCTGAAATTATCTTCTTTCACTGACTCTTATGTTCCCCTCTTCGAATCCGTTCACTGCCTTTTTGACTGCACATCAAGTTCAAGAGTCTCATCCTTGCCTTCAGGGCCTTCCATAGCTCTGTACTCACATCTTTATAGTTAAGCAAAAAGACAGGATAAAATGGTCTACTTTAATCACCCCTATTTGCCTCCATTCACTCTTTTCTTTGGGTCCTCTTCCTTGCTTTCCTCTTTTCCCTGAATGAAAAGGCTTTGCAGTGTCAAATCCTTCCTTAAAGCCACTCTTTTTCAAGAGGCCTTTCAGTGATAACCTTTTTCAAGAGGCCTTTTCCACTGCTAATCTCATACTGTCACCTTGTCTATTGTCTGATTTATTTTTGTCTGCCTGAACTTGATTTTAATCTATTATGGGAGGGGATATGATCTTTGTGTGCAACACCAAGCATAGACATGGTGTTCAAATACTGGGAATTTTGTGGTTGGTGTGCCACTGCTAGCTAAGGTATGTTGGGTCTTCCTGTGAGGGAAAGCATCAGTATGTAAATGACTCACAGAAAGCCAAAGGTTAAATTCCTAATTTGCAGAGTACCCCTTTTGCCTCCTTTTGTGATTCTGTATGGGATACACTTTTTCCTAGAGTAAAAATCTGAGACATCCAGCAGGGTTTTCTCTGTGCTCTTCTCTTCCTGTTTATAATGTTCTTCCCTTTTTGGCTCACCAATGCCTGCATTCAATGAGGACAATGAGGCCCATTAATGTCCATGTTTTGATTTTGCTTTGGCTTAGACTAAACATGCCCCCTGTGTAATCTTTTTGGTGCATTTAACTTTCTAAAAACACTTGTCTGTATCCTGCTACCAGCAAATGGCTGCATCCAAGGACCGTTCTCCATGCTTGTAACTGTTGTAGTTTGAAAACTACACGATTGAATAAAGATGGTAAACTCTTAATGAACAAGGTATTGAGGTGCACAGGTCATCATTGTAGTGGGGGTCAGTTTGACAGTAGTTTTTCTAGTTTGTATTAAATGTAGGTAGTCTATGGATCTTAATCCTTGACTGCTGTCAAGTTCTGTTCTCCGCAATAGAGGAGGTGGGATAAGAGGCAACCTCAGCTCCTTGTGAGTGATCTTTATATTTGCAGATGTTCAGATTATATTTCAGCATTTAAAACTATCCTTATGCCATTACCTTGCACAATTTTCAGCCATGCATCCATTGTCCTTAAAACACTGCTGATCCAGGTAGCAACCTTCTTTTTTTAAAGCAGTGTTGTATTTGTTGATGATCTACCAACTCTGTAATGTCAAGTGAAATCAAAATTGAAGTGACTCTTATAGTGAAAGTCTTCCTGTCATGTGAACTCCTTAGAACATTGGATTGAACAAAATAGACTTTATTTTAATGTTAAGCCCAGATTAGGGAAAGGAATTTTATCATAAATTAAAGCTCCTGTGTTCTGTTCTCAGTTCGGGGACTGATTTAAGTGGTATCGGGACAAATCACATAACTTTTCTGGGTGAAACAGGCCTTTATGGATGGCTTTTCAAGTCCCTTTCATCCATCGTAAGCCTTGCTGTGGGACTGTTAAAGGGTGGAACAGCCTTGTAGATACTCTTCTAAATCCCTGCATGCCAAGGAGAATACTTTCATGTCTGCACTGGCTAGTGTGGAGAGTGACCGTGAGAATCACAAACTGTCTCTAACAACATTATGGGCTTGTACATGCTACCACTTACGTCTGTATAACTTACGTCATACAGGGATGTGAATACATTCCCCCCTCCCCCACAAGTGACATAAGTTACACCAACCTAAGTGCCAGTGTAGACAGTGCTATGTTGGCAGGAGAGCTC
Source organism: Mesoclemmys tuberculata (assembly GCA_007922155.1). Taxonomy (NCBI): domain Eukaryota; kingdom Metazoa; phylum Chordata; order Testudines; family Chelidae; genus Mesoclemmys; species Mesoclemmys tuberculata. The sequence goes on along the minus strand of ML675721.1, from coordinate 2,875,374 downwards.
TCTCCCATCAGCGTAGAGGGTCTTCATTGGACACGCTACAGTGGTTCACTGCATCGGTGCAGTTACGCTGCTGCAGTGCTCCTAGTGTAGGCTAGTCCTCATACTCTATACAAGTGGTGTAAAGGAGCTGTGACCCTCCATTTCAACACAGGGTGGGGAGGACTGTGCTGTAGCTTTGCATACTAACTGATGTGGAGTATGGTATTTAAGCTACTTTTACCAATGAATTTATGCTTCACATGTATAAAACCCAATTACTTGTGCTTTATGCTGGTGAAGTCAAGTTCACCTGCCTCAGTTTACCCATTCATGTAATGGGGCTGAGACTGACATACTCCGCAGTTGCAGTTCTAAGATCCTTGAATAAGAAGGTGGTTATACAAATGAATAAATAAAAGTACTAGTAAGTCCATTCAGTGCTATTACAACTTGTCTGTGCATTAGGAATGTGTATTAAATGGTGTCTAGAAAACTGCTGATATTTTCATCTTAGATTATGGTGAAAATGGTGGGTGGATGCTGTTTTACCTTGAGCCTCTGACGGTGTATTTATTTCCTTTTAAAAGTAAGAATAGAGGCAGCTTAGTTTATTTTTTTTATATTTGTTTATTTACAGGGCTGTCACCAGATCTCCAGTCAATGGAGCAGATTCGGAGAATTATGAGACCCACAGATGTTCCTGACACAGGTGAGCCACACAGAACTTCTGTACATGTATCAGGAAGCAGAGACACCAAAGCAAATTTACCATTGGCATTAGAATTCTAGAACCAATTTCTATGTGTGTAGCTCAGTGTCTTGAAGCAGTCTCATTGTAACTTTCAGTACTCTATTCCTGTCCCTCCTTGAGATCCTGATGTTTTCCTTATCCATACTATGAACTTCATCATGCTTCTTGGTAACTAATAGTATTTGTTTTGACAGAGTGCCTGAGATCAGATACTTTTTGCATCCTTTGTTTGCCTCTTTGTGGAACTACTGCATTTCTATTCCTTGTCTCACAGGATGGACTGCAGTGATTTATCCCAAATACATAAAACAATGTTTACTAGAAAATCAATAGAATATCAAAGGGAAATTTAGAGACGAGAACTAGGGTTTTCAGTTTAATCTCCCTAGCCTTGGCTAAATAGGCCCAAACATTTTACAGTTAGTCAAAATCTATCAAATAAAACCCTCATTTCTAAAGTTCTCTTTGTTTCTCAGGCCTCTGCTCCTCATCATAGCATCAAAGTTTAAATTAATCTGGGGGTAATAATCTCCTTGCTGTGCAGGCTTGTTTTTTTATAACTTCTCTACAACTACTTTTCTGTGGCCAGATGTTGAACTTGCTTGTATTAATGTTCTAGCTGTAAAGTCCTCTTTTTCCACTGTCATTAATGCTTGCATAAATACATTTTATGGGGGAAACAAATTGATCAGTCCCTTTTCCCAGTACAATAGCCACTTTAATATCATATTGATTGAAAACAACCTCCTTCCCCAGAACTGTAGTTATTCCCTGTCACCTGTTTCGTTCTGTAGTATTTCAGAAGATCCTTAGCCTTGCTTAGGTTGGTATTTAATAATGCATGATCTTGCTTTTGAGTACTTGTTGGTTTGAAATCAATTTGCATATTAAAGGAGGCATCCCAATAGGGTTATTTTTTCTATCCTTAAATCCAAGATTTGATTGTAAAGATTCTTTTTCACAGAGGACTTCCTCAGTGCCAGTCTGTATTGATTTTATTGTATCAGTTTATGACTGGGTAGTATCCTGTCCGTTATAAGTAATAATACATCAGGGTGCAAGTTAATACCTATGTAATTTACATCCAGATGCAGTATGAGGCAAGTAGTGGAGAACATTCACAACACAACTGTAAACTGCAACACTAATTCATACCTAAAATGTTTCCTTTACATTGTATTCTTTAATTGGATTTTAAAAACATGAAAAACAAAGAAATTGAACTTCAGTACTTAGCTTCCGTTGGAAGGTGGTATAATAAAGGTGGGCTTTTTAACCAAAGTGTCTGGCTTCGTTGCTAGAGCCATTCCATCTTAAGGATGCCTGCAGAATCATTTGATTCTAGTTTACAGGGACACTTAAATCTGAAAATCTTGTTCCTGCTCTTGTTGAAAATGACTCCCCAGACTACTTAACTGGAAGATTAAAGAAACACTCTTTTTCTTTTCAGTTTACTTGGTGCTTTTCACAGTACTTGTTAAGTTTCATTGTTTCATTGCTGGCATGTGTCCTTGCCAAGCTGTAAAATGGTGTTGACTAGCAACAATAAAATCAAAGCTGAAACTAAAGAGATGTGAAGCAAAAGCAAGTACATGTACAGAGAGAAAAGATAATCTTCTAAATGTAAACAGAGTGGAAAATCCACTTAAATTCCCCCTTCCTCCCAAGCCCACCCAAATATTTCAAGACATCTTGGAGAAATGTGGTAGATTCTTAATCACTTGACTTCTTTATATCATGACAGGCTGTTTCTCCAATCTAGTTCAGCCACAAATTATTGGGCTTGATGCAGGAATTATTGGGAGAGATTCTATACTCTTTTTTGGGGAGGGGAGCTACACTAGATCATTCTGGTCTCTTCTAATCTTAGGCTTTTTTGAAGATAAAATTTATGACATTGAATTTTAACATTTCCTTTTAAAAAAAATAAAGTTGAACATTCTTTTAAGTTGGCAATATTGTGGGGATCTGGATATTAAATTTCCCCCTTCCCCCTCAAACCCTAGCTCTATACCCTTGTCTCCCGTAAGTTTAAATAGTATTTGCACTTTCATATGCTTGTTGTGATAAAACTTACGTGACCAGTGTAGTCTGACAATGAATTGCCTGTTTGGTAATCAGAATGTTCATCAGAAAATTACCACTCTGCTTTCCTATTCCAATGTCTTGAGAATGACTTGTGTTAATTTTATTGAGTACAGTAGGGTTCAATCTGTATGTCCTCGTGGTGTTAGGAGATCATATTAAAATGTTGTTAGAGACAATGCAGTAATATGATTTAATTGTGCTGATGAAACTAAAATATCTTGTGGAGTTTTGTTATCAGTGTAAAGGTCATGAACCAGATTCATCTAAACTGACACTTGTGTAGAGTCCTAAAGAAAAGATCATACGATCCCCTTCATCATGAAACAAGTTCAGCCCAAAAAATGAGAGTTCCAAGGTAACTTCTGTCAGCATGCTTCTATGGAAATCCTGGTAGAAAACCATCAAGGAAGACAATGGTCTCCTGCCCTCTCTCAGCGTATGCCCAGATCTAGAAGTTAGGGTTCCAATAGTCTCTTGCTGGTTCTTTAATATTTTTAAAATAGATTACTAACCGGAAAGCAGGCTTTCCTGGTAGATACAAATTGCCAAATACAGGCAGTGCATTTTAGCATTTCTGATAGACTCGGGTACTAGAGGTTTTTTGTTTTTGGATGACCAATCAAAGTAAGACAAGTACATTTTAATGTCTGTACTTTATTTGGTGGGGATTTAGGGCAAGTTAGGGCAGGGCAGGGTGGTTGTGAAAAGAAATTCAAGACGCCTGCAAGATTATGAAACATTTTACCAGAAACATCTTCAGAGTGGTTTTTCTGGTTAGTTTATCTTGTAAAACTGTTTTGGTGCATTTTCCTCATAGAGATGTTATCCAAGGGTACGTCTATGCTGGAATAAAAGACCCATGGCGCGGCTGCAGCTGGCTTGGGTTGTGGGGCTAAAAATTGCTGTGTAGATGTTCGGGCTTGGTCTGGAGTTTGGGCTCTGGGACTCTTTCCCGCCTCCTATAATCCCAGAGTCTGGGCTGCAACCCAAGTCTGAACATCAACACAGCAGTTTTACAGCCCTGTGAGCCCAAGCCAGCTGACCTGTGCCAGTCACACGTATTTAATTGCTGTGTAGATGTACCCTAAAAGCTCTAGTTAAAATGACATAAACATTATTTGACTGTCAGATTTGTCTGATTAGTTATTTACAATTCTTGCCTGCTTAAAAAATGTATCAAAACAATGCCACCATTTAGAAGTACAAAATATCTGAAAAGTGAATGGCTTTTACACACATGGGGTATGTATATACTAGAGCTGGAGGGTATAAATTGCAACTTGAAAAGACGTCGGATTGAGCTAATGCTCTAAAAATAGAAGTGTACCTGTGGTGGCATGAATGATTGGAGGGAATAATCACTGTGAGTACAGTCCCATCTGAGATTTTTATGGCTCCCCAAGTTGGAATTTACATTTTTTCAGCTGTAGCGTAGACAGCCTCAGATTTCAAAATGGGTGAATGGTTTCTTTGAAAAGTAGTGCACCACAAAACCAGTTTTTTTTTTGTTTTTTAAATGGTTGGCTGAAACAGTGCACCAAAATTTTGCCTAATAACACTTTATGGAAAGGTTAGGTACTTTAAAAAGGTTTTATATGGGAAGAAATGAAGCAATTTAATTTTGGTAGAATGTATAACTGCATTATGGGCCCCAAACTAGAGTGTTGAATGCAGAACAAAAGGGAGAAGTGTGAACTCTGCATTTATAAAGAAAACATAATGTTTGGTTTTTTAGCATTTTGATTAGTAGATATATGAAGTGACATCCACAGAAATAAACTCATGGCAGATTTTCAGCTTAAAAGTGTCCAGTAGCATCACTGGTTTCAATGTAGATAAGATACTGAACAGTAACTGACTTTTAATACTGTCAATAGCCAGATTTATTTTAATTCTTAATAGTGGTTTTCTGACTGAATGCTAGTGTATTTTCATATTTGTAATTGAATACCTAGCATACTTTGGTTCATTTAATCATACTATGTAATTTTGCTGTAACTACACTTTGAATAGAGGAGGTTTTTAAAATGTTAAACATGTAAATTATATTACACATCTAGAATCAAATGTCACATCTCTTGCAGAACACTCTGAAAAACTAACAGGATCCTGGATGTAACCCATTGGACTGCAGAAAATTTGTAACAGAGTACTAAAGTGGTGGTCTTGACTAGATTATTATACAGCCTAATTAGATACTACATTTCTTGATTTTTGTTTTTGTTTTGGGAGGTGTTGACTCAATAATTCACAAAGATGAAATCATCGTGAAATTTGAAATCGAAGAATGTACTTGGCAAGCATGACTGCTGTACTACAGTATTAGACTCCTAGACTTTTAAGGTCAGAGGGGGCCATTATGATCATCTAGTCTCACCTCCTGTACAAAGCAGGCCACAGATGCTCACCCACACATTCCTGTAATAGATCCCTAACCTATGACTGAGTTTTTGGAGTCCTCAAATCATGGTTTATAAGACTTGAAGATACAGAGAATCCACCAGCAAGTGACCTGTGCCCCATGCTGCAGAGGAAGGCAGAAAACTCCAGGGCCTATGCCTTTCTGCCCTGTGGGAAAATTTCTTCCTGACCCTAAATATGGCGATCAGTTAGACCCTGAGCATGTGGGCAAGACTCACCAACAGGCACCCGGGAAAGAATTCTCTGTGGTAAATCAGAACCCACTCCATCTAACATTCCATCACAAGCCATTGGACACGTTTACTGCTAGTAGTCAAAGATCAGTTTATTGCCAAATTAGGCTGTCCCATCATACTATCCACTCCATAAATTTACCAGGCTCAGTCTTGAAGCCAGCCAGGCCTTTTGGCCCCACTGCTCCTCTTGGAAGGCTGTTCCAGAGCCTCACTCCTCTGATAGATAGAAACCTTTATCTAATTTTAAGTCTGAACTTCCTGATGGCTGGATTATATCCGTTTGTTCTTGTGTCCACATAGGCACTGAACTTGAATAATTTCTCTCCCTCCCTGGTATTTTATCTCTCAGATGTATTTACAGAGAGCAATCATATCTCCCCTCAGCCTTCTTTTGGTTAGTCTAAACAAGCTAAACTCTGATTCTCTTCTCATAAGGTAGGTTTTCTATTCCTTGGATCATCCAGATAGCTCTTCTCTGCACCTGTTCCAGTTTGAATTCATCTATTTTAAACATGAGAGACAAGAACTGCACACGGTATTCCAGATTAGGAGTATTGTGGAGTCCTGTGAGACTCTAGTTCAGAGATTGAATCTTGATCTATGGTCTGATAAGAGTTGTTTGCTGCTCTGCAATATGCATTATACACCTGTACTCAAAAACTGTTCCAGTAATAAGAGTAAATGTGCTATACCTTTTATTATATAGCTTATCTAAGCAATATTTTTCAACTATTTTCCACCTAAAAACCACCAGCAGCTTCTTACTACAATTTACCCAGTCCCACAGGCTTTAAGCTGTAAAAGGTTGCAGCCAGTAAAAGTAGAAAGCCTTGATTTAAATAATTTCAATGAAATATTTTATTTGTATTTGTTTTCTGAAGAAAGGTGCATGCTCATTCATATAACCATTAAAAACATGTTGATTTGCAACTAAATAGAGCCTTTATTCTAGATTTGGTTACATCTTTTTGGTACGTAGGAGAGTACACTGTTTATATACATTTATTTAAGCAATTGTATAGCTTAATGTTTTCAGATTTCTTAATTGTACATTTTTAGCATGTTAGAAAATAGTGAATGATGTATTGCTTATTTAATAGACAAGTATTTGCTCATGATTTGTCAAGCTGCTGTATTGGAATGGCAGCTACAATTTAATTAAACACACAAGCCAGCATACTTTTTTTTAATTAAACAACTTTGTGTTTCAGATATGTTACCTTCTCTTATCCAAACATGTTTCACATCTAGAACTTAAATGACTTATTAAATAGAGGGATTAACTGTAGTCAGTGAATCAAGCTAATTATTTCAGCTCAGCCTGGGAACGTTTTTTTCAAATATGTCTAAGTGAAAGTGACTGGAACTGAAATTCCCACTTTCGTCTCTTGAAAATGAGATTGTCTCCTAAATTATTTAGGCTTTCCTGTTGTACCATGTTTATAAAGCTTGACCTCAAAAGTTTAGAATCAGGGTTAAAAAACCAAAACTTTCTGTATATACAAAAGCAGCCTTTAAGTCAAAGTTTTTGATGAGGTCTCATGGATTCAGTATATTTGGTTTTTTATGTAAAAGTTGTAAGAAATCAGAATAAGTTTAGGCCTTAATGTTGTGTGTGTTAAATTCAGATTTGACTTTAAACAAGTTTATTTATAAAAATGAGACATGCTATAATCCATTAATTTTTTTCAAAGAAACATCTTTTATATCCACCCTCTTTTGAGAGAGGCTTTTTTGACCTTCATACTTGCATAAGTAATTGCTGTTGGTAATCTCTACATTTACAGTTTAAAAAAAACCACTCCTGAAATATTAGGATGCTTTCTAAGATTACTGTCTTTCAAAGGGTTGCTGTGTGACTTGCTGTGGTCTGATCCGGACAAAGATGTGCAAGGATGGGGTGAAAATGACCGTGGGGTCTCGTTCACTTTTGGCGCTGATGTGGTCAGTAAATTTCTGAACCGTCATGATCTGGATTTGATCTGTCGAGCTCATCAGGTACTAAGTCTACCACCTTTGCTTCTTTAAATCTCCATTTCGAGTCTTTCAATCCCTAATACCTCAAAGTATCATCTTTATTTATATTTCGGATATTACTTACGTGTATCTTAACCTACAGTATCCATTTTCCAATCTAGCATTTACAGTTTGACCAGATGTAGTTGTCTTGGTACTTCTAGAAGTGCCAAATGTAGGGGTGTCCCTCAGAAAATAACTGCTTCCTGTCATCAGTATTTGTGGATACTTACATTTCAGTTTCAACAACCATGATCTCATGCACTCTCTGCCCTCCACATTATTTAATAGCTGTGACTCTCTTGTTTAGTGGGAGCATGTGAATATTGTATAGGTGCAGTTCAGGTGCCTAGGCTTCAAGAATGGGTGTAGACTAGTGGCTTGGACTTGGAATCAGAGGCTTGACTTTTAATGTTGACTTCCTGTGGGGCACTGAGCAATACAACTTAAGCCAAAAATTTAAGTGACCTCTGATTTTTGGCTGTCTACATTTTTGGGTATCCAACTTCAGACACTTTTTCAGAATTAATGAACCCCTCTAAATTGTGGATATTTATTGAATTCTGCTTTCCAGAGATGCTATCTTTATTCTGGTTCAAGTACATATACAAATTTTCCCATGGAATAATCTGTATCATTTGTTAAGCATTATGTTAGGCAATGTCAGAATCTAAGTGCACAGATGACTTTAATGTTAAATGTTTCCATTCAAAAGGAGTATCATTAAGCTTCATAAGACCAAGAATTGACTTCTCTTGAGTGGCTCCCATCTAGGAGTTAAGTTTCATTATTTGTACTGTTTTTTAATTAACTTTTTTTTTTTCTGCTGCTGGAAAATAAAAGGATGCAAGCTTTTACTGCATGTCTTGCGATAACAAAATTTTTGCACTTGCACTTTGGTTGAACGCTCATGCATCTCTTTCCACAGACTCAGCCACAGATCTTTTCTCCAGGGCTATTGTTTAGGCAAATAATAGTTTTTAATGTAACCCAGACAATGAAGATTAGCTGCCTATGGAAGCTATTTTATTTTAGGCATACACTACTTTGTCTTGCATTGCCTTAACTACGTTAAAAGCCCCCTGTTGTATATGTGGTGGTGGTGGTGGTTGGGTATCTGCCTTAACTAGGAGCTTCTTGCACTGTAGTTTGAGTTGAATTACTGCTTTCTCTTTAGTAAAGAGAATCATCAATATCTCTGGCAGAAGCTAATTCTTCTAAAAACAATAGTCACTTTCATGGAATCTCTCTTTAGAACATTGAGATTGTAACACCTTACAGGGGTTTGTGTGAATGGCATCAGAGTATAATAAGAGAACAATATGGGATGCTGTAGTAATGTGGTACCTTTTTTAAATGTGTTTGAATTACAAAATGTCACTTTTGTACTCAATTTAAGGTTTCCAACTATTTATCAATTGAGAGCATGTTCACCAAACTTCAAGTTCTCAAATCTTCATCATATTTTTCAACATAATTGTTTTTAATCTATTTAATTTCAGATACTTATAATTTTTATCTGACTTGCCACAACAGTCCAGTGATCTCTGTATGCACTTCTCAATCATTAAATGTTCCTTCTACAGCCTACTTGTCACCTCCATAACATAAGCCGTTAGTGCTTGCCTGGGAACTCAAGAGCTTAAGTGGTAGAATTAATCTAATTCTTGCAGGTTTTATCTTCTCAATAGATTAACTGTATTTACTTCAACTGTTTTCCTCCCTATTGACAGGTGGTTGAAGATGGTTATGAATTCTTTGCTAAACGACAGTTGGTCACCCTATTTTCAGCTCCAAATTACTGTGGAGAATTTGATAATGCTGGTGGCATGATGAGTGTGGATGAAACTTTGATGTGTTCCTTTCAGGTATACTATGCTTCTAGATTACAGTTTAGTCAGTGTTCTTTTTTTAGTGAATAAATTTGTGGAAACTATAAATTGGCACTAAACATGCACCACAAATGGACTGATCTTTAAGAAAATACTTGAGCTACAGAAACCAGTGCTACACATCCGGCTGGCATCAAGCCAACTTTGCCACAGGGAGCTGTTTAAAAGGCTTGGAGTTCCTGTAAATAAACTTGCCATGTTCCATAGCTCCCATATGCTAGACTCTTGTCTGTTTTCAGGTGCACATTTAGAACTTGAGTTAATCTTCCTCTTCAGTCAAATTTCGGGCTACAGAACAAATCTTACTCAGAGTTGATGGCATCTTGTACTGTGACTCCTCTCCTCAATTAATGTTGTGTGTCGCTGCTTCAGACAAGTCACATACTAGCAGCTCTTGTTTTTTTACCCAAGTAGAATGGACTGAATCCAAAATAATTTGAAATTATGTCTCGACAGGTTACCCTCCTATAGACTTCCTTGAGTAGAATAAGGACATAAACTAGGTGGAGAGGTTTATATTCTTAGTTTTTGTTCCTCAAAACTAATCAAAATGCAGTAAAAAATTTGTACTGTTGCATTGATTCATAATATATGAAACATATCTCAATTGTCATTGACTTATTAAAATGTTTCTGTTTTTTTTCCAAAGATATTGAAACCATCTGAAAAGAAAGCCAAGTACCAGTATGGTGGATTGAATTCTGGACGTCCAGTCACTCCACCTCGTACAGCTAATCCACCGAAAAAGAGGTGAAGAAAGGAATACTGTCAAAACCCCATCAGATCTGTCAAGGACAAAACTCCATATTACAGTATATAATAAGTGTGCACTGTAAAACCATCCAGCCATTTGACACCCTTTATGATGTCACACGTTTAACTTAAAGAGACGGGTAAAGGATCTTTACTAATTTTTTCTAGTAGAAAGATGTGCAACACTGTATTGTAACAAGTATAGCTCCAAGTTCTAATATCCAACGTAGAGTAAAATCCAGATTTAAAAAATATCTATTGAATTACATATTCACTTATCACTGTTTTTAAAGTTGACCAACATCCCAGTTAAAACTTGATGTAATAGTTAAACCAGATGAGAGCATGATGTTCCATTTGTGTAATGTGGTCTTATTGTTGCTTGATTGCTTTTACTTTGGTTATTTTGTAGCTAGAATGATGCAAATATGGTATCTAGTCATGTTCCCTGGCTGTGTGTGTGGGGTTTTTTTTTTTTTTAATTAAATATGGAAGGGGCTTTTTAGGACAGCCACTGATTTTTCTTTCCCCATTCTTCATAATCTTGCTACTTAAATGTGTGCCCCTTTGTATTAAAAAGGTGATAGGCTGGTAGTGAATGAAAAAGGCAAACTACTTCTAAACTAGTGACCCAATAAAGCGCCCGGGCTGTACACCCTGACAGTCATCATTGTTTGGGGGACAGAAAAGTCTATCTTGCTTTTTAACTTAAACTGTCACAAAATGAATTTGCGCACTACACAGTTTTAAATTATTGACGTTACACTGTGCAATGGCACTTCACTTAGGACAAAAAATGGTATTGCCTATTAGTTGGTAATGTGATTATGTGGTACCTTGGCTTTAGGTTTTATTAGCACAAAACATCTTTGGCATGCTTAGCTTCCAGGTAAGATCCTATCTGCATCAAAATGCATCTTGCATAGCTCCACAGAACATGAAGATCCATCTTTGATAAGCCTTGGAAAGCTGACGTTTTTTCATAAGAGGGTGTATTTAAATGGTGGTTGAACTGGCTAATGTTGCCATGTGAATGTTCTACATGATTGTAAGGCTTATGTCACTAAAGATTATATCTTGGGTTTTCATGATCAAAGTTCATATACTATTGTATAGACCTTTGCTTTGTAGTGTACTATAGTAGCAATAATTTCTGTACCTGATCAAGAGTTATGCAGTATTTCTTTTCCTGTTCTCTCCTTTCTCAAAAGGGTTCATATTGACAAATGGCAAGGTGTAGGGAAGTTAAAGTTAGTAGTAGGGTAAAAATTGTAAGAGACAGATTCGTGATGTTAGGATGTAACGCTATTGGATCTGATTATAAAAGTTTTTATTGAACATGTCAAATTTGTAAGATTTTTGGGGGAAGGCTTCAGATTTATACCATTCTAAATGTGCAACAATAGATGTAAAACTCTTGACTTTAATATTGTCTTTGAAAACGTTAAATTGAGGATCCTGGCAACTTACGTTTTATGAACTAGCACAGTATATGATGCAAGAGATTGATTTGTCACAATGAAAAAAGTTCTTTAAAATGGATTTGTCTTTTTTTTCTAATTCCATTTTGTTTTAAATGCATATTTTAAATGTAGTTTTTTCATTTAGTAAAAGTTGTCTAATTGATTTGACGTCTGACTAGTTATTTTAAAACTTCTTAATTGCTACTCACCAATTGATTATGTTGATGCTTGTCTTTATCCTTGGTGCACATTGGATCAGCTACTGTTTGGACAACAACTTCTTATATAGCCTGTTTTGAGGCGAGCACAAATGTTCATTACTTGGTTCAAAATTTTACAGTATCAGGACAGCTGTATGACACTTTTCTGAGTTGATCAGTGATGACTGTATCAGTGTTCAAGTTTTGAAAGGCTGGATTTCTGTCCAAGCACTGGTCTCCAATATACTGAAAAAAGAAAAAAAATCACAATATCAAGTTGTGAGATTAACACTTTCAGAATCTCTGAACAAAATTTGGAAATGCTTTCTATATCCTAAAATATCAATGTCTAGAATTGCATAATATAGTGGATAAAGTGCTCACTTTTATTGCAGTTGTTCCCGGAAGATGATCTTCAGAAGAGAAAAAAAGTGTCTGCAGAGAGTCTTTTAGGTTTTTTAAATTCCTATTTCCTTTTATAATAGAAATTGAGTTATTGTCTAATGTTTCTCCTGAAGAACTATCATTATACACTGATACCATACATGTGCAATCTAACTGAGAGGAGTGATATTTAGACTGAGTAGGGGGATGCACTTAATACCTGTAACAAAAATATGGGAGTTATTGTTATTGGTACTGTTAGATTGAATATCCCAGCCCTGTCAAGGGCTAACAGCTCATGTTCCACATCTAAAACATTCAGTAAAACAAGGAAAGATCAAGAATGTCAACACTGATGCTTTGAGGGCAAGCAATTAATATCTCCTGGGCATTAGCTGAAGCAAAATAGCTTTCAGATTTAGTCCATAAATCAATAATTTCATAATTTTGCTTTAGAAATGCATCAGGTGGTTTACAAGTGTGGGGAACCAAGAACTGGGAATGAGGAGAATCCTAACTTTCTTTTAAGATAGGAAGGTATTTGTTACCATAAAAGTATTTGATACTGTTCTGACTTGTAGTGAGGTTTGAGGGAATAGAGGTTTTGTGGCCTTAGATTTAGGAGGCTTCAAAGCATTGCCATTATGTGACATTTGATTTAATCTAGTAAAGGTTGAATCTGGGGTGCTTATTATAATTGAGCCCACTTTTTATATAGCAATTTTCATATTAGGTCTCAAAACACTTTTTACAAAAGAAAGGAAATATAAGTGCATTTTACAGATGGGCAAATCAAGGCACAGAAGTTGTCTGTCTGTCTCATGCATTGACCCCCTCAAAAAAAAGGGGGGGGGAGAAGAGGGGAGTTTTTTGTTTTTAAATGTCATTGAAAAGTCACTAAAGCCGTGTCTACACAATAGAAATTGGGCATGCCAACATATTTATCATAGCACACTTAGAGTGTATATTATGTTCAGACAAATGCTCATAATTCTATAATAAATCTTTAGGACCACACTGTAGTCCACTACTGCCAGTCTCCATTGGTCCAGTGTTGGTATGGACAGATGTCTGGTGTAACTGCTCCAGTGTTGGCCTGTAGATTGCCACACATTACCTAGATGGCCAGTCTGGTCTACTTTCTGCATTTCACTTTCCAGGCATCAAGCTGGCAGCAACCACTAACTATACAAAAAACTATTCCTTGTGGAGCAAAGTTGGATGAAGCTTGTGCTGTGAAAACTACAGTGATTAATTTGATTCAGATTACCTGCATATCTCCAAGGAGGTGCACTCAAGCATTCTGTGCAGACATGTGGACACTAGTATCTGAAGAGAGGTGGTTTAGGCTCAACTGAATTCAGCACTATGCAATATCAGTGCAGTGGTGTTCGGCAAAAGGCCTGATTTACATTAGAGGAGATTCTCTGTCCTGCTGTGCTCCGTTTGCCCCATTCAGGTAATACAGAAGAAGCAGAAACCATCCCCAAATCCCCCTCTGGGAATTCTGTCAGTGTGAGTGAGGGTAGGCACTATATTCAGCACTTTCATCTTCCTCCCCACAGTCCCTGGTGCAGGGATCAGAGTAAGGGTAGGAAAGATAAGTAATGTATGCTACATTCCAGCTATCTACAGCTGGTGTATGGTTCTCAGTGACCATTTTCTAGCTGGGCAGGGAATCAGCCTGTCATAACTGTTTTTTGGCCTACAGTTTCTTCTTCCAAATGCAGGGAGGTGAAGCTGCCCATTGCTAGGGACTCCCATGAGCTCAGGCAGTGCCAATCAAGCGTGTCTCCTCTCATGGGGTTTTTACAGCTTTTCAGGTGATAGAACAGCCAGGACCATCTTCTTTCTCTCTGGCAATTCAGCAAGGGAGCTGCTGCTGATCAACTGCAGTAAGCAAGAGACAGCAGCTGTTCAGTCCACTTAGCTTGCACCTGGGATTGCACAGTAAGAAGGAATGCCTCCTCTGTGGTCACAGGGCTCATTGACACTTAATTTAAAAATTACTGGGTGCAATTCTAGAAGCGCATTTTTTCAAAATCAATACAAATTTTCTTAGTCACCTTCAAGGAACACAAGTTTGGAAACTGCTGCTTTAATGCATTAGCTCTCAAACTGGTCCAAAGAGAATCTGCTAGTGGTGTGTACAGAGTTGGCCTATCATGTAGTGCTAGCTTTCCTTTGTTTCTAACTGCTAAATTGCATTAAAACAGCTGGAAATACATTTTCTGTATAAACAACTTATGTAGGTGTCATAGGGATATTAGCAATTACTAATGGGACAAGGTGGTTCACAAGTTAATCTTAAAACACTGTCTACTTTCAAAGTTTTAGATGCTCTTTTCATGGCAGTATTTGGAGCGTCAAGCAGTAAAGCAAGAAGATAGTGTTGGGTCTTTCTTATATAGTAAGTACTGTCAATAAACTAGTCTGATTTATTGGACCAACTTTTGTTGGTGAGAGAGAGAAGCTTTTGAGTTTTAGGACACCAGTTCAAGTCCAGCCCCAAGTCAGTAGTGAGTGAATGTTCTTACTATCTGATGGCTGCCTGAGTGTATGGACTGATTATTGGTCAACCCACTTTCCAGTGGATAGGTGTTTATATCAACTCTAGCTTCCCTGCTGGTAATTTCATTAGGAAGGGGTAAGACTAAGGACTGATCTACACTTGAAAATTAGATTGACCCAGCTATATTGCTCAGAGGTGTGAAAATTCCACACTTGTGAGCAACATAGGCCAGCTGCAGCTTTTTTAATCTAGACCTGTCCTTAGACTGCTTTTTTTTTCTTCCTGATTTCCGCACTTTGTCACTGGTTCTCTTTGGTGAACCTTAGTTTTGCATATTTTCACTGTAATGAGATGATGTGATAGTTCTGTGTAAAGATCTTTAGTAGTCTTGTTACTGTTTTTGATATGCTCTTCCCAGTGAATAGTGTAGTGTTTTTCAGTGCCGGTCTAGCATCTTGCAATGTTTCAGTTTGGGTGGGATTGGTTTCACCACTGATCAGGAAGTTAGGGTTGTTGAGCTTGTGGCGTGATATGTGATCATGTTTGTTTGGATTTAGTTTTTGATTTTCTAGTACTTACTATGACATAAATGTTAACACCTAAACATTTCAACCAGGGTGGACCCTATTGGGCTAGCCATTGTACAAAAATATAAATGATAGTCTCCGTTCCAAAGACTGTTGCAGTGTTAGTGGCTTTGGTTGAGATGCCCTCAGAAGTTGAACACTTTCCATTGATTAGTCAAAGGAATCTGCCTAGTTCTATTCTGCAGCTGTTGCTACTAGTGTATGTGGATCATTTGTTTGCAGTATTGCAGATGCAGGGAATCCTGTTATGGTTTTATCCCAATCCACTATAAAGTTGATTTTGTTAAACTTTGACTCCAGACTTCACACTCATATAGTAGTAGAATAAGTTGTACTATGCTGTTGAATAGTTCTAGCAGTAGCTTACCTACCAAGTTGTGTATCTCTAGTGGCTTTTTTTATGGTGTGAAAGGTCTATAAAGCTTTTGTTTTGTAATGATTTTATAACTGATGTGAAACTCTCTCCATGTTTTATGAGGACTAGGCGTACATAATTTAGGATGTGTCTGGGCTCCTGTCTTTGTAATAACATTTTGGTTTGTGTGGTTTTGAGGCTTTGATTCCTTTCCCCATAACCCATCAGTTGATCTTTAGAGTCCATGTATTGGAGTAGGTTTTGGGAAGATAGGTTTATCTGGAGACCATCCTGCATGGATGATTGTATGTTGTCATCAATGTATAACAGGTATTTTGAGTCATTTAGTGGGAGACATGGCCTTAAGGACGATTACAGTATGATGGTAGTTTACTGACGTAGGTTGACCAAGATCAGGTTGAAATGACATGCCTGTTTTTATTTTTTCTTTCTTTGTATATGATACTTTTTTTTTTTTTAGATTCATAGATTCCGAGAGCAGAGGGGATCACTGTGCTCATCTTGTTCTGACTCCTTGTATAACACAGACTATAGAGCTACCCCAAAACAGTTCCCAGAGCATAACTTTTAGAAAAAAATCAAAACTTCTTTTAAAAAAAAAGTTGTCAGTGATGGAAAATCCATCATGACCCTTGGTAAATTGGTCCAGTGGTTAATTACTTTCACTGTTAAAAAGAAAAAAGTATACCTTATTACCAGTCTTAACTTTGCCTAGCTTCAACTTCTAGCCATTGGATTGTTCTCTCTCTGCTAGATTGAAGAGCCCAGTATTAAATATTTGTTCCCCATGTAGACACCTATAGGCTGTAATCAAGTCACCCCGTAACCTTCTGTTTAAGTTAAATAGACTCAAAAAGCTCAGTCACTATAACGCATGTTTCCCAGTCCTTTAATCATTCTCATGGCTCTTCTCTGAACCCGCTCCAATTTTTAATCTACTTCTTGAATGGTGGACACCAGAACTGGACACAGTTTTCTATCAGCAGCCTCACCAATGCCAAATACAGGTGTAAACTAACCTTTCTACTCCTACTCAAGAGTCTGCTTTTTATACATCTCAGGATTATGTTTGGCTACTGCGCCACACTGGGAGCTTATATTCAGCTAAGATTATCCACCACAACCCCCAGATCTTTCTCAGAGTCACTGCTTCTCAGGATAGTCACCCATCCTGTAAGTATGGCCTGCATTCTTTGTTCCTAGTGCGGTATAGCAAGGGCAGAGGGCACTGGGAAAGTTCTAGAAGGGCACTATGTAAATGCTAGAATGCTCCATGCTTTATTCCCTGTAGACTAGCCAAAGGGTAATTGGGGTCAGCTGACACCAATTAAGGCCCAACCAGGTGCCTGATAAAAACCCTCTACTCCTGAGAGGCAGTGTGGGAGTTGAAGGAGTAGGTGTGTGGTGAGCAGAGGAGTGTGTGGAGATTGTGAAGAACAGAACGGAATACAGCGGTGTGTGGGGGAGAGGTGGAGTCCTGAAGAAGGTACTGGGCACAAGAAGCCAGAAAGACAGAGGGGGAAAGTAGCCCAGGGGAAAAGCCTGCAGCTGCAAGTAAGGTGCCAGCAGCACATAGCTGCTACACAGAGAGCCCCTGGGCTGGGACCCAGAGGAGTGGGCAGGCCCGGGTCCCTACCCCCCTCCCTGGGAAGATGGGGTAACTGGCAACACCCTGGCCCACTAAGAGAGGCAAAAGTGGGAGACCCACTAGGGAGAAGCTGGCAGTTTTCCACACTAGATATGTTTACATTTAGCCATATTAAAATGTTTGCTTGTGCCCAGTTTACCAAGTAATCCAGATTGCTCCAAATAAGTGACTTGTCCTTTGTTGTTTATCGTTCCCCTAATGTTTGTCATCTGCGAACTTTATCAGTAATGATTGTGTTTTCGTGCAGGTCATTGATAAAACGTTAAATAGCAGAGGGTCAAGAACAGATCTCCGTGGGACTCTTCTGGAAATTTACCCACTCAATCCCAGTGCATAACTACATTTTGAGACTGATCAGCCAGTTTTTAATCCCTTTCATATGTGCCATGTTAATTTCAGAGAGACAAGGTGGGGAAGGTAATATCTTTTAGTGGACCAGCTTCTGTTGGTAACAGAGACAAGCACTGGAGCTTACACAGAGCTCTTCTTCAGGACTTGAAGCTTGAAAGCATGTCTGTCACTAACAGAAGTTGGTTCATTAAAAGATATTACCTCACTCACCTTGTCTTTCTAATATTCTGAGACCAACACAACTACACCAACACTGCATATAACATTATTTTATATCATTCTTGTTTTTAATCAAAATGTTTTGTGGTACCAAGTCAAATACCTTACAGAAGTCAAAGTACATTACATCAATACTATTACTTTTATCAATGAAACTAGTCATCTTCTGGGGGAAAAAATGAAGTTAGTTGAACACTATCTTTTCCATAAACACATGCTGATTTGCATGAATTATATTACACTTGTTTAATTGAGTCCTGTATCAGCTGCTCCATTAACTTGCCCAGGATTGATGTCATGCTGACAGGTCTGTAATTACCAAAGTTTTTATCCAATGTTTGATTGATAGATGGATTTAATAAGGTCACATGGCTTCTGACCAGTTCTATTTAGCAGCAATTTAAGGTTCAAACTGGGTGCCTTAATATATTTGCTTGCTTCATAGACTTTAAACGCTTTTGCTTTCAATCTCCCCCAAATCTCTGCTCTTCACCGGTTATGTGTATATAGGCAAATCTGTGTATTCCAGGTTTGTGTAATCAGGGAACGATTTCATTTAACCATGGTAAAAAGGGGTAGGTAGGGTCACCCAGAATCAGTGTGTGACACCTAATGTCAATATTGTTAGGTTTGCAACTTGACTACCTCATGAGCAGCCTGGGCAGAAGTCAGCTGCCCTTTACCATACTAGTGCTACACTACTCATTATCATCTGCTCACATAGCTTGTAGGTTGAGCAAAGTAAGGATGCTAGTCAGTAACTCTTTGCAGAGTTAGGGTCTTATGTGGTTTGAGTAGTGCAACCGCTGTCTTTACAGCCTGGGTAACTGCATTATCTCCATGCAAGAATTGAAGTCAAGAAAGTAGGGCAATCGGCTAGTTATCTGAAGTGCCCATACACAAACGCAAGAAGCCTGGGAAACAAGCAGGAGGAATTGGAAGTCCTGGCACAGTCAAGGAACTATGACATGATTGGAATAACTGAGACTTGGTGGAATAACTCACACGACTGGAACACTGTCATGGAGGGGAATAAGCTATTCAGGAAGGACAGGCAGGGGCCAAAGGGTGGAGGAGTTGCACTGTATGTAAGAGAGTACTATGATTGCTCTGAGCTCCAGTGTGAAACAAGATACGCCAGTTGAGAGTCTCTGGGTTAAGCTTAGAAGCAAGAACAATAAGGGTGATGTTGTGGTGGGTGTGTCTATAGACCACCAGACCAGGAGGACAAGGTAGATGAGGCTTTCTTCAGTCAACTAGGGAAAGTTTCCAGTTCACAGGACCTGATTCTCATGGGGGATTTCAATCACCTCTTCCAGCATCTGCTGGAAGAGCACTACAGCAGAGCACAAACAATCCAGAAAGTTTTTGGATTATCTCGTGGATAACTTCCTGGTGCAAGTGCTGGAGCAACCAAATAGGGGCCATGCTGCTCTTGACCTGCTGCTCACAAACAGGGAAGATTTGATAGGGGAAGTAGAAGTGGGTGACAACCTAGGCAGCAGTGACCATGAGATGGTCAAGTTCAGGATCCTGACAAAAGGATGAAATGAGAACAGCAGGATACCGACCATGGACTTCAGAAAAGCAGACTTTGACTCCCTCAGGGAGCTGATGGGCAGGATCCCCTGGGAGGCTAATATGAGGGGGAAAGGAATCCAAGAGGGATGGCTGTATTTTAAAGAAACCTTATTAAGGGCACAGGAACAAACCATCCCAATTTGCAGAAAGAATAGCAAGTGTGGTAGGCGACCAGCTTGGCTTAACAAAGAAGTCATTGGTAAGCTTAAACACAAAAAAGAAGCTTACAAGAAGTGGAAGCTTGGTCAGATGACTAGGGAAGATCATAAAAATACTGCTTGAACATGCAGGAATGAAATCAGGAAGGCCAAAGCGCAATTGGAGTTGAAGCTAGCAAGGAATCTGAAGGGGAACAAGAGGTTTCTACAGGTATGTTAGCAACAAGAAGATTAGGGAAAGTGTGGGCCCCTTACAGAATGGGGGAGGCAACCTAGTGACAGAGCATGTGGAGAAAGCTGAGGTACTCAATGCCTTTTTTTGCCTGTCTTCACAGACAAGGTCAGCTCCCAGACTACTGCACTGGGCGGCACAGAATGGGGAGGAGGTGAACATCCCGCAGTGCTGAAGGAACAGGCCCAGGACTATTTAGAAAGATTGAACATACACAAGTCCATGGGGCCAGATGCAATGCACCTGAGGGTGCTGAGGGAGTTAGCTGATGCAATTTCAGAGCCATTGGCTATTATCTTTGAAAGCTTGTGGCAACAGGGGGAGGTCCCAGATTATGGAAAAAGGCAAATACAGTGCCCATCTTCAAGAAAGGGAAGAAAGAGGATCCAGGGAACTATAGGCCTGTCAGCCTCACCTCAGTCCCTGACAAAAGTATGGAGCAGGTCCTCAAGGAATCCATTTTAAGGCGCTTAAAAGAGAGGAATGTGATCAGGAGCAGTCAACATGGATTCACCAAGGGCAAGTCATGCCTGATCAACCTGATTGCTTTCTATGAAGAGGTGACTGGTTCTGTGGATGAGGGGAAAGTGGTGGACGTGATATACCTTGACTTTAGCAAAGCTTTTGATACGGTCTCTCACAGCATTCTTATCAGCAAGTTAAAGAAGTATGGGTTGGATGAATGGACTATAAAATGGATAGAGAATTGGCTAGATCATAGGGCTCAAAGGGTAGTGATCAATGGTTCCATGTCTAACTGGCAGCCGGTCACAAGTGGAGTGCCCCAGGGGTTGGTCCTGGGGCTGGTTTTGTTCAACATCTTCATTAATGGTCTGGAAGAGTGGGTAGATTGCACCCTCAGCAAATTTGAAGATGACACTAAGCTAGGGGGAGTGGTAGATACCCTGGAAGGGAGGGATAGGATACAGAAGGACTTAAACAAATTAGAAGATTGGGCCAAAAGAAATCTGATGAGGTTCAACAAGGATAAGTGCATTGTCCTGCACTTAGGATGGAAGAATCCCATGCACAGCTACAGACTGGGGACTGACGAGCTAGGCAGCAGTTCTGCAGAAAAGGATCTGTGCGTTACAGTGGATAAGAAGCTGGATATGAGTCAGCAGTGTGCCCTGGTTGTCAAGAAGGCTAATGGCATATTGGGTTGCATTAGTAAGAGTATTGCCAGCAGATCGTGGGAAGTGATTATTCCCCTCTATTCGGCATTGGTGAGGCCGCATTTGGAGTATTGTGTCCAGTTTTGGGCCCCCTACTACAAAAAGTATGTGGACAAGTTGGTGAGAGTCCAGCGGAGGGCAACAAAAATGATTAGGGGGCTGGAGCACAAGACTTACAAGGAGAGGCTGAAAGAACTAGGCCTGTTTAGTCTGCAGAAGAGAAGAACGAGGGGGGATTTGATAGCAGCCTTTAACTACCTGAAAGGGGGTTCCAGGGAGGATGGAGCTAGGCTGTTTTCAGTGGTGGCAGATGACAGAACAAGGAGCAATGGTCTCAAGTTGCAGTGGGGGTGGTCTAAGTTGGATATTAGGAAAAAGTTTTTCACTAGGAGAGTGGTGAAGCATTGGAATGGGTTACCTAGGGAGGTGGTGGCATCTCCATTCTTAGAGGTTTTTAAGCTGAGGCTTGACAAAACCTTTGCCGGAATGATTTAGCTGAGGATAGTCCTGCTTTGAGCAGGGGGTTGGACTAGATGACCTCCTGAGGTCCCTTCTAACTCTAATATTCTATGAAATAGCAACTTCTGTGCTCTCATCCTGAGGAGTAGTAGTAGTTCAAAAAGCAGACACAATGATTCAGGACATCCATTGCTTGGACGAATTTCCACCACCCAAGAGAAAATCTCTTGCCCAAAATATCAATGCAGAAGGCTACAGAGTAACAAAATGGAGGGAAATACTGATGATGATGGAGAACCTGGTTCCTTCAGAACAACTCCCTCCAGACACTGACCTTAAATGAAAACACTGGTGTATTCTAAATCAAGTGAATGCTGAAGTGGCAAAGACTGGTGACAATATGACCAAGTGGAAGCAAAGGAATGACCCCAAAGGTGAATGTGGAGAGCCTAGGCAAACAGTAGAACACTGTCTGATTCAGTGCCTGTCAATATCCTGTACTCCCACTGAACTATTCAAGATAGGTCTTGGCTGTGGTTTTGGAGCTGTCGCTTCTTATCAGATACGGAGTTTGTCAAGCCAGTTTGCGGCAGCTTCATCAGTGAAGTGTAGAGCCCTCAGACCATTGTCAAATCTGGTCAGAAGGCAGTTGTTGTCTGTCTTTGGCCACAGTCACATGTGGGAGCCTCTTGTTGATCCTAGGAGTGAAGGCTGACTGCTCATTGACCATGGTCTGTTTGAAATTGGTTCAGAAGGGCCATGAATGGAGTGGCAAATCGAAGTTGGGTACATGCATGGTCAGGTCAGTTATAGGAGATTGATTTCTGATGTCAGCTGCAGACCATTCTTTATGCCACATTGACATCACAGAAATCTGGGCAGGGCAAGTGGCCCCACAACAGATGCCTCAACAAGTGTGCCTGTGGGTGATCAAAGAGCTCTGTTTATAGTGGTAGGCTCAGGTTTACCCTGATCTTCTCAGTCATTCTGGCTGTAGCATCCTCATGATGGAAGTGTGGAGGAGTGATGCTGCTTAACACAGGGAGCCATGGTAGTGTTGTGAGTTGTCCCACTTACGATGCGCATGGTTGAGTGTAGTTGTGTGTGAATCAACTTGACATGAGATGAATAGAGCTAGATCAGCGCACAGTGTTGCTACAAGTAACCGTGGGCTAAACCAGCTGATTTGAGAATTTGCTCCCCATGAAGGTACCAGCCAATTTGCTTAGAAGGTTGTTATATGGCCTCACCTTAGCCACAGTTTCCTCAAGTGGTTAATATGAGAGATTTGTCTAGAGTTACTCTGAGGTAGACCAGGTGGGATTTGTGTTTCAAACTATGTCCACCGAGAGAGAGAGAGTCAGTTCTTGGACTGCTCTGGCCTTGTAAAGATGGAACACACTCAAAAACTGTCTTGGTCACATTTAGTTGTAAATTCCACCAAATGTAGTACTTGGCTATCTGAATCAAGACAGCATTTAGGGTGTCTTCAAGTTCTGGGAATCACCATGCTTAGATGCCTAAGCAGATGTTATCTGTGTACATGAACTTGTGGGACTAGGTGAGCCAGAAGGTCACTTGTGTAGAAGTTGAAAGCATTGGTGCCAGTGGAGAGGCTTGAAGTAGACTATTTCAATAAGCTATAATGAATTTCAGTATTGCACAATGGTAACAAAGTACCCCGGTGTCCACTCTTAAGTCACTGCCTGGCCACCACCCTATGTACAATAGTCTGCTTTGGGTATGATGCGTAGACTATGCATAGATAACCACAAAGTAGTACCTTTTTCTGATAATGTAATCCTTGATTGCTTTTTTTTTTTTTTTTAGAGTTGGGGGAGAGAGGGGAGGCAGATGGGCTGGCTTGGGGGAGGAGAGAGAATGGGCATATGGGTTCCTTCCACTGCTACAGCACTGTATGTGAATCCCAGTTGTTTAAAATTCTCAGTGATCTGACAGTTTGTTCTCAAATCCCTGTAACACAGTAAAGTGTTTGGGCACATTTTGCCTAATCTGTTCCCTGCCACTGCATTGGTGGCAACTCAGGCTCTTCTGTTCTCTGCCTGTGACACACAACTGTTTGTATCTCTGTGGACTTAGATTAGACTAAAACATCTTAACTTTGGGTTCAATACAGGGATAACAGGGTGAAAGTTAATGGTCTGTTATATACAGGAGGACAGACTAGATAATCTAATAGTCCCTTCCAGTTTTAAATTCTGAAACTCAAATTACCACAGAAACCTCCACAACAAAATGGACTTTCCTGACCTACAGTGGTGCTCCTCTGATAGACAATTATCTGATGTAAGCTAGCTTCCATAGGGTAATTCATGGGGAATAGAACTTTCATTCTGATTTCATTTCATCTGATGCAGTAATGTTCTGTAACTTTTCTGTAACTCTGAAGTTCAGCAGCTGTTGCTGCTCATTCCAGATCTTAACAACAATTTTGTTCTATTTATCTGTTCATGCTCCAGACCCCAAAGTTGTGGTCCTTCATCAAGTACCCCAAAGACCCAGCTTCTTTGGGGTATACAGTAGTATACCGTTGGTCTCTGGCACATAGGGGCCATACTTACGTTGCTGAGTCCCTCCCACCCCCCATTGGCATCGCCCTGGCAGGGGTGGGGGGGCCTCTGGGCCTGTGTCCTGCTTTCCCCCACTCCCGTCTCCCCCCCCCACCATTGGCGGCAGCAGCAGCATTGGCAGCACCCCATGGGGGGAGGTGGTCTTGTGGGCCCTTTTCCCTCCTCCCCCGCTATGGGGTAGGAAGAGCTGTGATGGGCTCTGGTCCCTGCAGCTTCCCTCTTGCGCCCGGCGGAGAGGCTGGGAGGATGCCCTAGCTCAGCGGTTCTCAACCTGTGGGTCGCGACCCCGGCGGGGTTCGAACAACCAAAACACAGGGGTCGCCTAAAGCCATCGGAAAATACATATTTCCGATGGCTTTAGCCGCTGAGAAGTCGCGCTACCATCTGTAGCAGCGCTATTCAGCTGGAACGCACACCGTTATGGATGCGCGTTCCAAACTGAATGCCTGCGCGCATGCGCAGACGTGATTGCATCATCCGTCTGGGGCCTAAGGGGCTGGGGAAGCGGGGGGAACGCTCCACAGTCCATAGCAGCGCATTACGTGTGTCCGGCGCTTGCTGACGTCATCAGTGGGCGGACGCAGCAAGCGCCGGAGGACAGAAGCCTAGGAGGCGGAGAGCCAAGAGGCGGAGAGCCAAGAGAGCCTGCGAGACAGCCTGCTGGTGTAAAAAAGGTTAATAATGTAAAAACAGTACACACACCATACACACAATACTGTGTAAGTGTAAGGTGCTTTGTGTGTAATCATTATACAATGAGAATACATAATGCATATCAGGTATTTACATTCCGAATCATAACTGTAGCAAAATTACAGTTTTGAAGTAGCCACCAAAATTATTTTTTGGTTTGGGGTCTCCGCAATATGAGGAACTGTATTGCAGAGTCATGGCATTAGAAAGGTTGAGAACCACTGCCCTAGCTGTTTGTGACAGAGGGTGGCTCCTCTGAGGAGGGCCTGGCTGGCACCCATCTCTAGTTCATGGCCCCCTTCCTCCCTCCCTCTTAGTACGCAACTGGGGGTATACAATCATTGCAGCAACACCTCCAACTATCACTCTGTCTGCTTGCAAGTTCAGGAACAGTTTCCACTGCATTGCTTTAGTCACTATGCAACTGCTTTTCTCAAGCTCTGATAGAAACCATTTTTCCTGAGCATTCACCTTGACCTCCATTTTGAGAAAAGCCCTAGGAAATGGTGCTGTTACTCAAGGATTAATAGGAATGTCTCTCCTTCCCTCATTCTGTTGGCCTCAAAAGCTTCCGGAATTCTCTGCCCCTGGAACAGTGGGCTAGGTATTCACAGGGCAATGCAACTGCAATAGTGTAGTTCAATGCACGTGTGGATGGGGGATAAAACTTCATCTTGGACATGCTGTATTGTTGATGCGCATGCTGTGCTAACCAATCAGTTCAATTACCAATGATTCTGTTGTTTACTGTAGACACAGCCTTTTTGAAAAACAGATGGATAGCATTCTAATGCTTGCTCTGGTGCAGTACGGAATGAAAAACCATGCTTTTAAGAAGGAAATAGTATTTTTAAAGGATATACCCTAAACTCTAGGGCTTTTTATGAAGAGTTCACCTTTTAGTTGCTCATTTTGTCAATGTGTTCTTAAGCTATTTAGATTTGGATTGCAAGGGTTTCTGAAAATCCATCACTTTGTATAAGCAGTGTTACATACTTAGGCCTGGCTGTATTAAATATTTTAGGCATTGTCTACTTTTCTTGTGCTTTTCCATCAATATGCTTATCTGCTGCATCTTTCTGGCGAGACCCTTCTCATGCTTCCTTTATACCTCTTTCCATTACAGAGAATCATTATAAGGTATTGTTTCAATGCCACTTTGCCTTTCTTGAATCAAAAATATCCAAAAATGTAAATACATAGAGTGGAGGGGGGAGAGAGATTGATTTCCTTCCACAACTGGTGGAAATGATAGAAAGTGCCCAAATTTTGGATGTGTATCTTGGATTTAATCTTAAAAACCACTCAATCCTAATTTCCCTTAGACCCAGAAGCATCGCTGAAGTACCCAGTTGTCAGGAAATCACTAATTAAAAAATTCTAATTTCATTTTTCATCTCTTAGAAGTAGCAAGCTGTTCCCTAGCCACCTATTTGGATACCGTAGCTTGGTTTAAAATCATCTGGGACTTATTTATTATGGAAAAATATTACAGTACAGAAATAGCTCCTAGTGATTTCTGTAATTTGCCTCTCCTTTCTGGAATGTAAACAGAATAACCATATTGATTTAACTTGCTTTTGTAGAAGCTGAATAGGGATTAAATGCGAGGCTAAATACAGTATTTGACATTTAGCAGAAACCTCTTGTTTCCTGCTGCTTGGTTTAAATTGGAAGTGTAACAGTGCCCCCTGCTGACTCAGTCAAATACTTGGTGAACAAAGCGAGAAAACTGCATTCTTGCAATTATTTGGATTGTTTTTTAAATTGTATTTTATAATATGTTTAAAAGACCAGTTGCATTGTATTGCATGCAGGGCATGTAACGTGATGGTGCTTTTGCTACTATAGAGAAACTTGAGCGTAACAGACCTTTGACCTTATATCTGAGGAATTGGAAAGAAAAAATCTTTTAACATCTTGTTGCAGAAACTCCAGCCCCTACAGTGGATAAAAGACAAAAACACGAGCTGTTCGTTTTGGGAGATATGTGGGAACAAGCAACTGCTACTTGTCCTGTACTCCAACCCCCTTAAGTTGATTTTAAAAGTGAGAGATACAAATTTGAAGATGGAAAAAACTACTGCCTTTAATTAACCAGGGATAACGATATACATTTATTTAAATGTTAAAGCAGCACTAAATACTAGAGGGGAATTGTGTCTACTGGTATGAGTGCATGGATTACTGTTTTAGATTAGGTAAATCACTTAGCCTCTCCATGCCTGAGTTTCCAGTGGTAGTTTTAGGGGTAACTTTTAGCTGCCAGTGTGTGATAATTAATTGTTTTATAAAGTGCTTTGAGGTCCAAACACTTTTTTCTTGGCCATTAGAACTGCAGACAAGAATTGATGCAGATTGTTTCAGCTCAAATACAGGCATGAGCCAGGAAAGAGGTACAAAAGAGCAGGTTTCTGCCTGGCTGCCTTGACATTATGCAGGTATTTCATGTTGTGTTCCCAGTGTTCCCAATTTCAACCTCTTCTATGCAGGCTTATAGCTATCAAATTGTGCTCAATCTGACTGATCCATAAACCCCCTGCCTACAGTATATGTATGATCCCAAAAGCCCATATGTCCTTTCTCATATTATGATCACTGTCTCAGTGGGTGCAGTACAATAAGGATATCTGATAATGTATTAATAAAAGATGTGGGGCGAATGGAAAAAACTGCTTGTTGCCATAAGAAATGATGGTGGTTTTTCTGTACCTTAAAGTTGTAGGAGAGTAAAGAGTTAAAAGCTGGACAAGTGGTCAGGCCTAAACTATAGGGAATGGGGTCATTATATAAGCAGATCTTGTTTCTGTTACTTTGTGCAAATTCTACCTAAGGTCTTTTATCTCTCAAGGAATAAAACTAACAAATAACTATTCTCCCTCAAGGCCTTGGGTGAGAACAGCATTATCTTCTTTCCCTCCCTTGCATGTAGTATATTTTAAAGACTATTAGTAAGTTTCAAGGTAATGTGCCTATGCTCTGCAATAATCCTTTAAACAAGAAATGGGCAGGTATAATTGTATTCATTATGTAGTTGTTATTTTATAGGTAACCAAATAAGGGTCTATGGGGAGTTGCTGATGATGTATACTGCTATGGATAAAAAGATTGTAAAGTAACCCCCTCATTGCTCACTCCCAGCGTGGAGGTGGAACGAGCAGGCAGTGAAGGGTGCTGTCTCCCCAATTCACCCCCGGAACAACCTGTTTGATTATTTCTAACAAAAGTCTTTAAACCATGATTGAAGGACTTTAATAACTCAGTCATAGGTTAGAGGTTTATTACAGGAGTGAGGGGGTGAGGTTCTGTGGTCTGCATTGTGCAGGAGGTCAGACTAGATGATCATATTGGCCCCTTCTGACCTTACAGTCTGAGTCTATGGCCCGGTATATGTTTATCTTCTGGATTCGGCAGCAGTCGATGGGAGATATGCAAGTGACATAAATCACTTGCGTATCTCCCGTCGTCTTCGCAGCATCTCCGCGTGCCGTTCACACTGTGCTGCATTGAAGGGAACAGCATTCCCTTCGATGCAGCGCTACACCACTTACTGGGGTGGTTTTCCTGCGTCATTTGCTGGATCAACTGATCGGGTCTACACAGACCGCTCAGTTGATCCAGAGCAATCGATCTGATGCTGGTGAATTTGCAGCCATCAGTGTAGACCCAGCCTAAGTCTTGAAGGCATGCCTGACATCACCCTTGCCTCTATCTGGTCTGTATAGTGGAAAACTATTCTGAGTTTCTTTCCATCCTCCAATAAATCTTTAGTTCTGCAATAAAACAGGCTTTTAAAACCAGGCTTTTATTGCTCAATATTTCTTGTGGGATTTAATCTTTGAGAAGACAAAAATTTATAATGCTGAATCTCACTAGTTTAGAGGTTCTCAAACTCTTGCATAGTGTGGGCCACAACTCAATACAATGTCTTATCAACCTGCTTCCCTCCCATTATCACTAATTTTTTGTGGTGATAAGTATCTTTTTGGTTTTCATTTCACCTCCTTCTACCATCTATGTTTCTCCTTAAAGAGGCAGTACTTAAAAAAGCCTTTCCCCCTGTCTACATTACAGCTTCTGTTAGGATTCATGGAGCTTTCACCACTATAGAAAAACATACTTTCCCTGTGTAGACGTACCCCTAATGGTTAGCCTCTCCAGTTTCGTGGACCACTTCTGCTGTTAATATTGTCAGCCCATGTGTTCAAAAAACATGAATTGGGGCTCTTCAAAAAAACAAACAAACCATTAAATGGGCTTAAGAACAGGGAGACTTTAAAAAATAAATTTAGGATTCTTTTATTTTCCTTCCAGGTTTGTTTTCAGGCTTTTCCCTGCAACCCTGAAAAAAAGACAATTTAAAACAAAAAACAAAAACCTGCTGACTGTTTTACATAATCACATGATGACTGGAGTTTGGGCTTTTAGAAAAACAAAATATTTTGACACTTACTATAAAATCAATTGAGTTTCAGAGGGGTAGCTGTGTTAGTTTTTAGCAAAACAAGGAGAGTCCTGCGGAACCTTAAAGACTAACAAATTTATTTGGGCATAAGCTTTCATGGGCAGAAACCCACTTTGTCAGATGCGAATCAAGATGATGAAGGGCTTTCTGCCTATGAAAGCTTATAACCAAACAAATTTGTTAGTCTTTAAGGTGCCACAGGACTCTCCTTGTTTTTATAAAATCAGAATTTGAAATTGTTTTTCAGATGGGAACACATGAGCGCAGAGAAGTGAGATGTCAGTGGAACCCAAGTCTCCAGACCCCCATTGTGTAGACTCTGTTCTTTAAGTTACTGTTCCAATGGTGGTCTACACAAGGTGTGTGCACACCTGTCCTCCTTTGATCAGAGATATTTTTTTAAGCAGCAGAATTTGGGAGGCCATGTCTGCACCCTACACACCATTGAGCTCTGGACTGAGGATATATAAGGAGGGGAGACCTGTTGCTGCTCCAGTTCTTTGTCAACGAGCTAAGGCTAGAGATGGAGCATTGGAGTGTCCATTTGCTTAGCCTGCTGTCTGAAAGGTTACATTTCTACTTAGTGTTCTTTATTTTTTACTTATTTTTCCTGGCACAGTTTCATGCCATTAGAGTCTTTGTGCCTCAGTCCTTGGTTTGTTGCAGCTAGGGCATCTGCCATTTTAGCCTGTGCTTCCCTGAAGCCTTTCTTCTGTGGGTTATGACCAAAATTCCAGGCTTCAAACCCTGCCAGACCTGTCATAGGTCCTTCCCCCTCCCTTATGATCTGTGGAGCATTATTGAAAGGATCAATAGGGACAAAGAAAGAGGCTAGAAGGAAGGAGCAAAATTCACATCCTAGAATCTAGACCCCAAAGCACAGTGCCTCTCCTCCTTAGGGTTACCTGAGCCTCATATATAAAACAGGTCAAACACATCCTTACTGAGAAATAGGTAATACATTTTGCATATGCCATTGGTTGACAGTGCTTCTGTGTTGGGATTAACTTGCTAGTGCATTCATTAAAGGGATTGTTTTTTAATGTTTTTAAGGGGTATTGAGTTAGTAGTGCTAGGTGATGGAAAAGAATTGAGTAGCTAGTTTGAATTTTATAGTGTGTTTGACATGCTATTAAGCAGACTGAGGGGTCTCTATCAAACAAGGTCCGGGGTTTAACACTTTAATACTGGACAGTGACTGGGTTATGTTAACATCTTTGGCCCTTATATTACATGTAAACTAACATAACTCCCTTAGGGTTTGTGTTGGGACCCAATTTTTGTATCCATCTCTCTCAAGGATCACCACCACAAACACTTCCTTGCTAGGTTGAGGAGCTCACCTTAAGGACTCCATAGCACAGGGTAAGCAGATCCCTGCTAAGAATTGCTGCTCCACATCAACATTCTTGATTTCAGGGTAGTCTGATATACATGCCTCCATTTCCTACCCAGGATCAAGGTGTCACGCGGGCTGCATTAGGAGGGGGGGGCATTTGTGTTATTTGACCTTAATATGTCAAAATCATAGTGATTCATGTGAGACATACCATGTCAGGTACTGTTAGAAAGGTTATGATATGCTGAATAAGATGATAATATTTGTGTTCATGTGTAATATGTATAAGGAAAGTTATGGAGATCTTTGATATCCCTGTATTTCAAACTGTGCTGTGAAAGACACACCCCAGACAGAGAGGCGGCAGGACAATAGCTTGCTTAATAGCCCATTCAAGGCCTTATCAGAAGCCAGAGGCCCGGGAAGAAACTAAAGGCATACCTGAAAAGTTACCAGGATTGGCCCATGTGACTATGGACTTCATTTTGGTTCCAGTAAAGTTCCACAAGCCACATGGCCAGAAACAGAGGGTATATAAGATCAAACCACAGAAACCATTTTGTCTTCGTCTTCATCTTGGTCTTTGCCTTGTGTCCTTGTTCCTATCCAGCTGCGGACACACCTCTGGATTAACACACTTTGCAACTGAACTAAAGGACTTAGACCCATCCAGGTACTGGATGTACACCAGAGGAACTATACAAGCCTGCAACTCCACAATTGTTCTAGAAACCTGATGTATATGGACTTTTAAATCATCTGTATGTATCTGATTGCTTTAAGCCTTTAACACTTCTCTTATTGTTTGTTTTTCTTTTATTAATAAACCTTTAGTTTTAGTTACTAAAGGATTGGCTGGTAGCGTGGTATTTTGGGTAAGATCCAAACTTATAGTGAACTGGTACTGTGGCTGATCCCTTGGGATCAGAGGGAATCTTTTAGTAAAGAGCATAGAGTTAAAGCAACTGATCTCTTTACTGGACCTAGTGTCAGTTTGGGAGCCAGAGACTGAAATGCAGTAAAGGGGGCTGTGTGTATTTGCACAGTGGCTTCTTGATAACCAGTGTGGGGGAATCAGAAGCACTGTTTGTGGCTGGTTGGGAAGTCTGACTGCAGTGTCACCCACCAGTGTTGGGAGAATTTGCTCTCCTTTTGCAGCCTGCCCTGACCCTGGCATTATCAGTGGGCTACCCTGGGCACGGACGGGTTACACAAGGGTCATAACTGATGACAGAGCAATGATGTACTAGATCAACTGCAAGGCCAAGCAAGATCTGCCTTCATGAGCAGAAGTGAGAAAGCTCTGAAATTGGTGTCTAATCCACCAAATCAATATCTCAGCTGTCTACTTACTGGGTCTGCAGAGCATGTTAGTAGACACTGTGAGCAGGCATTTTTGCCAGGATCACAAGTGGGAGCGGTACAATCCTATCTCTCCCAACATCTGTCACCTGGGGCTCCTCACAAATAGAACTCTTTGTGACACCATTCAATATGAAATGCCAGCACCCCTCCTCAAATGGAGGACTCAACTGCAACTCTCTGGGGCGATGCCTTTTTTTACTCCTTGGCTTTGTGGTCTGTTATATGCCTGTCTTCCGACACCAGTGCTCCTCAGTCTTGAAGACATTGAATCAGAAGAAAGCAGTGGTCAGCCTCATAGCCCTGACATAACTGAGACAGGGTGGATTCCCGGACCTGATTAGCCTCGCTCAGAGGCCACCCCTTCTCTTCCCTTTGGTCACGGACCTCCTGACCCAGGAGTCTGGCCAGGTAACCCATTGCAGTCTCTCCTCGTTGCACCTCCATGTGTGGCTTTCAGGCCTACAGCAGGATTATTCTCTGTGCTGCTGAAGAGTAGAAAGTCCACCACAAGGAGAAAGTGGAAGTGTTTCCAGCTCTGGTGCACAAAAGCAGTCACTGTCCCTATGTGAGGCTCACCTCTCAATCATACTTGGCTATACGTTAAATTTAAAACCCTATGGTTATCATTCAGCTCTATTAAAGTCCACCTAGCAGCCATTACAGCCTTTCATCAACTGGTTGAAGGGTTTTCAGTTTCTGTGTGCCCTACTACAGGATTCCTGAAGAGATTGATCAACCTCTTTCCTCACCTAGGATAGCCCACTCCACCTCGGCATCTTCATTTAGTTCTCAATGCCGTGAGAGCCCTCACCACACTTGAACTGTTAAGGAGTTGTGTGCTTCTTCACTTATCCTACAACACCTTGTTCCTCATAGCCATTACTTCGGCCAGAAGGAGAAGTGAACTGGGAGTTTATGACGGGGAGCACTCACCTTCTGAGTGCCTCTCAGCAGCTGGGGGTAGTATTGCAATTTTTTTCCTGCTCCTGGCAGCTCTTGTAGTTTACCAGCCTCACTAGGCAGGTTTTCAGTGGCTCAGCCCTCCAGAGAAGTCACACAGACAAAAATGGACCCCTTCCATGGTAGCAAAGAGCTCACCAAACAATCTGCACTCATTAGGGTCTTCAGCCCCATCTCTGTGCCCTTTAAATCTAGCCCTTCACTCAGGCTTGTAAAGGAGCCATGTCCTCTTCTCAGGGTTTAGGCCACTTTGCTAGTGGAGGAACCTGGACCTGCCTGCTACCCCGGGTTCCAAGCCAGCAGCCACATACTGTTTCCCTCAATTGGTTGCTGCGGCATTCCCTAGGGCTAGGCCTCTTCCCACCTGCTCCCTTTGCCTTGGCTCATTACCTTAGGGTTAAAGTTCTCAGGTCCCCTCTCTCTCCCAGATCCAGTATATGTTGCCAGGGAAAAGAACCCTTTCTCACCCCTCTGGTTCCAGTCAGGAACTGCTTTGCGAAGGCCCTGCAATTTTTTATCTGAGCCTGCTGGGTTCTGACTGACTTCTTCTATCTAGGCAGGCCTAAAGGACCCACCTTGGCTGCTCCCTCCTGGGGCAGGATGTAGCAGGACTGCAGAGCTTTCAGCAGGGAACCATGTCACAGAGCAGTTGTAGCTGATCCACTGTACACAATATTCTATCACAACAAGGTGACTCTTCATCTTCATTCTCACTTGCTATCCAAAGTTTCACTGAATTTTCACATCAGTCAGGACATTCTTCTACCATGTTTTTTACCCCAAACCTCAAGATTCAAGGGAAGAGGCCAGTCTACATACTTTAGGTGAGAGAAGCCCCTTTGCTTTCTGTTTCGCCGGGATCAAACCCTTGAGATCCTCTACTAGGCTCTTTGTTTCCATTGCAGAGCGAATGAAAGGATCTCCTCTTTCCACACAAACTGTCTAAATGGGTCTCAGGATGCACCTGAATATGTTACAAAGTTTCTGGAGTGCAACCTCTACCTAGGATGACAGCCCATTCCACCAGAGCTCAGTCTATTTCTGTAGCCCTGCTTATGAACATGCCTATTACAGACACTTGCAAAGCTGCCACCTGGTCATCTGTGCACGTCTTTTCCCAACATTATGCTGTCATTCATGCATCCAGATCAGATGTGGCCTTTGGTGAGGCCGTTCTCCAAACTGTTCTAAACTCAATTTCTCAGCACCCTCCTCCATAACTGAGAAAGTGCTCCAGAGTCACCTAACGTGGAGCACTCAGAGGGGCAATAACTTGAAGTTATACAGTAACTGGAAGTAAAACGTAGTTACTTACCAGTAACTGTTGTTCTTCGAGATGTGTTGCTCATATCCATTCCACTTAGGTGTGCGCGCCTCTCGTGCACGGCCAATCGGAGAACTTTTTACTAGCAGCCCCTGCAGGGGCCGGTCCAGCGACCCCGTAGTGTCGCCGCCCTGCGGAAGCTCAACGGTCGCTGCCGGCCCCTCCCTCTTCAGTCCCTTCTTTCTGCCAACTCCGACAGCGGGGACGGAGGGTGGGTGTGGAATGGATATGAGCAACACATCTCGAAGAACAACAGTTACTGGTAAGTAATTACGTTTTCTCCTTCGAGTGGTTGCTCATATGCATTCCACTTTGGTGAATAACAAGCCTTACCTGGAGGCGGGTAGGAGTCATCGACGGGCTGTTCCCAGCACTGCCCTGCCCACGCGTGCATCGTCTCTGGCCTGCTGGACGATAGCGTACTGCGTGGCAAAGGTGTGCATGGACGACCAGGTGGCAGCCTTGCAGATGTCTTCCAGGGGAACCCTCTCCAGGAAGGCCGCCGACGCGGCCTGGGCCCTTGTCGAGTGTGCAGTCACCGGTCCGGGAAGTTGGACACCCGCACTCTCGTAGCACAGCCGGATACAGGCGGTGATCCACTTGGCGATGCCCTGTGATGACACTGGGGAGCCTCTCATTCTCTCTGCCACCACGACGAAGAGCTGAGTGGTCTTGCGGAGCGGCTTGGTTCTATCGAGGTAGAACGCCAGAGCCCTCCTCACGTCGAGGGTGTGTAGCCTCCTTTCGTCCTCGGACCCGTGCGGTTTTGGAAAAAACACAGGGAGGAAAATATCTTGGTTACAATGAAACCTGGAGACCACTTTAGGTAGAAAAGCTGGGTGAGGCCTAAGTTGTACCTTATCCCGGAAGAACACCGTATAGGGGCGTTCCGAGGTCAGGGCCCTCAGCTCGGACACCCTCCTGGCCGAGGTGATGGCCACAAGGAAGGCTACTTTCCAAGACAAGACCAGTAGGGGGCAAGTGGCCAAGGGCTCAAAGGGGGGCCCCGTCAGTCTGTCAAGGACTAGGTTCAGGTCCTAGGGAGGCACCGGGTCACGGACCTGCGGGTACAGCCTCTCGATTCCCCTGAGGAACCTCACCGACATGGGGTGAGAGAATAGGGACCTCCCCTCCACCGGCTGGTGGAAAGCCGAAATGGCTGCCAAGTGGACCCTTAGGGAAGCCAGCGCCAACCCTTGTTGTTTGAGCTGCAGCAGGTAGTCCAGGACCGCCTGCACGGAAGACGTACCAGAGGTTATGCCCCGCGATTCCGATCAGCAGGTGAACCTCCTCCACTTGGCCTTGTATGCACTCTGGGTGGAGGGCCTCCTGCTTCCCAGGAGCACACGTTGGACCTGCTCCGAGCAGGTTCTCTCCTCCTCCGTTAGCCAGAGAGCCTCCAGGCCGTCAGGTGTAGGGATTCCAGGTTGGAGTGCAGTAGGCGACCGTTGTCCTGAGAGAGAAGGTCCGGTCTCTTCGGTAGCTCGATCGGGGGAGCAACCGACAGGTCCTGGAGCAGGCAAAACTAATACTGTCTCGGCCACTATGGGGCGATCAGGATGATGTCCGCTCCGTCCCTCTTGATTTTCAAGAGGACCCTGGGTAGGAGCGGGAGGGGGGGGAACGCATACAGGAGGCCCCCCGTCCAGTCGATCAGGAACGCGTCGGAGACGGAGCCCGGCTCGCGACCCCTGAGCGAGCAGAACCTGGGGTACTTCGCGTTCCAGGCTGATGCGAACAGATCTAGATGGGGAACACCCCACTCGCGGAAGATCATGTCGACCACCTCCGGGTGAAGAGACCAGTCGTGTTGGGGGAGAAATGACCTGCTGAGGCGATCTGCCTCGTCGTTCCTGACCCCCGGGAGGTGAGAGGCGGTTAAACAGAAGTTGCGTCTCACTGCTAGGTCCCAAAGTCGAAGCGCCTCTTGACATAGTAGCGAGGAGTGCGCGCCCCCCTGTTTGTTGATATAGTACATCGCAGTGGTATTGTCTGTCAACACCTGAACCATTTTCCCGAATAAAGCGTGGCGAAACACTTTGCAAGCCAGTCTTACTGCCCTTAGTTCCTTTACATTGATATGTAGGGCAGTTTCCCTCCGGGACCAGAGGCCTTGTGTGGTCAGACCACCAGTGATATGGGCTCCCCATCCCCGGTCTGAGGCGTCCGTGATCAGGGTGACCGAGGGGGTGGGGGTCTTGAAGGGAATTCCCTTCAACACGATTCTGGGGTCCAGCCACCAGTTCAACGAACCCAGTACCGCAGGGGGGACTGTTACCACCCTGTTCAGGGCATGCCTGTTGGGAGTGTACACTTTCTTTAACCAGCTCTGGAGGGGCCTGAGCCTGAGGCGGGCCAGCTCCACTACATAGGTGCAGGAGGCCATGTGGCCTAGCAGCCGTAGGCACTGCCTGGCTGTTGTCGTGGGGCACCTTTGGAGTTGCGATATTATCGCTGACATGGCCTCGAACCTCGAGCGTGGGAGGGAGGCTTTTGCTCGTATCGAGTCCAGGTGGGCCCCTATGAACTCTATGACCTGTACTGGGTATAGAGTTGACTTCTGCTCGTTTATGAGCAGTCCCAGGGTATGGCAGGTGGTTTGGGCGAGAGAGACCGCCTCGCGTACCTGTGACTTGGTCTTGCCCCTTATTAGCCAATCGTCCAGGTATGGGAAGATCTGGACTCCCTTGCGCCTCAGGGAGGCAGCCACCACTGCCATGCACTTTGTGAACACCCTGGGGGACGAGGCCAGGCCAAAGGGAAGGACCGTGAACTGGTAGTGGCCACCAGCTACCGTAAACCTTAGGAATTTTCTGTGGGCGGGAAGGATGGAGACGTGGAAGTACGCATCCTTCAGGTCTAGGGTGGCGAACCAGTCCCCTGGGTTCAATATTGGGATGATGGATGCTAGGGAGACCATGCGGAATTTCCGCTTTTCTATGCACCTGTTGAATCTGCGCAGGTCTAGTATGGGTCTGAGGCCTCCTTTTGCCTTGGGGACAAGGAAATACCTGGAGTAGAATCCCCTCCCCACCTCGAGTGGTGGAACCACTTCTATGGCACCGTTGAGAAGGAGGGTGAGAACCTCCTGGCGGAGTACATGCTCGTGAGAGGGGTCCCTGAAAAGGGGCGGGGGGCGAGTGGGGGGGGTAGTCTGTAGTTGGAGGGCATAGCCCCAGCGAATGGTGCTGAGGACCCATTGGTCCGATGTAATCTCCCGCCACAGGCTGAGGTACGGTTTTAGCCTGTCCCGGAAAGGCGGGGGGTGGCCCAAGGAACAGGGAAGGGAACCACCCTTGGACACAATGTCAAAATTGTCTTTTGCCTTTAGGTCCCCGGGAGGGGCCTTTGAAGGAGGACGAGGGGGTCGCGGTTTGGTCGCGCCGCCCTGCGCCCCTGTTTCTGTCCCTACCCCTGGAGGGGGGGTAGGGTCTAGGCTGCGGCCTAGCCTGCTGCTGTTGCCACTGAGGGGTTTGGTGTGGCTGCTGGCGCGTCTGCAGCCTTGCCGCCTGGGGTGTGTAAAGGCCCAAGGAGCGTAGCGTGGTCCTTGAGTCCTTTATGGCGTGCAGCTTCTCGTCTGTCTTTTCTGAGAAGAGGGCAGCTCCATTGAACGGCAGGTCTTGTATGGAGTGCTGCACCTCTTGGGACAGTTCAGTCGACTGCAGCCAGGCTGCCCGCCACATAGCGACAGCGGAGGCCATAGCCCTGCTGGCAGTGTCTGCAGCGTCAGAGGCAATTTGTAAGGCTGCACTGGCCACTGTCACCCCTTCCTCTAAGACCATGGCAAAATCGGCGGCCTGGTCTGGCGGCAGGGACTCTGAGAACCTTTTCAGGGAGTCCCATAGGTTCAGATTGTACTTGCCCAGGAGAGCCTGATGGTTGGCTACCCTGAGCTGGAGCGCCCCTGTGGAGTAGACCTTCCTGCCGTAAAGGTCTAGTCTCCTATCTTCCTTGTTTTTTGGGGTGGCGCTCTGTGCACCCTGCCTATCCTTTTGGTTGGCAGCCTCTACCACTAGGGTGCCAGCGGCAGGGTGCGCATATAAGTATTCGTGCCCCTCGGCTGGCACATAATACTTCTTCTCGGCGCCCTTAGACGTGGGGGCGACCGAGGCAGGGGTCTGCCATACGGCTTTGGCCAGGCGTAGGACCCTGTCGTGGATGGGGAGGGCAACTCTAGAAGGGCCTTGGGTGCCCACCCGGCCGAAGAGGGGGTCCACCTCTTCCTCCAGAACCTTGACCTGTAATTCCAGGTTCGAGGCCACCCGTTTCAGGAGTTCCTGGTGGGCCTTAAAATCAATGAGTGGGGCCCCTTGGTCCCTTATGACCGCCTCGTCTGGGGATGAGGAGTACGAGGGGTGGCGGGGTCCTGAGGAAGGGCCCTCCCCAGGGTCCTCCTCTTGTGAGGAGAGGGATTGGTCACCTTCATGCACTGAGGGTGCCTGTATGGAGTGGGTGACCGAGGCAGGGGCCAGCATAGTTCCCTGCCCCATCTGAGCCGCCCATTGGGCCCACATTGGCCACTGCCAGGGTCCTTGGGGCCAGATCAGAGGCGGCGCCGGTGCCGAGGGCAATTCTGGCGCTGCTGCCGGCGGTGCCGGTACCGTGGGGAGAGGTACCTGCGGTGCCGGGGTCTGCGGTGCCGGCTGCGGTGCCGGGGTCTGCGGTGCCGGCTGCGGTGCCGGGGTCTGCGGTGCCGGCTGCGGTACCGGCGGTGCCGGGAGCGGTGCCGGTGAGGGCTCTCGTTCCTGGCGGCGGGTCCGGGATCCCGAGCCAGGGGTGCGGGGGAGGCGACGGCGGTGCCGAGAGGAGGTGCTCCGCGACTCGGCCAAGGGGGAGTCGGGGGAGCGATGACGCCTGCCTCGCCTACGGGACGACGCCGAGGATGAAGATGGTGATCTGCGCCGGGAGGACCTCCGTCGTCTTTTCCTCGGTGCCGGGGAGCGGTGACGAGCGCCCCGGCTCGGTGTCGGGCTCGAGCTGGAACTCGAGCTGAAACGGCGGCGGGAGCACTGACGTGAGCCTTCCGGCGACGAAGGGGAAGAGTCTCTGGGCTCGGGCCTTCGGTGCCGGGTGATGGCCAAGATGGGCGGCTGGACGTTCGGTGCCGATGCCGCCCACCCTTCGGGGACACCCGGTGCGGGTTTGCCCCGGGAAGCAGACTCTGGGACCCTCATGTGAGAGGGTGCTGGAGGCGTGGGCAAGGTCATCAGGACTCGTGCCGCCTCGTAAGCCTCCGGCGTCGACGGAGTCTGCAAGGCAGGTCCCTCGCTCACGCGAGTCGGAGAGACCTCCTTGGTTGGAGTCGGGCTCGGTGCTGGGAGCGCACCTCTGTGCTCGACCCCGGCCGCTCCTGCGGTGCGGGGGAGCTCTCCACAGGCGAGTGCCGCTTTTTCTTCTTCTTCTTCTTCGGCACAGTGGCCCCCGGTGCCGGAGGTGCACTCCGCACCGAGGATACACTCGGTGCCGAGGTGGACCGCGTGGGCTCGGACGCCGGGCTAAGCGCGGTCTCCATGAGGAATGCCTTCAGCCTCACCTCTCGGTCCTTTTGTGTCCAAGGCTTGAAGGACTTACAAATTTTACATCGGTCTCGCCGATGTTCTTCCCCCAGACACCGTAAACAACTGTCGTGGGGGTCGCTAGCTGGGAAAGCCTTCCCGCAGCTAGCGCATGGCTTGAAGCCCGACGCGCTGGGCATGGCCGCGGGCGTCTGAGCCCGCAGGCTCCCTAACTAACTATAAAAAACCCTTTCTAACTGTAAAAATAACTTAGTTCGAGGCGAACTACTAACTAAATACTCACTTTTAAGGCGAAACAACAAACTGAGAAGAGCAGGGGTTAGTTCTCGACCGACCGTCACGGGCGGAAAGAAGAGACTGAAGAGGGAGGGGCCGGCAGCGACCGTTGAGCTGCCGCAGGGCGGCGACACTACGGGGTCGCTGGACCGGCCCCTGCAGGGGCTGCTAGTAAAAAGTTCTCCGATTGGCCGTGCACGAGAGGCGCGCACACCAAAGTGGAATGCATATGAGCAACCACTCGGAGGAGAACTTGAAGTTATACAGTAACTGGAGTTCTTGGAGATGTTTTGTCCCTATGGGAGCTCCACTAACCCCTCTTTCTGCTCAGCTTTGGAATTCTGTCCTTCAGACTTTGTGTTTGAGAAGTAACTGGAGCGACTGTGGTTCCACCTTCCCTGTACACCCTTGTTTGAGCATGAAGGGTGTATAGGGTGCAGGCACAGACCTGTGGATGCTGCTGATGAAAAAGCTCTAAAGGCTTAAAAGCATGTGCCCATCTAATGTGGAGCACCCAAAGGGACAAAGTATCTTGAACTTCAGTTACTGTACAAGTAAATACCCACTTCTTTTTTATCCTGGTTGCGTACCTCTGTTTGTTGTTCTTTCTAGTTTGTAGTTGCTTGTCTCCCATCAGTGTCTGTTATCCTTCTGTTTTAACTTTTTTATTTTTTTACAGCCTGCCTTTGAATGTTTCCTTCATCTCTCTATCAGGATGGCTTTCTTCTTGTCAGAGAGTTGGGGTCAGCCATGCCTGATTTCCAAGTTGGCACATGTGAGCATGAATCAGGTGATTTTCCCCTATAAGATCAGCAGAAAGTTGCAAGGGGAGAAGGGGCTGCTCAGGGAGACTGAGTGGAGTATAGAGGCTGCTGAGAGTGTAGACTCCTGCAGAGAAACCTGGGACTGGTAAATGAGACTACAGGCAGAAAAGGCCGGGGAATGCCTTAATAAGAGGGTAAACAGATGGACTTTGATTTTTATTTTAAGGTTACTTTATGCAAATAAACCCAGACCCCAAGAAAGGGTGTTGTGAATAGACAAAAAAGGTGTATGAAGTTTATTTGAGGAACCAAGAGGAGAAACTGAGGTGAGGGTCCACTTACTGATCTGTTCTGAGGCCACCAGGGTACTTGGGAGGAGTCCACTCAATGACAATCTCTTTCTCTACCTGCCTGGCTCCAACCCCCTTTCAAACTTCTGCACTTCCCCATCTTGGACCTCCCATCCTTTAGATCTTTTATCCTCTCCATTCTCCTAGATTACTGGTTTTCAACTGTGGTCCATGGATTCCTGGGGCTTTGCAGACTATCTAAGATTTCCAAAGGAGTCCACACCTCCATTTTAAAATGTTTAGGGGTCCACAAATGAAAAAAGGTTGAAAACCACTGTCCTAGATGCTCTTTACCCTTTTTTGCTTTTCCCCTGTATGCTCTTTAGCTTCTTGGGACTCTTATCTTTTCAGTGGGCTCCTTTTTCCAACCCTCTCTCCTCAGATCTTTAATCTTGGATCTCTTTACTTTCTCCCAGTTACCAAAAGGTTACCCTTTCACCCCTCATACTAAGTCTCAGTTCCTACCGGTTCCTACAGTGTCTTTCCCCCCACACAGCAGTCCCCTTTATTCTGCTTGGACTCTCAATCTCACTCAAATCTTGATAGTGCCCTGCTCCCCTTTGCATCAAATCCTCTACCCCAGCACCGTCTCCCTCCCCATCCCCCCACACACATTGCACAGCAGCTTCTGCCCTTTGCATTCCAGCCTCCAACTGCCCCCTTCTGTCACTTCTCTTATGCCCCATGGTGCTGCACTGCCTCCATCTTTGCCCTTAACACAGTCTCCAACCTATTCTGACTCCAGCACCCTCTCATTCCCCCTAACCGGTGGCTTCCCAGTAAGCCAGACTAGATGATCTACTGCACCCTAAACTCTATGAACCCTCTCACTGCCCCCAAGTTAACCATTTTCACCCCTTGTTCCTGGCAGCCCCTAAGCACCAGCTGCCTCTTCTCCAAGGCTCCCTTGGTATCATGAGATGTCAGACCTTCGCCCCCTCCTCTGCCCCCAGCATCCCCTCTGCCTGTCCTCTGCTATCACCCAGACTCCCTGGGCAGCAGCGCTCTGAGCTGCCTTGCCCTGGCGCGGCTGGCCAACAGCAGGGACAGGGTGCCCCCGTTGGCTAGGAGGGGCTGCAGGCAGTTGGCTTAGAGCCCCTGGGGCAGGCACTCCGGTAGGGGGGTCCCTCACTCCAGGGGGGCTGGAACAATTTATATAGTGGGGGGTGCTGGGAGACTTTGAACCAAACTGTAAACCCTGAATATGATGGAAACCACTGCGAGCCCCGGGGCGCAGCAGCACCCCTCGTGCCAGCACCGGTGCTAACTCCTGCTACAGCCGGCTCCGGAGGGACTGGCAGGGTGGGGCAGGGCGTGACTGAGGCCTTGTCGTCTGCAATCCGGCCTAGCAACAGAACAGACCACACTCTCTTTTGATTGGGTGACGCTAGCCTCCCCTCCCCCCCACCCCTGGGACGGGCCTGAGGGAAATCAGAATCCCTTGGCGCCTCAGGGTGGCATGAGGCTGAGTCCCTCACCTTCTGATTGGCTGAGGCTGCTCCTGTCCTCACCCTGATTGGCTATACAAGGGGTGGCCTGGGCAGCCTTCAGCTGGCTGGGCCTCAGGTTGGGCTGTGCGGTGAGGGAAGGAGGGAGGCCGGGAGGCAGCCGGCTTCTCCTCCCCTTCCTGCCCGGGGTGCCCAACCTGAGGTAACTGTCCCAGTGTCGTCCTCCCTGCCCCCATCCCACCGGGCTCCCGGCAGGGGAAGAGCGACCCCCTGGAACAACGACTGAACACTACTGGGGGGTCCCTGCCCGCTGCCATGCCAGCAGGCTAACTCTGTGCCGGGGTCGGGGGCCTCGGGCGCAGTGCAGCGCGGCACAGAGACGGGCCCGGCCCACCCTGCACAGGGCCCTGCGGTTGTTGGGTGGGCCCTTTCTCCCCAGAGCGCAAGGGGCAGGGGCTCCTTTAGTGTCTATACTGGTGAGGGAGGCTGGGCTGGACCTGCTGTGCTCTTCTTCTGCCACATCTGGCATCCTCTGCTGGAGTGGTGTTGGCAGGGCTCCGCAGAGCATTGTGTCTGGGGGGTTAGGCCCCACTGAGCCGCACGGTGGTGGTTGCATCTGGACTATTGTCTCAGGCTCTCTGCAGACTCAGATGTAAGTCACCACATCAGTGAGACCTGGGCCACAGGCTCCAACTTTATTTCACAACCACCAGGTTTACTTAAAAAAAAAAAAAAAGAGAGAGAGAGAGCGCTCCAATTCCAATGTAATC
Source organism: Mesoclemmys tuberculata (assembly GCA_007922155.1). Lineage (NCBI taxonomy): Eukaryota > Metazoa > Chordata > Testudines > Chelidae > Mesoclemmys > Mesoclemmys tuberculata. Next base: position 2,832,032 of record ML675721.1, on the reverse strand, counting down.
CCATGACTCCAGGAGCTGGGGCCCTTGATATGGACCTTTAATGCCTATACTTTATCTTGGGCCTGTGCAAACTGCTCTTCTAAGAAATTTCTGTATTTAGTTCAGGGATTAATCAGTGAGAAGAGATGTATGTTGGAGGTGAGGGAGAGATGGATAATTTCTCCTGGACATTAACACCTTCTTTAAAGAATACTTCTCTAAAGAGTACTCTAAACAAAACTCCCCTTGTGTTTGCTACTGAAGATGGCTCCTCTTTTCTCTTCCTAGTGATTAGTGGTACTTTCCTCCTACTGTGGTGATTAACAGATCAGTTTGCTTCTCCCAGCCCCAATTCCCCCGACCCCCAGATGATTACACTTTTCTTCCCCTTGCACTATCCCCTTCCCCATCCAATAATATTCTTCTCACCCTTCCTCTGGTATCTCTTGAGGCTGAAATTGTATGCATCTCTTTAATCTAAAAAGTTTGACTTCCTTGATTCTAGCTCCAGATAATCTGTTTAAGGGGGAGTTTTCTCTGTCCAATCTGTACTTGCAACAGTTAGAAACAAATGTTACACAAATAGTTCAGCACCTTACTGTTACTGTAACATTATTTTGTGGTTGAATTTAGTAATAGTTTGTTAAAATTGTCAGTAATTTAATTCCATTGGCATTACTTACGAACACAGTTAAGATAAAGAACAAATGGGTATAAACTGGCTATGAATAAATTTAGGTTGGAAATTAGAAGATTTTTAACCATCAGAGTGGAGTGAGATTTGAGAATAGCCTTTCAATAGGAATTGTGGGAGCAAACAATTTAACTAGCTTTAGATGGAGCTTTATACATTTATCACTGGGGATTATATGGATGAGTTGCCTGCAGTAGCAGGAGACTGGATTCAGTGACTCAGGAGTTCCCTTCCAGTCCTATGTCAATAACTGCAAATAAGAAGATAAGAATTAAGATTTCTTTGGTTACTGCAGGCTTTAATGAAGAAATAGGGGCCTGTAAGTCTGATAAACTGAGCCTAATGCAACTCTTTTAACATTGGATGTTTCACTGGAAACTCTGAATGAGAAAAGAAGGATGAAGTCTCTTCTATGGGAGTTTTACCTGAAGTAAGGCCTCTGTCTGCGATACACACTGATGTAAAACTGGGCCTTAGTCTTAGATAATTATCCCATTCCTTACCTCAGAAGAGATACAATTCTTTGAGGTGCTGGTATGAAAGGCACTACAGAAATTCAAAGTACTAGTTTTATAGCATGGGTACTAGGGTGCCTACAGGGACTTGTATCCTTTTTGGGATGATAATGTTCTGGTAGTTTTGTTTTATTATTGTTATTAATATGAGGAGCTAAATGGCTCAAAAAGTTAGTGATGGGTTATGTTAGAATTTCACCTGTATGTCATGAGTTTGAATCTGTGCAAGTTGAAATCCAGCTGAAATGTTTGTTAGCCTAAACAAATTAAATTGCTGGTCTTAGCCCAAATTCTAGTTGCAAAATGTATTGACAAATCTGTATACAACTTAATATATCTCAAGCATTCATGAGCACATATTTATACTTACATTTAAATTCAAGTTTCCAACTCCAATCTTTAATACACACAATACTTATCTAGTAAAATCACATATTGCACAGTTTAATACAGATGACTTCCAGGGAAAATATCAAACTTTATATAACACCGAATCTTTGACTCTGGGCACTTTAATCCAAATATTACTATTTTACTTGCACAAGTTAAAGATGACCACGCAAAAATAGAATGTGCATTATATTGCACGATATACCATGGCCCCAGTCATGTGAATACCTACGAGTAATACATACAAGTAACTTCATGCATTGCCACACTGTATTCAATGGAACTACTCATATGTAAAGTTGCTTACTTGAATGTTTGCAGGATTGGTACTTATGTTAGTACAGTGCAATTATTTTGTATGTCATCTTCCATACAAACTATATCTGAAAATGCTTAGGCTAAATAATATATTTATAGAGAGGGAGTCTGCAAAGCAACTGTGCAGGAACATTTTTTATATCTGTAGTTTCTCATGATAGCGAAGTGGATATAGAAAAAAGATTTATTGATACCTTTTATATTGCAACTCTTCTATATCATCTGTATTGTTAATATTGTCCTTTTTTATTTTAACAGGAATCTTCAATTACCAAAATGAGACATAATCTGGTCTATCAGACACCTCACACTGTCACTGTTCATATAAAGTCAAGTGCATCTAGATCACACCAGCAAAAAAACCCTATTAGGCTAAAACGCCCTGTTTTTAAAGACAGTCAGAAAAATTGTGAAAAAAATGTGCACTGTAATAAGTCTAAACGTCCAAAAGGTGCATGTCTGGTTATTCAGCGTCAGGAAATGACTGCTTTCTTTAAACTATTTGGTAGGTTTACAATTATACATTTTGGGTAAAATGTGTTGATTGAACACAATACTTTATATAAGCAACTATATTCTCTGAATATAATAGTTTGAGAGTGTTTCTCGTACACATTTTAACAGCTATATTTTGGTCTGAATAAAATCTGAGGCGAGAGTGAGTATTCAGACCTAGTGGTTAGTACCTGAAGTGGCTGAATGTTATTCCTCAGTTAACTGAAAACACTTCCCATTCCTCCACCACAACTGTTGTTATACTTCAGTGTGTAAATATTTACATTTTAAATGAAAAATAACTATAAAAGAGCTGTCAAACTGCTGAAAAATACATTTTTAAAGCTAAAACAAAACAAAAAATCATTTGACCCTTTCTACACATATCCCTTTTCTCTCCCTTTAATTTCTTCCTTCATCCTGATCCCATCCTAAGATGACTCTTCTCCTTCGAGTGGTTGCTCATATGCATTCCACTTAGGTGTGTGCACGCCCTCGTGCACGGCCAATCGGAGAACTTTTACTAGCAGTCCCTGCAGGGGCCGGTCCAGCGACCCCGTAGTGTCGCCGCCATGCGGCGGCACAACCGTCGCTGCCGGCCCCTCCCCTCTTCAGTTCCTTCTTTCCGCCCGTGACGCTCGGTCGAGAACTAACCCTGCTCTTCTCAGGTTTTTGTTTCACCTTAAAAGTGAGTATTTAGTTAGTAGTTCGCCTCGAACTAAGTTAGTTTTCAGTTAGAAAGGTTTTTGTAGTTTAGTTAGGGAGCCTTCGGGCTCAGACGCCCGCGGCCATGCCCGGCGCGTCCGGCTTCAAGCCATGCGCTAGCTGCGGGAAGGCTTTCCCAGCTAGCGACCCCCACGACCGTTGCCTATGGTGTCTGGGGGAACAACATCGGCAAGACCGATGTAAAATTTGCAAGTCCTTCAAGCCTCGGACTCAAAAGGACCGAGAAGTGAGGCTGAAGGCATTCCTAATGGAGACCGCGCTCAGCCCGGCGTCCGAGCCCATGCGGTCCACCACGGCACCGAGTGTGTCCTCGGTGCGGAGCGCACCTCCGGCACTGGGGAGCACGGTGCTGAGGAAGAAGAAAAAGCGCCGCTCGCTGGTGGAGAGCTCCCCTGCACCGCAGGAGCGGCCGGGGTCGAGCACAGAGGTGCGTTCCCTGGACCGGCCGCCGACCCCGGCACCGGGTCCGACACCGTCCAAGGAGGTCCCCCCGACTCGCGTGAGCGAGGGACCTATTGTACAGACTCCTTCCACACCGGAGGCGTTCGAGGCGGCACGAGTCTTGATGACCTTGCCCACGCCTCCGGCACCCCCTCGCATGAGGGGCCCAGAGTCTGTTTCCCGGGGCAAACCCGTGCTGGGTGTCCCCGAAGGGTGGGCGGCATCGGCACCGGACGTCCAGCCACCCACCATCGCCATCAGCCGACGCCGAGGATCCGAGCCCAGAGGCTCCTCTCCCCCTTCGTCGTCGGAGGACTCCCGATGCCGCTCCCGCCGCCGCTTCAGCTCCGGTTCCAGCTCCAGCCCGGCACCGAGCCGGCACGCTCGGCACCGTTCCCCGGCACCGAGGAAGAGGCCGCAAAAGGCCTCCCCGCCCCGGCGCAGATCGTCCTCGTCCTCGGAATAGTCCCGCAGTCATAGACTCATAGACTCATAGGTCAGAAGGGACCAATATGATCATCTAGTCTGACCTCCCGCACAAGGCAGGCCACAAAACCCTACCCATACACATTTATAACAACCCCGAACCCATGACCGAGTTGTTGAAATCCTCAAAAATGAGATTTGAAGACCTCAAGCTGCAGGGAATCCACCAGCAAGCGACCCATGCCCCATGCTGCTCTTCCTCGAGTGAGCCACGGAGCGTCTCCTCCCGGCACCGCCGTCGCCTTCCCCGCACTCCTGGCTCGGGATCCCGGACCCGCCGCCAGGAGCAAGAGCCCTCGCCGGTACTGCAACCAGCACCGACGCAGCCGGCACCGCTTCCCCCGGTACCGCAGACTCCGGTGCCGCAGGTACCCCTTCCCACGGTGCCGGCACCGACACCGCCTGCAGCAGCGCTGGCGTTGCCCTCGGCACCGGCGCTGCCTCTGAGCTGGACCCAAGGGCCCTGGCAGTGGCCAATGTGGGCCCAATGGGCGGCTCAAATGGGGCAGGGAACTATGCCGGCCCCTGCCTCGGTCACCCACTCTCAACAGGCACCCTTGGTGCAGGAGGGTGACCGATCCTTTTCCTCCCAGGAGGAGGACCCCGGGGAGGGCCCCTCCACAGGATCCCGCCAACCCTCGTACTCATCGTCCCCAGACGAGGCGGCCATAAGGGACCAAGGGGCCCCACTCATTGATTTTAAGGCCCACCAGGAACTCCTGAAACGGGTGGCCTCGAACCTGGAATTACAGGTCAAGGTTCTAGAAGAAGAGGTGGACCCCCTCTTCGGACGGGTGGGGACCCAAGGCCCTTCTAGAGTTGCCCTCCCCATACACGAAAGGGTCCTACGCCTAGCCAAAGCAGCATGGCAGACCCCTGCCTCGGTCGCCCCCACGTCTAAGGGCGCCGAGAAGAAGTATTATGTGCCAGCCGAGGGGCACGAATACTTATACACGCACCCTGCCGCGGGCACCTTGGTGGTAGAGGCTGCCAACCAGAAAGACAGGCAGGGTGCACAGAGCACCTCCCCTAAAAACAAAGAGGGCAGGAGACTAGACCTTTTTGGCAGGAAGGTCTACTCCACAGGGGCGCTCCAGCTCAGGGTAGCCAACCATCAGGCTCTCCTGGGTAGATATAATCTAAACTTATGGGACTCCTTGAAAAGGTTCTCGGAGTCCCTGCCTCCAGACCAGGCCGTCGACTTTGCCATGGTCCTGGAGGAAGGGGTGACAGTAGCCAGTGCAGCCTTACAAACTGCTTCTGACGCTGCGGACACGGCCAGCAGGGCTATGGCCTCCGCTGTCGCTATGCGGCAGGCAGCGTGGCTGCAATCTACTGAACTGTCCCAGGAGGTGCAGCACTCCATTCAAGACCTGCCATTTAATGGAGCCGCCCTCTTCTTGGAGAGGACGGACGAGAAGCTGCACGCCCTAAAAGACTCAAGGACGACGCTACGCTCCTTGGGCCTTTACACACCCCAGGCGGCAAGACTGCAAGCCCGCCAACAGCCACATCAACCGCCGCAGCAGCACCAGCAGCAGACTAGGCCTCCGCCTAGGCCCTACCCCCCTTCCAGGGGTCGGGACAGGAACAGGGGTGCAGGATGGCGCGACCAACCTGCGACCCCCTCGTCTTCCTTCAAAGGCCCCTCCCGGGGCCCCAAGGGCAAAAGACAATTTTGACATTGCGCCCGAGGGTGGTACCCCTTTACGTTCCTTGGACCACCCCCCGCCTTTCCGGGACAGGCTAAGACCATACATCAGCCTGTGGCGGGAGATTACATCGGACCAATGGGTCCTCAGCACCGTCCGCTGGGGCTATGCCCTCCAGCTGCTGGCTACCCCCCCCACTCTCCCCACCCGTCCCTTTTCAGGGACCCATCTCACGAGCATGTACTCCGCCAGGAGGTTCACACCCTCCTACTCAAGGGTGCCATAGAAGTGGTTCCACCACTCGAGGTGGGGAGGGGATTCTACTCCAGGTATTTCCTCGTCCCCAAGGCAAAAGGAGGCCTCAGACCCATACTGGACCTGCGAAAATTCAACAGGTTCATAAAAAAGCTCAAATTCCGCATGGTCTCCCTAGCGTCCATCATCCCAATACTGAACCCAGGGGACTGGTTCGCCGCCTTCGACCTGAAGGATGCGTACTTTCACGTCTCCATCCTTCCCGCCCACAGGAAATTCCTAAGGTTTACGGTAGCTGGTGGCCACTACCAATTTACGGTCCTCCCCTTTGGCCTGGCCTCATCCCCCAGGGTGTTCACGAAGTGTATGGCAGTGGTGGCGGCCTCCCTGAGGCGCAAGGGGGTCCAAATCTTCCCATACCTGGACGATTGGCTGATAAGGGGCAAGACCAAGTCGCAGGTGCGCGAGGCGGTCTCCCTCGTCCAAATCACCTGCCATACCCTGGGGCTGCTCATAAACGAGCAGAAGTCAACACTATATCCAGTACAGGACATAGAGTTCATAGGGGCTCGCCTGGACTCGGTGCGGGCCAAAGCCTCCCTCCCACGCTCGAGGTTCGAGGCCATGGCAGCAATAATATCGCAACTCCAGAGGTGCCCCACGACAACAGCCAGGCAGTGCCTACGGCTGCTAGGCCACATGGCCTCCTGCACTTATGTAGTGGGACTGGCCCGCCTCAGACTCAGGCCCCTCCAGAGCTGGTTAAAGAGAGTGTACATGCCCAGCAGGCATGCCCTGAACAGGGTGGTAACAGTCCCCCCTGCGGTGTTGGGGTCACTGAACTGGTGGCTGGACCCCAGAATCGTGTTGAAGGGAATTCCCTTCAGGGCACCCACCCCCTCGATCACTCTGATCACGGACGCCTCAGACCTGGGATGGGGAGCCCATATCACTGGTGGTCTAACCACACAGGGCTTCTGGTCCCGGAGGGAGACTGCCCTCCATATCAATGTAAAGGAACTGAGGGCAGTCAGACTGGCTTGCAAAGTGTTTCGCCACGCTTTATTCGGGAGAATGGTACAGGTGTTGACAGACAATACCACTGCAATGTACTACATCAACAAGCAAGGGGAAGCGCACTCCTCGCTACTGTGCCAGGAGGCGCTTCGACTTTGGGACCTGGCGGTGAGACGCAACTTCTGTTTAACCGCCTCTCACCTCCCGGGGGCCAGCAACGACGAGGCAGATCGCCTCAGCAGGTCGTTTCTTCCCCAGCACGACTGGTCTCTTCACCCGGAGGTGGTCGCCATGATCTTCCGCGAGTGGGGTGTTCCCCACCTGGACCTGTTCGCGTCAGCCTGGAACGCGAAGTGCCCGAGGTTTTGCTCGCTCAGGGGTCACGAGCCGGGCTCCGTCTCCGACGCGTTCCTGATCGAATGGACGGGGGGCCTCCTGTACGCGTTTCCCCCCCTCCCGCTCCTGCCCAGGGTCCTCTTTAAAATCAAGAGGGACAGAGCGGACATCATCCTGATCTCCCCAGCGTGGCCGAGACAGTACTGGTTTTGCCTGCTCCAAGACCTGTCAGTCGCTCCCCCGATCGAGCTCCCAAAGAAACCGGACCTTCTCTCCCAGGACAACGGTCGCCTGCTGCACCCCAACCTGGACTCCCTGCACCTGACAGCCTGGAGACTCTCTGGCTAACGGAGGAGGAGAGAACCTGCTCGGAGCAAGTCCAACATGTGCTCCTGGGAAGCAGGAGGCCCTCCACCCAGAGCGCATACAAGGCCAAGTGGAGGAGGTTCACCTGCTGGTCGGAATCGCGGGGCATAACCCCCGGTACGTCTTCCGTGCAGGCGGTCCTGGACTACCTGCTGCACCTCAAACAACAGGGGTTGGCGTTGGCTTCCCTAAGGGTCCACTTGGCAGCCATCTCGGCTTTCCACCAGCCGGTGGAGGGGAGGTCCCTATTCTCTCACCCCATGTCGGTGAGGTTCCTCAGGGGAATCGAGAGGCTGTATCCGTAGGTCCGTGACCCGGTGCCTCCCTGGGACCTGAACCTAGTCCTTGACAGACTGACGGGGCCCCCCTTTGAGCCCTTGGCCACTTGCCCCCTGCTGGTCTTGTCCTGGAAGGTGGCCTTCCTTGTGGCCATCACTTCCACCAGGAGGGTCTCCGAGCTGAGAGCCCTGACCTCGGAACGCCCCTATACGGTGTTCTTCCGGGATAAGGTACAACTTAGGCCTCACCCAGCTTTTCTACCTAAGGTAGTCTCTAGGTTCCATTGTAACCAAGATATTTTCCTCCCTGTGTTTTTCCCAAAACCACACAGGTCCGAGGACGAGAGGAGATTACACACCCTCGACGTGAGGAGGGCTCTGGCGTTCTACCTCGATAGAACAAAGCCGCTCCGCAAGACCACCCAGCTCTTCGTCGCGGTGGCAGAGAGGATGAGAGGCTCCCCAGTGTCATCACAAGGCATCGCCAAGTGGATCATCGCCTGTATCCGGCTGTGCTACGAGAGTGCGGGTGTCCAGCTTCCCGGACCAGTGACGGCGCACTTGACAAGGGCCCAGGCCGCGTCAGCGGCCTTCCTGGAGAGGGTTCCCCTGGAAGACATCTGCAAAGCTGCCACTTGGTCTTCTGTGCACACCTTTGCCACGCACTATGCTATCGTCCAGCAGTCCAGGGATGATGCTCGCGTAGGCAGGGCAGTGCTGAGGGCAGCCCAACGTTGACTCCTACCCGCCTCCAGGTAAGGCTTGTTACTCACCTAAGTGGAATGCATATGAGCAACCACTCGAAGGAGAAAACATAGTTACTTACCAGTAACTGTTGTTCTTCGAGATGTGTTGCTCATATCCATTCCACACCCACCCCCCGTCCCCACTGTCGGAGTCGGCAGAAAGAAGGGACTGAAGAGGGGAGGGGCCGGCAGCGACGGTTGTGCTGCCGCATGGCGGCGACACTACGGGGTCGCTGGACCGGCCCCTGCAGGGACTGCTAGTAAAAGTTCTCCGATTGGCCGTGCACGAGGGCGTGCACACACCTAAGTGGAATGGATATGAGGAACACATCTCGAAGAACAACAGTTACTGGTAAGTAACTATGTTTTTTTGCCAATATACATTTATTTTACATTATTTCAGAAACAGATTTGAAAGAGGCTAGATTTACCACCAGATATATTATTGTGGGAAGAAAAGCCTTTTAGTTATGTATGGTGGAAAGTGGAATGAAGGTAATAGGAGGGAAGGAGTTTTGGAGAAGTTAGTATTTTTCTCTCTTCCTTATCATTTTTGTTGTTTTTCTGCTTCAGCTGAAGAAAGTGAGAGATAGAAGAAAGCTGTTTTGTTGCTGACTTGGAAATGTTGAGTATTGGAGTCAATCAGAGCAGAGAATTTATAGTAGTCCATTACAGTAAATTTTGGTATTTGTAGATTGGTTATTAAGAGTGGTACACTGATTATGCAAATAATTAAACTCATATTGCCTACTAATGATTGTCAGACAGAATGCAGAGATTTTCAATACTGTATGGTTAATCAGAAGAAATTTTACAATGATAATGTGAATTATATACAAACTGCTAGAGTTAAAGGAATAAAATAAATGGAGAAAAACACTGTACAATGGCTTTCAGTTGAATTCCACTCACTATTGTTGACAGAGAATTTGGTTCTTTGTGTTGTCTACCTTGCCTTTGTTATGGCTTCTCTTTTTACTTTTGTTGTTCAGATTTTTTCCAAGCTTAACATATCTCTTTGTTAGCTGCTCTGCTCCCTATTGATCAGTCCAGCCAATCTCCTTTTCTTTGGCTTGATAAAATGCCCATCTGTATCTATATCTGTAGAAACAAATGTTTCCTGATTTCTGCCCCCCCCCCGCCCCCCCCCATTTTTTCAATTGAAATGTCTCTGCTGTTTTTTTGTTGCAGATGATGATCTAATTCAAGATTTCTTGTGGATGGATTGCTGTTGTAAAATTGCAGACAAGGTAAATTTGGTAACATTTTGGTTAGTAGGTCACGTTTTGAGTCTTTTACTTTTGAGCACCTGATATTTCAATATGAACATAAACCATATTCTGCTATCTAATGTATTCACATAGCTTCTGGTAAAGTAACACAGGAAACATAATTTACACTTTTCTGGGTGTGGAAAATGAATAAAATATAATCTTGTGGTGATATCAGAAACAGATTTAAAAGATGCTAAGTCTTTTTAGGAAATTTTATATGGAAAATAAAGAATGTTAATGTTTTATTTTAATATTTAATTTTTTTCTAACAGTATCTTTTGGCAATGACTTTTGTTTATTTCAAGAGGGCTAGCTTCAGTATAAATGAGCACACCAGACTTAATTTCTTTGTTGCTCTGTAAGTATTCTTTATATTTGGTTGAATTATTACATGTTTTTTTCATTGGTTTAGTTCTGTGTTTATTCCATTAATGCTTTTGATTTATAAATTAGTATTCTAATGTGAAACCCTTCCCCATCACAACCCCTCCTCATATGAGCAGGCTAGAGAAAAATACATTGATTTGCCCATGTTAAAATATTCTTGAGACCTTTTCATTGAATAGCATCCCATGCTATGGAGCAGGAACTTGAAATTTGGCAAGGGGATTGTCTTTGTATTGAGGAGATGCCTTTTGCCATCCCTGTGAAAATCTGCCCAAGTCTGGCCAAATTATAAGCCTTTAAAAATTGCATTTCACACGTGCCCAATAGACATTTCTTTAATGTTAGCAGCTATAATCTCCAAAACTTCTGCCCTCATGGAGCAAGCTCAAGATTCTCACAGCTTCTAGTGCTGCACAGAACAACTGACCACATAGGTGCTGGAACCAGGAGTGCAGTGGGTGCTGATGCACCCCCAGCTTGAAGTACTTTCCATTATATACAGAATTTACAGTTTGGTGCAATGGCTCGCAGTACCACCACCATACAAATTGTTCCAGCACCCTGACTGAGCATGCTGCAGTACTGGGCCTCCAAATGACTTTCCCTATAATGGATCCTCCTGGCTTGCAGGCAGAACTGGGCAATGGAATTGAAAGGAGGGAGTCTTTCCTGTACTCTGTGTGCTTTTCCCTGCCACTGGGTCCTTGTCACAATGCCACTCACCCAGGCAGCATGAAGAAAGATGGCTGATTCAGATGCAGAGGAGACAAAACCAGACTGGGGAGAGGGAAAGGAGTGATTGGGACAAGGAATCTCATCAGACTGGGACTGGAGAGGTGAAAGAAAATGTGACTGAGAAGTGAAGGTGAGAGACTAGGACTGGCTGGGCAAAGAGACTGGGAACCAAGGAGGAGAAAGCAGGCTAGGACTGGTTGGACAGAGAGGCTAGGATGGATTGGGCAAGCAGACTGGGACCATGGGACAGTGAAGGAAATGCAGTGGGACTTGGAGCCAATTGGCTGGGAGGAAACACTGAGATCAAATGAGGAACTGGGGAAAGGAGACTGAACTAGGAACCAGTTGGAGGATTAGGGGCAGGAGGTGGAAGACACACCCATCTGACAAGGAGTTGGGGTGTGGGAGGAGAACTAGGGTTGGTTGGGCAAAGAAAGGGTGCAAAGGAGCCAGGGACAGGTGGATGGGAAGTCTGAAATTAGATGAGGCTACCTGGGAAGGAGACTGTGACTTGGATACAGTGGGAGACAAGTTGGATGATGAGCTGGAAGGGAGAACTTGGATTGCCAGGGCATGGGGACTGGGGACAAAGAATAGAGGCTGGTTGCGGGAGAGCTGGGACTGGCTGGGTAAGGAGACTGGAATAAGAAGTCTGAGGAGTAGAGGCTTGATTAGGTAGACAGGATGAATGGCACTGCAACAAGAACCCATTGGGGGGAAGAGACAGGATAAAGCAGAAGAGGTCAAGCTTCAGGGAAATGGGCAGAACAGTCTGTGCCCTCTAGAGCAGTATTTGTCAATGACTGGCACAGGTCCCCGAGGTCTCCCTTATACAGTATAGGAAGCCAGTCCCTGGTATAAAAAGGATTGAAAAACACTGCTCTAGAGCACGCTCCTTCCAGAGCCTGGAATGGAACCCATGATTCCTGTGTCTCTACATTCCTCTGCTGTCACCAAATATGTGTGAAATCAAGTGGCAAAGTGAGCAAGTTATTGAAGCAGGGGGACTGAACCCTGGGACTCCCACATTAGTGCCTTAACCATCAGGCTATAGAATCATTCTCATTTTCTATGGCCTAATGACTATTTAAATATTTATCCAAAATGGACAGATTCACCAGCTGAAACTGAGACACACCCACATCAGAATATCCCATAGGCCAGTAGCTATGGCACTCTTCTGAGAGATGGGAGATTCCTGTTTAAATCCTTCCACTTGATCAGGCAGAGGGGGGAATTGAACCAAGTATCCCATATTCCAAGTAAATGCTCCAACTGTGGGCTGAAAGGAAGTACCATCACTCCTTCCTCCACAGTTTTGTATGGGCCCCAATCCAATAGGCATACTCCAGTCATGTCCACCTGATCGAGCCCTTCAGGCGAGATAAGCAAGAGAACACTCGTCTTCATCTGGTTAGAGGATCCCACAGGATCTTAGGCATGAGATAGATGTCCAGACACCTAGAGTGAGGCAGCACTGCAGTGTGCATGCCTAGAGTCAGAAATGTAGGTACATAGGGGACTTTTACAGTGAAAATTTTGGTGCTGAGTGAATTTCAGTGCTTATAGAGTTAGGCAACTGCTGAGCAGGGGTTTTGAGGCTCTCACCAGTGCCTAAATTTGCAACGTAGGCACCTAAAGTGGGGACTTAAGTGCCTCAGTCCTTTTGTGGACCTGGGCCTGTGTATCTGGGCTGCTAAACTTTCATGACCCTTTAGCAAGTTGTACTGATAGCTGACTGGTGATTTTGTGGCTCTAGATAGGAGGTAACAATGTTTGCCTGTGGCCTGGGGGGATCTGAGGGAGGAAACCAAGGAACAAGAAATATCATATTCTGAAAGAATGGAGAAATGTGGATGTTACATTTTTTTAAAAAAAAGCAGATTCCCTTTAAAAATGGGGTTGTACCTACTGTATATGTTTGTTTATTTATTTTGCTGCTTTATTAATGTTTGGGGTTTTTTGCTGCCTGGTTTCTAAACAGACTTAGTTTAAGTAGTACAATTTTCACATATGGACAAGGCCTGAAAGGCCTTAGTTTCAAAGCAAATCTATCACTGATATTGTCTTTAATCTTTTAAACCTTAAGCAATGTATTTGTGCCTCAGATCCTAAGGAGTCAATCAAAACTATTTATTTTAATGTGAGGATGCCCTGTTGGTTTGACAAAAGTAGTGAAACTGGATTATATTTCATGCATGTGCCCATCCAATGGCTTTAGGACACAGCCAATTTTTGTGTGTTTGTGTTAAATGGATTGAAGTAAACCAGAAAATTCCTCTCATTCTGGGAGAAGTCTAGTGTTCGGTAGCAAATTTCCCCAAATTAGTGGAAGTGAGGAATTATTTTAAATGTGTATAATGGTAAAATCATGTGATGACTCAAGGTTGGAGATCCTTAATATATATATATATTGTAGGTATTTGGCAAATACAGTTGAAGAAGATGATGAGGAGTCTAAGTATGAAATTTTTCCATGGGCTTTGGGAAAAACGTGGAGAAAGCTGTTCCCTAATTTCTTAAAGTTAAGAGACCAGCTCTGGGGTAGAATTGACTATAGGGCTATTGTAAGCAGACGTTGCTGTGAAGAGGTAGGTAAGCTTTTCATGTAGTCAATTCTTGAGCTATTTTACCAGCTGAGGCTCTGGTCTGATATGTATTAGATATATTCTTTAACACTGTTGATAATAACCAGGGATTAAGTGGAGGGTAAGGGAAGCAGCTGAAATTAATGATTTGCCTATTCTGTTTTGAAACTGATTATTTTCCTTTGCTTTTAATATGCATTCTTAGGAACTCTGTCCCAGATCCAGAAAGTGACTTAGGCGTTACAATGCTGAGAATCATGGCATCTAAACTCTAGGTGCCTAGAAAATCACAGGAACACCTCTTCAATCCACAAAACCTAAATTAGATGCCTAGGATCCTTATATAATGAATGGGGGGAGAGAAATGCCTTAGAACATGATCCACAAAAGCCAGCATGTTAGGTGGGGTGTGCTGCCTAAGATAAACAATGATAGATGTCACTGAGAAGGCTATGCAAAGCCCCTCTCCCTTTCCTGGGGATAGGTGCCTAAATCTAGGCTAGAGGGAGATGCCTATCTCTTCCTAGCTGTCCACATATAGGAACCTGTCTCCTGGAGTCAGGTGGCTTAGGTGCCTAAATAGTTGCTTGTAGGAATGAGTTCATTCCACACAAAAGGGCCAGAAGAGGAGAAGGTGGTGCTGTTTAGCTGCTAAGTTTTATCACAGTGGTTAGAGTACTCACCTGGATGTGGGAGAGCCAGGTTCAATTCCCCACTCTGCCAGAAAGGGAGAGAGGCTTTGAATAGGGCTCTCCCATCTCTTTTCTCCCACTCTGTCGGAGGAAGGAATTGAACCTGAGTCTCCCACTGGATGCTTTCCCAACTGAGCTAAAAGTTATAAGCTGGGCACTACTATCACAACCTCAACTGGCCAGAGTTTGAATGGGACCTGATTTGGTAGGTGGCCTATGAGCACACCTTCTGGATTGGGTCCCACACACAATTTAAACTGTCTAAATTCTAAAAAATTTGCCCACATAGCTGGTCCACCTTGTACTTGGGAAGTTTTACATTGTAACACTGAGCATTTACCACCAAAGTTGCTGCATGAGTTTTTTGTTTTGTGTTTTATACAAGTATCCTTATTTACTATTGGTTCTGAATGAAGGAACTTGCAGAGAAGAGGGAACGGATTATGCAAGTCACCTCATTAAGTTTAGAAATATCTCATTTTTCAAATTACTTGGAAAAATTGTCAACTTACAAAAATCCAGTACTTCAGGTGAAATCCTGGTCTGAATGAAATCAATAGCAAAACTCTATTTGACTTCAGTAAGGCCAGGATTTTACCCTTTTTTCAAAAAAATTAATTGCTCATGCACTATTTCACCCTGTTTTTCAAACCTGAGCTTAACTGAAAAGGAAAAAGAGGCACCCCTGAAAATACTGTTCCTTATTATTCTGTTTGGATTTATTCCTACTGCCAAGAAATGCTGTTAGGTCACTGGGGATTGAACTACAGAAAGTAGTGAAATACATTTTCTGTTTCATTAAATATTGTGAAACTGCACAGTTGTGCCCAAGCACAGAGAGAATTGATACCAGATTTAAGACTGAGGAAACAAAAAAAAAAAAAATTCCGCAAACAATTTTTTCTGTTAGGAGATTCCATATCGAAACTATGGCATCATTAATTGTTGGAAAGAATGATACACTGGAGTTTTATATTGGATAAGTGGAATAGCACAAGACTGTGTCAAACTGTAAAGTGAATTTTAATTAAATCCAGAGTGGTTCAGCCAACAAACAGCACTTCCAGCTTCCATACCCCTCTAAATCAATGTGTATTTCTCAGGACATGGATATTATA
The DNA here is from genome assembly GCA_007922155.1 of Mesoclemmys tuberculata. Classification (NCBI taxonomy): domain Eukaryota; kingdom Metazoa; phylum Chordata; order Testudines; family Chelidae; genus Mesoclemmys; species Mesoclemmys tuberculata. Next base: position 2,816,544 of record ML675721.1, on the reverse strand, counting down.
GAACCTGAATGTGGCTTTTCTTCCCTGAATCCCTATATCAGTTAGAAATTGAAGTGATTGCTGGTTCACCAAATAATTTTTGTAGAGAGCTTATTTCCAAGTTTGTTCTTTCCACTGTAACGTTCAGTTTCATAACAATACCATCTTCCTGGCCAAACATGTAATTAGGAATAGAAATAGGTTTCTCTTTGTTTCAGTTGTAGTGTGTGCTTGTTGTTTTTCTGATATTGGTTCCATACAGAATTAAGATTTTCTAATCTAGGTAATGGCTATTGCTCCATCACATTATATATGGCAGCGAGAACGTTCCATGCATCACAGTGGGGCTGTCAGATGTTACAGCAGAGATGAAGTACAGTTGCCCCGCGGACCGAGTGCCACACCCGTAGATTGTTCGCTTTGTGGTAAGAAAGGAAGGTTTGTAGGACTGGGATTATCATCCTCATCATCATCCACTGGGACTTTGGAGATGATGGAGCAACATATTTCTCAGGAATTGAAGGACACTTTCCCAGTTGAAAAAATGCTAGTTGATCCTTCTCCTTGCTGTTATTCCCAAGGTACAGTTTAGTATTGTAAATCACTTTCAGTTGGTTCAGTATATATTACCTTGGAATCAGGTGTACCTGTATAGCACATCTATTTAATCTATCAGCATTGCTAAAATACCCACCTATGCTGCAGGACTGAGTTTTGTACAAAATGAGACTAAATTTCCTCCACTTTTCCCTTGTTCTATATGGAACAGGTCTATCTATTAACTAAAAACTTGACAAATTTGAGAAACAAACCACTTCATATCTCTGCTTGCATGTTAGTTTTGGAATGTGTGAATTTAGTGCTTGTGAAAGGAGACTAGAATTTCAATTGCTTTATTCATCTACAGAATTGGAAAAGCTCAGATTGCACTAATAAAAAAAGCTCCACTAAACTTCCCTGCCAATGTTTATCTCTAAACAACACAGGCAGAGCATGGTGGTGAAGCTTTTCTAGTAATAAGACAGCAATGCGATCTTCATACCAATTAAATCCTTGGTCTCTCTATTAAGACTCAGATTTATGGGAATGGGGACCATATAGGCACCTAGACAGAGACTGGCATTAATTAGCACATTTATTGGCAAGCATGCTTTAGTTTTGTATTGTGAACATTAAATCAATTTTCTTGACCTCCAAGGCCTTAGCAATGTTGTGCAGTCAGTTAAAATCCCATTTGTAACCGGAACTCTATCCAGATTGTGTGCTACTCTTCGTTAAAATAAATTTGAGTGTATTTTAAGTAAACCCTTCTTAGGAGACAGGTCTCAGACACTTTAGTATTAGGTCATCTGGCTGCTTTAACAACTAATGTTTTATCTTAAGGCATCCTTTGGAAAAGTATTCTGAGTTCCTTCCATGTTTCTTTAATACTTGCAATAAAGAGCAGTATGTTTTGTTTCACCAAACTATTCTGAAGCCTTGTTAGTCAGATGAAATTCCCTATAACTATTTTGTATCAAATTGTCTTTTCTTGGTAGTACTAATCTGAACACTTTGTGGCTGAATGAACTAATTATGTTCTTAGTCTATCGAAATTATCCGTGTCTTTTTAGTAGATGTTTAACTATTCTTAATTCTAGCTCTTCTGGGGGTTTACAAATCCCGTTAACTCTTATTCATACCTACTCATGGAATCTAACATGTTGATTAATATATTATCATGAGCAAGAATTTAGTCTATTATATTCTTATGTAAACAAGTTATTTTTTTTAAATTTCTGGTAGACTGCAACAGCCTTTCCACCAACGGGAGAAACAGTAGCTGCATGAATCAAGACAAATCCATGGACTGGTTTACAGGAAATGAAGAGTGAAATGTTCGACAAGAGTTAGACATAGCTCAGAATATCAAACTCATTGCAAGATGAATTACAAAATGTTTGTTTCCAACAGTGTTGTGTAGCTGTACCATAGTTCACTGTTTTATTAGCTTCCCCTCTTTAAATTGTACATAGAATATAAAAATGTACATTTAATATAAATCAAAGTAGTAATTAAAAAAAATTCACAAGTCTACAAAATTAAACAGCTATTTACAACATTTAATTTTATTCTGGAAAAGTACAGTATTCAATTTAGCAGCTGCCATCTGGAGGAGTGTCTTGATGTGCCGCTTTATATTTCCTCAGTTTGATAAGAAACGCTAGTTGAGGGGGGAAAAAAAAGTTATTGCCTCAGCAACCTTAGTGTTCATTTAACAGAACTTCTAAAAGGTATATGGTTTCATTGTCAATGATAAAATACTAATTGAGAAAGAACTACTGTTTGTGAAAAATACAATACTATTTAACAAATCTTAAGATTATAAAAACATTTCCCAAACATGTCTTACCTGTGTGACCAATTTGCCAAGGGTAAGGTCTAGCGATGTAAGGCACTGAACCAGATGGTTTGACATAATCAGAAACTGATTCTGCTGAATTAAAATTTTTTAAAAAATTACATATTAGATCAGCATTTCTTAGGTCTTAATACTAACTTCCCTAACACCTTGACTTTCTTTTGTTAATCTACTCCTATCAGGCAGCCTCTTTTGCTGTATCCACAAACCTATAGCTAGAATGAGCTGTACTGTCTGAATTTGCCAGAGCAGCAAGTTGCAGACAAAACATCCTGTTTTTGGTTAATGGCTCTACATACAATCCTAAAACTACACCACAAAGGATCATAAAGCAGTAATAGTGTGAATAGGGGAGCTATTCAAAGACACTCGTTTCTGAATTCAAGTTTAAAGAGTTTCACTGAATAGCATGAATTAGAATTTATGTATTTATTTATTTTGTAACTGGTTTTATTAAAAGGCATCTCATTTACACGTATACTTGCCAATCAAAATTTAATAAAGAGCCTCCCAGTAAATATTGATTGTAGCCAGAAAAAGTTCATCTCTATGAGGAGAGGACTTGGGTGCTTAACCTGTTGTCCACAATTTAAGACTTTCAGTTTCACTACTCCTACTACCTTTCATAGGAAGTACTACAGGAGCTAGGGGAGAGTGGATGAGGTGTCTGAAAAACAGAAAATGGTATTTTACATTATTATATTTTTAGCCCTCAAAAAATCCTCATCCTCAATTTTTTATTGAAGTAACAAAAAAGCATTTTTTGTATGTCATGCTTAGAAACCCAGATTTACAGCTTTCAGACCACAGAAAAGTTATACTGCAGGCCAGCCACACCACTAAGTCATGGGCTAATATTTTTGCTTCATGCAACAGCAATCACTCTCCATGCTTCTGGAAATATGTTAGAAATCCAGCAGATCCTGGTATGGACCAACAGAGCTTGCATACATCACAAGGCAATAACTTTGGTTCATAAATGTGGAGGTATATGTACAATGGAAATGATATAAGCAGATTGTTTGGGAGTGAGAGGATGGGTCTGTGAAATGGTGAGACTTCTCTGAATTATATCCTATTCAAAACAGGTGTGGTGAGGAAGAATACCTCTTTGAAGGGGTGTGGGGAGAATTTGCATTAGTCTCCTAGTACCATGCATATCTAATTAAGGGTAGTTCCTTACCAACGTCATCACTTTCTCCAGCCACTACTTGATCCTGAGCAGGAAGCTCCTCATCTTTTGTTTGAGGCACCTCATCCATATTTTGTTGAGGTTCCACTCTTTGGGCTAACCTGCCATCTTTCTGCTTAGCAGGGAGTACCAACCAATCTTTGAGTGTCACCTCAATAACCCTTTCACATAAAAGAGAAAGATTGCAGATCCGTATTCCTTCCAACAGATCGATAACCTGTGTGATACTTTCAGAGAAATGCAAGAGACAGTGTTACTTTTCTTTTTCAAAATCCTTTTGTACAACAGTTAGTCTTGGTCCTGTGAACTGTACTGTACTCTTTACTTTTTCGTGAACATGAAGCCATTAACTTTGGTGTAATCCAGCCACAAATCAGACTACTGCACTGAAAAACAATGGGCACTTATCCTGCAGACATTCAGGTAAAACTTTCACTGATCACAATGGGAATTTTACCTAAGTAAAGACTACAGAATTTGGTCCAATGTAATTTATACTGAGTGCAGCTCTCAAAGTATTACTGTAATAACAAATGCAGAAAACTGTTACAAAAAATAAACATTTTATATTTAAAATCTACTATATTGAATCACGTTTACCAAAACTACAATATTTGATCTGATATTTGAATCAAACAAGTTTATAAATGCCAGGTTTTAATACTTACTTTGCTAGGTATACAGCACATACACCACCTTGTTTAAGATTTGGATATACAACCGGCAAAGCAATCTGAGGGTTAAGCATATCCAAAGCTACCTACAGAAGAACAAGATGGTTATTAACGAAACTGAACATACATAAATCAGTTTCTCCAAGTCAACAAATACAGAAAACAATGTTTATGGAAAATTAATGCCTATATCTATAATATATATTTGCAAAATGCATTTTATTCCATGAACAGATTATGCAGGCCCACGTGTTTAAAAAAAAAATCCTCAAGCTCTTGGATCTCTGTTAGTGCATTCTAAATGAAGTGTTGATGAGATCTGTTGGTTTTTACTCAATGAACAATTCATATTTAACCAACAAACAGTAGTCTTGGGTTAATGTCAAACCTTCCAGCAACTAAACTGTATAATGCTAGCAAAATAATAACACGAATGCCTGAAATAGATTGCAAACTTGTAATTGATTTTTGGATATCTGCTTTTAAAAAAAGTTAAATGTTTAGCTATATTTTTGCAATGAAATCACATACAATCAAATATTAAAATTCACGTTTAACTCATGAGACTATCTCAGCGCTCAGCAAAATTCTGACAACCCCTCTTCAAGAAACTCCTTAAATTGCAAAGAAAGAATGGATTCTATAATGGTCATTTTGTATCTGTGCACATACACTGGTCAACAAAATCTCATTTATTTGTTTAATCTGAAGATTATGTTGATTTTATAAGATTAATATAATTGCTGCATTAACTAGCTTCCCACTTTTTATACTGGAACATGGGTTCAAACAATTTTTGTAAAACACACCAATAAGGATATAAAAACCAAAAGTGTATTTTGTGTACATACTTTGCATTCAAATGTTAATATTAAAAGCTACAGCATGGAAAGGAGTTGACAATATCTTTCATTACTTCAATTTAGACTGTAGTAACATTCTATTCCTAGACATGGGGGACATAAAAGGTGGTTTGTTTTTTAAATAACACATTTATAGTACAAGTGTAATTTTTCTTTAATTTAATATATAATAAGCATGTGCCTAGTTCAGCATGGGAAAAATCCATTTCCCTCTCACAACTGTACTATTTGTTGCAAATGGAGGCAAAGTATGCTTTCCCCTAAGACATCAAGGAGTAAATATAATATTTCCATATTATGGATACATCAGTGTTTCTTTTGAGGGTGGAACACCATCAGACCTTCAAAAACACTTGTTGAAAATGTGAGATGGGATTTGTCCATCCCTGCTAACAGAGGCTTGGTTGTTTCTTTATATCGTATGCTTGGGTTAGAGGTGGGACATCCCACAATGGAAAGGATAAGAAAACTGCTTTTCATTTAATTAGAAAAAATAAAAACTGATGCCAATCTCTATCAGGCAGAGTGTTTTCTGGTAAAGACTTACTGCATCAAATGTTACAGATTTCATATCCTCAGAAGCTGTTAAAATGTCTTTATTAATGAAATCCACATTATCTGGCCACTCTTCTATATGTCCTATTTCCCATGCATCACGCCAGCGCCTGTAATTCTTCTTAGCTACAGCATGGTGATCTTTTCTGATTTCATAACTTATAACACGTCCTCGAGGCCCAACTTAAAGCAAATGAGACATTAAATTTATTATTTTTTCCCTGATTCAAGTTAACAGGTTAAAAACATCATAGTAAATAACAGAATGGGTTAGTCTAAGTTGTCTCCCCTTTCTCACACTAACAAATTATATAAAAGATAATCAACTACAATTTATTTTTGTTTTCATTTTACTGATTCTGTGCAGGTAAAAAGTGCCAGATTAACATTTTGGAGGCTAAAATTTGTCTATTCAGAGAGTAGATACAGCAGAGGCATAGCAATACAATTTCTCAATACCCTGATCTGGAGAGACCACCTCAAGTGATAAGAAGAATTCAGTATCTGTGGTCCATTCAGTCTCAGCTCCCTGCTAAAGCTGCCAACAACAGTGCCAATTGTAACAGTGTTTTGGTGAAGTGGGCAACTATTTGGAGGGCGAAGAACAGCTGCTATATGGTAACTACTTTTGGATTTGAACCAATAATCTAAAGGCTTTAAGTTGCAATAAACTTTTAAAAGGTTGATTTGTCTTGTGTAGATGTCTCCTTGCATGTTGACTTTTTTTGTAAAACAAAAAAACCCACTAGTACCAACCCGAACATATATGACCTTATTTAGAGTATATTAACTGATGCACATGCACAGATTTTCAAATAAGGTACTTTAAATAATTTTGTTACAGTATGTTGAAATTATTTATGTAGGGATTACCATGACACTGATTTAACCATAAATTCCTTTATTAAATCCAAATCATAGAATCACAGACTATTAGAGTTGGAAGGGACCTCAGGAGGTCATCTAGTCCAACCCCCTGCTCAAAGCAGGACTATCTTCAGCTGAATGGTATTTACACAATTGCTCTAAACATGCCTAAAAACCCTAAATAAGCAATTTACTACAGCCAAACAGTAACAAAATATTTATAAGCATTGGATCAATATACTCAAACAGGCTAAACACAGGGGTGCTTATACCCATATTGGTTGGCTTCACCGTGGTCAGGCAGGTATTAGCAATGAACCCTTTAAGAGTTTACTTTTTTATATCCTTTAACAAACGTCATTGTTAATTGTCAGACATTAGCTATGACCAGATAAAACCATTTTAAAAATATATAAAACAAACATATAGCCAATTATTTACTACAAGTGGTACCCAATTAACCATGTTCTATTTCTGTTCTGCCCAAACCTTATGTAAGGTAACACTAGTATTTCAAATGGTTGCTACAAGTTTAACACAACAACTCTTCTTTCTCATGATTTAATTCTTTTTGGCCACATGCTTTCGGCCTATTTCTCATGCTAATATCCCAACTCAATTTAAAACCAGTTTACCCAAGCCTAATGTGGACCTATGTTCCTACAGTCTGGATCCACTATCCTCAAAAAAAAAAAAAATTCATGCTGGGAGTCCTATACATAAAACTTTCATAATGGAACAACAGTCAGGATATCCAAATGTATTAGATTAACAGCTGTGATGGCATTTAATTGTTCTAAACCTATCACACAATTCAGGTTTTTCCACCCACCCCTCAGATTCCACTAGCCTCTGGATTTCCTGTCACTCAGGACATGTCAATTTGAAATCCAAAGATACTTTTAAAAGAATTTCCAGTCTTATTCCTTCCCTTACCCCCATTACTTTCCCATAGTTTTACCACAAATAAGGGAAGCAAAGTAAAATGTATTAGAATTCATGGAGAAAACACTGTGGCTCGGTGCTGTCTCTTGTAGTTCCAGAATGTTGAGTTTACTCAAACCTCTGGAGGAAAAAAAAAAGGAAATACAAAGTTAAGGTACACATCACCTCCTCAATGCAACCTCAACTCTGCCCCTCTGCACCTGGCACTAGCGACTGGAAATGGTTCACTAAGATAGTGTCATAATAAGTAGATACAACAAAGGACAAGAATACCAACGTTGCTGTTGTGTCCCACAGGTTTGAGTGCTAGCGTTTATCTGCAGGCATTCCCGCTATGCTTGCTGTGGTAGCTGTACTGAATGTTGGAGGGATTAATTGGAGCAGATTGGCAGAGTAGTCACTGTGATATGAAGAGATGTTTGGGTGTACCTTGAAGGATCAAGGAGGCCTCATTTCAGTAGTGAGTTCTGTCAATAGAGGTGCACAAAAGTGTCTTTTTGTCATGGGCATGGTCAGTAGTCTGGTGGTATACATGACTTTGATTTCCAGGCTGTGGTAAAGAATAAGGGAAAGCAATGACTCAGAAGGAATCCTCAGAGCAAAGGGGTGGTAACAATTTGAAAGCCTGAGGTGGTTTATGTGGAATAGGCTCAATATTTGAGTGTAGGCCTGAAATAGGTATTTGCTATGCTTGACCTAAACTCAAGATTTTTTGCCTTAGAAAAGAAAAGGTGTTAGACTTTGTCCTACATTGCTCTTGTATTCTGTTCCCAAAGTGCTCTGTAGAAGCTGTAAGGGTAGAAGTATAGTCTGGTGTACACTTAAAAATTAGATCACTCTGTCTACGTCGCCCAGGGCTGTGTATGCATCCTACTATATTGATGGAAAAACCCCTTCCATCAATCTAGAAAGCATCTATGCTACAGTGGTGCAGCCATTACACTACTTGTAGTTGTAAACATAGCCTATGTGTGTTGTTTGGCATATTGGGGCTTTGCTCCAAGAGGGCAAAATTTCTGTCCCTTGCATGCATGCTAGAGTGGAGTTGGGGAGTGGGATGAGCTACACACGCTTCACTGGGAAGCTAAGTAGGGGAAGGAGCATTTCTCGAAGAGGAGAGAGTTATGGTTGTGTTGCAGGTGTGGTATGTACTCTTTATGTCCTGGTTTTCAGTGGTTTGATGAGCTATGCTTGATGTTCTGAAAGGGCAAGAGGCAGTACCAAGTAGCACTAACTGTGCATTAATAAAATTTTCTGGCCATGTTGCCAGCAAATTTTGAGAGGCCAAAGAGAGGACAGAAGGTGGTGAGGAATACATACAGAAGTGGGAGAGAGTGGAGGTCCAGAGTCCTCACCTCAAATCTGGGTCCAGTGTATAGGGAAGAGGTTCTATATTTCCATCTGCTTCATAGGAATCTTAGGGAGGGGTGAAGTGGCCCATGCATCTCAAAGACGTGTTCTCAGCTGAATGATAACACACCATGATGGAGATGAATACAGCCTGTAACAATGGGTGTGAACTACTCCATTTCTCTGAGGGTGTTCTCATCCTGCCCTCTGTGTCAACTCTTGTGGGTCTGTGTCAAGCTTGCTGGTTCTCAGTTCCTCCCTGTGTCCTCACTACTGTGTTTCAAGCATACCTGTTCTCAGTTCCCCAGTACAGTCTCAGCATTGTGTATTGTGCTATGCACTGAATATGCCCATTTGCAGTGCTTCCCCCTAGTCTCAGGGTGCTTCTGGGCCATGCACCAAGAAAACCTGTTCAGTGCCTGGCACAGACTCGGTTTATCATTCCTAATACTGTCTAATGCAAAAGAGTCCATCAAGCCTATCCCAGAAAATAAATTATCTGTCCTGGCTGGGACTCTTGTGCTGGCTTCTCTTGCCATTTGCAATATGGCAACTAGTTCCTCCCGTATCTTTCTGGCCCCACACTGCCATTTGGGCTTCATATTCCCATCCTGTGTGACACAGTTAGCTCAACCTAACCCCCACTCCAGATGCAGACAGGATAACAGAAGACTTCTTCCATCAACCTAGATATCGCCTCTCAGAGAGGTTGATTACCTACATCAGTGGAACAACCACCTCCCACCAATATAGGAAGCTTCTACACTACAGTGCCACAGCTACGACTGTAGCTGTGCCGCTGTAGTGTAAACATGGCCGAAGCAAGTCTCAACCTTAACTATAGCAGAGCTGCCCCTCCACTATGACGACTTCAGTGGTGCAGTCTACTTACTTACAAACAATCCAATGGGGTGAGGAAAGAGTAGCAAGAGAGAGGCGAAAGCAGCTAGAAAGGCAATACAAAGATATCAATGATAAAAATATGGAGTGAAATTCAGCCCTGTGCAAATCATCAACACAAGGCCTGTGCACCACTTTATGATACCAAAAAGCAGCCTAAATGGCTTACAGGCCACATTCTGGCCTTCTGCACAGTGCTTAATGTCACCATAGGCATATCACATATATGAATCTGAAAAGCCACAGCAAATCCTGAAAGTTTTTTGATTAACAGAAAAGTAGCACTTGTACTATCTGGGTTGCTTCTGAAATAAATGCCTAAATGTGCTAAATCTAGGCTCTCTTACCTGCTCTTGATAGAAACAAGCTCATACCACCAGACCCACTACCAATTTCCACCACAGTATCTCCTTGGTTGATGTCCATCATCATCAGCATTGCATTAATATCCTAAGAGTGAGATAAAACACCAATACATTTTTATACTCTATAGTCAAACAGTAAACTGTTAGAATACTGATTAAATTGATGGTCTGATTTTCTGCAGCGGTGAGTTTTCTTAGCTTCTATTGAAATAAATAGGAGCTGGGGTATTCTGTGCCTCTGAAAACCATTATGTAAAAATCACTATGCCAGCGCATAAGCCACCTGAAGCTATTGCAGCTGTCCAGATAATCAAAACAAATGTTAATACAAAGAAGTAATTTACTTATACAGGAATAATAGGGCTCCTTGACATATTTAAACAAGTGGCAAATTATGTTTGTGAAAGCTAAAATATCCTGCTGGAAAACACTTTTTAGTAGGAATGAAGCTCTCTAAGAGTAAATTGTATTCGCTTTCCCTAAATTGAAAATGATTGGCTATGCCAATTAACATCCAAAGACTCTCTTTTATAGACTGCATCTAATTAAAAGAAGGTTTTAAATTAAGACTACCCAAACTTTTATACATGAAGGTCCGCTTTCTCAATTTGCCTTGAGGCTAATGCTGCACCTAATCTGCATGGAAAAATATATACAATCAGAAATAAATGCACAACAACATTTACTTGTACTTTTCTTCCCTGCTAATTGGAAACTGCTTTTTGGTTGAGTTTGCCAACAGTGACAACACAAATCTACAGCATAGCCAGAGCCGGGGGAGAGGACCTGTACATCTAATAGAAGCCAAAGACCACTGGCCAATGGCTCATCCAGCTGTGGGAATGCCTTTCACCACCCTAACCCAATGGATCGGGTCCCCATCCTGTAGCTGGGTGAACTGGAGGTAGTCCTTCCTATTTCAAAGCAACAATCGTTGCCAGCTTATGTTTAAATGTGTTTTAAGTTAAAATTGTTCAGTTGTGGGAACACCCATTACAACCCCAAACGCACCCCACGGTACCTTACCTTTGGATAGGAAATATTAGGGCCTCTCTTCATCAACAGCACGAACTCTTCTAAGGCGGGTCTCCTTATCAGGAACTGAAACCCACTGGAAGTCCTGAAGATCTGGCCTGGCAGCTGGCCTATTATCTGCAGGTGGCTAATGGCCCCCCAGTTGCTGTTCAGTTTCCCCGCAGCTGTCAGGTTCCGCATATGCCTGAACTCCGCGTAGCTCTTTCGGCGGAACTCCGCTAGGATCAAGTCCCCGGCCCGGAACGGAAGGCCTCCGGAGGCCGGCTGGGAGGGGGGAGCGGGCACACGCCCCTCGCCTCCCTGGGGCGCGGGAGCGTCGCCGTCTTCTCCGCGGGCCTCCAGCGCCGGCTCCGCGCGCCTGCGGTGCCGGATCTCTTCAGCGAGCAGCGCCTCGGACACCAGCCGGCTCGCTCTCTCCAGCGGGCACAAGCCCCTGCCCCACGCGCGGCGGGCCGGCGCCGCACCTGGGGCCGGCGGAGGGGAGCCCGCTCCCGGCGCCGCGCTGAGGGGGGGGCTGAGCTGCGCTTCCGGCTCCGCCCCCTCGCCCTCCCGGGGCGCGCCGGGCCCGGCCCCCGCGGCTCGCACCGCCCCCAGACCCTGCAGCG
>ML675721.1:2732376-2799813 GCA_007922155.1 Mesoclemmys tuberculata | reverse complement strand
ACGGTCACAGCCGCCGTGCCCGGCCCCGGCCCCGGCCGGCAGCGCACGCGGGCCGGGCCGGGGGGGCCGCGCCGGGCCGGGGGTCCCCCCGAGCGCGTGACACGCAGCCAGGTCGGGTGACGCGCTCGGGGGAAAGCGCAGTTCCGTGGCGGGGGGCGCGGGCCGGGGGCCGGGGTGTGCTGCTGGTGGGGGCCGCGCTCGGGGCCGCGGCGCTGCACGCGTGTGACGCGCTGGCGGAGCAGCTTTGCGCGCAGGGGCGCTGCACGCGGGTCGCCATCGGCGCACGTGTACGGTGCTTTACACATGCCTCGGCGACACCTCCGGGGCTGCGGGCTGTCGGAGCACTTCAGAGGGATTGTCGAAAAGACTCTCCGCCCCTGTGTGCGGGCTGAGTATTTCCCACTTTACAGGTTGGGGAAACTGATGAACCGAGTATGTGTCTTGCCCAAGGTCAGCCACTGTCCAAAGCTGGGGAGAGAACTAAGGAACAATGATTGATTGTATCCATTGGACACGTTTGACATATACTTAGTACTGCCCCATTTATTCAAAATGCTTTTGGAATCAAGAATAACCCAGGGATCCAGATAACTGGGGGGAGCACCTGGGTAAGCCAGTCTCACCTGTGGCTGTGACAGAATAATTGAGATGACAGGGAGTTTTTCTGAAATGAGTTTGTATTATTGGTATGTGTGGCACTTGCAGAGTTTGTCATGTAAATTATTTGAACTGTGTGTATCTATAATAGCTGTAAAAATCCTTACTTCAAAAAACAAATTGTTATTTTGAAGCATGCCTGTCCTTCACATCAGCTGTATTGGTGAGATACTATTAAGTAGAGACTAATGGCATTAGGAATTTATGCACTATTAATTTATGTGTAGTTCAGTCTCCTTTTGGGATAACATCTGCTTCCACTTTTGCCATTTGCAAATGGCTCTTTGCAAGTTATTTGTGGAAGGGAATGTTTCCAGAATTCAGGAGTGTCTTAAATACGTATGTGTAGCATTCAGTGATTTCAGGGGGGACGTAGGAAATTCTAGTGTTGTTTCAGAGCATTTGTCTTATTTTTACAGTTCATAATCAAACCAAAGGTGTGATCAGCATTAAAACTACAAGGCTCCTGTCTACACTGAGATTTGAAGTCATCACAACCATTTTTTTTAACTAAGTGATGCTAACAAGACATGCTGCTTGTAACAAGTTTTGTTTCCTTTTGCAGTGGAACGCTTTCTGTTTTCTGCTAATGTGTCATACCCTTTAAGAAGAATCATGTGCCAGTAGGTGCCTCTAGGTGGTGTTTGGCCAGGTTCCCCTTGCACAAAGGCAAAGTATGTTCTGGACTCTTGCCACTTTAGTGATGACCACATGTTTGCCCTGTATGGGGCTGAGTTGTACAAAGGAGTGAGATTTTGAACACTAACCTTGGGAATTCCTAGCTCTGATAACTGCTTAGATTTAGAGCGTACATCTCTCTACGGTCTATATATGTGCTTGTTGTGTGGAGATACTTTAGCTTTTATTATGGAAAAGCATGCCCTTTTAAAAGGAAAAACAAAATCAAATTATTTTACTGTGACTGCTTTAATTAAAATACTGATATTCCACAGTTAGAACCATAGATGAATTCTGGATATTTTTTGAATCTCTAGAGTCTGGGAAAATAGTACAGCCACTTGCCTGTGGTGAGGTCACGTTCAGCGTCTTACACATGAAAGTTTGGATGTTGTCTGGTATCTAAGGCCCCTGATCCTGTAGTGAGCTCCATGTTGGGCTCCAATGAAATTAATGGGAGATATCTCTGTGTGGAGAGCACTGCAGGATCAGGACATAAGACTGGTTTGTGTTTTAGTTCTATGGATTTTTTTGGCAAGGATGTGAGCGAGGCACTTTTAGTATAAATATCTAAACCTCATGTTTGTTTAGCACCTTTTATTCCAAGGACTCCACCTGACTATCCAGGCTTTTGGGAGCATTTCAGCAAAGACATAAGATAACTTAAAAACAATTTCCCTTTGGAAAACCTTTGCCACTTCCTGGCTCGCTCCTTCTGTGACATCAGAAATGCTATGAGTTGGATGGATTTCATTAGGACTTGATTGTTTTTGTAATGTGTTCTAGAATATCTCCAGTGAAGTAAGAATTAGAGGAGGAAAATAAAAGAGGTGATAGGAGGATGGAAGAACTTTAGATAAGCTAGTAGCTGCTTCTGTGCTGATGGCTGGTTGCTTGCTATTTCCAGAAGAAAGGGTTTTCATCACCCATCTGTGCTTAACTGGTCTCTTATTTCCTTTTCAGTTCATCTTTCGTACTAAACAGCATTAGTAAATACAGGCAGTTCCAGAAGACCCTAAACAATATCTGGGCATCTAATGAACATATTCATCTTCACTGGCCAAAGCACTGTATTTAAACACAGCTTTAGTATGGCTGATGCCAAACAAGTTTATTTAGTTGGTTTAGTGTTCAGACCTAGTGTTGAACATGACTTTAAACCTGGATTAATATACATTAGACCTGGTTTTAAAAGTTTAGTTCCAGTTGCAAACATGTTTTGGGACTGGTGTTACAGTTTTTGCTGCACTCATATTTTTGGTGAATTTTTTTAAAAACTCTTTCTTTGTCACTGAAAATGAAGCCTGAAATTATGTGCATGACAAGTAAATATCTTATCTTTCTGCCTAGCTTTGGCCTTATGTAAAAACTTTTGGAATGGAGTTAGCCCTGGTCTACATGTACCTGGCGATTTGGCGGCAGTCGACGGGAGTTACACCAGCTACGCGGAGTAGCTTGCATAACTCCCGTCGATTGCTGTGCTTCCCTTCTGTGCAGCATCTTCACTGCACTGCACCGACGGGAACCACGTTCCCATCAACGCAATGCTACGCCACTTGAGGGGGTGGTTTTACTGTGTCGACTTCGATAGGTTGATCTGATGGCAGCGACTTTGCTGCCGTCAGTGTAGACATACCCTTAGACTTCTTTTTATTCTAATGTCAGTTAATTCTGATTTTTATTAATATGGCACAGAGTTAACTTCAGCTAAAATTAATATTTTTTTCTTCCCAAATATCCTACATTTAGCCGTATGTCAAAAGTTTTTGAAGTACTATATCTTCAGGGATCTAAAGTCTCTCTGTTTTGTATTGTTTAAAATTCAAAACATAAATGTTGTGAAAGCTTCCAAATGTCCTGCAGTTCTCATATCTTTGGGGTTGGGCACAAACTAATTGCATGCTACATGTTGCCTATTGTAATGGAAGGTAGACACCTATGTAAGTGGAACAATAAGGCTCTTACAAAGTTGGCTGCTCTTGTTTTAAGCCCACAAGGATTCCTTTTTGAACTTCCTGGTTGTGCATTAGTGCAAATTTCCTGTTCTGTAAAGGAAACATCACTTTCTCTCTTATGGGTAGAAAATTTTTTAAAATGCAATCTGAGATGATGTAGTGTGTCTAGCTAAGCGGCAAAAAATTCAGCAGAAAAATATTTTCCTTTGAACTTTGGGTTGGGGCTGCTTCATTCTTCTGAAGCCCTTAAAGAGGTGAGTATGAACACAGTCTGATATTAAACCTATGAGAGCAGAAGGGTGCTGCTGGTGGTAGTGGCTTTTCATCCTTCCTTCCTTTATGGTTTGGCGTCCTGAGGAACTGATCCTAGCCTTTTCCGCTTCCTAACCTGGCTATCCCACCGTACTTCTGGCCAAGGAGGACAAGATGAAACTCTGTAGAGATGGTCGGTTGGCCCTCAAACTGTGAGGGCAAGGGATTAAGTAACAGTTTGAGCATAGGAGCCAGGAACTACAAGATCTAATGCCAGTTTTGATACTGACTTTCCCTTTGTGGCCTTGGGCAAAATCACTGTGTTGTCTTAGTTTTCACCATCTGTAGTGGGAATAGCACTTTCCTTTCAGGGGGGTTGAAGGCTTACTCAATGTTTGTAAAATGCTTTGAAAAATGAAAAACGCTATAGAAATGCTAAATTATACTATGATTTTGATCTTTCCCTTTGGGGATGAAGCCCCTGTACTATTCTTCAGCCTCTTCGGCTCTGGGAATAAATCAAAGACTGTAAAATGACCTTGGGTTTTCTTCATGGAACAGCATACTACCACTATGCTATCAGGATGTCTTCATCCAGTCTTTTCAAAATATTGAACTACTCTTGTGATTTTGAACTATAGTTGGTGGAAATAAGTCTCTTTGTGCTTGTCAACATTAAGGTTTGTAATCCCTTTAGTTAATTTAACATGATTTTGTCCTGTCTGCATTAGAATTTATACACATTTGTTCCTAGTTCTTTGAACTCTAGGGTTATGGAACCTTATTTGGGGAAGCTGACCAGACTAACTTGTTACATTTGTTTAACCCTCCCTCCCCCATCTCTTTTCAGGAGGGTCCTCAGAGGAAAAAAAGGAAATCCGAAGCTGCAGGAGCAGGCGAACAGTTGGATCTGTTGGCTATTGGTACAGCGGTTGGCAGTATTTTATTATACAGCACAGTTAAAGGAGAATTACAGAGCAAACTAGTAAGCATTACACTCTCTGCATCTATCTTTCTGACTGTTTGTAAGTCGTCATGTGCTACTATTGTATCTCTTGCTCAAAAGTGTGGGTTAAGTTAATTTAACCAAGTTTTAAATTCTGGATGGTTATGTAGTTACACACACGAATGAGCATGTGTTATCCACAAGAATGTTGACGAAACCTGGAATGACTGTACTTCTAGTGTTGGTAGGATATATAGGGTGAAGAAATACTTTTTCTAGGCTAGCGCAACATCTTATGACTATATGTGCAATTGTAACTCTTGAGTTCCTTTTAACTCAAGAGGATAAGGATTTAGCTAGAGACCATGAAATTCATCTTGGGTGCATTGCATCTTCAACAATTAGGCAATATTTGGTGTCTGAAAATTTAAAAAATTGCATTGGTCAGTGTGGAGATGCTACTTGCACAGGGATATTGGCTGTTCTATAAAGGTGTGAATCACAGACTTAGCTTTCCATATAAAGTCTATGTGAGCCCTTATATTCTCAGCATATGGTTCCTCAAATCCGTGAGGTGATGGTTCCATCCTGCTGTCATTTTTCCTCCTTATAAACATCACCTCTTCTCCTCTGATTCATTTAGTCTTGAATTTGTACCAAAACAAAGTAATATGATTGAGATCAATAATAATTTTATGGAATAGATATGCAAGACTCTGATTTCCTCCTCTTGATTCCGGACTATTAGTCACGTGTGCAAGTGTTACTTATGGGAAAGCATCTCTGTGCCCTGTTAAGTTGAGAAGTGGTTTAGCAACGTTAGTTTAAAGATGATAGGCTGAATGCTGAAACTTTACTGGTGATATGTGTTTATTTTATCACAAAGTTCATGTTGTTGGGTCCATAGAAAGGTTGACCTATTTTCTTTTTTTAGTAGCAGAATAGTGGATTGTATTTGAGGTGTCCTTTGTTTAAAAAAAAAATAAATGACATTTGGAATTGTAAGAACATCCCTCACCCTGTCATAACTGAGAAGTCATTTTTGTCTTGAAATATATCAATTAAAATTTTTTCTCTGCCTATTTTAAAGTAGAATTCCTTGCTGTGATACTTGGTTTCACTCACTGCTGACTTGCAGTGAAGACATTTTCCTCTTGGCTGTCTGAGCAAGCTGTGCTGACTCAAATAGTAAAAATGAGTACATTTACAGAAAACTCAAATGAGTAAAAAGTCAAATTAGCAGTTCACCAATGCTCTTACAAAACTATTTTAATTTTTGGGAAGAATATCCAATAACTTTTCTAGCCATGTGTTTCACCCCCTCATTTTGGTTAGTATAGGCCCATCTCTGTTTGGGTGAATAACCCTTTTAATATTTTCGATAACCTGATTTACCACCCCAAAAGTGGCTTGTTTGGTATGCTGATTGCAAGAAAACTCAGTAGCCCAGGCCTGTTTCATTTGCCTTTTAACAATTAAAGATGTGCTTCTCTTGTAGGATGGTGGTCACGACAATAAAATAAACTGTGTACGGTGGCACCAGGATAGTGGTTACTTATATAGTTGTTCAGAAGACAAACACATTGTGGAATGGAACACACAGACCTGCAAAGTGAAGTGGTGAGTGAGACTGGTCTGCAGTCAAGACTATCAGCGTTTCTTTTACACATTCTCTCTTTCCCTTTGTCGAAGCATTTTGGTTTGATCTAGTTGGGAGTTGCCATATTTTTTTTGCAAGTAGTTTGGACACTGAGCTTCATGCCAGCAAGGGCTGATAGCCTTTTGTCCTGAAGGGAAAGCTGTCACAATGCTAGGTTTTCTATGGACTACTGTGGCTCTGTTAAGGGCATAAAGGATGTACCATACCAAGAAAATAATTGGGATCTGCCATTTCTTCAAAATCCATTTTTAAAAATATCAGACACTCTGGTAAAAAATCTGAATAATTCAAATTTATATTTTTGTTGAGAACTGTGTTTTGGGCTTTCTTCACAAAACCAGATTTCACAAGCATTTATTTTAAAACAGGATCTTGTATTATAATGTGAATCTATTGAAACTCTAAAATGTGCTGTACAGTACACTGTTGTCACCTAGTGTTTCAGTCATGTAGTTATGTAAATCCATGTCAGCCTATTGAAATGCAGGTTTTCAAAAATGTTGAATAGCCAGCATCAGCTGATTTCATTGGGTGCATGCTCATCACTTCTGAAAGTCAGACCACTTGTTTGGATGTTTAAATACAGATTCAGAGCGTAACCTCAGGCACCCACGTTTGGAGGTATAAACTGAAAACCACTAAAGTGGTAAGACAATTGCAAAAAGCAGAAAATTCACAGGTTAAATTTGCTAATATTTAGCTACAATAAAATATACTTATGTTCTAATATAAAAGGGCCCGTAACAGCAACCCTAACTGGCTGTTGGTATGTAGTATGTGCTGTGCAGAAAGTAGCTGGGGTAGCACTCTTGTCACAGATCCATTGCCAGTGAGGTACGGCAGCTGACAGTCTGTCAGGTTCTCTCCATAGCACACAAGTGTGTGCTTGTACAATCGCATTTTTTGTTAGATTATGGATATCACTAACTGTGACAGGCACTCCTGCTAGTGCATAGTCTGTCTGTAGTATACATAAAGCGTTGGTGCTTTTCTTCATGCTACCGAGGGAAATTAGCTATCATAGACATGCTAGGAAATGTAGACTGCATGCAACTGTGGCAGTACATGGCAGATTTGTAAAATGGCTTATGCAGCTAGTGGTCACCCCAGATAGTGTAGCCAGGACATGTTAAACTTATTTTTTTGCAAGAACTGAAACCTTTGAAACAGAACCAGCTTTAAAAAGTAGGAAATCTTAAAAGCAGGTTTTTTTCTGTCTGATGCAACAGTAAGTATGTTACATAGTTTTTCAAAACATGTTTAATCAGGGATTTCACTTTTAACATAATGTTCAGTAGTTCTTTGATTGTTCTGACAGCAGTATATGTGGTGGGGTTGTTACATTGGTGTGGAAATTGGCTGTGGCAGATAGACATCACAACATACAAGGGGTCGTGTAAGTCTTTCTTTTAAGTAATGCACAGAAATGCCCCTTTAGCTCTACTACTTGGAATGTTTTCTGCAGAAAGAAATTTGACAGAATTCCTAACTCCACAGGACTACTTCTTCCATACTCAGATATCTTCTTCGTTTAGTAGCCTCGTGTGGGTGAAGCACTGAATGTGTGTTAACCTATGAGAGTGTTTCTGTTTTCTGTTACATTGCTGTAACTCCACCATCACCCATGTAAGATTGAGAGGGCGAGTGCAGGTGCATGAGAAGACTTTTTATCTGTGGCTGAAACTTTCGGCATAAAAGCTTGACCGTTCTTAAAAACTTTTAATTTGTTTTGCATTGTCTCTATCTCTGGCCTTCTCTACTCATAAAAGTTGTATTGGTTTAACTAAATTGGTTTAGGAACTGAGGTAGCTAAATGGTGCAGTCCCTTGGGTGTATACTCTTAAATTGGTTTGAGAGAATTATATTATTTAATTTAAGAATATTCCTTACCAATGCAAACCTAAATTGATACAGTAAGGAAATGGTTTATGTTAAATGAGCATCAGTCACTCTTAAATGGATTAACAAGTGTTCATCCAAGGTGACTGCACAAATTTGACTAAGACATCTAAACTGTTTTGTGTGTAGACAGGCCCTTGGTTTACTGCTGCTACAAAACTGGTAGAGTTCACATTATTTTTCTGGGCCAAGAGCAATGTCTGTTGACTTTCAGCAGAATAATAGTGCATTCTTCTGAGATGTGTCTACAATAGATATTTAGGGTGAAATTTTCAAGTGCCCTAAGTGATTTAGGAGTTCAAGTACAGTTTTCAAAAATGACTTAGGCTGCGAGCTCATTTTTGAAAATAGGACCTGAGCACTTAAATCATATAGGTGTCTTACCAATAACCCCAAGCAAACCTGCCACTTTGAAACACACAATAGTCCTGTTTGCAATAAGTTATTTGCAGTAAAACCTAATATGCAAAACTCATTGGGTTTCAGATTTACAATAAATCAGTAAGGTTTCAGTCAGACTTCTTTTGAGCCTCAAACTTTATTCAACATTGAAAATGATTTTCCCCTACACACACCCCTCCCCCTCCAATCTGTAAAAGTGAGTGTGGTAGTTTTGAGTGGAAGTTTGTTCATTTCTTCCATTCAGATTCAAGCAACAGAACATAAGTCGTATCTTCTCAATTCTGAAACTGCTATACCTTACTCATATGATCATAACAGTCAAGGCGATATACTTGTGCTATGGTTTGAGACTGATGCAGAGCCCACTGAAGTGAATGGAAGGAGTTCTGCTCACTTTATTGGGTTTTATATAAAGTCCATAGATTGGACCATGTTTTCTTTTATGGTGAAGCAGCTTTGCACATCATCATCAGAACAAAGCAGCCTGAAACTAACTACCTGTGCATGGGAGGGTCACATCAGTTTATGGGGATCTTCTAGAGCAGTGGTTCTCAACCTTTTTACCCCTGCGCTAGAGCCAGCATACTAGGATGTGGGTTTGGATAAGATAGAATAGTTAGGTGAACCCCAGCAATTTTATAAGCCCCATAGTTGTTAGGAGTCATTAAAGATTAGAGAGGTCTTCAGGCAAGTCTAATGTACACCAGGGGGACAGACCAACCCTTTTGCACAGCCAAGCAGGATCAGGGAAAACAAAGGTGGTTTATATACACATTTGGAATTCCTTCCTCAGCTGTATTGTGCACTTCTCAGCTACAGCTGATATTACTTGATGGATGTTATGTTGTTAAATGCTGAGCCATCCACAGACATGCTGCCATGGCAGACTCCTGACAGGTATGAGTGGCTGCATGGCTGGGGAAAATGTTAAATCGGTCATGTGTCCACCTGTATGCTTGGCCCTCCTCTAGTTTCTCAGGCATCACATCTTTCTCTTCATTCCACGAGCACTGCTGTGATTCAGTGCCACCAGGGAGGGAGTCTGAGCTGGCCATCTCATGAATTTTTGCCACAGGAAGTTCTTTTCAGAATGACTTTTTCTGCAGATGGCATTTTCTGGTTGAATTTGTCGTTCACATTGATCAAAAGTAGCCGCATGAGACATTGTAGGGATCACAACATAGTCGTCATTCACACAACCCAACACATACCAGGTACTCACCTATTGGATCAAGCCTGCCTATTGTTGTGTTTGTGTTTCATTTTGTTCAACATCTGTATCTGTTAGGGATTGCATCTATCTTCCTGTTACAGCACAGGAGGTATGTGACCTCTGGAACCACCCTCAGCCACAGATGAGTAGGCTCCTGTCCTGTGATCTAGCATTCTTGGGCTGGGACTGGGTTCATTATTGACCATGACTTTCCTACCTCTGCTCTGTGTGGCTGGTTTATTTGAAAATCTATCAGACACAAGTGTGACCATGATACCAATAGCTGTGTAGTCCTCACCCCTATTGGTTTGTTTTGTTTCATAAGTATGGCCTGCGATTTTTTTTTCCACACACTTTTTAACTACTTGCTCTTTTGACATGCTAAGTCTGGAATCCTTGGAAAATTTAGTACCAGGGACAAAATCTTCAGAAGTGAGCATGGCACATAAACTCCTGTGTAACTTAGGAACTTGTGAAATTTTTACCTTAAGAATCCAGAAGGTGTTCTCACATGGTGGTGTAAAGGCAGGCACTAATATTTATCCTGACAATGTAGCGTGCATTAAATCAGTTTTTTATCTGTCCGTTTGTTAAGCAGAATGCCTTGCTGTGATGATACCCACTTGGTTTCGCTCACTACTGATGTGCAGTGGGGACAACTTCCTCTTGGCTGTCTGAGCAAGCTAGTGCTGATTGTAATTGTGGAACACAAAAAAGCGGAAGGCAGCAGTTGCATAGCCATTTATTTTTTAATTTCGGAAAATCTGCTTTGAAGAGTAAAACATAGACAGTATCCTCTTGACTTGTAAGTGCCATCTTTGATAAAGCTAGCGCTAGATAGGACATTGAACTCTTGTGACATTGCATTATCTGTGGTGCAGCTTGCCAGCAGCAGCCTACTCCAGTGCTACCACCAGTGGGAGTTGGAAGAAAAACGTTAGCATGGACACAGCCTTAGGTTGTGAAAGGGTGTCTCAGATTTAGTATGTCAATCAGTGTAGCATTGTATCTTTTTCAAGCAATTTTAAATTCCTTTGTTTGATCACTAGGTTATCTTGTCAGCTGATGCTCATTCTTTAAAATCTAGCTTGCAATGTGTTTGGAGTACAGAAAATTGATATTAAGGCTTTGCCAATATTCTGGTGCGTGTTGGACATTATTAAAAGTATCTGGAAGGGGAGGGGGTCTCTTAGTAAGAGAGGGTGGGACAGATTTGCTCTCTTCCCTATATGCTGCTCTGACAGCATGGCATTGGTGCAGGTAGCTCTGTATTACATATTCCAGTGCAGGGGTTGGAGGAGGAGGTGTTTTCATAGTGCTAAGTGCTGCACAGATGGTAGATAGCACTGGGGAGGCTGTCGTAAGTTACATAAGTGCCCAGGGCTGCTTGAGCCATTTCAGTCCAGCAGCAGCAGCAGCCCAGAATCTGAAAGAGACAAAGGTAACATAAAGCAACCTTTGCCCCCCTCTTGCCCTGGCTTGTGCCTCATGGGTGGTACTGCACAGAATCTAGCCAGGTGTGTTTTGAAAGGAAATTCTGAGGCAATGTCTACATTATAGCTGGGACAGTAAGTGGCAGCTTCTGTAGACCACCTGGTCCTAGCTAACTCAATAAAACTAGATGTGAAGGTGCAGTGGTGTGTGTGGGCTTCACAAGCCTGCCTAACTCCCCTGAACATGTATGTGCTTGTGCAGCTTGTGCTGAAGCTCCCACCACAATATCGTCCCTTCTTTTAGCGAGCTAGCTAGAGTACAGCTAGAGTGAGCATGTCTACATAAGCTGCCATTCGCACCTCTGGCTGCAGTGTAGATGTACACTCAAATATACTGACCTGTAAATTTTAGTCTTCTGTGTCATTTCCCTGAACTAATCGTTTTTAATAGTGTAAACAGAATAGTTGACTTTTTACAGAAGCGTTACAAGAGCATTTTGAGTATATGTTGTTAAAAATCCACCAGTGCGGCAGTGATGGAGGTTAACAATTACAAATAAAACTAAGTGGTTATAGAAGGTATTTTGTTCTCAGGGAGTCTGCCTAGCCCATCTTTTCTCGGATAGTTCCGTTAATGCAGCAGCAAGCCTGTATGTTTCTCTTAGTTCTTTAACATGAAGCCTCATTACTGGTATTTTTAGGAGTCTGTAAAAGCAGCACAATCTAATGATTTAATTAATACTTTGCAGATAGGTCTCTGCCTCGGTTTAATGCTAAATTTAAAAAATCCTGTCAGAAGAGGAAGTTGGCCTTCTTTGAGTAGTGTCCCTAGGGGTGCTCCACTAGAGGTGTGTCTGTGTTCCTGCGCTGCTGATCAGACAACTTGGTAGCAGTCCCTCCTGCCCAGGCATGTACTGCTCCCTGCCTGCCATGAAGCTAGTCAGCCTGTGCAGGCGGCTAGAGACAGAGGTAGAATTGTCCATTGGCGGATCGTTAACTCTTAGAATTGCTTATTTTTGAAGCCCCATTTTTCTTTTTTTGCTTCATTTACATTTTATTATGGCCATTGCCTAAGGGGGGAAAAAAGAAGACAAGAAAAGGACTTTGTTTTCCATTGACCCCCAGTGGGGGGACACCCCGGATACGAGGATGCCTGGCTTCCTGGGCTTCAAAAGTGCCTCAATTGCAAGGAATCTATCTCAGTGACTGACGGACATGTGCAGTGAGTTTGCTGCCTGGGAGAGAAGCACATTTCATAGAAATGTGGCTTGTGTCAGCAACTGAAGATCCAGGAAAGATAGAAGACTGAAGTTCAAATTCCTACTCATGGAGTCAGCCCTTTAACCTCTGGAATCCTGGCAACAGCTCTCACCGTTCCCCTCCACTTCGAAGGGAGGTGAGCTCAAAGGTGTCTGCGAGCCACTCATGTAAAGCCTCTAAGAACATGTCAGAGTCCCCATAGCGAGCTCCGATTAAGCTGAAAAAAATCCCTGGCTCGATCAGTATCATCGATTCCTATGGTCCTGAAGCTGTCTAAATCTGGTACCCAGGGCACGCATGGTACCGAACCTATGGGGAAGTTGGAATGCCTAAAGACCTGATGGGCACAGGCAAAGAAGCACTGGTTCTGCAAGGGCAAGAGAAGCATTGAAGATTCGCCCTGGGGAAGGCTTCATTGCTACAATCATCAGTATCTGTACCACTGATGATATGCCAGGCATTGATGGACCCTGCTATCATGTCTGCGTCTCCCAACACTGTTGGTTGGGCACCAACAGCCGTCACGTGTACCAACAAACCATGCTGACGTATATGTGGTGTGCAATGGTTTTTTCAGTGTCCGCACCAGACTCTCCTCTGCTCATACCAGGGCCCCGGTATCAAGTGTACCCAGAGCCCTTGGCTCACCGACAGCCTCCTGCCACACACTTACAGATTTTAAGGTCAGAAGGGGCCACTATGATCATCTAGTCTGACCTCCTGCACAACGCAGGCCACAGAACCTCACCCACCCACTCCTGTAATAGACCTCGAACCTCAGACTGAGTTACTGAAGTCCTCAAATAATGATTTAAATATTTCAAGGTACGGCTGTTCCAGAACTTCACTCCCCTGATGGTTAAAAACCTTGATTTAATTTCAAGTCTAAACTTTGATGGCCAGCTTATATCCATTAGTTCTTGTGTCCACACTAGCTCTGAACTTAAATAATTCCTCTCCCTCCCTGATATTTATACCTCTGGTGTGTTTATAGAGAGCAATCCTATCTCCCCTCAGCCGTCTTTTGGTTAGGCTAAACAAGCCAAGCTCTTCGAGTCTCCTCTCATAAGGCAGGTTTTCCATTCCACAGATCATCCGAGTGGCCCTTCTCTGCACCTCTTCCAGTTTGAATTCATCTTTCTTAAACATGGGTGTCTAGACTTCACACAGCATTCCAGATAAGGTCTCACCAGTGCCATATATAACGGTACTAACACCTCCCTATCTTTACTGGAAATACCTCATCTGATGCATCCTAGGACCGCATTAGCTTTTTCTCATAGCCACATCACATTGGCCGCTCATAGTCCTCTTGTGATCAACCAGTACACCCAGGTCCTTTTTCTCTTCTGTCACTTCCAACTGATGCGTCTCCACTTTATAGCAAAAGTTTTTGTTATTAGTCCCTAAATGCATGACCTCGTGATTTCCCCCATTAAATTTCATCCTGTTTCTGTTACTCCAGTTTACAAAATCATCCAGATCTTCTTGTAGGATATCCTTGTCCTTCTCTGTATTAGCAATTCCACACGGTCCTTTTCATCACTGGAATCGGAACGTGAGCAAGAGGACCTTGCTTCCCAATGATCTTTTCATCCACCAGATGGAGCCCAGCTTCAGTATGGACATCAGGTTTACCACCCCTCTGACATACAGCCTCCCTGGTTTGGGCAACTGTGGTATCAGCCACAGACCCTTTCCCATCACAGTTGCTGTACTGGAACCCCTGACAAGGCAACAGTACTCCATCACCTCTAGTGAGACCTACCAATAGCCGAGAAAGTACCCTCCTTCAACTGCTGCCTTGAGGGCTTGTCAGCCCCACAAACGGGCAGGGGAGGAACCAGAGGTCAAAGTTGAGGAGAAAGTCACTTCTCTAGCCCACTTATTGTCATCATCACCAGATGACAGTGATGCTCCCTCTTGACTAAACTGTTCCAGGATTTGGAAGCGGGTGGCAGAGGCACTCCAATTACCTTTACAAGGGGTGTCTGAATTGCACCACAAGCTGATGGACATTTTACATTCCTCCACTTCGCACAGAGTGGCCCTCTCTATTAATGAGGCTCCACCAGACCCCACCAAGGTGATATAGCAGACTCTCATGTCAGTCCCACCAATTTTTAAGAGGATGGACAGGAAATATTATGTGCCAGCAAGGACACGGAATTCCTGTTCTCCTACCTGCCTCCCAATTTGGATCATTGTGGATGCAGTTAACTCTAAAGGCCACCAAAACCACTCTGAGTCCACCCCTTATGACTGGGACTGGAAGTGCTTGGACTTGTTTAGCAGGAAGGCCTATTCCTCAGCCACCCCCCAATACGCAGCACAAACTATCAAGCCTTGTGGGCCAAGTATGACTATCAGAACTATATGAAGCTTAATTCTTTCATTGAACAGCTTCCCAGTTCTCACAAGTACCAATTTAAAGCCTTAGTTAACAAGGGCCCGTTGGAGGCAAAAATGTCTCTCCAGTCTGCACTTGATGCAGCTAGCACAGCAGCACGATCTGTTTCGACTCCCACTGTAATGATATGGGCCTCGTGGCTTGATTTCTCTGGTTTCCCCAAAGAGGTCCAAACGATGGTGGAGGAGATGAAATTATTTACTGAAAGATTGATGCCTCCCCCACACATTAAATGATTCGAGGACTGTCCTTCGATCCCTGTAGGCCTGGGTATAAAAGAAAATAAAGCCCTCAGCCACCATTCAAGCCTCGCTCACCGTACTCAACCCAATATACATCTCAGTATGCACAAAGATCATATGAATTCCAGAGGAAGAAACTCAGTTTCCCCAGGTGGAAGATGTCAGATGTTCAGTCTTCCCCCAACTCTACTCCTGACCACTGATGGAATCCCTCATAGGATGGGGTACACATTTAATTGGCCAAACAGCATAGGGCAAGTGGTCTCCAGTCTTTACATCAACCTGCTTGAACTCAGAGCAGTCGGAAACACACATGCTCACTTCTTTCCGCTGGTCAGAACACACACACACAAGGGCCATGACTGACAATGTGGCCTGCATGTATTACATAAACAGTCAGGGAGGTGCAAGATCTTACTCCCTGTGCATAGAAGCACTAAAACAATGGAACTGGTGCATCTACTACTATATCCTAATATTAGCAGCCTACTTACTGGGAATAAACATGACAGCAGACAGTCTGAGCCGCAAATTCCCACACAACCATGGATGGGAGATAGATTCATTGGTATTTCATAACATATTCCAACAATTGGGGGCACCAATAATAGACCTGTTTACTACTTACCAGAGCACGAAATGTCCATGATATTGCTCCAGAGTGGGGATCAGATGACAGACCATGGGAGACGCTCTCCTCCTTCCATGGGACAGTAGCTTTCTTTACACCTTCCTATCATTTCCTCTGATCTAGAAAATCCTGCTGAAAGTGGAAAAAAGAGAAACATCATACTGATAGCTCCCACCTTTCCCAGACAGATGTGGTAACCTTAGTGCCACCTGTAACAGCTAAGGTTACCAATCACTCTTTCAGTTGCTTCTTACCTCCTGTGCAGAAAGAGAAGTTCACATTTCATCCCAACTTGTGGTTCTATGGTTCAAATCCTGGCTCTTTGATTCCACTGCATAGAGACGACATGCTCTGAAGATGCGCAAAAAGTATTGTTGTACAGTAGGAAAGGAGCTACTTGCCATACCTATCTATAAAAATGGAAGAAATTTCAGATCTGGTGTCATCCCTCGTACATCCATCCTGTCAGTGATCCTAGACTACCTCTTGACTCTCAAGAAATCAAGACTCTCTACCAGTTTGCTGAAAGTTCATCTAGCAGCAGTTGCAACCTTCCATGAGCGAGTAGGATACTCAGTTTTTTCACATCCGACCAGAAAGAGGGTTCTCAAAGGCATAGTGAACCTCTTCCCACAACCCAGACTTCCCACTCCTCAATGGGTTTTCAATCTAGTATTAAAAGGTCTGACAAGGCCAACATTTGAACCCAGGGCCACTTGCCATTAACTCACTTTTCATGAAGACGGTGTTCCTTATCACCATCACTTCTACAAGAAGGATTGGGGAAATAGCAGCTCTGATGGCACATCCTCCTTTCAGTGTTCTTCCCTGACAAGGTCACGCTTAGACCACATATGAAGTTCATTCCTAAAGTGACTTCTGCATTTCACAGAAATCAGCGTATTCAGCTTCTAGCCTTTTATCCCAAATCCCATCAGGGTAATAGGGAAGCCATCCTCCATATGCTTGATGTGATGAGAGCCTTGGCCTTCTATTTGGACAGGACGAGAGCCTTCAGGAAACCTCTGACTCTTCCTCTCCATTGCAGATAGGTCAAAAGGTATAGCAATTTCCGCTCAGAGACTCAAGTGGCTTTTGGGTTGTACAAAACTCTGTTACCAGTTGCATAACGTAACACGTCCATCGTCAGTACACACACATTCTGTGAGGTCAGTCTCCTCATCCATCACCTTCTCCAAGGGTATCCCTGCATCATAAATCTACAGAGCAGCTACCTGGGCATCTGCACGCTATGCCATCCTGGGGGAACTGGGTGCAGACGCCAAATTTTGTGCCACTGTACCCTATCATCCATATCGCCTCGACTCCAAAGTTCTGGTCTCCAGTGGTGGGCACTGCTCAGGAACCACCAACAGTGGAACATCCATAGTTATCCATCCATAACTCTACTCGAAGTTACTCACCTTGTGCAGTAATGATGGCTCTTTGAGATGTGTGTCCCTATGGGTGATCTATGACCCATCCTCTTCCCCTCTGCTTCAGAGTTTGAGGTTTTTGACTCTGTGGTAAAGAAGGAACTGTGGAGGGATTGGCTGTGCATGCTGACTGGCCTCGTGGCAGGCAGAGTGCAGTGGGACAGACAGCTACCAAAATTCTCTGAACAGCAGCTCAGGGACGCAGACACACCTACAGTGGAACACCCATAGTCCCACGCATCTCGAAAAACCATCGTTACTGCACAAGGAGAGTAACTTCTTCTCTTCCATGTACTACTTTTTGGCATCATCAGAAGTGGGTGGGTCTTCCTGTAGGAACTTATCCTCATGTTCAGTGAGAACTGATCTGGATTTATTATATTTTTTCCCTAAAGAATTTCCTTATGGTAGCCACGATCTCAGTGGATTTCCCTGAATCTTTGTCACTGAGTTCTCAACTGCTCACCAAGCCAAAAGTAGCACAGGCTGTTTGATGAGGTGACTTACATGGAAGCAGTGTTAGCTAAAGTCTTATTTTTGTAGTTGCATCACTGGAATCAATACAGTCCTTTGATCACTTCAACATGTGGATTTGCAGATGCCACAAAAAGTCACTGCTAGGGGCTGGATTTTTCACACGTTGGTTTTGTAACCCTTATTCTGCCTCTTGATATACAGTAGCTGCTCAAAATGTTTAACAATGGTTGCCTTTCTATCCTGTATTGTGGGAATGAACCTTTGAAAGAATCTGTATTTCCTATTGTAGATGCCTAGAGAAATATTCATTTAACTAAAATATATAAACTGAAGACTTGCCATCAATACAAAAATCACAGTTCTGTTTGAAAATCCCTTATCTGCAGTTGTTACAAGTCACACCTAATGTTAGTGTGATTGAAAAACTAAAAAAGCCTGAACAGTGCCATTTTTTTATATTCAGTTTTATTTTCATTGTGTACTTGATAGATCTAAGGTACAAGACTTTTCACTGTTTCCCCTGTTTGTTTTTATTTTGGGGTAGAGGGTATTTCACTCAGTAACAGGGAAGAGAAACCTATTTTTAAGAAATAGGAAAAGGTGATTGTGAAACTGTCCAGGGTCATCCTAGAATGACTAGAGACAGATATGGTACCTGAAACTACTTCGAATTTCTTGAAATGGACTAGATTTCAAACTGAGTGTCCCTTTAAACAAAGAGTGCTAAACTGTATTAAAACAAGCCACCTGAAAAATGTTTTGAGATCTTCACTGATATGAATATTGAATCTGTGATCATGGTGGGTGTCCATTCTTCTAATTCCAAGGAGAAACACTGCCCAATAACTCGTTTCAAAAGCGGAAAGATCAGACACAGAGAACAGCAGGAAATTTCCACACTTGTTTTGATAAGAGATGAAAGTGTTGCATGGGTGTATACACTCAGCTGCTTTTTTCAAGGGTAGGGAAGGGGGTAAATACAGTTTTCCCAAATGAGCAGTGGAAAACTTCCGCTGTTCTGTTTCTCCTGCTGTAGCTGCTTATTGTTGGAGTTCATTCTGGCTGGCTGTCATCAGTATCACAATATAGCTCTTCCTTGCTGCATTATTTCATATTTAAATATTTTATAGAGAGGGAATCTTTAAATAGTAACTTATGATTTTTTAGTCCAATCTGATTGGTTCAAATTTTTCTTTAAATATTCTGTTCTGGGCCTGTTTAAATAAATAAAAGTCAGTTTGGACTCAGTTTGCTTAGTCTTGCCCTTTTCTTCCTTGGTAGTGAATATGAATCCAAAATGAAACCCGTTCCATTTAGATTGTTCTGTTGGATTGTCAGGGATGATGTGGAATAAATTAGCTTGGGTTTGGAGCTATTCAATGTCGTGGATATTGCATTGAAACATTTCAGGAAAACTGACAAAATAGTAACAATGAATCAGATGTTTATGATGGGTTGTGTGGGTCATTTCTTGTACTCAGTGAATACTGATCCTCCTCTTATAGTTTGCAGACCTCTGTAAAGTCTCTTGGTCACAGACCAGTTCCTAGTGGACACAAGTGTACATGGCAGTGTTTGACACTTTTATAGCATCTTTATTCAAGAACCTCAAAGTCCTTTAATGGACTACACCTCAAATATTAGTGCGCACATTGGCAGTCTCAGCAGAATTACACTGTGTTGGAGTGGTCTTTCTAGAACAAGTTGAGCACACTTTCGGGGGTTTGATGCAGGAGGAATCTTGTACTGCTGTGGCCCTTGCTACATCAACTCTGGGTGTAGAGGACTTTGGGGCAGACAATCCCGAACCTTTCACCAGCGCCACATACAATGAAATGTTAAAGAAGGGGCAGCAGTGGACCAAGACTGTGTGGCCTTTTTATTTGGTGCACATTAATATTCTGGTATGTAAAATCGGCTTTGATTGTATGGGAGCAGAAAACTAGTTTCTGTGACACCACTGGTAGGTTCTTAAATATATTCCATTTTTCTTAGCCTCTTTGGATTGCCGCTCTGAAACTGAGATACATTAACTAGTTCTCCTTTCTTTTCTTCCTTCCCTCCTTCCTCTGTTACCCTGTAAACAAACATCTAGCAAATGGAAAGGTGACAACAGCAGCGTTAGCTCATTATGCATCAGCCCAGATGGAAAGATGTTACTTTCAGCTGGTCGAACGATTAAACTGTGGGACCTGGAGACCAAAGAAGTCTACAGAGTATGTGAATTTTTTTTATACTAGACATAAGTCTTTCCCTGGTTAAATTGATCTTGTGTGGCTAGTATTTCCTGGTGCAGCATGTCCAAATTGTGTTCAATGTAAAGAAATAATTGTCAGCCCAGGGGCTACTGGAAGTTGCTGCTGTGATGATACCTTCAACTGTGGTTTTGACTTACTGACAGTTGAATGAGGACACTAAATTCCTTGGCTGTGTCTGAGTGTGCTGTCAGCAGCCCCTGTGCAAACTATTAACATAAACTTGTATGGCTCCTTTACCCGGGATGCCTTTTTTGCATGTTCTCCTAATTCTGAATACAGAGACTTGAAAATAGACCAAACCAGCTTCTTTCAGATATGACGATGGACTCTGCCTTCAGCAGCGACCCAGTGTTATGAGACTTCAGAACATCTTCAGGCAGCATTTTCCAATCTTAATGTAACTGGCTACCTTATTAACCTGTTACCAACGCAGGTTGGGAGGCATAGTAGCAAACATCCTGTTGTTTTGTGTACAAACACCCAGTCTAAATAAGTGGAACTTAATTACTTGCTGTTAATCTCCAATTAGAAGTTGTGGGTGCATTGACTGACCAGCGTGCTCAATTATAGGCTAAAAAGGAAAACAGGCCTTCATTTTGCTTAGAAACCCCATGAAAAGATGAATATATGGGGGAGGTAACTTTTGGCAGGAACAGCTGTACCTGTGTAACACTGCCTCATGGGGTAGTCCCACAGGGGACTTCAAAAAATACAGAAGGCTATCGGGGAGAATGACTTTCTCCTTTAATGTTTTTCCCAGCCTGAAATTTCACCTGTCAGTCTCTTTTCCTTGTGTAACCCCTTGCATTTCTCTTGATGAATATCATGAGGTTCAAGAAACCCTTCATAGAGATTTATAAACTTAAGGCAGCTGGATTCTAGTGCTAACAGACAACGCCGCAGAAATGTCTTGTCTTATTCTGTAATACTTGGATTTGATCTGTGCAGGTTGTGTAATGTTCCTTGTCATAGCTTAAACCTCAACATTTTGTCATGACTGCTCTTCACCATCCCATCACAAGTAAAATTTCATTTCCTCTAGAATTTCACAGGCCATGCAACAGCAGTTTCATCATTAATGTTCACCACAGTACGACCGCCGAATGAAAGTCAGCCCTTTGATGGCATTACAGGGCTCTACTTTTTGTCTGGAGCAGCACGTGACCGGTTACTCAGTGTATGGTATGTAGGCTTTTCTTGTGAAAACCTGTTGATTTTCAGTATTGAACATAGACGTGTCCCAAAAGCATGAACTGAATTCTGTTGCTCGTGGATAAACAGAAGAGTTAATTGGGATTGATGTGGTGGGGATGTGTTCAGTTGTGGTTTCAACTCACTGACAGTCAGATGACGTGAATGTCCTCGACTGTGTCGGAGCATGCTACCTGTAGTCTCTACGCAGGTCTCTAATGCAAGCTGTGAGCATGTTACATGACCAGCTTGTTTGTGTCTTATTTTAAAAAGTGGGCATGTCAATGTAAACATTCACATTGTCTTTGCACTTCAGGATTGTTTTGTGTAAGAATCCTGGGTACGTTTTAGTAATTTGCAGTTTTGGGGCTAGAATGCTCTTTTAGGATTTTAAGAGAACCTGCCATGATATGGCATGGTCAGCTCTGAATAGTGAAAACACTTCTTAATTGATGAAGGTTAGTCTTTAATCCACATAGAGCTGGATTGTAGATGGCCACTGTTTAGGGGCTTTATGATATTGTGCTCTCCTTCGGTAATGATGCAAAGGATAGCAGAGCAATGAATGTTTTTTCATATTACACTAAATATGCGTTGTTTGTGTCTCCAGGCAGATCAGGTCAGATAGGAAAGAAAAGAATGCTGTGATGTCTTTTACTGTTACAGATGAGCCTATCTTTATTGACCTGACAATGTCAGAAAGCAAAGAGGAGGTAAGAGAAATAGTTTGCACTTGTACATTTTGGATTCAAGTTTTCAGTTCTGATTTCTTGTTAATGTTGGAAAAAAACACTCACTGGTGTCTGGTAAGAAGAATGAGTGTTGAATGGGAATTGATGGGTTTGAGACCTGGTGGTAGGGAGCTACACAGTAATAGCATTCAGACTTCCCTCCCTTAAATATTTTTCAGCATCGTTAATAATGTGAAAATGTAAACTGGCTCTAAAATGGAAGCAATTTATTGTCAGACTGTCACTTGCCACATCTTGTAGCACAAAATAAGCATGTTTCGTTACATAGTCAGGTATTGCCATGGTTTTCCTAAGATGAGATAAAGAGAGCGCCACTGAATTCTGAATGAACTAAAATTTAATATATTGTATCAGATTTTATATATATTTTATATTTATTATTTAATATATTGATATATAAAGTTTAATATATTGTATATTTATGCATTCCATAAGTCATGCTTTTAGCACATTACAATGCTTTCCAGAAAACTTTTATATGAAAGAATGGGGAATTGAAAGCAATTTTATTCACAGATGACACATCTGAAGCATGTTCCATAACATATTTCAGTCTCTATATAAACCCCAATGCCCTTTCTAGAGCCTTCACTTTCCTTCTTAAAATGCACTACTTCAAGCCAGGTATCCTACTTTTTCCTTTTGCGCCTGTCTACTGTAGGGATCTCAGACAGAATGTGATATATGTGCATATGACCAAAGAGGCATGTTATGGCTGACTTTCTGCCTCACATATATGTTCTTTTATATAAACAACATCCGTGTAGATATGCTGAAAACCCTGCTTTATTAATTTCCACTTACCAAACCTATGCCTCTCCGCTTGTGCCCAAGCTATTTTAATAAGATTGGCTGTATCAGTGGTACTTCAGTAGATTTAATTTAAGTTCCTACCATACATAGTAATGTGCTAATTTCTCATGATGTATCAATGATTGGAAATTTGTTCTCTGATCTAATAAAGACCATATGTGGTGACTTTCTTTCAGCCGGTGAAGTTAGCAGTTGTATGTAGAGATGGACAGTTGCATTTGTTTGAACACATCTTAAATGGGTAAGTTGGTATTTTAAAAACTCAAAATTCTTTATCCTGAACTTGCATTTAGAAGAGCCTGGGGATACTGTAAGACAATTCGTAGTCATTTACAGATATAATCCTGTTCAGGTCTTAACTGTTACATCCTGGTCATAAAATAGGACCTAATCTCCTCTCGTACACTATGAACACAAGTTCGGAGAACCAAGCATCAAGTTGGTACCCTGGGTATGTAACTACGGGAGACAATTATCTAGTGGCTAGAGCAGAGGACTCACAATTTAATCTCCTGGGTTCTATGCTCAGCTCTACTATTGACTGTCACATTATGCAAGTTGCTTAACCTCCTTGTGCCTCGCTTAACCCACCTTTAAAATGTATAAACTGTTGAGATGGAGTTGATTGGAGATCTGATGGAAGGTGCTGTAGAAGTCCAAAGTATTAATGTTTTTAGCTAAATCTGTTTTAATAAAATCTCTTTTCAGGTACTGCAAAAAGCCCTTAACATCAAATTATACTATACAGATAGCAACATCTGGAAAAGACAGTGACTCTACACCAAAACCAGTCCCTATTCTAGCAGCTGCATTTTGCTTAGACAAGCAGTCATTACTGCTTGTGTATGGAAACACCTTACAACCCATCATTGAGAAAGTGGTATGTATAGCCTACTGGATTTGTTTTGTAAGCATGTAACACAAAATCTAAATGCTCTCTGAAGGAGAAGTCTTTAATTTGGACTTGCATAGTGAGGTAAAGCAACTCTTCTTTCAGTGCTTGTTCATGTCTGTTCAAGTAAGTGTGCGTAAGTTCCCTTAGAAATACCCTCAGGGTCAGCTCAGTGCACCCTGGAGTTGTGCCTCCATAGCGCTCTATATAGGGGCCTGCTGACCCTCTGTCTCTTCAGTTTCTTCTTGCTGCCAGTGATGGTTTGGTTGCTGGAACGTTGCTGCTTTTGCCTAGCAAGTGCTCCCCTTGTTATCTTTATAGCTTACGTACTGTAAATAGTTAACTACACTAACAAACTACAACTATCTAAATTAATTACATCGCCTATCGGGTCATTACTGTCCCCCCCCCTTCTCTCTGGGGACAGGGTATGCCTGATTTTAAGTCCTGAGAGTCCTGCTTGAAGCCTATGCCAAGAGACAACCTGCACTCGGCCTGTCTGAGGTGCCTTGGGGAGTCTCATTTAAGAGAAAAGTGTAAGATAGCAGGAACGTCAAGCCTAGATCTCAAAAGGAGCGCAGTCAGTGACTGAAGTTCATTTTAATGGAGAAGACCCTTTGACTTACGGAGCAAAGATCATGCTCATTGGCGTTGGTGCGAAGTGCTCCAACCTCTGTGAAGGAGCTGGCAGCGAGAAAAGAAATGGCACCCAAGGGCTTAGCGCGGTCAGAACAACGGCACTATTCTCATTCCCTGGTGCCATAGAAGAGAAACAGAAGCAGTCTAAGTCGAAGCCTGGGGAGGCTAGCAAGGCGCAACCCATACTGGGCCACATGAGCCCTTACCTCTGTACCATTGATGCCGGGTCAAAGAAGAACCTTGTTGAGTCCGGTACCGGTGGACACCCCGCATAGGGAAACAGAGGAGGAGGATGTGCAGCTTTCCTCCACTCCAGAGACATTCAAGGTGGCCAGGGAACTTATCGAAGAGACTGCTCCTCCATCGCCACCTAGCCACTCTTGGGATCATGATCCAGTGCCGAAGAGACCTATGGTGCTGTCCGTGGGCAAAGCGGCCATGATGGCTAGGTTGAGGTCAAATCAACAGATACATGAAGTTGAGATTTCATATGGTTACCTGGCCTCGATTATCCCTTCTCTGGATCCCGGCGATTGGTACTCTATCCTTGACTTAAAGGATGTGCATTTCCACATGGCTATCTTTCTGGGCTACCCACACACGACGGCTCAGAACTGCCTGAGATTGTTAGGGCACATGGCAGCATGCACATACGTTGTATTATATGCAAGGGTGCACCTCAGGCCCCTGCAAAGTTGGGTAGCTATGGTGTATCACCCAGCTTGTCACAGCATAGACTGAGTAGTTTCCGCCTCTTTCTCAGTGCTGGAATCCCTAACTGGAACAGTGTATGTGTGGGGTCCCTTTTTCATCACCTCAGCCATCAGCATGCCTTGTGACAGATGTGTCGGCAATGGCTTGGGGAGCCCACTTGTGGGAGTTAAGAACACAAGGTCTCTGGTCCCAGTTAGAACTCTCACTTCATATCAACATGGGCGAGCTGAGGGCAGCGTGTTTAGCCTGTCAAGCCTTCTGGGAACACCAGGAAGGCAAGGTGGTATGGGTCCTTACAGACTATACGACAGCAACATTTTATATAAACAGACACGGTGGAACTCGCGTCTCTCCCCTCTGTCAAGAAACTCTCAAGCATTGGAGCTTCTGCATCTCTCAATCGATACACCTGAAGGCATCATACCTACTGGGGGCTCAGACCACATTGGCAGACAATCTCAGCAGGTCTTTTCTCACATACAAATGTCCAAACGTGTTGAACACCATTTTTTTGAGAGGTGGGTAATTCCCCAAGTAGGCTTGTTTGCCACAAGATCCAACAGGAAGGACCTTCAGTTTTCCTTCTTTCAGAGGCACAGCCCTGGTTCGATAGTGGACACTTTTCTCATTCCATGGACTGGGCGGCTGTTTTACGCTTTCCTACCTACCCTGCTCATTTTCAGGGTTTTGTGAAAGATTAAGCAGGACAGGGCATCAGTGATCCTAGTAGCTTCTTGGTAGACACTCCAGTCACTCTTCTGTTGCTTCTAGATCTCATTATGCAGGATCACGGGACACTTCACCCCAGCCTTGGATCCCTTCACCTCATGGCCAGGAAGCTCCCATGGTTGAATCCCCTGGAGCTGGCATGCTTGGAGCCTGAGAGAAGTACTTTTGGGTAGTAGGAAGCCTTCTACAAGGGCTACCTATCTGGCTAAGTGGAGAAGGGTCTCGCGCTGGATCGCCCAAAAGGGCATCCGGGCTCAGTCGGCTCCAATCCCTGTGATCCTTGATTGCTTATTACATCTGAAACAGCAGGGCCTGGCGCAGTCATCAATCAGGGTTCACCTGGCAGTGATTTCAGCCTTCCATCCAGGGGGGCTGGTCTCTTGTTTTTTAGTTAAGGAACCATGACACCTGCATATAAGGGCTTGGACAGGCTGTATTCTGCTTGTCAACCGGTCCCTGCATGAGATCTCAATCTCGTGTTCTCTCTGCTGACGGGCCTGCCATTCAAACTGCTTGTGACATGTT
Organism: Mesoclemmys tuberculata; assembly: GCA_007922155.1. Classification (NCBI taxonomy): domain Eukaryota; kingdom Metazoa; phylum Chordata; order Testudines; family Chelidae; genus Mesoclemmys; species Mesoclemmys tuberculata. The sequence goes on along the minus strand of ML675721.1, from coordinate 2,773,749 downwards.
CCCTGTTGTACTTTTCCTGAAAGATGGTGTTTCTAGTAGCCATCACTTCAGCCAGAAGGGTCTCTGAGCTCAGGGCGCTCACGTCAGAACCATCATACACTGTGTTCTTTAAGGATAAGGTTCAACTCCGTCCTTACCCTGTGTTTCTACCGAAGGTGGTGTCCCAGTTTCACGTAAATCAGGACATCTTCCTTCCAGTCTTCTACCTGAAGACTGCACTTGGGAACCAGGCTACATTTGCTGGATGTTAGACAAGCATTGGCCTTCTACATAGAGAGAACTAAATGGTTCAGCTCTTCATGGTGCTGGTGGAGAGGATGATGAGTCTTCCAGTTTCTTCTCAGAGAATTTCTTTGTTCTCCTTCGAGTGATTGCTCATATCCATTCCACTTAGGTGTGTGCGCGCCCTCGTGCACGGTCTCCGGAGAACTTTTTCCCTAGCAGCCCCTTGTAGGGGCCGGTCTCGGCGCCCCCTGGAGTGCCACCCTCATGCGGCGGTATATAGGGCGCTGCTGGCCCCTCCCCTCCTCAGTTCCTTCTTTCCGCCCGTGACGGCCGGTTGAGAACAACCCCTGCTCTCACAGGTTTTTCTTTCCTGTAAAAGTGAGTAGTTAGTTAGCAGTTCACCCTGAACTGAGTTAGTTTATAGTTAAGGTTTTTTTAGTTAGATAGGAGAGCCTTCGGGCTCTAGGCGACCCAGCTATGCCGGGCTCGCCCGGGTTTAAACCCTGTGCTGGCTGCGGAAAGGTTTTTTCCGTCAGCGACCCCCATGCTGTCTGTGGGAAGGCGTGTCCCGGCCACTTGGGTTTAAGACACACCCCTCCCCCCCCCAATCGGGAGCATGGAGGGGGGAGGGGAAACGGCACCATCGAGCCGTTCCCTGCCGGTGCCAGGCTGACTCGGCAACGAGCAGAACCGCTGGTGCCGAAGAGGAAGAGCAGCGCGTGGAGCGCGTACATTCCCCTGCACCATGGGCACGGGCAGGGTCGAGGGCGGGGATGCACCAGCCACGGCCCGTCGAGCCCTCTCCGGAGCCTGCATCCCCGTGCAGGGTGCCAATCCCGACTCCTGGAGTGGGAGAGTGCCCCTGCCAACGCCGTTGGCACCGGAGGCTTTGTGACAGCAAGAGCCTTGTTGGCCTGCTTACGCCCCCTCCGTCCCCCACCCCCCCTCCGCCGAGGGAGAAGGGGCTGGTGCCCTGGGGCAAGCCCGCGTTGGGTCCCCCCGAAGAGCGGTGGAGACCCCCCGTACGGGGAAGCGATCTCCCACTAGACGGCAACGGGGGTGAGCAGGACGCTCCCCCAGGACAGACCCGGCACCAAGTGGTCACACAGTAGGACCTCGGTTGCTGTGGAGCACCCGGAGCTGAGGGAAAGTCCTCGGCACCGAGGAGAGGTCTCGGCCACCGGGGGACTCCCGGTTCCCGTTGAAAGGTCCCGGTGCCAAAGGGTCGGCCCCGGCAGGGTCGGTCCCGGTGCTCCTCTCCCGGCACCGAGGCACAGCATGGGGACCTGGTGCCTGTAGGGCTCAGCTCTGGAGGATCCGCCCCCACTCCGAGACGCAGCGTGAGACCCGGTGCTGTTGCTGGTCTCGGCACCGAAGGGTCTGCCCCTTCTCGAGGCACGGTGTGGGACCCGGTGCAGTTGCAGGACGTGGAGCTGCAAGGTCGCCCTTCCTCAGGCACTGAGACCCGGCACGGGACCCGGTGCCGCTGCTGGACTCCTGCTGAAGGGTCCGCCCCCGCTCTGAGGCGGGGCGCGGGACCCGGTGCAGATACAGGTTTTGGGGGTCATCCCTCCCCCAGCACCGAGACCCGGCACGATGCACCAGAGGCACTGCTCTGGGGTTCCCTCCTGGCACCGCGGGGTGACACCCGGTGCCGCCGGAGTTCTCAGCCCGGGGGGCGGGAGGGCCGCCTCCATTCTGTGGCACAGCGCGGGACCCGGTGCCGCTTCACTGGGGGCTGTGCTGCAGGGTCCCCTTCCCCGGCACCGGGAAGCAGCAGTGGGGCAGGGACCGCCGCAGCGCTCGAGGCTAGGGGGTCCGCCCCTCTCTGAGTGCGGAGTGAGACCTGGTGCCACAGCAGAGCAAAGCAAAAAAAAAAAAAAAAGAGAGAGAGATGCCTGTGCCCCTGCAGGGCTCAGCGCAGAAGGGTCGTCCGTCCGTCCCCTCCCACTCTGGGGCAGTCGTGGGGCCTGGGGGCGCTGGGGGGGGTCCCGCCTCAACAACGAGGGGTCCACCCGCACAGAGGGGGTGCGGACCCCGGTTGCTAGGCAAAGACCACAGCCAAGGGTGCTCGTGGCAGGCTCAGCACTGCGGGGATCGGGCCGGCGCCGGACCCGATCACCAGGGGGTGAGCGACACTGCGGAGCCCTCGGTGCCAAGGCAGCACGTCAGTGCCAGGAGCTCCCCAGAGCACGCCTCCCATCCGCACCGCTTGGGGCGGGGGAGGCGGTTCTCGTCCTCCATGCCGTCGGAGGCAGGGGAACAGCCCCTGGCAAGGTGCGGCACCTGCGATGCGGGACAACCAGGGCCCACAGGTGGGGTGGCTCGGGATCCCACAGTGGGGGGCATGGTCGGCCTGCGTTGGCCCCAGAGGCAATGGCAGCCTTCTTGGCCCCCGTGGCTATCCAGTTGGGACTGGGGCTGCCCGTCTCGTGCAGCGGGTGTGCGGTCTGCACTCCTGGCACAGGTCAGGGCAGGGTCTCTGCTCCTTGGATAGGGAGTCAGATCCCATGGAGAGACCCACTGTGGCACACTTCTTTGGTGTGAGCACCCACGGGATGTGCCGTGGCAGTTCCCTTCCTCCTGCCCAGGAGGGGTAGTCTTCTGGGATTCCGTGGCGCCACTGGAAGGTTTCGGGCGCACTGGGAGCTGCTCAGGAGGATGACCTCTCACTGGAGGCCAAGGTTGCCTGCTTCAGTGGGCTTGCGGTGGCAGCTCTAGTGTGGGTGGCCCTACTGGTCCACAATTGGACTCTTGAGGCAATGAGGCCCTATGGAACACACACAACCCCCCCTCCCCCCCCATTCGTCACCTCTACATCAAAGATGGCAGGGGGGAAGTGTTATCTCCTGGCCCAAAGGCCCGGGCTATTGATTACTCAAGACCCGGCCCTTGGATTCAGGGTGCTGTGTCCCGGCTCATTGTCCGCGACAGCCCTGTAGGTCAGGTTCGCCAACCATCAGCCCTCTGGGGTGGTTACGAATTTCACTGTAAAATGACCTCAGGCGGCCTGCTAAGACCCTGCCACGGGGCCAGGGAACAGGCTTCACCACTGTCCTGGATAGGCAATTCATAGTGCTGGGGCAGCACCCTAGATGCTCAGAAATACTGCTGGTTCAGCAGCTAAGATCATAGCCTCCGCCATTGCCACGACGAGGCGTTCCTGGCTGCAATCCTTGGGCCTGTCCCAGGAGAGGCAGTGATCGTTCAGGGCTTCCCCTACGATGGGTTGGTCTTCATTTCTGATCGGACCACTGTGAAGCTCCATGATCTGAGTGACTTCCGGACCGTACTTGGCTCTCTGAGGCTCTACATGCCAAAGCCTTCTAACCCTTTACACGTAGGGACAGGAATGGGGGCTTCTGGCTGCTCCTAGTTCATATCTACCTGTGACCAGCAGACGCAGAGTTGTGGTGGCTGCCCACCTGAGACATAGCGTATGCAGATATTACCTTGCCGTGTTGTCTTGATGGCCTGGGACAGATCCTGGTCCTGAGTGTGGGAGACCGTGGGCCCCGCTCTTACTCCTGCTCCACGTGCAGCAGGCTGCATTACTCATTAGCAAGCGCTTCCCAGGCCAGAGCCTTCCCGCCCCAGCCGAATTTCGAGGCTACGGTCCATACCATCTCCCAGCTGCAACAATGTCCACGACAGCATCTAGGACACTGCCTGCAGTTATTAGGTCACATGGTGGCTTGCACATGTGTAGCAACACTGGGCTGCCAGAGACGCAGTTTGCTTCAGGGGTAGGTGGCCTCGATATAGGCACCGAACAGCCACCCAATAGATTCCCTACCTGTGCGCGCCTCCCTGCATGGGTGAAAGTCTTGCGAGGCGTCCCATTCAGGGACTGGTTCCGTCGGTCAAGGTGCAGGCGCCAGCACATCAGCGCAAAGGAGGGGAGGAGCACACTCCCCAGTCCTCTGCAAGAAAGCCCCGTCTGTTGATTTTCACGGCGAGGCACGATCTCTGCTTAACTGCCTCTCACCTCCCGGGGGACAGGAGCGACAAGGTGGATTGCCTCAGCAGGTTGTCTTTTCCCCGCTATGACAGGCCCTGACATCCATAGGTCATGCCTGTATTTCTCCCCAAGTGGGGTATTTTCCAACTGGGCCTTGTCGCGTTGGTCTGGGACACAGTGTCCAAGGTTCTGCTCGCCCCAGGGTAGCGAGGCTGGGTCGATTCCAAAACACCCCTCATCGACTAAATGGGTTCTCTCAGGTACGTGTCTCCTCCCACTCTGACCTGACCCGATGTCCGGCTGTGCAGATAAGGTAAGTCGAGGCGGACGTCTTACTGATTGCTCCAGCCTAATCAACACGGGACTGGTTCAGCATGATGCTGGACCGTCTGGTCACCCCGACAGGTAACTCCCCCAGGACCTGGGGTACCTGCTGCACCCGGACCTGCTGACAGAAGGAGGGAGGCCCTGCTTGGTGCAGGCCCAGCGAGCCCTGCTTGGCAGCAGGAACCCTCCGCACAGGTTGCGATCGGGTTAAGTAAATACGGTCCACCTTGTGCACAGAGTTCTGGGGCAGCCTGCCAAGACTCTTGCTGGCACAGGCAATCCTGGGATATCTGCTCCAGCTAAAGCCCAAGGCCTAGTCCTGGCCTCATTGAAGATTCATGGGTCGCGTGTCTTGGCCTCCCTTCAGCTGCTCGAAGGGATGTCTCTGTTCTGGCTCCCCCAGATCAGCTACTTGCCTCAACAGGGCAGTGAGTTTTATCTGCAGGCATGCGACCCGGTGCCTCGTAGGGATCTCGACCTGGCCTTCTCGAGATGCTCGGGGCCCCCTTTTTTGAACTCATGTCTCTATGCCCCAGCTCCTGCTTTCACAGAAGGTAGCTCCCCCCGGTGGCTACCACTTCGGCAAGAAGCTTCTCCGGCGCTAAGGCCGGGACCTTGGAGCCTCCTTATACAGTAGTCTATAAGGACAAGGTCCAACTTCGCCAACATCTGGCCTCTCTACACAGGATGGGTTCCCATCTTTCGTTGTAATCAAGATAAATTTCCTCCCCAAGTTTTTTTCCCAAACCACATGGCGGGGAGGAAGTGAGGAGATCACATTCGCTGAAATGTAATGAGCCCTATCCCTTTGCTTGGGGCTTACATAGCTGTTCCAGGAAGCGAACCTCCGGTTACAGCGGTAATCCAGGTGGAAAGGTCACCAGCGTCTCTCTCCGCGGACCACCCCATGCATCAAGTACCACTCTGTGCTGCTGAGAAGCACCACTTTCAGAGGTCATCACAGTGCCCTCAACCAGTGCCCGGGCCACACCCGTAGTGGGCACCTTTGCACAACGTCTGCAAAGCCACCGCCGGGTCGCCAGTGCACTCTTTCATGTCGGACTACGCCGGCGGACGAGGGAGGGCACAAGTTTCGGCAGAGCCGTGCTGCGGGCAGCTCACCGATGACTCCTACCCACCTCCAGGTAAGGCTCGTTAATCACCTAAGTGGAATGCATATAAGCAATCACTCGAAGGAGAAAACATGGTTACTTACCAGTAACTGTTGTTCTTCGAGATGTGTTGCTCATATCCATTCCACACCACCCCCCGTCCCTGCTGTTGGAGTCGGCAGAAAGAAGGGACTGAGGAGGGGAGGGGCCAGCAGCGCCCTATGTACCGCCGCATGAGGGTGGCACTCCAGGGGGCGCCGAGACCGGCCCCTACAGTGGGCTGCTAGGGAAAAAGTTCTCCGGAGACCGTGCACAAGGGCGCGCACACACCTAAGTGGAATGGATATGAGCAACACATCTCGAAGAACAACAGTTACTGGTAAGTAACTATGTTTGCATTACCTTGTGCATTAGGACCTGCTATGACTTAGCGAAAGTGCCAGCCCCATAGCTTATGGCTCATTCAACTAGGGCTCAGGCCTCTTTGGCAGCCTGTCTGACTCAGATTCTGGTTCACGACATCTGCAGAATGGCTACGTGGTCCACCATAAAACTTTCGCCTTTCATTATGCAAACACTCAGCAGGCCAGAGACAGTGCTGCATTCGGTAGAGCAGTGCTCCAGTCAGTATTTCACTGAGCTCCGACCCCACCTTCTTGGTTTGGCTGGGGTATCACCTACCTGGAATGTACATGAGCAATCACTCAAAAGACGGTTACCTACCTGTAAGGGGTGTTCTTCGAGATGTGTTACTCATGTCCATTCCAAGACCCACCTGTCTACCCTTCTGTCGGAGCCTACTGGCCAGAAGGAAGTGAGGAGGCAGAGGGTCGGCAGGCCCCTTTATAGAGGGCTATGAAGGCGTGACTCCAGGGGGCACTGGGACCGACCCTGCAGATACTTCTGAAGGAAAGCTTTCTGGTGAACTGTGCATGCAACACGTGCACGGCTACTTGGAATGGACATGAACAGCACATCTCAAAGAACACCACTTACAGGTAGGTAACCACCTTTTTCCTGTCGTGTGTTCAGTGTCCTCAGTACAGCTATCTGAAAGGGGATTTGGAGTCTTTCTTTCTTTCATTAAAATACAATATAGTTAATGTGGGGGGTATTTCCTGAATATGTTCCAACAGGCATGCTGAGCACTCCATTTCAGCAACTTTAAAACTGGTATTAGTCAATTAAGCTTCAGTTGAACATCCTCCGTTACCTGAGCAAGTTCCCTTGAAAGGCATGGGAATCTAGTGACTTGAGGAAAAGTAGAGCAACTGTTTTCCTGAAGTAATGAAAATTTCACTTTGCTGATGGTGCCTGCAGAGTTTTTTCTCACCTGTTGAAGTAGCTTTTTGAGTCACAAAGATGTGTGTTAAATTACATGGATTGTTTATCTTCCTCTCTCCCTGTATTAGTCCTTGAATTCCACCGAATCCCACATATGCTTGATAAGAGACATTCAGAAGACCATGGCGTTTCAAACAGAAATGTCTGTAACAAAGGTAAGTCTTGTTTAAAATATCATCCTATTCCCTGTTCCAATTTTATATTTATAAATATTAACCTTGCATTTTAGCAGAGAAGATAGTGTTCTACATTGGTCACTTCCAAGGAGAAGTTCAGTAAGATAGCATTCCTTGAACAGAATGCATCTTATGGGCTTTTATGGGTCCTAGCACACACTGCCTGATGGAAATGGAGTATTACAGGGTAGGACCTGCTGCCTTCATCTCTGTTTTAAAGATGAGTCACCTCCAGTTCTTGCCAGTTAGGTGCAGATTCTTGGGGCCTGAGAAGTTGCCCTTGGATCCCTTAGTTAGGCAAGTTTGGGTGTCCTTGTTTTAGTATTTCTGTAAAATTAATCCTGCCTTTTTTGTAAATTCTGAAGTAGTGTGTCATGGCTCTTCTGTGAGGTGGCCTTCATATGTTCTAATTCACAGGGATAGAGCACCTGGGAATGTGAACTTGAAATCGCAGACAGCAATGTCTGTTGAGACCATTTTCCCCCTCTGGCCCATGTGCAGGGTTCCCACAGTATCAAAAGGGAAGTTACCTTGAAGATACTTACCAGTAAGTGGTTTTTGCTGAAGAATGTTGCCTCTGTATAATCCCTGCTCCCCTTGGCAGCTCTTGAGTCGCAGCTTTCTTCAGGTTAAGAGTGTCGAAATAATGGAAAGAACAGAAGAGCAGTTGAGGCCAATTTGTCCTTTTATACCCTGGGAACCCTATATGATGGTGTGCGTTGGCTCAGTGGATTCTCTGCTCTAGAGGTTTCCTGGTGTGCAGACTCAACACACTTATCTTACAAGTTTAAATGTATAGAGGTGGCATTTTCTAAAACTGCACTTGCTGAAAATTCTGAATTAAGACACCAAAAGTCAGTGGCACACTTAATTTTGCTTCATGAATTGGCTTACTGGGTTTCAGACTACTACACATCTGGGGTTCTGTGAGCCAGAGGTGGGCTTGTGCTCTTCCGTAGTCATGAAGCCAGTGATAGACATAACAGAGTGAATGCTATTGGGAATCTTGGGCTTGCTGTGATGACCTCCGTCTTGGTTTCGCTTATTGCTGAATTCCATGAAGACACATTTCTCTTGGCTGTCTGAGCATGCCTTCTGGAGAATAGTTCAGTGTGTCATGCACTTGGCACTACCCTAGGAACATCTGTAGCTAGAGTAGGCATCAAAACCACATCTGCTGTACTATAACAACTTGAAACTGGAGTATCCTATTTTGCCTACTTCATCTAATGCTTATAAGAAGTGAGGTGATGAATGGAATTTGCTACAATCGTTATAGTATTGTATACTATACAGGGGTGGCCAGACTGGCTCATGAGCTGCATTACAGTTAAAGTGCAGCTCGCAGAGCCCCCTCTACCCCCCATTCTCTGCCTACTAGGCCAGGGTGGGGAGTTTGGAGCTTTTGCCTTGTGGCAGGGTGGTGGGGCTAGAGGATTCTGCCTAGCGGGGGAGGGAGGGGGGGTCAGTAAGTTTAGCCACCCCTGGTATGTATTGTAGTATAGTATTGGTGTCTTGACAGTCAGGTTCCCAGTAAGCAGTAGCACTGTCATATCTCAAAGCAAGAAGGATTAGGTGGGGTCATTGCTTGAATGGATGACCTCTAAGTGAAAATCAGGTTTCTGCAGTAAAGTGATGATTGCAATTCTGGGTTGTGCTTCCCTGAATCAGTTCTGATCCAGCATGATGGCTGTGCTGGTGGAGCTGCTGACTTTCAATTGAGATTTACAGCTTAATTTCCTTGTGTTCATTAAACATCTTATGGCATTTTTTTCCTGTGATTGCTTATTCAGGCATCCTGGCCTCATTTCATTCAGATACTTGTATTCTACCTCCCTAAATACACCCTAGAGTGGTGGTTCTCGAACTTATTTGATCGCACCTCCCTTCTTTGTGTCTGTAGTAGTTTGACTTCCCTTCCTCCTCCCCCGCAAGTACGTATACTGATTTAAAAAAAAAATCAACGTGCAACTCTCACTAAATATTAAAATCAGTAAGGCCTCGATTCAGACAGAGCCAACGATCCATTGTAATAAGAGCAAAAGCAAAACTGCAGTTGTGGTCAGTGCTCACAATTAAATGTGCATATCACGTTGTAGCAAACAGATCAATGTACAGATGACAACGACTTTATATAATGCCGTGCAAGCTTAACAGAAATCCATCAAAATGCACAGTGTCATCTAGAATCCAATACACAGTGCCATCTGAGGACCTGATGTGTCTGGAGGAATCAGTTTTGCTAGTTATTTATTGCTGTGTATGCAAAACGTGTGCAGTTAAGGTTTTTTCTCCCCCTCCCTAAAGCTTATCTCACTCTCCAGAATATGATTTGAGAACTTCTGGCCTAGAGTCCACTCTGATGTGGTATTCTCTAATTGCCCTGAACTGTTGTTTGATGGTGCTGTTAAATGGATGCTGCCTTTCAGTGTTCCCTGTGTATAGTTTGTAGGTGTTATGTGTATGTGTATATGTGTGTGTGTGTATGTGTGTGTATATGTATGTGTATATGTGTATATATATATATTAAATGTAGAAAATATATTTCCAGCAAAGATGCAAGTGTTTCCGTTCTCAGGTGTAATTAGGTAACATTTCCTTTAGTGGAACACCATGGAATATACATAAATAATTCTTGCTTGGTATATCATTAGCCCAGTTACAAATATTTATTTGCATTAGTTCAGTAAGTGGTCCAGTGGGATCAACCTTAAACTTGGTTATAGGACTTTCCTGTCTTAATACCAGACATGGATTCTGAGAGGAGATATTAGTACGTGGCAGGGAATGATTTTACCGTGTGTGTGGGTCTGAAACAATAAACCAGTGTTTTGGGCTAAGGAAAACAAACATGAACACGTTTCCTGTTCATGTACATGTGTGGACGTCTCTCTTGTCACTAGGTAAAAATGCCTGTTGTGAACAAAGAAGCCAAAGTTTTAGTGCCTGGAATTCCTGGACATAGTGCAACCATCAAATCCCAGTCCTCTGGAATGGAGAAAATGGAAAACAAAAGGAAACCTGGGGACAAAGAGGTAATCAAAGTGCTATTAGCAAGCAGCAATAAGGATGCCAGATTGAGCTGCATGTCCCTTTTTGGCCAAAATAATCATCATGAGCTAACTGTGATACTATCACTTGATGTGAACAGACTTTAGCTGGGGCGAGCTCCCGTGCAGCTGTTACTGATGGCAGTCTTGCATCAAAACCCTATACATTGCCCGCAAGTCTGCCGGGTTAAAGAACTTTGTTGTGTTTTTGCCTTCTCTCTGCTAGAGCATGTTGCTGTGCTTTGGACCCCTACTTCTCAACACAGACTTAATCTTCTCCTTCTTCCATTGCTACTTGTGCCTCATTTCCTTCCTGAATGTCTCTGCTATGCCATGAGAGATGGAGAACTTGTCCTGCTTAAAAAATATAGCAAGACAGTTGACATCAGGAACAGTTGCAGAGGGTTCAGTACTCCGGTTGGTGGCTCAAAAAAACCCTTGTGAGAAAATATAATTGATGACAGTGAGTCCTAGCCTTATGTGTTTGGTTGAAAATTGTTATAAGTGATGCTGGCCCTATTTCTCTCTCCTGCAGGATAGCATTGAAGACCGTCTTGGTGCAATGGATATTGATACGGTGAAAATAAAAACACAAGGTGGACTTCCACAAACGGACAGCTTTGCGGTGCTTTTGGTTCAGGGTTTGGAAAGCAATGATCCTGATATCTTAAATGTAAGTGTTATAAGAGTACTATGTGGTGCTCAACTTATTATGCCTAGAGCTGAGAAGTTGCTTCTTGTGCATACTGTGCTGTGTGGTGATTGCCATTTGCTTTCTGCTGCTTTGAGCATTTTCCCACTGCCTTGCAGCAATACAGTAATGCCATTATGCTTATCTGCCATGCACACTGCTTTAATTGATGACATTTGCTACATTTTTTTCCATTTTATCTGCTTTGCAAGATTTCTTCTGGGTCACCCCCCTCCCCACCCCTCCAAACTGATGTCAAAGCTAATCGGTTTGTTATAAACCGTAGAAAGGTTGGGCTGGAAGGGACTTTGGAAGATCATCTAGTTCATTGCCCCACACTGAGGCAGGACCAAATACAATGTATCTGCACCATTCCTGACAGGTGTTTGTCTAAACTGTACTTAAAAACCTCCATGATGGGGATTGTACAGCCTCACTAGGTAACCTGTTTCAGTACTTAACTATTCTTATAGTTAAGTTACATATTAGGGAAAATGTTTTAAGTTTCCCTTGCTATAGATTAAGCAGATTGCTTCCTGTCCTACCTTCAGTGAACACGAAGAACAATTGCTCACCATCCTCTTTGTAACATATTGAAGACTGTTATCAGGTCCACATCAGTCTTTCTTTCTCAAAACTAAACATAACCTTTCCTCACAGGTCAGGTTAAAAAATGGTTATCTAACCATATCAATTCTGTAGTGTCACAGTTCACCTGTCCTTCCAGTAATATTAATGATGTGGCACTTTGTCCTTTTGGGTTTGATTAGAGTATGGTTTCTACTTTGGCCTGACTAGAGATGTTCTGAGTGGATAAGCTTTGGAGAAATAAGTATTGAGATGCCCAAAAGTCAGTTGATTTAATAAAACCTGCTGTTGGGTGTGTGTAGGAATGGGAGGGTTAAATATTTACAAGAAGTTGGTGCTACACTGGAAGTCCTGAGTCTGAAGTCCTCTATCTGTAGGACAGGTGGAGCACAGACAGTAGCAAGGAAAACTTCCCTGCCTCCTCCAGTGTGCCTCAGCCTTTACATGGAGTGGCTACATGATGGTTGAAATGAAGTTGTGTTCATGACCCAGTCATTCCAGTATTTTTTCATGAGCACTAAATTTACTGAAAAAACAAGAGCCCCTCTTCTGTAGTTTGCAAACCTGCAAGCAGGTTTTTTGCATATCACTGAAAGAACTTGCTTATTTCTTTAGAAAGTGCCCCATTAATGACTCTTCCAAGCTCATCTTCTCTCTGGTACACATGTCCTCAGACTTTATATACGGGGCTGAGGTGTGAGGGTCTGAGATTTAAACCTCATCTTTTTCTGTCCCTTGATCTGTGTCCTGAAATATGGTATGTCCTTGGTGTCTTTGATTGTACACATATGTATTTATTGATGAATGTTTCTCTGATCTCATATTTTTCCCCTCTTTTCACAGAAAGTGCTTCAAACAAGGAAGGAAGCTTTAATAAAGAACACAGTAGCTAGGATACCCGTACATGCTGTTATTCCATTGTTGCATGAGGTAGGAAAAGGCCTCGCTTCTGCTGCTGTAGAACAAGTTAACACTGGGCTTTTTCTCTTATTGGGAAATCCAAATATACACCTGCTTTTACTCCATAAAATCGGTGTGACGGTTATCCAGTATTGAAGCAGTTCTTGTCTCAACTCTGAAAATTGTCTCATGAGGCTGAGGCAAACATGGAAACCATGTCCCAAGTTCAGCTTATTCTCTCAGTTGTGTAAAGGAGTTATTAACCTCACAATGGTGTGGGCACTTCTCAAAGGCCAGCTTTGACTAGTCTGACTTGTCACTGAAATGTTTAATTCAGGACAGCTGAATCAGGTTCTGCTTTACTTTGAAACCGTGCCAAATAACTGCACAGTCAGTGGATTTCTCTGTTAATTCTGCTAGGGATTAACTCTGGTGTTCTTTCTCAATAAAAACTAGAAGAATGGTTTTGTGAAGACACTGGCCTAGGATTCAGGAGATGAGAGTTCAGTTCCTGGTCATTCTATCTGTTTCTTCTGTGACTTCCTTTGAGACCATGGCAACGTACTGAATATCTGCGCCTCAGATCCTCATGTGTAAAATGGGAATAATAATAGAATCATAGAAAATTAGGGTTGAAAAGGACCTCAGGAGGTCATCTAGTTCAACCCTCTGCTCAAAGCAGGATCAACCCCAACTAAATCATCCCAGCCACGGCTTTGTCAAGCTGGGCCTTAAAAACCTCGAAGGATGGTGTTTCCACCACTTCCCTAGGTAACCCATTTCCCTAGTGAAAAAGATTCACCCCTCCTAGTAAAAAAGATTTTCCTGATATCCAACCTAGACCTCTCTCACTGCAACGTGAGACCATTTCCCCTTGTTCTGTCATCTGCCACCACTGAGAACAGCCTAGCTCCATCCTCCCTGGAACCCCCTTTCAGGTAGTTGAAAGCTGCTATCGAATCCCCCCCTCTTTATAACAGTTCTACTTAAGGGGGTAGTGTGAGAATAACTCCATTACTTTAGAACTACTACAGTGATTGGGGCCTTATGTGTACCTAGATAGTATGGTAGCAACAGTGTATTGAGTTTATACCTTCAGTTAAGGGTGAAATGTTTTTTTACTGTGCATAAATCCCGTTGTCAGAAGTGACTTAAGAACCAAGTCCTATCGACTTCCACTGATGTTTGGGTTCCTAAGTACCTTGAGTCTCTTGAAAATGAGTCTTTCAGAGCCTAAGTCACTTAAGTACTGCAATCTTTTTTTTTATCCCAATTCTCTGCATTTATTCAACTAGATTTAGAAACCCACAACTTGTATTTGTACTGAAAGGTCTCATGTTTAGCTTTACCCAGAAGTGGATTTCTGTTTTGAACTGAAAACCCATTCAGACACTTTTGAGTTCCCTGAATGTGAAATAAGTCCAGTTTGTTTTTTTTAAATTAAGGTGTGTTTTCTGCTTTTTAACACACACACGGCTTTGGCTCGATTTCACTCTTGTTGGTAATCCTGAATGAGGAATGCTGACTCTACCTTGTTTTGAATGTTCAAACTTGCACCGAGCACACACACACTGATATGTTGATTATAAGGAGGTACTGAGAGGCAGTGTTTCTAATATAGACACCTGTTCATTAGTGATCACACTTTCTGATATATGCAAGTGCATTTGATTGTATTAATCGGAGAGGGAAAGACCTTCACTAGACAAGTGTCCACTTTCCAGGGCTTGAGACTTGGTGCTTAGCACCCTTTTCCTGCAACAGTAGCCTGCCTTATCAACATGTCACTGGTGCAACAGATTCTGTAATAAATATTAAAATACAGTGAGCTTTTTGCATGCCAAGTCACAAGGGGATTCAGCTCTGGTTCTTGCCGCCAGCTCTGACATGTTTTCCATGTGGGCATGTAACATTTAGTTTGACTGCATATTATATTAACATCAGTAGTGTTACTCTAAGGAAGCTTGCTTCCCCAAAAGAAGTCAGTGCACTGAACAAAGATATAGTGCAACCAACTTGAGCTTCACAGTGTATGTCTTGTTTAGTGTTCGTGATTTCTATCAGACTTTAAATACCTAAGGATTTTTGTGCCCTGTTACTGGGCTGACAGATGTAATGTTAGGATGAGAACTGTCATGTACACCATACTTCTAAGTGACCTCATCTTTCTTTGCTTCAGATTACAAAAAGGTTGCAAGGCCACCCGTACAGGTAAGAGAAATAACACACAAGCAAGCTTAGCTGACTTTTAAAGGAATGGTGCTTTTTCATTTGTTTGGGGGAGGCCCACGATAGTAGTTATAAAATTGGAGCCTATTGAAAGGAATTATCTGACTCGATTTATGAAGGTTCCGGCTGTTTGGGGGTATTTCTGTCAGAACTCAATCTTTTTGAGAAATGATTGCATACATCAAAATGGAAGAGGACATCTGAGTATGGGAACCAAGATATAAAGTATCCCCTTAACTCATTACCTGTTGGACCTCTGGACACCCATATCAGCAGTTTATAATTAAAACAAAACACTTCAAGTTCACAGCTAGCAGCTAAGATTTACAGTTATCAGTCAAAATAAAACAGTAGCGTTGAGGACAAAAATCCAAATCCTTTCTTCTAGTAAGTGGACAGGAAAATTCAGGAGGGCAGGGAAATGAAGAATCTGTATATGTTCACTTTGTGGTATTGCATAGAAATAATGATGCTGTTACCACATACATACGTACAAACAAATAACTTCAGTAGGTGCCTTAATTGCCCTGTAGTGAAATGCCTAACAAAAAGAAGAATGTAAATTTTAAAGTAACATATGCATTAAATTAAATAAATTTTTTTAATGAATGTGATACACAGTAGTACCTCTGAATAACTTTACACTCAACGTTTTTTTCTGAACGTACACTTATTACATTAGTAGAAAAGAGGCATTTTGCCCAGTGTAGGGCTTCTAAATTCATAGTTAAATTGACCAAAAATCTTTATTATCCCGGTGGCCTTTTAATGATTCAGAGACTTGGTTGAAATCTTTAAATGAATAGGTTAGCCATTAAGCAGGATGTCTTTTTTAATATATCTGAATTATGAAACAGCTCTTAATAGTTGGGTTAAACAAGTAGCAGTTAGAATAGACTTATTCACTGCCTCTCCCAGTTCAGAGCTTCCGCTTAAAACCTGGGGGGGATGCGAGGGGGCAGAAATGGGGGACGTTCAATTTACCTCTGACTTAGTTTCTGATTGCAGAATTATGACAGTTCATGCCCTATGAATTTGTAAATATTTGTATAGTAATCAATATTGAGAATTAATACATATGGTTTACAAAGATAATTAAACAAAGAATTCCATGAAGAATAACAGAATCTGAATTGTATATTAATCCGTAAATCACACATTAGTTGAACTTGTTCATATTTGAGAAAAGAATTGTTAAATAGCTACTAGTGTCATTTCAGCACTGTGTAGAACCTGTTCTATCAGTGCTGGGACTGTTTTAGGACTCTCAGCTATCTGCTCTGTTGTTAAATTGGGAGGCAAAGTTTTCTCATCATAATTTGGTGGGGGATGGGGGAATGATCAATCTAAACTTGACAGGAAGAGATTGGAAGCAAACTTTGTTTAACTCAAGCACTTAAATGACTCGCAGTTCTAATGGAACTGTTGTTCAGGTATCTTATCTGTGTAGCTGGATTGTTCTTATTTCTAGCTTGGCTTCTCTTTTATAAAACACTGAAGCATTTTGATTTACCATTTTAGTGGTCAGAAAACATAAGTTGTTCCATTGGCTATGCTTATCTTTGATTTATTGTGCTCTCCTCTCCTCCAGTGCCTCACATATGGTCCGGTGGCTAAAATCTGTTTTCACTATACATGTATCCTACCTTTCCACAGTAAGTATTTTGCTCTACCGTTGATGCTTGCAGCTAACTAAAATTTACCTCTGTTCTTGTTCCGCCCTTGCTTTTCCATTAAAAGTCACCCCTCCTAACATCCTAATCTGGTGCTACTAAGTGTCTAAATAACCCTCCCCCAAAAGGATGTTTTATGTTATGTGCAACACTTTGTTTGCCACAATATGCTATAAATTACTTGTTGCTGGCATTATCAAGTACAGTCATTAACACTGAAGCAAACTGAATTTGATTAGCATATCAGTGTTAGTTACAGACCCATACACAGAGCTGGCTGAATATGATATTCTAGCGTTGTTGGGTGAACTTTCTAAACAGAACTTGCCCATAAACTTTCCTACTGCAGACTGACTCAAGACTGTCTTCTGTGTGGCTAGCTTTAGTGCATAAAAGTATGCTGGAACCAAAGTTCTAGCTGGGTGACATGGATAGGCTAATGCAGGAGCCTTTAGCCTCTTAGCTTTTGGCTTCAAAGTCTGCTTGCCTGCCTTTCACAAGTGAAGGATGAATTTAATCTTTACCTAGTGACAGAAACCACTAGTTTGACACAATTGATCTTCTGTTCCAGAAGGGTCCAGGTCTACAGTGTGGGCTAGGGTTGATGTGCATGGACATTCCCAGGTTCACAGCTGATACATGTGCAGCTCCCATTCAGACAGGCCCTTCCCATTTTTACTCTTAATGCTGTAAACAACCATCAAGTGAAGAAGGAATGTTAGAATTGCCTGAGCTGAAAATAGATGAGAGCTCATGCCTCTAACCTGGACAAGCTTTGGTTTAATAGACTGCCTGAAGTAATAATCATTCATACAAAATGAAATCTGTTCTTATTTTGTCTGAGACACAATATGAACAAGGACTTTTCAGGCAGCACCTACAATGCAATTTATAATCTCATTATGAGATGGAGGATGACAACGACAAAACAGCCTCTTTCTTATACTTTTTCTCTAAGTTGCCAGACTTGGTTCCCCAGCTGGGTATGCTATACCAGTTAATGGAGAGCAGAGTAAAAACATTGCAGAAGCTCTCTCGCCTACATGGAAAACTCTATCTTATCATCACTCAGGTGAGTTCAAGCTATAAACACTGGGGTATAAGGTGGAAATATTGTTGGAAGTGTTGGCTGTATTCAAATTTGATGTGAGTAAACCTGCCATCCACAATTTAGTGCAGTTGCTGGGTAGTCACACTGATAATGCTGAAGGCAGCACAGTTGATTAAGTAGCATCTGGCTAATGGCCATATTTTGCTAAACTTACTTAATGCTACATAATGTTTGGATGGTGTTTTAATTGGAAGTTTGATCACATTTTCCTTCTGATTTATATACTGACCCTCTATCTTTTTAGACTGGAAATAAGCAAGAGAATTTTACACCACTTAAAAGGCATCTCTTTTTTCTTTAGTATTGTAAATTTATGCCCTTCCTAAATACTCAGCTGTTTTAAAACTACAGCTATAGATGGAAGAATAAAATCCAGGCTTGATAGAGATTGCACTTAAATTGTGATGAATTTTGTAAACATTTGGTAGGTTTCAAGGTTGGATTACATGACTGAAGTTTATTGTGATTTGCAAATTCTTTTCAGGTTGCAGCACTGGAAAAAATTCAGGATGTAACTGATATTAGTCAGACTGCAAAACTGGTGTATGAGGAAGGTAAGGTGGAGACTTCCTGTGGGTGTTGCCTTGGGAATAGACCAAACCATTGTACACTTGGTGTAGCTGAGCTCCTTCGCAAAGATTACAGCTGTTTGCCATCCATCCACATTCCAGTTCTGTGTCTCTAACTATGTGATCTGCCATGGAGGATTTGCTTGAAATCGGGAGGGGAGGAGGTGGTACGGAATTGTGAAGTAGCTCTTGCTTGGTTGGTTTTTTCCTTTCCAATTATGATGAAAACCCTGATTAACTGCAAGTCCAACATGCCAGAAATCCAGATTCGTTGGCCCAGATTTCTAGTGCAAAATGCACTTTTACTAAAGAAGCTTCCAAATCTGTCCAGAATAAAGAGGATTTTAAGTATCTGTAGGCCTGAGATTTGGGTCTTACATCCACTCTAAAATATTGTGCATATTATAACAACTGAACAGCAGTCCCTTGTAAGTGATTTATACTGATCAAAATAACCTAAAGTTCAGTTTTGGTAGATGTCTTAAATGGAACCACCAGTTAATATGCAGTGGCACATGATCTTGGATTTCATTTGAGCAGAGACTGCATCAAATCTGTTGTGTTCTCCCGACTTATGTGTCATTTTCCATTTACAGAATCTTCTGAGGATGATTCTGAAGATGAGATGATTGCAGATAAAGATTCAGATGTAAGTTAAATTCTCTGTCCAGAGCTGCTGTCTTTCACTTACTTGACTGATTGCTGGAGTGTAAGATTGCAGAAATGCTTGGACCAAATATTCAGCTGTTCCTGTTTTGTTCCAGGAGAACTGGGATGAAGATGAAGAGAAAGGGGAGCAATCGGATGAAGAGAAAGAGGAGCAATCGGATGAACAAGAAATGGCTGTTGAAAAAGAAATCAATGGGGAATCTGATTTGGACCCAGAAAATGAAAGTGAAGAAGAATAACAGTTTTAAACACAAAAAACTTGTTAAAAGAAGCGGGATCCCAGAACTCAGTTCTGGATCACCTTGCTGGGAGTTGCTGTAGTCACAATAGGCCAGGCATGAGTCTGCACTTTCCATGTGCAAAGGCACTTCTGGGCACTCTGCGTTCCTGAATACAGAATGTTGAACCGTGCCAGCCTTCTCTTGCCCATATTCCTGAGCTCACATATAATATTTCTTCCATCTCATGGTCAGATTATGCCATATCATGGACAAGCATATTTGTATTCAAGTGAAATAAACCTGCCACCACCATTTGTGTGGTAAATTTGTTGCAGCTTTCCATTGAATTTGTTTCTGATGCAACAGATCAAAGACCAGTCTATACCTTCTTTTCTTGCTTTAGTTAGCGATAGCAAGTGGGCATCCTGCTGCATTTTTTGCAAAAATATAAAAATAAAAATATTTTTGTAATATTTAAATTCAATAGTGAATTTCTTCATTTTTCCCTCATAGGTTCACTCACCCATGCCGTGGCAATGTCTGAATGCCAACCTGGTTTAAAACAGCTTTTTGTTTTTTAAACAAAATTGGACTCAAGGCTTTTATATGTATGTATAAATCTATGGCTTTTCTTGTGCTTCAGAAGGAAATCCAAACTATCAGTGGTTTCTGATTTTGTTTTAATTGGGCCTGTATATAAGTTTAACGTTGACTTGGGGAGAGACTTCATCTTGAGGGAATGGGATGGGGCAGGGGGAATGGGAAAAAAAAAATAGGGGAGAGGGAGGGTGAATGCTTGTGAATATGTAATGCAAAGTGTATACGTTTATTACTGATTTTTAATCTCTCAGTGGCAGAACAAGGATTGCTATTTGCTCAGCTAATGGAAGCTGAAGTGGTATAAACACATTTTTAAGAGCAAGATATGGTAAAGGTTTGAGCCATTCACCAGTATAATGTACAGTATATTTGTCTATAAATGGAGCTGTTGCAACTAAATCCTGCCCTCTTTGTAAAGTGAATAAATATACATCTCCTTTACCAAGTACTTGTTCTGTAATATGTGTGGAGAGAGAAGAGATTATGTGCATGAGGAAGCTTGTGTCTCAGAACCAGATGTCCAGGGCAAAATGATGACCATGTTCTGGGCTTGAAGCACATCCATTGGTAACTCAGTTCCCTGTGTCTTTAGCTGTAATTGTTGACTTTAGTGACACAGACAGGTGTTCACTACTCTTGACTTCAAGGTGCTGTGCAGGAGAGCCAGTTGGAGTCTCTCCTGTTTTGCATGGCATTGTCCCCTCCCAATTCTGACTTCAAAATCTTATAGGTGAAGATAAAAGGCAGGAGAAGCATGGCTTGATTCTCCCAATCCTTGGTGGAGTTTCCAGGCATTGTCCAGTGGAAGAATCTCTTGGATTGTGTAAATTAGGCATGTTTATATGTGCCTCATGGAAGTAAATACAGATGCCCTGAGGCCTTGCCTGCACAAAGTCAGTTAGCAAACTAAACTAAGTTGATATGAAGGTTGTTAACCAATATGTGTTCCCATGGAGAGGCCTGCACCATTTTAAATCAATTTAAAACAGATTGCAATGAAACCATTGCAATTTTTGAGCATTGGCAAACCCAGACTCGGAAAATCCAGTCACATTTCGGAGCATAATGGCACTTTACTCGTAGCTTTTCTTCTTATGTGTTGCAGTGGATGAGCAGTTTGTATTTAAAGCAAAAAAGATGGCAGCAGAATGCTTATGGAGAGAGCATAATAGAATGCTAGTGGTAGAATCCAAGAATGGTACATGGGTAATACATGAAAACTGCCCATAGGTGGCATTTAAAGCAGTACATGTGGCAAACAGCCAGCTTCTCCCTAGTGGGTCTCACACTTTTGCCTCTCGTAGTGGGCCAGGGCATTGCTGGTTACCCCGTCTTCCCAGGGAGGAGGGTAGGGACCCGGGCCTGCCCACTCCTCTGGGTCCCAGCCCAGGGGCCATATGAGTAGCAGCTAAGTGCTGCTGGCACCTTACTTGCAGCTGCAGGCTTTTCCCCTGGGCTACTTTCCCTCCTCTGTCTTTCTGCCTTCTTGAGCCCAGTACCTTCCTCAGGACTCCACCTCTCTCCCACACACTGCTGTACTCCATTCTGTTCTTCTCCACGACTCCACACACCACTGTACTCCATTCTGTTCTGTTCTTCACAATCTCCATACACTCCTCTGCTCACCACACACCTACTCCTTCAACTCCCACCCTGTCTCTCAGGAATAGAGGGTTTTTATAGGCACCTGGGTGGGGCCTTAATTGGTGTCAGCTGATTCTAATTACCTTGTACTGACTCTGGCTATTCTATAGGGCAGGGGTGTCAAACTCAATTCGTATGGCGGGCCACATTTAAATTAAATTCAGTTCAGGGGGGCCGCGCATACCACAGAGTACTCTGCTGTAATTTTCATAGTGTACTCTCCGCCGAGAAATCTCGCCGCATGGTGAAATTCGGCGGCAGAGTACCAGAGTAGGAATCATAACGGGCTCGCACACTCCACTCTCCGCTGTGAAATCTCCCCACGGGGTGACATTTGGCGGCAGAGTGCGAGACTCCGACGGCTGTTTCCTTTTTCAGACGAGATCTCGCGGTGCCCTGAGCTCACACGAGATCTTCCACACTTTTCCTGAGCTCAGCTCAGAAAACACTGCCAGCACGGGTAAAACAAGCTGGCGGGCTGGATTCGGCTCGCGGGCCTTGTGTTTGACACCTGTGCTATAGGGAATAAAATCAGGATCATTCTAGCATTTACATACCACCCTTCCAGAACTTTCCTACTGCCTGGTTTCAAATAGGAGAACTTTCCTACTGACTCCCCGGATTCAAACAGGAGAACTTTCCTACTGCCCTCTGCTCTTGCTATACCACAATGTGAAGAACTTCTCTCCCTTTCTTTCCTACCCCCAATAATGGGGCCATTTCATTATCGCTGTTTGTGCTGCTGGCAGTAACTCAGGTTGTGATGTTCTGCCAACTGCGCCACCCAATTGGCTCAATGATCATGTCTGATTTATGCTCTTTCTGTAATATGGGGATTCTGAATGTATGAACAATTGGATGATAAACCCCTTCCAGGCTCTTAGGCATTTAATGTGCTCCCAAAACTTCCAGGAAAGGTAATTTTCCTGAGATGTACTCTCAGGTCTCAGATTGGGCCTATGACATTGATATCTTAGAAGTTCAATCTTAATGAATTTGTTGGCTAGGTGCTTTCACTAGCACCCCATTTTTAAGACTTCCAAAGTTGGATTGCATGTAATTGGCTTTCCTGTGTTGTGATTATATCTGTCTCTGGTTTTGCACTTGGTTGTGTAGCTTTAAGAACCCTCTAGGGGAGTCTTGAGTTTAATACAAGTGTAGGGAAACTATACTTGTCGGCAGTCATTCGCTATAATTCTTGGATGAGTGCCAAAAACCCTTTGCTTGTCCAAATGAGTTAAAGGGCTGATGTCTTGTGGTGTACCACTGCTAGAAACAAAGGCTGTAAATTATGGATTCTCAAGTTGAGGGGATTCAATCAGATCCAGATGGATGACCATCCCTTTCAGGATGGGAGGAGGAGGGTTTTGAACAGAAAAAGAGGTCATAATATGGAAAAGGTTGAGAATCACCGCTGTAAACACCTGGAAAAGTAAGGCCTGGTCTGCACTAGAAAAGTTTAACTGCTATACCTATGCTGGAAAGCCCTCTAATTTAAACACAGCTATACTGACGTAATGTTTGTTTTTGGTGAAATAGCTAATCCTGTTTCAGTGAACAAAATAAGCTGCCAAAACACTTTTATGCCATGCAACCATCTACACTAGAGAGCTTTGCTGGGATAGCTTTTTACTTAGATATAAAACTAAACACCTGTCCCAGGTTCTAGGTGCCTTAACATAATTAATCATACAATAGATATAATTTAAGTTAAACCTCAGCAGCATTTACATCAGTTCTGCAGGAATTCTACCACCCAGCCACCTACCTGCTTCAGCCACTAGGAAGTGCACCTCATCCTATCAAAGAGAGATCTTTTGCAGTCTTCTCAGAAAGTCTCCAGATTTGAGCTATTCTGGACCAACCGATATCCTAAAAAATCACATCCTTAACTGACATAGCTATGTTGATACAAAAAACAGAACAGAAAACCACTTTCTAGTACAGGCCTGTCTTATGGCTCCAAGCTTTCCAGGAACACACAGAGCTAATACTTTACATTTCTAGAATACCTACCATTTGAGGATCTCAGTGCTCTACAAACATTATTTAATTAAGTCTCATATCCTGACAAGTTGCACTATCCACCATAAAAAACTGAGGAAATGAAGGCACTCAAAGTGGTTTTAAGTGACTGCCCCCGATTTGCCATGATTGGGCAAGGCACTAGAATAGATCCTAGGCTTTGATTCCCTGTTTCAACCACTAATGCTACTTAACTCCTATATAGCACTCATCAGTAGACCTCAAAGTGGTTTTACAAAGAAGGTCAGTTATTACCCTGTTTTACAGATGGGAAAATAGAGGCACAGAGGTGAAGTGACTTGCCCATGGTCACCTAGCATACTTGGCAGAGCCAGGAATAGATCTCGGGGACTGAGTCCCATTCCAGGGCTCTAGCCACTAGGACACATTGCCTCAAGCCAACTGTTTTTCTCAAACCATTTGTTAATTGACTTTGACAATGCTAGACTGGAAGTTATGGAGAGCATGGGACTAATCAGATTAGCCTGACTTTAAAAATGCAGGGTTCACTTGATTTATATTTGGGATTACACTGACTTCAGCAGGAAAAATCATAGAGCCTGTTCCTTCTTTTGTTTTCAGATGTGAAAAGGTATACTTTCAGCATGGTCCACCTGGCACCCAGATCAAAGAACCCTGTAAAATTGTGACAACTCACTTTACAAAACTTAGAACCAGTTACTACTTGTTTCAGCCTGAAAAGTCGAAGACACCTGTTCTCCTGCTGACCTTGTAAGCCATTCCTGTTTGTGTTCAGGAGGAGTTAGAACATTCCAGTGAAGCTGTGAGGGAAATATCAGACTTGGAGGACAAGGGTCTCTGAATGGTTCCACCTGACTCCCAATTCCCCACTTGGTATTGTGGCAGTGTCTGGACTCTTATCCCCCTGCTAGTGCTGGGATTAATTGGATTTGGGGTAAAGGTGGGGACGGATCAAATGCTGCTTTTAAAATAGGTCTTATCTGAATGGGGATTTGGCTGACAGTTTGTGCAGGTATCTGACAGAACCTGCTAAGATCAGGGCTTGCTAGAGGGTCAACCACTTCATAGCTTGTGTGAGCTGGTTATTGCGTGCACCTGGTGTTCCTTGCATCCCTCCATTTTCCCTCCTCTGCTCCACAAGCTCCCTGTGTACTTCCCTCTCATCCCCCTCTCAGGGACTCCCTGAAGTTCCCCCCAGTCTCTTCCCTAACAGGGTCTGTGCGCTCTCATCTCCCCATGCCATCAGCTCTGTGTGCACCCCATCCCCCTACGTCATCTTTGAAAGCTGTAACATTCAGTACCCAAGATGGCCAGTAGGTGTCAAAATTGCTCCATGAAACTGTCCTGGGTTACAAGGGCACAAAGATAGGGAGTCGATGAACTTCAGGCTGGCTTAGCCCTGCTGCTGCTGACGCATGCTGGTGTGCAGAGTGGGCTCTGCAATTCATGTCAGCTATCAAGACCACGCTTGCGCTTCCCATAGGAGTTTTGCCAGGTACGCAAATCTCCGTGTGTTTCAGCTCTTCCGGCGTGTGCTGCCAGGCCTTTTGAATGCTTTCTGATGTTCCAAAGCTCCACTGGGAAAATATTAAACTGGGCTCTCACTGATTTTAATCTGCAGTTGCTGCCCTGCCTCTCTTTAAGGGCATAGCATAACTTGGAGTGTTGAAGGTTCATTCTCAGGATCCCTGCGCTCTTAGGTAAAGTGACGATGTGAGATGTTTTTTATGAAACTTTTCAGTTCACCTTTAAATTTCCCAGTTCAGGGCTTATTCATCCAACATTAAACCCAAAGACCCAACATTTTTAGCAGAATGTGCAGACAAAAGGTGTGGGGGGGGGGCGGAATAAATGCCTGATGGGGGTGTAGGGGAAGGAGAGAGCAGGAATGGAGTGGGAGAAGTTTGGAGAACTGTCAGTATGTGCTTGTTAGCCTTGGAAAAAATAGTGTAGCAAACCTGTTGTTGCTGCTGTTCTCAGTAAAATGTTTGAAAACTGAACATGCAAAATGTTGAGATATGGTGTGCGCACCAGCCCGAGCTCTTGGCTAGCCTGGGCTGTGGGAGAGTGCTGACTTTGCTCAGTCTCAATCTTATTGCCTTCATTTCTTTTGATTATATTTTGCCTGAGATGGCACAGTTTTGTGATGCCAGAGAAAACCACTCTCCTTGTCTCTACACAGTTCTATATTGGTCTTGGGTTATGCATACAGCCTAATCTATAGCCTGTGCATTGTTGGTTTCCCTGTTCTCTAGGAGCAAACACACACTATCATAATGAATGTTCTAGCTTGTCTATGTGAGCTTGGAGACAACTATGCAGAAGACTTAAATCAATGGCTTGAGAGTTGCCTAGAAGCTGGTTAACTTGCAGTTTTGATCTCTCTACTTGAAAACTTTCTTTGTTGTGTGTAACAATTATGCAGTTTGTGAATGAACGTGCAGTGGGTACTTTGTGAATCGTCAGTCCTCCAGTATGAACCGGATTGAATAGGGTTGGCAGGGAAATTATTTCTTCCTACTGTCCCAATCAGTTAAATAGGGTATTTACTGCCTTGTTGGCAGTGTGCAGGTTAATTCATATGTTCAAAGCACGTTACAAATATGAAGTACTATAGAAAAGCTAATTTTCTGCTGTAGAATCAGTTAAATTAATTCTTGCCAGTCCTGAGTTCCGGGGTCGCTGTCCCCTGCAACCGTTGATAACCCCTGAAAGTGAAGAAGGCAGCCTCCTGCTCTATTCTGATGATGATACAGTCGACCACTGAGAAGCAGTTCTAGCCCCCTGAGGGCTATCAGCAGGAATATTTTTGCTCCTCCCAACACATAATAAAAAGCAAATGAGGGATCCCCTAGAGTTGCTTGTGGCCCTAAGCAATTGCTTAGGCTGCTTATGCCTAGTCTGTTTATGCTCTGCAACCCTTGTAGATCGAAAGCTCCTGTATAGATCTTAACTGTCTAGGACAGGAACTGTGTGTGTACATGCAGCATCTAGTACAGTTCTGATTACCAAAACCATAGCCTCTAGGCGTTACCATAATGCAAATAATTAATAGTAATTGCAGCAGATATACCAGACCCCTGTGCTCAGGTCTTGGCAATTAACTTTAAAGATCGAGAGGCTTAATATTTAAGCCAGAGAGAGAGAGTGGCTTCCAGAAATCATGTAATATATGAAAAACAGCTTCTCCCAAACAGAGCACCAAAGTTTGTGCCTGTCACCATGATGATGAGTTTTAATGACTCAGCTGCTGTCCAAAGCATAATCCTCTGTATTATTTCGAACAGCTGGTCCACCCTTCGAGCAGCCTGTCTGGTTGCACCCGGTTTTGGTCTGTTTCTGAAAATGTGCCACAACATCCAGAATTCCTAAAGCTAAGTAAAACCTCTACAAAGAAAACTCTCTATTTAGAAGAGAGCCTGAGTCTCTGTGTAATGAGAGCTCCATGCACCCCCATCGCTGCATCTGCCTCGACAGTGGCTTAGTGCTGCTCGCTGCAGTGCTAAGATTTGTGCATGTGAATGAGTCTCATGGAATCTGGGAGTGGAAAGAAAGTTGTGGTCAGGTTCAGTTTTCCATGGCTCTCCTAATCGCACAGATGGA
The DNA here is from genome assembly GCA_007922155.1 of Mesoclemmys tuberculata. Taxonomy (NCBI): domain Eukaryota; kingdom Metazoa; phylum Chordata; order Testudines; family Chelidae; genus Mesoclemmys; species Mesoclemmys tuberculata. Next base: position 2,747,049 of record ML675721.1, on the reverse strand, counting down.
ATTAACTAGCTGACTTTAAATGCCTGGGTTAAGCAGCAAGCAGGAATTGGAGATGCATTGATTGGTCCCTTTAGGTTTGATATATTTTCATTTGTTTGTACCTGTCCTACTTGTTTTCTCTGCTCTTGTAATGTGCTTGCCTATTTACACGCTGGCTCCTGTGTGTGAACATGCACACTCATTTTTTCCCCTGTTCCCCTAATGCATGCACTCATGAAAGCAGGGCCTGTTTGCTGACATCAACAGCAGAGTGCACTTCTCCCTTAGTTACTTCACTGACTTCCCAAAGCCTCGGCAATAATACTATCTATAGTACCTCAGCATTCAATGGCACATTTCTGGAGGAGTATTTGTGTATGTGTCACATTCTCTCTCATAGTAAACTCACCCGTTATAGTCAGCTGCTGACCCATGGGGGGCAATAAGAAATGATTTATAACCATGGCAACAGTTGCTCTGGGAAACTGGGATCAACAAGAATCTTTCATGTCCACATCAATGAGTGTATTAAAAATCCTCCCACTCTGAGTTGGACAAGAACATTTGTGCCACTTTAAAAAAAAATAAATAAAAAAATAGAGGTAAGTGAAATTAAAATCGTATCAAGCAAAATGTCTAGCTCTGGGACTGATGGCACCTAAGTTTTTCTGAAGTGGAGCTACTTGTTATCAGATCCTAAAACAAAAAAAAACCCTTCCTATCCCAAAGTGAATGTGTCCTATGGGTGATGTCAGCTAGAGCCGGTAGGATTCTGCTGTTCCTTGTTTTACTCAATCTGTGTGTTGATTCAGTGGTTTCTATAATGCAAAATGCTTTTGATTGAACTCTTGAATACAAGCTGTGTGAACTTGGTTCCTATTTGTAGTAGCTGTTTCAGTTGATAGGTTTCCAGCATTCGGCGGTAAAAAGTTTGGATGATCACCAAACTTGTGCATATGTGAATTTTTATGAAGTATCTTACGTGCAAGTTTCTCAGAGCAATGTCTGGTTATTGATATAATTACAGAATCAGTGGGGAGTTTATAGGTTGGATGGAAGGCATCAGAGGAGACAGATCAAAATAAGTATGGAAGACAATTGCAAGGAGTGAGAGGAGGCTTGCTGGGAAAGAATGAATGAATCCAAATTCCTGAGAGTGCCTTAAAACAGATGTTATCCCTATGGCGAGAGAGCTTTTAAGTCACCTTGTGACTCTACTGCTGAAGTCTCACTTTCAGTTAAATTCTTTTCTAGGAGGAGGACAAGTTTCTGTTTGTAGATGTCCATATTTATGACCATTTAAAGGAGGTTGCTAAACAGGAGTTTCCCTGAGTAAGAAGCTGAAATCCATAGGGGCTGCAGCTTCTGGAAGGCAATTTCTGCTGATGTGGGGGTTCTTGAGCACTGCTGGTGCTCATCCTTGAGCTGATGTGGTGATTTTACCCCCATATCTGTTCATTCCGACCTGGTCGTGTCTGCCTTTTGTCTGCTTGTCATTTCGGCTGTTTGTGACAAACTCTTGTGGCTTTTCTAATGGGATTTTGCTACAAAAATAAGAGGCCAGCCTGATATGATTCATTGAAGCAATAAAAGATAAAAGAAAAAACTGCTCAGCTTGCACTTCTATGCGATTAAGAGCCTTGATGCTTATGGAGAGAATTAGGTGGCTCTGAGGCCTTTCCTAATGCGGGGAGATTTCCCTGCTAATAAAAGGTGCCGATTTACACCATTCCCCTGTGTAATTGGAGGGCTGATCTTACTAGCCCTAACCCATTCTTCATGAATGGGTCTCTGGCAGAACCGTGACTGCTTCCAGTGGTGACTCCCCAACCACACTTGCCAGCTGGTGCTTAGTTTTTAATCTCAATATGTTAATGGGCTGATAAATTGCCATGGACATGGGGTTAATCTCCGCTGACTGGCTTGAAAATTCCTCCTCTTCGGAACCCAGCTCTGCCACTGGCCTGGTGGGTGACCTTGGACAAATCACGTCACTCTTCTGTGCCTCAGTTTCCCTGTCTATGACATAGGGATAATGATACGGCTCTCTTTTTGTAAAGAGTTTTGAGAGCTACTGATCACAGAATCACAGAAGATGAGGGTTGGAAGGGACCTCAGGAGGTGTCTTGTCCAACCTCTGCTCAAAGCTGGACCAACGTCACCTGAATCATCCCAGCCAGGGCTTTGTCAAACTGGGCCTTAAAAACCGCTAAAGGTGGAGATGCCACCCCCTCCCTAGGTAACCCATTCCAGTGCTCCACCACCCTCCTAGTGAAAACTTTTTCCTAATGTCCAACCTAGACCTCCCCCACTGCAACTTGCGACCGTTGCTCCTTGTTCTGTCATCTGCCACCACTGAAAACAGCCTGGCTCCATCCTCCCTGGAACCTCCCTTAAGGTAGTTAAAGGCTGCTATCAAATCCCCCCTCATTCTTCTCTTCTGCAGACTAAACAAGCTCAGCTCCCTCAGCCTCTCGTCATGTGCTCCAGTCCCCTAATCATTTGTGTTGCCCTCTGCTGGACTCTCTCCAGCTTGTCCATAATCCTTCCTTTAGTGGGGGGCCCAAAACTGGACACACAGTAGTCTAGATGTGACCTCACCAAAGCTGAATAGAGGGGAATAATCACTTACTTCGATCTGCTGGCAATACTCCTACTAATGCAACCCAATATGCTATTAGCCTTCTTGGCAACCAGGGCACACTGCTGACTCATATCCAGCTTCTTCTCCACTGTTACCCCCAGGTCCTTTTCTGCAGAACTGTTACCTAGCCCATCGGTCCCCAGTCTGTAGCTGTGCATGGGATTCTTCCATCCTAAGTGCAGGACTCTGCACTTGTCCTTGTTGAACCTCATCAGATTTCTTTTGGCCCAATCCTCCAATTTGTCTAGATCACTCTGTTTCTGTCCCTGCCCTGATGAAAAGTGCTGCATAGCAGCTGGGTGTTGTTGTTTGAAGTGACTCCTGAGGAGGGAGCTGGTGTGATAAGATGTTCAGAGGGAAGGACCCAGCTAGCAGCATCATTAAGGTATAATGCTGCCCCAGGACTCCTCTTCTGGACCTTGAGTGACTCTCTGAATCTTTCTTGCTGTGCAGAACTGATCTTCGGGACAGTGATTTCCCTGTATCTAAGCATGGTGTCACCATATCAAAAGGGAGGCAGTACTAGCACTTCAGCTACAGAACTGCACATGCTTTGCTAAGATGCACAGGCATTATTATTTCCATCTTACAGCTGGAGAAACTGAGGCATAGAGAAGTTGCCTTGCCCTGGATCACATGGTGAGCCAGTGGCAGAGCTAGGAATAGAACGCAGGTCTGTTAACTTCCAGGCCAAATGCCCCATTCATTGGCCCACAGTTGGGGAGCTGGCTGTAGCCGATACAGAGCATGTGGTGTTGCAGCAAGGCTTGGGTACACTATCACCATTAGCACTGGTGGCCCCACAGCCCATTCCCATAGCGGGGAGAAGGTCCCTGATGCTGCTCTGGCACCTGTAGGGAGCGGGAAATGAAGATCCAGGCAGGTCTTGGACACTTTTACTGTTCCTCTTCCTTTTCACTGACTTGCTTCAGAGTGGAAGAGACCCCAGGCATGGGGTGATGCAGTGAGAGCTGGATCATGGCAGTGGTAAAGTGGCTGGATGACTGTTAATCTCTGTGTTGGGGCAGAGGGTGGCAGGTGGACAGAGCAAGATCATATACATGGTTGGAGTGTGGTCTGGGAACCCTACATAATTCTTGCACAGTGAAAAGTTTGGCCGTGAAATCTGAACAAAGCCTAGCAGAGCTGTTTCCATCCACACCTGGAAGCTAAAAGATAAGTGGTATAAAATCCAAATGCTGATGTCTGAGGATTCCTTTTGATCCTACAGTTAACAGAGAAAGGACTGACATACAGAAACTGTTATTTGGAAGTAGCAGTTAGCATCTAGTTTCCCTCTGCCACCCAAAACTGGAATTGAACCAGTTTTTAAGTTGGAAGAAATTATTTTCAGATCTCTCCTAACTGGGATCTCTGTTTTCTGCTTCTACCTGGAAGGAAAAGGGCCAAAATAACCATCAGAAAATCTATTCTGTGGATTTTCTGCCTAGTTCTGCAGTCCCCAGGCTTTCAAAGAAGATCCTTACCTGATGTAAATTGCCACACCTCCATGTCAATTACACCAGCTGAGGATCTGTCCCCAGAACTTCAGGGTGCTCTTAAACATCCAAATGCAGCTTTGGCTTCCACTCTTGTGCAACATAAATCTTTCTCCTCCACAGGGGAGGATGTTGCTATGTTCTCAGAAGCCTGGAATGTTAGAAAAACAAAAAAGGGAACATAACAAGGATGTTTGAAGCAAAAAATGAAAGCAGATATTTACATGCACTCTGGGGCCATGGAGGAAGCTAATCAACTCTCGGCAAGTGTAGGTGGGCCATGGAAGGGGTGACACTTGTTCTTTTTCCAATGCTTGCTCATGTCCATTCCATTGTAGCTGTGTGCACATCCCATGCATGGTTACCAGAAAATTTTTCCCTTTAGCAGATCCCGTAGGGCTGGTTTTGGCACCCCCTAAAGCCCCGCGTGCATGGTGCAGTAGATGAGGCGCTGCTGGCCCTGCGCTGCCTCACTTCCTCTTTCTGCGACTGACAGTTACTGGTACTGCATTCTTTCCTGTTTTGGCCAGTGCCTCTTAGCTGTAGCCTTTGTTTTTATAAGTCCTTGTTAAGTAGTTGTTAGATATTGGTTAGTTACTGTTGTAGTATAGTAGATAAGGTAGTCCCATTAGGGACCTCCACCCAGTATGGGGGTATGCCCTGATCTCTGGGCTTTAAACCTTGTAAATCCTGCAGGAAGGCCTTCCGGGTTAGCGACCTCGCCCCCCCCAACAAAGGCTGTTTAAAGTACCTTGGGGAGCCTCAGCGAAAGGACAAGTGCCACATCTGCAAGGCGTTCAGACCAAGGACTCACAAGGATTGAGAGCTCCATTTGAAGGCCTTGTTAATGGAGGTGTCCCTGATACAGCATCGGAACCGCCCAGCTCCTTTTCAGCACCAAGCACTGGTCGGTGCAGCGTGCTCCACTGACACGGACTCCACCGCGTCACCGTAGAGGAAGAAGCCCAGGAACAGCATCTGGCAGACAACTGTTCCCCTGCATGGAAACAGGCAAAGGAGGCGGGGTCAAGCTCGTCGCTGGTCACCGGATTTGGACTCCCCGCCCCAAGTCATTGGTCACGGGAGTGCTGGGATAGGAGGCAGATACCGCTCCTCCTCCCTTCAGTACCGTGAGACAGGGAGATGGTCACGCTCCGGTCAATGCTGGTCACGATCAGGAGGGTCTGGCAACTCTAGGGGAGGAAAGGACCTAGCAGCTCCCCCCACCCAGCCTCCTTGACCTGAAGAGCAAGGGCAGGGTCCTTGCTCGGCTCCCTCATGGTGGCCTCAGGGCCAATGGCCACCCCTGTGGCCGCACTGAAACACCTGGAAGTTACAGGTGACCTCAGGACCCTACTCCCTTGTCTCATCAGGGAAGCAATCGGGGAGCCTCAGCACCGCCGGCGGAGGCCCATGACTCCAAATCAGGGGAGGAGAGGACCCTCTGGAGGGTACATCTGCGGGGGCTCCTACACACTCAGCAGATGTGCCGGCCCCTCAAGAGCCAGGTCAGTCATCCTCTTCCTCCCCAGGTGAGGCACTGGTGGCAGGCCTGTTGGCTCCCCTGGACAACTTCTGGGTGCACCAGGAGCTCCAATAAAGGGTGGCCTCCAATCTTGAACTAGAAGCAGAAGAGCTGCAGGAACAGATGGACGACTTGTTTAATGTAGTAGCAGTGGTGGCACCATCCCGGGTCGCCCTGATGGTGCGTGGAGGTGTCCTAAAGTTGGCAAACGATGTCTGGCAAACTCCAGCTTCCCTGTCACCGACCTCAAAGAGGGTGGAGAAAAAGTATTGCGTTACCAAGAAAGGGTTCGAATACTTGTTCACCCGCCCTGCGCTGAGCTTTCTAGTGGCAGAGGCAGCAAATGAAAGGGACAGGGAGGGGCAACCTGGCTCAACCCCCAAAACCAAGGACGGCAAGCAACTGGACTTGTTTGGGGGAGAATTTTACTCTACCTCCAGTCTCCTGTTCCGCATTGCCAGCCATCAGGCGTTGTTAGGGAGGTATAATTCTAACTTGTGGGACTCCCTCAAGCAGCTTGGGGAGGCCATACTTCCAGATCGGGCCCAAGACTTCTCTACAGCTTTGGGGGAGGGCAGGACAGTGGCCAGAGCGGCCCTACAGGCTGCTTCAGACACAGCTGACTTGGCTACAAGGGCAATGGCCTCGGAGATTTCCATGCACTGTTGCTCATGGCTCCAGTCGTCCAGGACCCCTCTGACGAGCAACAGTTCTTACAAGAGGTGCGCAATCTTCTCATACGGGGAGCCATAGCGGAGGTCCCGCTGGATATGAGAGGACGAGGTTTCTACTCTCAATATTTCCTCATCCCAAAGGCCAAAGCGGGACTCAGACCCATTCTGGACAGGTACATTAGAAGGCAAAAATTCCACATGGTTTTCCTGGCCTCTATTATCTCCTGCTAGTATGCTGCCCTCGATTTGAAGGATGCATGTTTTCACATATCGATCTTTCCAGGTCACAGAAGGTTTCTCAGGTTTGTGCAGGGGTTTTCCCATTACCAGTTTACAGCCCTCCCTTTTGGCCCATCGTCAGCCCTGAGGGTGTTCACAAAGTGCATGGCAGTGGTGGCTGCGTATCTCAGGCATCAAGGGGTACAGATCTACTCCTATCTGGGTGACTGGTTAATCAGAGGCAGATTGAGGGCTCATGCCCAAGCCAGTCTGGACCTCGTGTGAGCCACCTGTCATGGGCTGTCTTCTGCACCCGGACCTGGAATCCCTCCACCTGATGGCATGGAGGCTGAATGGCTGAGCCTGGAGGAACAAGCTTGCTCGTTTCAGGTGCAAACTGTTCTGATGAGTAGCAGGATCCCCTCCACGAGATCATCATATTTGGCCAAGTGGAAGAGATTCACTTGCTGGGCCACAGCATGGCAGATTACACTGCACCAGGCCCCAATCCAGGTGGTCCTGGATGACCTGTTGCACCTCAAGCGTCAGAGTCTACCTACTGCCTTGCTAAAGGTGCATCTGGCTGCCATCTCAGCCTTTCATCCCTCGATTCACAGGAGATCAGTTTTTTCTCATGCCATGGCAGCGAGATTTCTGAAGGACATAGAAAAGCTCTACCCTCAGGTCAGGGATCCCATATCCTCGTGGGACCTGAATTTGATCCTCTCTAGACTGACGGGGGCACCATTTGAGCCTATAGCAACTTGTCCACTTCTGCTACTGTCATGGTAGGTAGCCTTCCTAGTAGCTATCACATCAGCTAGGAGGGTGTCCGAAATCAGGGCTCTCACCTCGGAGCTTCCCTATCTGATTTTTTTTTATAGAGATAAGGTCCAGCTGAGGCCTCACCCAGGCTTCCTGCCTAAGGTGATTTCACAATTCCACACCAACCAGGACACTTTCCTGCCAGTTTTTTTTTCCCAAAGCCTCACACTTTCAAGGAGGAAAAGAGATGGCACACACTGGATGTATGCAGAGCTCTTGCTTTCTACTTCGAGATGACAATGCCATTCCGTAAGTCCATGTAGCTGTTGAATGCGGTGGCAGAAAGGATGAAGGGCTTACTTGTCTCGTCACAATGAATCTCCTCCTGGATAACGGCCTGCATACGCTTCTGTTATGAGCAGGTAAAGATTCCCCTACTGGGCAACGTCATAGCACACTCCACTAGAGTGCAGCCATCTTTGGCAGCATTCTTGGCATAGGGCCCATGCAGGACATATGCAAAGCTGCTACGTGGTCGTTGGTGCATGCCTTTACATCCCACTATGTTATTGCGCAACAGGCTAGGGATGACGCCAGCCTCGGTAGTGCGGTGTTGCAGTCAACCAACCTATGAACTCCGAGCCCACGTCCAACGTATGGCTTGCGAGTCACCTACAATGGAATGGACATGAGCAAACACTCGAAGAAGAAAAGATCGTTACTTACCTTGTAACTGTTGTTCTTCGAGATGTGTTGCTCATGTCCATTCCATGGCCCGCCCCCTGTCCCTGCTGTTGGAGTTGATGGCAAGAAGGAACCGAGAGGTCGTAGGGCTGGCAGTGCCTCATATAACACACCAGGTGTGTGGGACTCCAGGGGATGCTGAAGCCAGTCCTATGGGATCTGCTAAGGGGAAAATTTTTCTGGTAACTGTGCACGGGGCGCGCAAGCAGCTACAATGGAATGGACATGAGCAACACATCTTGAGGAACACCAATTACAAGGTAAGTAACTATCTTTTCTATGGGCTGGTGGTTGGATCCAGCACAGAGCATATTTATGTGGTCTGCAGGACATATCCAGATTGGACAGAATCTCACTGTTCTCATTTAAACAAAGAAAAAACTGCCTGGCTGCAGAGAGCACCTTTCACATATGAACCAAGTTATGCGAGGATAGCCGAGCCTGCAGACAGCCTGAACCAGTGACTCGGGCAGTGGATTTCCCATCCTCCCAAGTCTGTTTGGCTTTACAGCTGATGCTCCCATGATGCCACTTACATATACCTATTCCATTGCGGTTTGTTTTAGCAGGGGTCGGGGGAATGAAGTCAGCAGTAAAGCATGGAACAGATAACTACATTTAGTTATTACACAAAGGCAATGTTCCCCCCCGTCGCCCCCCTCTTACCGATCTCTGCACAAGTCCACTACTGCCATCCGTGAACATTCTGCTGTACACTGGGGGGAGGTGTACCATTGAGCATGTACCCTGGCCTACCGTACCTAATGAAATGTGAAATTCAGCATGCCTACCGAATGAGTTTGAGTCTCCAGCTGCAGGGTGCTCATGTCACTTGCACAGCTGATCTTAATTCTGCTGCAAGTAGAGGAGAGAGGAAACAGTGGCAGACAAAGGAATGAAATCCAACTCATTTTCATGAACGCTGCCTAGTGGAAATCGGCCTTCCTCCATTGAAGACAGTGGAGTTAGTGGAAGGGTGCTGATTTACAAAAGCCGAGGATCTGCCCAGAGACAGAAACAATCATGAGCGAGTGATGCAGTAAAGAGGGGAAATGGCAGATTAGGCAGTGATCTCCTTTACCTTTGAGGCCAAGATTTCTTTTCTCTCAAGGATTTAAGATTATAGCTCTAATTACAGCCGATGGGAGATGCGCTGAACATCAAAAATAGGGCTCATGGACTTGGGCTCCAAGTGTTGTCACATTATACCCGTTGAAGGATTAGATTAGAGCTGATCCCCCTGTACAAATCTTCCTTCCATTAACTTCCCAGGCAGCTTGACTCGCTATTGCTAGATTAGTCTCTCTTAAGGATGCTCTCGTTTCTCTTGGCATCACTTCCTTTGTCAATCCTCGCTTTGCCTATGGCTTCTCAGGGTCACCTGGAGCCAAGCTGCTGGTTTGGGGAAGTAGATAAACGGCACAGACTAGAATCTGGCTTTTAGCAGCACTTCGTTCTCTGAAGTGCTTTACAAAGTAATAACAATTTAAGAGCTAATACACTTGGTGGGGGCAGGGGGATTTGGATTCTGCGGAGTTCCAAGCATCAGAGCCACAAAATTCAGATATAGATGCAGATCTCCAGAGTTCGTGAGGGTTTAGATCTGTGGTTTTGTTGGGAACCATTTCAGCTCAGTGCCTGAGAGCAGAGCTGGCTGGCAGAGTGAAGGGGAGATGTAAGCAATATGAGACAAATCCCCATAAATGAAGGATGGTGGGGAAAGCAGAGGTGAGATATAGCTTAGCTGCAGCTTGACTGAATACCTCAGTGGACGTGCTCCGCCCCTGTAGCCCTGTTCTTTTCCTTCCTTTCAGCAGGGCTGTAAATATTGCTGGAGCTGATGAGAAGTCTTAAGCAGCGGTGGCTACCTGCCCATGGCATCTTATTTCACTTAAGTGCAGGGACACCTGCCTGCGAGCATGATTGTTTATTTGCTAGGACATCCTCATCCTCACTAGCTCGTTTACACCAGCCTTAGCAGGGTCTGGGTGACATGCACTTTGTAGGGCAGGCTGGTTCCCCCTCCACAGAGCTTGAAGCTCTGACTCCAGACCCTCCCCCTCTCTGTATGTATTTGGTAGAAAAAAAGTAATAGCGTATGGGCCATGTTCTACATTAGTTGCCCTGTGACTCCTCCTCTAGAGATCACAGAGTGAAGCTAATGATTGGCTCAGTGTCCCTGTGAGCGCAGCAGCCCCTCCCACTTTGACCATCCCACTCTCAGAAAAGAGCTCTCTCCTCTTTCCTGCCCTGCCCCCCTCTGCTGTTTTGGTTGTTCCTTCTTTTGTCATGTGTGAAATGTAGTAGATTGTAAGTTCTTAACTCAGGGACTTTGCGATCTGGTCTGTGAAGAACCTGGCCCACTTCTGGGCACAGTCTAAGGAATTATGCCAGTCTAGCTAAGAATTTTGTGCTGCCGCCCATCACCCAAGCATCTGGGCACTTATCATGTACTTAGTTTGGCAATCGCTGAAGTTCCTAGTGTAATTCATGGAGTCTGGTTCTTCTTTTGTAGGTTGCAAAGAGTTCCCAGTAATTTCATCCATGTTGGGATTTCCCTGTTACTAGTGCCTCCTAGTAACAAGTTTCCCAAAGGCCAGAAAGGAAAAAGACTCCATTCTCTTGGGATAATTCATTAATCCTTTCTAGCCCGTCCTCAGTCTTGACCTGTAGAGGTTTATTCAGCTTTACAGCTGTGTCCCTGTAGATTGCGTTGGTGTTAAATATGGAAGCTGCTAGTCAGCAAATTCCCAGGACAGCTCTTGTTCGTTGCTTGGAGTGGACACTACAATTATCCTGACCAAGGATGGGGAAGTCGTCCTTGTGCTTTTGTACTTGGTAGAGAGGGGGCAGCTGTGTTTCAGATTGTAAACTCCTCTGGGCAGGGGCTGTTGTTTTTACTGGACCAAGCATATTGTGTACTCTTAGCTAACACTGTCTTGATGTTGTTATGTAATGAATGGGCAATCTCATAACTATTCCTGTGTGCACTCCTAGCTGTGCCTTCTCTTTTTAATTAAGAATGGGAAGGCCTCACTTTGCAGGATTCCACGTTCACTGACCAGAAGGATGGTGTCCTTAGCACTGAGTAGCAGTGAGGGGAGACATGGGAGAAAGTCTGCTGGGCTCTGCGAACCCCTATACAAAACAAACATTGGTGCTTCCTGCTGGGAGGATGTGAACTTCTTATTTCATATTTGAATTGCCATGGTGCTCAGAGGCTGCAGTCATGACTGGGGCTCCATTGTGCCAGACACAATATAGCCAGGCAGGAAGATTTACTCCCTGACCTGAAGAATTTGTAATCTAGGCACACTCCATATGGAGGGAGCTTTCACCACTAGGCCCCCCACTAGAAACACGGAGAGTTACTCAGATCCTGAAGTCTCCATCCAAGCTTCCTCCACCATCCTGTTTGGACCTCCCTCCCCTGAAATTTATGTAGAAGAAGAGCTCCAAGGAACCAGCTGGCAATAAACCAACCTTGGCAGAAGCAAGGGCCTTCTGGAATCCTTGGATCCTATACACATACGAGTTTTACAGAGCACCTTCTAGCAAGAAGACCAATTTGGAGGGATGTCTTCCAACGCACCAATACCCCACCCACCCCACCATTATGACCCTCCTAAGGAACAAAATCTCAGATTTGAGGAAGATGTGGCAACACCTAATAAGTCCTCCTCCTCTTCCCCAGGGAAGGTGGTGATGCCCTCTCCCTCATCCTATATGGATGATTTCAAGGTCTTCCAGGACCTTATGAAGAGGATAGCTATGTCCTTACAAATGCCTTGGAGGAAGTGGAAGAATTACAATACAGCTTGGTGGGTATCCTCCACACCTCCCCTCAAAGTAAGGTTGCCTTTCCTGATAAATGAAGTCCTATTGACACCAGCCAAGACTCTATGGTAAATACCAGCCATTATTCCTCCCATCTACAAAAGGGCTGACAAAAAGTACTATTTCCCTCCTAAGTTCTCAGAGTATCTCTTCTCCCATCCCCCGTCGAAATCACTAGTGGTGGCTTCAGCAAACAAGAGAGGCAGACAACATCACTCCAAGTCTACACCACATGACGAGCTCAACCATCTGGACCACCTGCTTCACAAGTTACTCTTCAGCTTAGGATAGCTGGGGCTTCCCTGACACAGACCTTTTCACAACTCCATCCAACATGAAATACCACGAATTTTGCTTGCGGGGACTTGATGGCCATGATTCACTAGGAGATGCTCTGACGCCCCCTCAACCATGAACGCTGTTCTACACTAACGCTATTATTTCTCAAACTCCTGCATAGAGGAAAACGAGAGAGCCAAAATCATCCTCATAGCACCAGCTTCGCTGAGCAAGATACGGTTCCCAGACTCGATTTGCCTGTGCCAGCAGCCAGCTCTTCACCTGCCACTAACTCTGGATTTTCTGACACAGGAATCGGGGAAACTGCAGCATCCTAACTTTTTTCCAGGTACACCTCAAGGCCTGGCTCCTGGATGGCTCTTGAGTTGAGCAAAGGACTTCCCATCTAAGGTGCTGAATAGTAGGAAACAGTCTATAACAGTGGTCCCCAACCTTTTTTGCACCAGGTACCGGCTTAAAGAAAAACTATTTTCCCAGGGACCGGCATGGCGGGGCGAGGGTGGGGCAGGCACTTCACACCACTCTCCGCTGTTAAATTGATTCGCCCGTGTCAATTTCGGCGGCAGAGCTGCCTTGGCAGGGTACAGTATCCCCAGTGAAATTGACTCACCCTTGTCAATTTCAGCGGCGGAGCTTGACGGTGGGGCCCACAACTCAGAAATTTACCATTTTAAGAGCCGGTTCGCTCTTAAAGTGGTAAGCCGCTGCGAAACAGATTGCCTAGAGGCTAAATTAAGAGCAGCATAGCCGCGGCACTGCGGACCGGCAAAGAACCCCCCGCGGACCGGCAAAGAACCCCCCACGGCCCGGTCCCGGTCCGCGGACCGGTGGTTGGGGAACCCTGGTCTACAAGAAAGACTTCCCTGCAAAAATGGAAGAAATTCCACTCCTGGTGCACTCAGAAAGAATTGCCCCCTTCAAAACTCCTTCTCACTCCCGTACTCAACTACCTGTTGAGCTTAAAAACCTCAAGTCTATCACTGACTTCTGTCAAGGTCCACCTTGTGACTATTACAGCATTTCACTCACCTGTAAATGGGTCTTCATATTTGCACCTCCCACAATATCCAGTTTTGCCAAGGACTTGGCCAACCTCTCCTTCCATGTAGGAGAGTCTACCAGGCTTTAGGATCTCAATCTTCTTTCTAACACTCTGAGGAAACCACCCTGGGAGCCCTAGCAAGCTGCTCTCTCCCCCATTTATTCTTTGAAATCTCCTTCTCTGTAGTCATCCGTTCAGCCAGGAGGGTAGGGGAATTGGGTTCCTCATTGGTGGATTCATCCTACATGACATTTATCCTATCAGGATAAAGTGACTCTTTGCCCACACCCTCGTTTTGTGTCCAAGATCTCCTCAGACTTCCACATTAATGAGGACATTCAATTGCCAATCTTCTACACTAACTCACGTAAGTCCAGGGAGGAAGCTAGTCTTCACAGCCTGGATATCACAAGAACCCTAGCTTTCTACTTTCAAAGACCTGGGCCCTTCAGAGTCTCCCCTAGACTCTGTCTCCTCTGCAGATAGAATGAAGGGAGCCCCTATTTCCATCCAAAGATTCTCTGGCTGTATTCTATAATGCAACAAAGCTTCTGGATCTCATCATTCTCTTATGGTGGCTACCCACTTTACCAGGGCACAGTCCAAATCTATGGCTCTTCTTAAGAACATTCCGGTTATTATGGGCATTTATAGACTCTCCACTTGATCATCTGTTCACACCTTTTCCTGACACTGCGCTATCATTTGTGCTTCCAGAGCAGACACAGCTCTCCTCCCATTTGTAGTAGATTCAACTCCTCTACCCCCAACTCCTTCATCAGGACACCACGTGAGAGTCAAAGGAAATGGAGCACCCATTGGGACAACTAATTGGAGGAGGAGTGGTTACTTGTACAGTAACTGGAGTTCTTTGAGATGTTTTGTCCCTCTGGTTGCTCGAATGCTGCCCTCCTTTCCCTTTGCTTCAAAGTCCTGAGCTCTGCCTGGATTTCACAGTGGCTCTGCACTTCTCTATATGCTCTCAGGTTGGAGGAGGAGGATATGTAGCGTGCAGGCATGGATTGCAGACACTGCTACCAAAAATCTCTAATTGCAGGCACAATAGTTCATGTGCCCACCTGAAAAGGAGTGCTCACAGAGATAAAACACCTTGGAGAACTCTAGTTACTGTACAAGTAAATAACTTCTCCTTTCCAGACCTATATTCTGCAGCTCAGCCCCAGCTCTAGCCTGTGAGCTACTTTTACATTTAAATTTACTTCAGACTAGTTTCCTGCTTCCTGTGGTGTCATGCTTTTATCATTGCCGTTAGCAGCATTAAAATGAACGCTGGGGAGATCTCAGCGCCAGCAGCAAATGAATCTGTGCTACAGTACCAAGAGATATGCCATGAAGCTGGTTCCCATATCCAAAGACACAGGAATAGATCTAGGAGAGACGTTCCAGAAGGGAAGCCGTGTTAGTCTGTACACAGCAAAAACAAC
>ML675721.1:2638421-2732366 GCA_007922155.1 Mesoclemmys tuberculata | reverse complement strand
GCACCCTGTGATCAACCCCCTGAGCCATTCCATCCTTTCCCTAGTACCTGTCCTTGTCATTTATAATACTCCCATGTTTGTGGTTCCCCTCTCACTCTTTTCCTTCCAATTAGTCCTTGAATGATCTCTGCCTGACACTTGGTGTTTTACACTCTGGGCCTGTAATGATTTGTTGACCACCTGAAACACCCCTGTCTAATTCCTGGTAATATACTGTTGAGCTTGTTGTAACATGCTGTGTGTTACTGATTGCACCACAGGCTGGAATGTATATCTATTCATCTCTGTACTAGGGGTGTTTATCTGATCTTGGAGTCCTTGTTACATGTCAGCATTGTTTATGAAGCCTGAAGGAATTAAACATGTTATTGTTTACAAGGCTGTGAGTGAATGTGAAATCAGCAAGTTGAATTTTAGGTAGAATTTGTCAAAGGAATGAAGCTGTTGCTGAAGCTGCACTTAATTGGGTAGCTGATGGATCTGTCCCAGACAAAGACCAGACATCAGGTGTGCTGAATTAGGAACATAGGAATTGTCAGTTTGGATCAGACCTGATGTCCCATCTAATCTAGTATCTCCTCTGAAATATCTGGTGATGGCCTGTCAGAGATGAAAGTGTGTGAACCCTGCATTCGGCAGGTGTGGGATAATCTGCTTCTGCATTATGTCTCGTCCTGACCTCTAATTGAGACTGGCCTAAGCCCTGAAGCATGAGGTTTAAAATCGCTCCCAAGATCAATTGTTGTTAGCTGTCATGTGGTGGTAGTGGTAGTGTTGCCGTGTCGGCCCCAGGATATTAGCGAGACAAGGTGGCTAAAGTATTATCTTTTATTAGACCAACTTCTGTTTGTGAGAAACAAACTTTTGAGCTACACAGAGCTCTTCTTCAGGTCTAGGAAAGGTACTGAGAGTGTCACAGCTAAATAGCAGGTCAAACAGATACTTTAGCAGACACAGTTAGCTATTCTGAAGGCCCATTCAAGGTGAAGTGGCCCATTAACACACCTGTAATCATAGGACAAAAGAAAGAAGTAGGTTAGTGAGTTACAGATTGTTGTAATAAGCAATAAATTCAGTGTCTTTCTGAAGTCTATGATTTCTAGTGTCTAGCAAAGTTCTGAATTTAAGCTCCCATTCTTGTCTTTTGAAAGTGTTGTGCAGGTTTCCTGTGAGGATAAGGTCACATGCAGTGATTGCTGCGACTGCACTGCCCTAGTTGTCACCTACCACCCAAAACTGGAACTCCTATGGAGTATCAGACTATAACCCATACTTGAGGGGGCCCCATCCTCAATGTAGAGTGACTTTTTTTAAGCCTTGTCCTGAGGGTCAGTCAGTTGGCAAGAGCAAATGTGACAAAAGCCCCAAAAAAGGGTCAGAAAGGAATGTTTGGGGGGAGGGAGAGTGCGTGTGGCAACACCAGCCCCTCACGGTGGAGGCTCAGGCAAACAGTGACACCATGCAGTTTGGGCCAGCCTTGCAGGAGTGGAGGGGCCCTGCATGGGGGTTGGGGTGGGGGCTTGAGTGAGCGGCTCAGGGCAACCCTGTCTGGTGACCCTTTGGGAAATATGGTCACTGCACCTGAAAGTCTTTCCTGAGCCCCCTCTTCTGGCCTTCAAATAACTGCCCAGCCTCTTCAAGATCACCACCAGAAGCCAGCTCCCCACAGACCAGGACACACCAACTCAAAGCAGCACCAGACCCTCCCAGAACAACAGATGCAAAACCTGCAGCCATGTCTCCCCTGCCACAATGATCAATGCCCCTTACCACACACCTTGGGTCCTACACAGGCCGATCACAGTATGTGATGTACCTCATCCAGGGCACTAACTGTCCCAATGTCCCTGTGGGTGAAGCCAGACAATCACTATCCTCTTGAATGAACTCACACAGGAAAATGATAAACGACAAAAACACCCCATCACCTGTGGGTAAACACCTTTTACACAGTGATCACTTTATAGCTGACCTATCCGTCCTCATCCTCAGAGGAATCATTATTACAGGAGTATTAACTCATCATTTTTGTTAGTGAAACAAGGGCTTGTTTCGTTATAGAAACTGTCTAGTGGAAAGATAGTCATGTAATTAAGGCACCCCACTAGGACTCATGAGCCCTGGGTCTAATTTTATTCCATATGTCACTTGAGACTAGTGCATTTGTTCTCTGGGAACTGTACCTTTGTATTTGGAAGAACTCTGTCTGCACAGATGGGTCCTTTTGTTCTGGCCTCTCAGAGAGGAGCTCCTTACACTGTGCTGGCTCTCCTGAAGAGGACAGGACTTTTGCTCATTCTTGGCGTTGTATGTGTTGTATGTGTTTGTTTCACCCTTTGTACATGAAACACAAAAAGTGGTATCTCCTAGCTATGGTTGTCCCGAATGCAGAATTTGACTGTAGTCAGGCAGAAATCTGAAACTTGATTCTTCATTTGTGCTACCTCACACAGTTTAACAGCTTTCACCATCTTTGCTTTTCACCTTTCATCTTTTCACCTTTGCTCCCTTTTCTCATGGAAGCTCCCTCTACTGTTCCAAGGCACATGTTGCACCTTCTCCCTCCTGTTCTAGTCCATCAGCCTCAGGTGCAACACTAAAAATACCTTTCTCAGGGTATTTCTCATGGAAATAAAAAAAGTGAAGGATAATAGTGCACCCATTGGAAACTTCAGGGGGGAGAGGGGTATGTGGGTCAGCCGAATGTAAAT
Organism: Mesoclemmys tuberculata; assembly: GCA_007922155.1. Classification (NCBI taxonomy): domain Eukaryota; kingdom Metazoa; phylum Chordata; order Testudines; family Chelidae; genus Mesoclemmys; species Mesoclemmys tuberculata. Next base: position 2,729,655 of record ML675721.1, on the reverse strand, counting down.
AAACACATTTCTATCTGACCGGGTTCTGGGGCTTAACATCTCTATACTTGGGGGAAGGGCCATGGGTTCTTTAATAATCACAGCAAGCTAGTATCTTAGTTTTACTTTCTCACCTGAAAGAAGGCACTTTCAGCACCACAGTCCCCTCAACATCCTGCTGGGCTTATCAGTTCAGTGATGACACCCAGAATCACCTTGGAGTTTTCTTGGAGGGTTCCCATCCAAGTATTGGCCAGCTTGACCTTGTTTAGTTCATGAGATCACAGCCCAAAGTGGAAGTGCTAAATGCAAATTGCCTGAAGTAGGTCAAATTTTGGGCCTGTTAAGCATGACACTTTCCCTTTACAGTATAAACCTTTACACTTTGTGGAACATAGACCATGGCAAATACATATTTTTTCCATGTGGCAAAGGTAGTTTCTGGTTTCACTGTACTGAAACAAGCAGTGGGTTGTAAATTCTTTTGCTCAGCCTTTTGAAGCTGGTACTTTCTTTCCCTCCTTTTAAGCAAGCAAATCATTGGCAGGTTGCCTGGCCTCCCCTGGTCCCAAGGATCTGTTTGTCTCCCGTCTGCCAAATGCCTAAAAAAAGGAACCAATCAGATCACATTCACCTAATGGATTAATGAATCTCCTTAGGTGCCATCAGGTCTAATTTCTTAGTGAGCTGTGACAGTTTAACACCTGGCAATGACCACACAGGGGTGATGGATGGCCAGGGGAACACAGAAACCTGGAGTCATTACTATGCTACAATAAAAGCCATAGCCAAGCCCTGTGCAAACCTTTCCCAAGTGTTAATGGAAACATGTAAATAAGGATGAAGGTAGGTTTCCATTGTTGTCATTGTAGCAGCAAATGTTATTTGCTTTGTTGCTCATGCCTTTTGTTAGGTGGCCTGGAACTATTTGTCAAGCTGAATTTGAATAGGTTTTATTTACTACTGGGCTTTACTGAACTATGGTTTCAACCATTTTTTAAAGGGAACTTTTAAGGAGGATGTGTAAGTAAGTAATGTGTATTAAGTCAGGCAGAATGCACTTGAATCACAGCAACTCACTATGGGCTGTGCTGGTGCCAAGACGCTATGGAGATGGTGCATAAGAAATGCCTTAGTTTGTAGTATTTATTCCCTTTGTAGCATGTTAGGTTTTGTGTGTTCAAGGATTGCATCCCTGACCATAGCCAGCACTAAATAATGGCACCACTCCTGTGTGAATTGATTTGCTATGGTTCTCTGTCACTAGGAGAGGACCATGTTATTGGAATCTGGAACAGAAGCAGTTACTATATGTCCAGGTTTTGGCATATCAATGGATCCTTTTGGGGTTCTGAGGCGGTAATACGGGTACACTGCTTCAGGAAGCAATAATAGGAAATCTCCTTCCAGCAGGTCATGAATTTTGCACCCAGGTGTGGTGCTTGCCTGAGGGGATATGGGACTTCATTGCATCACATGTATTTTTAGAATTGCAGTTTGACAAGTACATGGCATACCCAATATGACAAGATATGAAATTTCCACTGTGTACTGATTTCATTTTTGCTGGCTTGACTGAACCTAGGACAGATTGAAATGGATGCTACGCAACTGTGGGTTGCAGACACACATGCAAGACTTGCAGGGTAAAACGTGATGAGTGCTTGAAGGGTCTCTTTAGAGCTTTATTTATGTAACAATGGGAGAACAGAACTTTATTTAAAAAGAGACACTGGTGGAAAATGCCAATTATTTTTAGTGGGAATTTAAATTTTTTTCCTATATTTCCTGCAAATATTTTCCCTTTTGATCAGAATCTGCAACTGAAAATGTTTGCTTTTCAGAAACGGCTTTTCTTTTAAAAATTAATTTTTCAGTGCAATTTTTAAAAAACCAAAACTTGAATTTTTTTTACCACTAGTAGCTTGCTGTGATACTCCGGGATTCCCAAGCATAAATTCTGTTCTTCTTTGGGTGCTTGCTCATGTCCATTCCAGGTCAGGTGTCTGTGTACCATGTGCACAGTTCCAGAGATTTTTCCCTTAGTAGTATCTGTAGGGCTGGCTCTAGTGCCCTCTGGAGCAGTGTGCGTATGTGCTGGTATAAGAGGCACCGCTGGCCCCACACCCCTCAGTTCCTTCTTACCACACATAACTGTTTGTGGAACGACTCTTCTCTTGCCTCAGCAAGGCTCTTATCTACTGGTTATTCAATCTTACTGGTTTACTTAATAGCCTTAGTGGATATAGTTCTATAGTTGTCATATATAATAGTGTGTATAGGTAGTAGAGTATCAGTCCCTGTTGTCAGGGGACATATCAGCCCTGGTTCCTGGGCTTCAAAACCTGTGCCTCCTGTGGCAAGCCAATGCCCATGAGTGACCTGCATGCCAATTGTTTGAAGTGCCTGAGAGAGTTGCATGGGAGAGAGAAGTGCCAGAAATTAGAAAGGAGAAAGATATAAGCCTGAAGGCTGTCCTCATGGAAGCCACCCTCCAACCCATCTCAGAGCCAAGCCATTCTGGTTCTGCACCAAGCACACTGGCCTCGGTGCAAAGTGGGCCACCAACACTGAGGTCTTCCCAGCACCATTTGCCCTCTCCACTGCAGAGGAAGAAGCAAAAAGCAGCACATCAACAGAGGGCACTTGTGGGTGCAGAGAAAGGACAAATGGGCAGAGTGAGACCCGTGTCAGACCACTCCAGGACCCATGCTGATTGCCAAAGATATTGCTTGGTGCAGGACCTTGCCAGCTCCAGGTGTTCTACTTTGAGTGATTGCTCATATCCATTCCACTATAGGTGTGCACTTGCCGCCATGCACGGGTTCCCAGAACTTTTTTCACCTTAGCAGATCCTGTAGGGTCGGCTCAGATGTCCCCTGGAGTACTGTGCTCATGCCGTGGCGCATAAGGCACCCCCGACCCTACAGTCCCTCAGTTCCTTCTTTCCACCCGTGACCGTCACTGAAACATCTCTTGCCTCGCGCAAGTAGCTTTCCCCTTGCTTTGGACTCGTAATTGATAGTTGTGTGTTAGAGGAGTTAGATAATTGTTCTTCAGAGTTGTTAGTTGTGTAGTTAGGAAAGCCCTCCTGACAAAGGGGGCTTGGAGCCCGGGCCATTCCTGGCTCACTGGGATTTAAGCCTTGTTCAGCCTGTGGCAAGGCTTTCCCAGTGAGTGACCCTCATGACTGCTGCCTAAAGTGCCTAGGAGGCAGCACGTGAGGGAGGAGTGCAAGATTTGTCGAGCCTTCAAGCCTCGGACCCAGAAGGAGAGGGAAATCAGGCTGAAGGCTATCCTCATGGAGGCCGCTCAGAGGCTGGCCTCCGAGCCGCCGTGTTCCACCTCGTCACCAAGTGTCTCCTTGGTGCAGAGCACTCCATCAGTACCGGAGTCTTCCCGCCATCCCCCTCCAGTACCAAAGAGGCGACGACACCAGTGTGCAGAGGGCTCTTGCTCCCCTGCACCGTGGCCACAGTCAGGGTCAAACCTGGAGGTGCTGGAACTGTGGCCTGTCAAGCCAGTCTCCAGGCCCGCACCTCCCATGAGGGAGCCTCCCCCGACTCCTGAGGGTAGGGGAGTTCCCCTGCAGCATCCGTCGATGGCAGAGGCTTTCCAGGTGGCACAGGACCTGATGGCCTTGCCCACACCTCTGCTCCCTCCCCCACTTTGGCCGAGGGGAAGAGGGCCAGTGTCCCAGGGAAAGCCCGCGCTGGGTGCCCCCAGTGGATGGTTGAGACCCCACTCGAAGGAGAGTCTGGAAGTCTCAAAGGAGGTCTGCAGGGTCGCTGCAATCTCAACCTGTGGAACTCTATGCAATGCTTCGCAGAGAGGTTGCCGCAGGACCTTGCTGGGGATTTTGCCACCATCCTGGACGGGGGCATCACGGTGGCACAGGCTGTATTGCAAACCTCCAGTGATGCGGCAGATACAGCGAGCAGGGCCATAGCCTCCACCGTAGCCATGAGATGCTGCTCTTGGCGAGTGGTTGGGGCTGTCGCAGGAGGTCCAGAACTCTATACAGGACCTGCCCTTTGATGGGGCAGGCCCGTTTTCAGATAAGAGGGATGAAAAATTACATGCTGTCAAGGACTCAGGGGCTGCTTTTTGCTCCTTTGGTCTTTATACCCGTCAGGCCTCAAGGCATCAGTCTCGGCCTCAGACACAATGCGTGCCGCAGCTGCCCAGGATATCGCCCAGGGCCTTTCAGGCAGACAGGGGCAAGGATAGGAGTAGAGGGTTTGGATATCGTAACAGGTCTAGCTCCTCTGCAACCTCCCAGCACGGGCCGTCCACAGGGCCCAATAATAAAAAGCAATTCTGATGGTGCATTACTTGCTCGCAGGGTCCGTCTCCATTATTCCTGGCAGGCTGAGACCATTCTATCCCAAGTGGCAGGGCCTTACTTCAGATCGCTGGGTCCTCGAGGTGGTCCTCTGGGGATATGCCCTCCAGCTTACTGCCACTCCCCCAGACATGCCCCCCCATCCTGGCCCTCTTCAGGGACCCCTCCCATGAGCAACTTCTGTTGCAGGAGGTGGATGCCCTCCTAGCTCTGGGGGTGGTAGAAGCGGTTCCTCCGCAAGAGAGGGGGAGAGGGTTTTACTCCAGGTATTTCCTTATCCCCAAAGCAAAGGGGGTCTGAGGCCCATATTTCACCTGCATCGCCTAAAGAGGTTCATAAAAAAGCTAAGGTTACACATGGTCTCCCTAGCCTCCATTATCTCTGCCCTGGATCCGGGGGATTGGTATGCCGCCCTCGTCCTGAAAGATGCATATTTCCATACCTTGATCCTGCTGAACCACAGATGCTTCCTGCAGTTCACGGTGGCTGGGTCTCATTATCAGTTCACAGCCCTGCCCTTTGGCCTCTCATCTGCGCCCAAGGTCTTCACCAAATGTATGGCGGTGGTGGCAGCCCACCTGAGGCGCAGAGGGGTACAAATTTTCCCATACATGGACGATTAGTTGATCAGGGGCAAATCCAACTACCACGTCCAGGACAGTGTGTCCCTCACCCAGGCCACCTGCATCAAGCTGGGGCTGCTCATAAACGAGCAGAAGTCAACTCTAACCCCAGTGCAGCATATAGAGTTTATTGGGGCTATTCTGGATGCCTCCCAGGCCAGAGCCTTCCTCCCGCAACCTCGGTTCGAGGCTATGGCAACAATCATTGGCCAATTATACAGGGTCCCACAATTACAGCAAGGCACTGTCTGCAGCTGTTAGGGCACATGGCGGCTTGCACATATGTGGTGAGGCTCACTCGTCTCAGGCTCAGGCCTCTCCAAGCTTGGTTGGCCTCGGCGTATGCCCCGAGTAGGCACCCCTTGAGCAGGGAAGTCATGGTTCCCCCAGAGGTTCTAACCTTCTTTGAATGGTGGAGGGATCCAAGGGAGGTGGTGGTGGGGGTCCCCTTCAGGGATCTGGCCCCTTGGGTCACCCTGATATTCAGTGATTCAGACGTGGGGTGGGGAGCCCATATCAGTGCTGACCTGGCATCAAGGGACTTGGTCAGAGGAGGAGAGGAGCCTCCACATTGATGTGAAAGAACTCAGAGACGTCAGGCTAGCCTGCAAGATGTTCCTCAGCTTCCTGAAGGGCAGGATGGTTCAGGTGCTGACGGACAATACCGCAGCGATGTTCTACATCAACTGGCAGGGGGGAGCCCGCTCCTCAGCCCTCTGCCAGAAGGCCAGTTAGTTATGGGACTTTGCGGTGAGACACAACTTTCATTTATCTGCCTCTCACCTCCCGGGGGTCAGGAATGACAAGGCAGATCACCTCAGCAGGTCGTTTCAACCCCTCCACAACTGGTCTCTGCACCAGGAGGTAGCGACCTCTATTTTCCAAAAGTGGGGTGTTCCTCAGCTGGACCTGTTCGCGTCGTCCTGGAACAGGAAGTGCCCGAGATTTTGCTCACTCCGGGGTTGCGAGCTGGGCTCCATATACGAAGCATTCCTCATCAACTGGAGGGGGACCCTCACCTACACATTTCCCCTGGTTCCGCTTCTGCCCAAGGTCCTCTTGAAAATCAAGATGGACAAAGCGGATCTCATATTGATTGCCCCAGCATGGCCGAGACAGCATTGTACAGCATGCTGGTGGACCTGTCAATCGCCCCGCCCATGGAATTGTTTCACCCAGACCTGGACTCCCTGCATCTGACGGCCTCGAGAGACTGTGGCTGACAGAAGGAGAGACAGTTTGCTCGGCATGGGTCCAACAAATTCTGCTGGGCAGCAGAAAACCCTCCACCAAGGTCGTATACTGGGCCAAATGGAAGAGGTTTACTTGTTGGATGGAGTCCCGGGGCATCCAACCTAGCCTCTTGCCCATGAAGGCAATTCTAGAGTACCTGCTACAGCTGAAACTCCAGGGCCTGACATTAGCCTTGCTAAGGTCCACCTGGTGGCCATGTCGGCCTTCCACCAGCCCATGGAAGGGAGATCCCTGTTCTCCCACACCATGTCAATTAGGTTCCTCAAGGGGGTAGAGAGGCTCTACCTGCAGGTCCGAGACCCGATGCCTCCCTGGGACCTCAACCTGGTGCTCTCCAGGTTGACAGGGCCCCCCCTTCGAGCCGATGGCTACATGCCCACTGCTCATTCTCTCGTGGAAGGTGGCCTTCCTGGTAGCCATCACATTGGCTAAGGGTGTCTCTGAGATTAAAGCCCTGACCTCGGAGCCCCCTTACATGGTGTTTTATAAAGATAAAGTGCGGCTGAGACCCCCATCCAGCCTTCCTGCCTAAGGTGGTCTCTCAATTCCACTATAGCCAAGACATCTTCTTCCCCGTGTTCTTTCCTAAACCGCACGGGTCGGAGGAGGAGCAGAGATGTAATTCCCTGGATGTCAGATGGGCCCTGGCCTACTACATTGACAGGATGAGGCCGTACTGGAAGTCGACGCAGCTCTTTGTCGCAGTGGCAGATCAGATGATGGGATCTCCTGTCTCCACCCAGCGCATCTCCGCGTGGATCACTACCTGTATCAAGTGCTGGAATGAACAGGCGAAAGCACCACTTCTGGGGGCTATTTCAGCGCACTCAACCAGAGTCCAGGTGTTGTCGGCAGCCTTTCTGGAAAGGGTGCCCTTGCAGACATCTTCAAGGCCACCACCTGGTCATTGGTGCACACTGTCACATCCCACTACGCCATCGTTCAGCAGGCGAGAGAGGATGCAGGATTCGGCAGAGCTGTGCTGTGGGCAGCTCACCGGTAACTCCTACCCACTTCCAAGGTCCGGTTTGTAATCACCTATTCTGGAATGGATATAAGCAAGCACTCGAAGGAGAAAACAGGGTTACTTACCAGTAACTGTTGTTCTTCGAGATGTGTTGCTCAGATCCATTCCACACCCGCCCCCGTCCCCACTGTCGGAGTCGGCAGAAAGAAGGGACTGAGGGGATGCAGGGGCTGCGGCGCCTTATGTGCCGTGGCATGAGCGTGGCACTCCAGGGGGTGCCTGAGCCAACCCTACGGGGTCTGCTGAGGGGAAGAGAGTTCTGGAGACCAGTGCATGGTGGCGAGTGCACACCTATAGTGGAATGGACATGAGCAACACATCTCGAAGAACAACACTCATTGGTAAGTAACCCTGGTTTTCTGTCCAGAATCTCACGTTTGGTGGTACAAGTGCTGACAGACAACACTGCTTCTATCTTTTACATAAACAAGGAGGGAGGCTTTTGGCCTGTGCCAGATAGCTCTGCATCTGTGGGGATAATGTGTACCGCATGGCATTCACCTCGAAGCAGTGTACCTCCCAGGAGCCCGAAAGCCGGGCTTTCTCCTCTCGCCACAAGTGGGCTCTCCACCCAGAAGTCGTCCATGTCGTCTTTCAGGGGTGGGAGTCTCCCCAGCTGGACCAAGTAACTGCCAGGCAGGATAAGAGGTATCGGCAGTTCTGCTCACTGAGCAGGCTCAGCCTGGGCTCCCTTTCCGATGCCTTCCTGCTGTCGTGGTCAGACCATCTTCTGTCTGCCTTCCTCCAGTCCCTCCGCTTGACAGAGTTCTCCTAGAAACAGATGGGACAAAGCGAAGGTCATCCTCCTAGCACTGGCATGGCCACACCAACATTGGTTCATCAATTGCCGGACCTTTCGTTGGCAGAGCCCATTACGCTTCCACTCTGCCCAGATCTGATTTTGCAGACCCAAATTACTAGACCCAAATCCTGTCTCCTTACACCTGACAGCATGGCTTACTATGTGGCTGAACCTAGAAGAACAGGCCTGTTTGGAACAAGTTTGACAGGTCTTGCCATGCAGCAAAAAGCCTTCCACCAGAGTGACCTACCTGGCTAAGTGGAAACACTTCACTTGCTGGGCTTCTGAATGAAATCTCTCCCCATCTCATTCTTTGCTGCAGGCCATATTGGACTACCTGTCCAGACTTACAAGGCTTCAAAGGGCTGAAGGGCTCTACTCTAAAGGTCGAGACCCTACTTCACCATGGGATTTGAATCTGGTCCTGTCCAGGCTTATAAGGCTTCTCTTTGAATTGTTAGCTTTTTTTGCTGGAAGGAAGTATCTGTTAGTATTTTCAGGGGATAAGAGCAATATTAAGGGTTATAAAGAGCAAAGCTAATAGAATAAACATTTACAAATATAAACTGAACTTCTGATTCCAGCTTCTGGGCTGAGAGAGATTTATTGGGTATAGATGGGTGTGTGGGGGTTGGGGTGGAAAGGAAGGAGGGATATATTATTATCCCCATTTTACAGATGGGGAACTGAGGAACAGACTGGCTGTGGTAATGTGCCCAAGGTTGCACAGGAAGTCAATGGAAGAGCTGGAAACAGAATCCAGATCTCTTGTCTCAGTTTAGTCCCATCATTACAAGACCATTTGTCCTCTTGTCCATGGTTTTTTGCCTTTTAACATTTCAGTTTAACATGACCTTTATAACACATTTCTATCTGATTAGATGGATTTGTTATTTAGAGGGGGTAGATTTTAAGCATGATAATTTTGATTCATCATGGAATAAGTAAAGTTAAAATAGCTTAGATAAATTATCCAGGGTAGACAGCAGCTCCTACCTGTTTATCCTTTTCCTTTTTTCTGGAGCAAATCTAATCTACTGCCGAAGGCAAATCAGAATGAGCTTAATAAAAATATCACACTGTTGAATGAGCCACCACTCCCATTGCATACTGCCTTTTCCTTGCCAGCATGTTAGATACCTTTCCTCCCCAGCTATTCCTTTGATATACTTAACCAGTAAACTTTCTACATATTTCATTTTTATTGTGTGCCATAGGTTACAGATTGGTGCCATACAAAGGAGGGGTTTTCAGCCTCTTTGAGCGGGTGATGGTGGAGCATGATCTACACAGAACAGCTGGGTATAGCACAGCTCACAAAAGAGCATTTTTTGCAATGATGTGAAACAATGTAATTAGGGCTGAGTCCTGCTGCCATTTGACTTCAGTTGGATCAGATCTTTGGCTTGTAGTTCTTACACACTTTTCAACTGTTGCAAGGAGGAAAAAAGTCAGAAATACAGACTGGCTTATTTCACTTCAAGACAAATCCTGGAAGTAAACCCAGTGCAACTAAGCATATTCTTGGAGAAATGCTGCTTTTCCCCATCACACACACACAACAGTGATAAAAAAAAATTGTGGGGGTAAAAAAGTAATAATATCCCACTTCTCTGCACTCATGAAGAAGAGACTTTTCCATGATTCCACTATGGACTGTAAAATTATGCAGCAGGCTAACACCTGTAGCTTTTTAAAAACAAACAAACTGTCTTTCCCCCCCTTCCCCCTTGGCTGTCAGACTCATGTCCCAGGCCTCTGGAAAATGTGAATAGTAAATAGTTCATATCCCATCTCCTTATTTATTTAATCATGGAATCCCTGGAGGCTGGAGAATGAGAATGCATGGTAGGTTCCAGTGTCCCTGGGACTGGTGCAGAGTTTTACCTTAGATCCTTTGATGTCCAGCCCACCATACTCACTCTTTGTCCAGTTTTCACGAGAGATGAGCCCAAACTACAATTGTCTTTCTGATCCCTTAAATGTTGGTGGCTCAGATAAAATGGTTCTCAGAGCCAGATCCGCTAGGTCGTGCCTATGTCTGCTTTTAAACGTCCACTATATTCCACTACTTCCACTGGAGACTATTCACCCTTGCTAGCACTTCTCTTCATCCCATTTCATACCGATACTCCTATTTCTACCCTTCAGACCACCTAAAACAATTCCCCCGCCCTCCTTGGTACTTACTGGTAGACCGAAACAAAGTTCTCTAGTAAACTAATGTAAAAACTTTATTTAAATGAAGAAACAGGTCCACTTTTTCCATCCAACATCACCCTCTGTTGTCTGCCTGAATGTACTGATGACCTCTTGTGATGTGAGCTGTGCTATCTTAGTGCTGTGTCTTAGAGGATTCATGCTTGTCAGACATTCTAAGCCAATCTGGTTTTCTGCATGTGACCTGATGAAGTCTATGCATGGCAAACTTCTGCTGCTGTATGCATCTATTCCTCATCCTTCATCTCCAAGAAAAGGTATTTCCACCACCCTGACCCTCACAGTAATTTGCAATTTCTGAAGCTGCAGTACTTCTGATGTGACTGTCATTAACCTGTGCCGCTTCTTCAAAGTATTACTATAGCCCTGGAACCTCAGCACCCCCCCAAGTCCTACATGAGGATTCCCTGCTCTGAAAGGTGAATGCAATGGAAGAATACGGGCTCCTGTAAAATAAAAGACCCCCGCTCCTTTCCTGCAGGAGAGGTGGGATTTTAGAGCCCCAGGACTGTAATTCATGTCATTAACACTCACCTGTGCCACTCAGCTGGGCTTCGGTGCAGTTCTATGGAAAAATAATTGACTTCATTCTTAGCAAGTTCCTCTGCATTCAGCACTTGTACTGCTGGACAGCAGCTTGCCCTGCCATTTCAAAGAGAAGTCTTCAAGGGCCCATCGACACCACAGAGCCACCTAGGCAGGGGAGCTGGGTATGAGACAGTTGCAGTGTGTAGTGTACATTGCACTGTCAGTGTTCCATGTGCTAGATGGGCTCATGAACGCAGGCAGTGCCAGAGTTAGTACTGTGCTCGTAGCACCAGCCCTGAGGCTGCCTGTAAGAGGAGTAGGCAGCTGCCCCAACCTTGGCATTGAGAGGCCAGATCATTCATCTGCATCAAATGAAAACCAAAGGAACTAAATTCAGTTTTCAAAATAATTTGGGGCCACGTCCTGGGAAACAGAGCAAAGCTTGGGCTAAAGGACTTTGCCCCCTTGAGTTCTCAGTGTGAGCTGTGGCTACTAGAGTGAAGAGTGCATCTGTCTGTCTGTGGGGGGCAGACTACTGTGCCTCCCTTCTGCAGGAGGTCTTGGCCCAGTGATCTCTGACGCGTATACATGCACTGGCTATGCTCTTGACATGCCCATGTTTCAACTGTGTTCAGACATCAGACCCTTGTGTAGGATGCCCTGAGATTTGTTCTATACTTCCATTAAAGTCACCCACTATGATTTTCAAGTGAAAACCAGTTTCTTTGTGACCCGTGGATACTTCCTATCTTATGTTAAACAGCATTCGTGTGTTCCCCAAAACAGATGAACAGGCAAAATCTCATGTGGGCACTATCTATATCTATATCTATATCTATATGCACACACACAAACTATATAGCTATAATTAACCGAAGCGAATAAACTATGAGCAGCAGCATTTGGATCTCCATGCAGTTTGCAGACAGCTAAAGTATGCAATTAGCTAATATGCAATAAACTGGATTAGCAGCCCAGGCAGCCAAATGGGGTTTGCTCAGGACCATGTGATTTTCATGAGTGTAAGTAGATTAGATAGCAAAGCACTGAGCACAGAGATGGAGTGCACTGTATCACTAAGTCTGTGATGGATGGCCAGGTTCAGCTCGGCTCAAATCTATCCTGGAATTCACTCTCCTCATGCTACCCCACTATTACTGTTCATCTGCTGCATTAAAGAAGTGAGAAGCCCAAGGAAATAGGTTTATGTGCCTTCAGTATCTGATCTGGCAGGATGCACAGGGCCTTTAGCTCCCATTGGCTTCAGTGGGGATTAGGGGCCCTTAACCCTTCTCAGAGTTGGACCCTTATTTGGATGCCAGAAAAATGATGGGACAAATTCTGTGCAAGCCTCAATGTTCTTAGCAAGCTGCTAAACCAGCCCTCAGGTCTCAGGCACTCCTGCTTTATGCAGCCAAATAATTTGTGTGTAATTTTCACTATTGAGGATTAGAGCGGGTGAGAACCCAGAATTCCTATTCTACAGGAAATTCCACCATTTTGGATTTTTGAAAAAATGGAAACTGCCTACAGAATGAAATTCTTAGATTTGGTTTAGGAAAAAATCAGTCCTATTTCATGTCAACCTTATTCAAATATTTCAACTTTTTATTATATTATATTATAGTTCATATTTTATATTTATTAAACATAAAAATCCAAATGGAATATTTTGACCTTATCAAAGAATCATTTCAATATTTTTTCTTCAAAAATTTCCAATAATCCAACACTGTCTGCAGAAGATGACAATTTTGTGAAATTGATATTTGCCCATCAGGAAATTTTCAATCAAATCCACTGAGGATACTGAATGGGAACCTCCTACAACTGTCCCAAACTTTGTAGCATAAAATATTGATAGTGCAGGGTCTGGGGCTTTTATCCCAGTAGTCCTTTAACTAGGAGCAGTATTTATAAAATCTGGTTTATCTTAATCTCAGGACGTTAGCGTCTCTGCAGCTTCTCACCGTCCCAGTCCCGTCCATCAGTCTGGGGACACGCCACAGAGAGAGAGTAGGAGGAGGTCTTCTAGGTTCTAGCAATCCTTACTTGCTTTGTGACCCTAGGCAGGTCACTTAACTGCTCCGTGCCTTAGTTTCTCCATCTGTAAAATGCACACAGTGCTCGTCCATCTCATGCAGGTGTGGTGAGTGCGAATCACAATAATGTTTGCCAAGTGCTTTGAGCTTGTCAGAAGCAAATTGCTAAGTGCTGAGGGTGCAAAGTATTATAATGGTATTTATAACGGTCTCCCTCCCCTCCTTAGCCTTATTGTGGGAAATTGCCTAACTAGGGGCAGGGCAGCAGGTTTACTCTCAAAGGGGTGAAGACATTGCCATTTCCTTTCCCACAAGCTGCCACGAGCTTTGCTCACAACAGATTTACTTGGAGTCAGCCTGCCGGGGGCTGAGAATAACTGGCTTTGGGGAGCGGCTCAAGCACTGACATATTGTGCAGCGGTTCAGAAGCCTTTCTCCCCAAGAGACATTTATGAAACCGGAGACCTCAAACCCTCACACTTCCACTTTCATTTATTGTGAATATGATCTTATCACAACTGTACCTGTGCCTCACTGTGTTGATGTTCCACTCTGTTCATTTTTTAACATGAGCGGGCCCCAAACCAAAATGCCAGATCTGAACTCTCTTGACCCTTGTGGTATTCAAGCTATCCTCTAATTCCAAAGCTTGGAGCCATTGCTAAGTGTCGGCTGGAGAGTTGATGTCAGAAACAAACTCTAGTGAGGAGGGCACTGTACTAGGAATTAGGTGGCCTGGGTCCTGTTCCTGGTTCTGCTGCGTTGACCTTCTGCAAATCACTGTTTGTCTCTGTGCCTTTCCCCCTTGATAACATGGGCAATCTCTGCAGCTCAGGGATGCAACCCTTCATGGGGAAGTAGCTTGCATTGCTGCTGCCTATACTGTGCACAGTCAGTCTCTATTGCTGGCAGCCACCCTAGAATTTAGCTTTGGCCTCCTGTCTCATGGTGCAGCTGGAGCAGGTTGCTTTCCAGTACAATCTCATGCATTTGAGAATACAGTAGAGCTGGGTGTACTGTCTGTCAGGTTTACCACATGCTTTCATTTTCATGCCAGTTTTCCTCTATTAAGAGCTCTGAAAGGCACGGTGACTGAGCTCTCAGGATTACTGCAGGTCACTTTTAGAGATCATTGGATTATTTGGTTTGTCCTTGAGGGCGGTGTTCAGGGAGGGAAGAAATAGATGGTGGATTTCAGCTGTAAACCTTCAGGGCTGGACTGAGCCAGGAAGCAAAGTAGAGGGGGAATGGGAAAGCTGGGGTGCGCTGCGATGCTGCAGGGCCGGGCTGAGCTGGGGAGCAGAGTGCATGGGAGATGGACCCTTTTGCTCGTTGTCTCTATTCGCTGCCGAGTTACCTCTTGTTGCACAGATGTGATCACTAGCGTGATGGTGGTGGAAATGTTTTAAAAATAACGTAAGGCCTCCTTAATCACCTTTTTCCTTCTATTATTTTTTCTATCCATATTTTTTCTCTCACTCTTATTATTATTATTACTTTTTAGCACCTGAGGCTGCTTGGGACCTCAGCTCACTCGTGTTACAGAGAGGTGAGATCTTTCCTATATGTCTGCAAATGCCTTTCCCACCTCTGGTTCTGAATGACTAATACCATTCTATTGCTCTTGGTCATATAACCAGGGGGTTGGGGGTCTGGATAAGCTCACCTGCTCTGGATGTGTCCACCTGGCTCTAATGAATGTGGTTGTTGTGCATGCTCCCCTCCCTCATGGACTTGGTTGCAGTGGCAGGGTGATCACCCAGGCGCCTGTCCAGTGCATGGCAGAAGCTGTTATGGGGAAAGCCCAAAGCCCAAGGGTTCCCAATTCAGTAGAGATTCTTGTGATCGAAAAGTGCTTGTGAAAGTGCCAGGAGTGGAAGCTGCTACTGTGAATGGTTCTGCTGGCACATGTGCCCTGTGTGTATTTGTCTGAGTTGCAAACAATACAGAAGTAGAGCAACAGCTGAGCAGGTGTCTGGTTACAGCCACAGAAGGGGCTGTGGAGAAGGTAATCTGCCTGCCTCACAGCTGGAAAAGACCCACTCGCAGTGCCGCCCAGCACAGGCCTGTTACTTAACCGCTCCCCCTTCTGCCTGTGATAGTGCAGCTCAGGGACTACCTGATAAGAGAGTTCAAAAGTTCAATGGAACTTGTCCACATTGCCCATCATAAGAGGGACCAGTGTTCCTCCCTCACTGGAATCTGGATCAAGGAATGTAAACGCAGCTGATCTCCTTAAACAGACAAGTTACGTTTGGTTTAGTTTTTCTGGTGGGTTGGGCTGAGGTTGATGGAGGCTGTATGGGTGCAGCAAGATAGACAGATTAGATAGCACTTTTGATCACCGAGCACAGGTTTTCATTTTATTATAATCCTTTCTGTGGCTGCAGATGTCATGGGACAGACTCATGGACAGCTCTCATCCATTTTCCTTCCCTGATGCTCCAAAGTGCTGTGGGCATGGCATCTTGCATGCGGCATTTAAATTCAGCATCTATGGGCTGCGGAAGTTACAATAAGGGCTAAACTCACAGAAGCGTGGCCTGCGTAGACTGGGGATTCAGGGGACTTGGGTGCTATTCCCGGCCCTGCTGGATGATCATGTCACCGCTCTGTGCGCCAGTTTCCCATCTGTGAAAAGGGAATCGTGATACCCAGCTTCTTTGTTCGGGTGTATCTAAATGGGGGATTGGATCAAGTGACTCACAGTTCCCGCATCATACCCATCGTGTGCACTCAGAGTGCCTACTCCGTTTCAATTCACCTGTGTACACACACCACAGCAGTCTCCTGAGGTGAAAGCGTAGCTTTCTCTCGGGGTATCCGGTGGTCCTTTACTGTGCTGCCGAGCAGCGTACGTCTTCGGATTGTTTTTGCTGCAAATTGTGGGAACCCAGTGGGGTCAAATATTTTTTAAAAATCCCATGATTCTGTCTTTGCTTCATTCTTTATTTCTGGGCTGGGTCACACCATTTTCAAGCTGCTGTGTGCCAGTATGGACCCAACAATGCTCTGCACCGCTGTGGTGACAAGCTTGAATACTAACAGACAGCTTAGGCTGTATTACAGCACTCAGAGCCAGCTGACTTCTGCACTGGCCTGTGATTGTTGCATCAACAAACAGACGATGCGGTAGCAGAATATTCTACAGCAGCAGCTCCTCTGGAAGCAGAAGTTTACTCTGCAGCGGTGGCAACATGAGGAGGCAGAAGAACAGGAGGATGCTGAGTTGTTGAAACAAGAGGATGTGTTCCTGGATGACTAGCACAGCATTCAGCGCCGTTTCTGGGCTCGGGAAGCCAGTGTGGATTGGTGGGAGAGGATTGTTCTGCGGAGCTGTGATGACCGGCATGGTGAAAGAATTTCAGGATGGGAAGGATTACCTTTTTGGAGATCAGTGCACATTCTGTACCCCCACTGCAGCCCACGCAGGAGGAGCTTGCTGTGACCCATCCATGCTTAGGGTAGCCCACCTGAAAATGCCAACGTCAGGGCAGGCTGCAAAAGGAGAGCAGATTCTCCCTGAACTCATAGATAACACTGAAGTTAGATTCCCCAGTCAGTCACAAATAGTGCTTCTCATTTCCCACACTGATTATCAGGAAGCTACAAGAAGAACTACACAGCCCCCTTTATTGCATTTCAATCAGCAACTGGGTCCAGTAAAGAGATGTTATTTAAACTCTGTTCCCTTTACCCAAATGTTCTCCTGATTGCCAAGGGGCCAGCCACATTGCCAAATCATTATAAGACTGGATCTTACCCAAAATACCACGCTGCCAGCCAATCCTTTAATAACTAACTAACGGTTCATTATTAAGGAAAGAAGCAAATAACAAGAGAGATGTTAAATGGTCAAAACAATCAGATACATACTTTAATGTCCATATATATCAGCTTCTCAGCAGAATTGTGGAGTTTGTAGGCCTGTAACAGTTCCTCTGGTGTACATGGAATACCTGGATGGGTCTCAGTCCTTTGTTTCACAGCTTCAGCTGATAGATGAGTTGATCCAGAGGTAGGAAGCAGGAATAAAGACAAGATAAAAATAGTGCAGCTGCATTTTATAGTTTCTGCCATGAGACTTGTACTTCCCTTGTGGCACACAGCAGTTGGCATGGAAAAGCCTCAGAGTCCCCTGTCCATAGGCACGTTCTTACATGCTCTGATGACTCAGAAGGTGTAGCCCCTGGATTCATGAATCTTTCACTGGATTCATTGTGCATTTTGAGTTCCCTTGATGGGCCATTAAGCAGGCCTAATGCTGCTGCCATCCTATTTGGTGTGTCACCCAGAAACACAGCACACGTTTGAAATACAAACATACCATACATATTAAGAACTTGAAATACAAAACTGATAGATACATATAAACAATATTATTATACTTAGCAAATTATAACCTTTCCAGTGGCACTGCATATTTTGTAGGATTCATTGTGATTTTGCAACATTGATATAAATAATATTATAAATGCTCACTTATTTTCCAGAAGGCAGCACACTTGCTCTCCCCCTCCACACACCCCCAGTGCCAGCCCTGGGAGGAACTCACTCTCCCCCCATCCCTGCCCCAGGAGGAGCTTGCTCTCCCCCTCCCTGTCGCCACGGCCTTGTGGAGAAACAGGTTGCCATTGCCTTCCGAAGCTGGACACCACAGAATGTTTCCAGTCTGTAGCCAACTAATTCAACATGGGCAGATCAACTTCTGGGGCCATTCTCACACAGGTCTTCTAGGCCATTGATAAGGTGCTGGCTAACGGGGTGATGAAGCTGGGTGACATTCAGGAGGTTTTTGATAGCTTTGCGTACATGGGGTTACCAAACTGCACTGGGGCAGCTGATGGCACTCATGCCTATCATTTGTTCTTCCCTTTCTCAAGACATCCACCAGGATGCAGAATTTATAAACAGAAAAGGGTGTTTCTTCATAGTGCTCCAAGGACTGGTGGACCACTGCAGCAGGCTTACAGACATAAATGCAGGGTGGCCTGGGAGGGTCCACGATATTGCAATCATTTGGAACTCAGTGCCATTTAAATCAATGAAGAAAGGACTGTTTGCTCCCGGGAACACTGTGGACATTAATGGCGTGGAGATTTGTGTGGCTGTTCTGGGAGATCTGGCTTTTCCCCTGTTGCCCTGGCTAAAGAAGGCTGCTTGGACAGAAGGAAGGAATATTTTAACTATCACCTGAGCAGATGCGGAATTTTTGTTGAGTGTGCATTTGGCTGTTGGAAAGGCAGATGGCACTTTTTATGGAATAGGTTGGAAGCAGCAGGATAAAGGTTCCAACCATTATAGCAGCATGTCGTGTTCGGCACAATATTTGTGAGAGCAAGGGGAAAAGCCTTACTGATGAGTGAGAGGCTGTGGTGCGGAGGCTTGCTCGAACATTCAAGCGTCCAGTAAGGTATCCCCAGAGAACACAAACACCCATGGGGATCCTAGGTGGGCTGCCTACTGTTTGTATTTTGTCACATGCCTGAATATGTTAGCCCCTGTAAAAGCCTGTGAATTATTTCAGCTTTATTTAAAAGATTCTCTGTGTTACATGCAGTGATGACCCATAAAGGTTTCACTATGAAAGAACAATAAAAAAATGTTTTTAATGAAACAATAATATCTTTGTATTTGGAAACACATGTAACTAACCAATCTTCTTAAGCAACCAACTGTGCACAATTTTAATAACTTTAATTACTTTAATTACTGCAACAATGCAAACAAGGTGCAACAGTAAGAACTTTTCAAGTACAACAATTTGGGTGTGTGTGCATAAAGTTCAAGATGCAGATGTGCCTGGCCCCTGGCTCTTCCTGTCCACATGGGTTCTCTTGTTGAGTGCTTTGGCTCAAAATTCTTAGGGGCATTGCAGGGTGCTAAAGAACTGGTCTCCTAAGTTATGTGTCCTTGATGCCCACAGGTTGGATTGGTGAGGTAAACCGGAGCTGCTGGAAACACTGCTGCAGGTATGTGGAGGTTAGGCGTTGCTGCTGGTCCCAGTAGCCAGCATAGTCCAGAGGCTGAAGGATATGGCTGGATCATAAGTTACAGGACTGCAGGGTCAACTGGCCTAGCAGGAGGGCATTCTGGCTCAGGATAGCATCCATAAGTTACCTCTGCATCTCTGTCTTTTTCCATACCTTCCTTTGCCAGGGTGAAACTGTCCTTGGCCACAGCCATGACCTCCTGGGAGATCTTTCTCTCTCTGGTCCTCATGTCTAGCAACAGCCTGTCAGGCAGCTTGATTTTCTTCTGTGAGTCTGCCATGAGTTCTGCAAACATCCTATCCCAAGTCTTCCTTTTTCTCCCCCTCAGGTTGGCTAGTTGGCTAGCAGTACATAGAGGTTCTGCGCTGAAGGTCTGGCTGTTGCAAGTGCTGTGGCTGGGGGGAGTAGAGAACAAAAAATGTTCATTGTTCATATCACAGATAAGTCGTCATCATTTTATTTAGTATGTATCTATGACTTTACCTCCCTGAGACTCTTTCTATTCTTAGGAGAACCTTGAAGCTGGTAAGTGTCTGCAGTTATGGAGGGTGATGGGTGCATTTGAATTTCAGTCTACTGTATCTGCTTTCATGCTGCTAAGGGTGGGGTAGGATTGTTGGAGCTATATATCAGGTTGGTTTTGCAGGTTGTTTTATATGCTGAAGGTGCTACTATGGCATTGTAGTTGTAAGGGATGGGGTGGGGAGCCTTGGAGGCAAGTTGGATAAAAATTCCCTCTACATCTCCTTTAAGCTGCTTTCACTTTTGATGATATGAAACTGAGTTGAGGGACTAGGAGGCAGAGAATGGTCTTATTCAAAAAGACAAAGGGCAGACCAGCAAGGTATGCTCTGAAGTTATTCACCATGATGGTTCTGAAGCACTGCAGGGGCTCTCAGGCTATGCTGGAAGACATGGGCATGTGGCCGTTTCTCAGTTTTAAGTTCTGCTATATTACCCTGCAGACATGAGGAAAGTGCAGAGAAAAACAGATAAGGTTCTGGAATAATTGTCAGCTACAATTCATGTCACAAGGCATTTGCATCTCAGCAAGAAGCCATAGTGTCTGTACCTTGATGGGGCATTGTAGCAAGCCGCTCGGGCCTGCCGCCAAGCCTGGGTTTGAGGAGGGCTCACTGTGCCCCCGGTGGACAGAACCAGGCCCTGCGAGCCGAGCCACCCGGAAGCAAAGGGGCGGGGCCAGAGCACAGGAAGGAAGTATAAGAGGCAGGCCAGGCAGCTCAGTGAGGGGGAAGCTGCTGCCGGAGACAGACGTTCCTCCCTGGAGGCAGTGGCCCAGGCCTGACCCGGATACCGAGACTGATCCAGACAACCCCACGGCCAGCCAAAGCTAGTGGGACCGACCGGATCTACCTGACCCGGACGACTGGTAGGAGCGGCCGGAACCCAGGGACCAGGTAGGGCCGCCAGGCCCAAGAGGGCGGAGGGGGCCACCCAGCCCCCAGGAGGTGGGCGGGCCGCCAGACCCCCCACAGCTGGGGACAGGACCCTCGCCCCATGGAGAGAGAGAGACCTCCGGAGGCCGGCCCCAACCTGGAGGAGTTGCCTGGTGTGGACGACCACTCCCCAGCGTGTGGAGACCCTGACCGCCCAGGAGAACCCCCGGGCCCTGCAACCTGGAGGAGCTACTCTTGGCTGATGACCTCCAGGAGTTCCCGGATCTACCGCCCGCTGACGGCGAAGGCCTGGCCGGACACCTGCTCACCCCGTACCCAAGAGGGCCATATGTGGATGCAGGTACTCTGGGGCTGGGTGGGAGGAAGTGGCCTAGGGAGGCCACAGGTTGTGGCTGAGATAGGGGCCAAACCCCAAGTCAGCGTGTTGCGGCTGGAGCCCTGCTGACCCAGTGGCAGTCACCTCGTGCCACTGGTAGGGCCCTGGGATGGGATGCAGTGGAGTCGGGTGGGCCTGCATCCCCCTCCCCACTTCCCGTACCTAGACCACTAAGAAGTGTCCCTAGCTCTGACAACTCTACCCTGACACTAGACTGCTTGGCTCGCCCGCCCTGCCAAGGGCCGGGGCCATAGACTCCGTGGCAGCTCACAGAGGAGCTAATTCCCCAAACTAAAGGTGCAGGGCCCAGCCTCGAGACCTAAATACGAGGAAGGGCCAGGACACTACTGACCCGGATGGGTCAGAAGTGTTACAGGCATGCACTGTGCATTTATACCTAATGTAAACATAGAATTGTTGGTGGTCCTGGAGGACCCCGAGTGAGGCCCCAACAGTTTGGGTTCGAGCCCGGTGCGCAATTAGCCCAATTAGACACCGAGACAGAGAAATCCTTGCAAAAGCTGTTTATTTCAGGATCCGAAATGGTGCAGGGAGACTCTGTCTCAAATCCTGCACACCAAGCAGCAAGCATCAACTTTATTTATACCTTCTTTATTTCAACGAGGAGTTCTTTCCCACCCCTCCCTTTTCCCTCCTTCAAGCAGTTTCAGCGTTAAGTCCCTGGGATGGCCATGAGAGAGAACAATGGGCGCTTTAAGCATACAGTTAATGTTGCAAGCAGCCCCCTGTAGCATGCACAGTATATCATACTGATAAGCAAGCCATCAGCTTACAGCAGCAAGAAAATGTCCCAAAGTAACCCAAACGGAGAGGAGAAGGGGGGGGGGGGCTGGCTGGAGGCAGGAGCCTAGCACAGGAAAACTTCATCGGCACTCTGGCCTTCCATTTACCCGAATTACCTAGTGTAATGCCCCAACCCCACAGTGCCCCAAACCACAACAGAATCATAGAAAATTAGGTGTTACCCAGGGTTCTGCCAACCCAAATCTCGTGGTAACTTTACTTTGTGAGAGGTGGTGTCAGGAAATAAGTGAAATGGAGACAAAGCCATCCAACTGATAGATGGACTGGTAGAAACAGTATGACACAACAGTGCTCTTACTACAAATCTATACTTTTACTTAGGCTCAAGCACTTATGCACGTCCGCAACAGGTTAGTAAAACACCCCAACCCTCAACCCTTAATAATTACCAAAGTCTGGGGCAGCTTTCAAGTGGGAACAGTGACTGCTTTCCAATTGGCCAGATCTTCCAGCTGTTGTTGTAGGATCCAAAAAACACACTCACTCACAGAGTCCAAACAGAGATCCTTCCCCCTCTATTTATCCTTGTTAGTAGACAATAACACATCAAGAAAAAAAACTTCAAAAGCTAGACCTAAGGTTACCAGAGCACTTAATTAGCCAGGTATGTTCTGACAAAATTTGCATATCTTGAGGCCAGGACAAACATTTCCCACAGGGTATGCATAAATAAGCTTATTGGTCTTTTCCTGAAACACAGATCCCAGCACTCCACCAGAGAATCAGGGAGGGGGTGCAGGGTCAGGCAAAGGTTGATAAAAGGGCTCCCCTCCCTTCCTGGCTTAGTCATGCCAGGGCTGCACAGGCCTGCTGAAAGGCCTACCAATTTTGGCTGCTGTTAGCAACAAATATGATACACTATCACGTGGTCCTTGGCCCTTTTACTGCGGTATTCAAAATCTCCCCTACATAGGGTTGGAAGGGATCTCAGGAGGTATCTAGTCCAATGCCTGCTCAAAGCAGGACCAACCCCAACTAAATCATCCCAGCCAGGGCTTTGTCAAGTCGGACCTTAAAAACCACTAAGGATGAGATTCCACCACCTCCCTAGGTAACCCACTCCAGTGCTCCACCACTCTCCTAGTGAAAAAGATTTTCCTAATATCCAACCTAGACCTTCCCCACTGCAACTTGAGACCATTGCTCCTTGTTCTGTCATCTGCCACACTGAGAACAGCCTAATTCCATCCTCTTTGAAACCCCCTTTCAGGTAGATGAAGGCTACTATCAAATCCTCCCTCCCTCTTCTCCTCTGCAGACTTAATAAGCCCAGTTCCCTCAGCCGCTGCTTATAGGTCATGTGCTCCAGCCCCTAATCATTTTTGTTGACCTCTGCTAGACTTTGTCCAATTTATCCACATCTTTTCTTTAGTGGAGGGCCCAGAACTGGACACAATACTCCCGTTGTGGCCACACCAGCACTGAATAGAGGGGAATAATCACTTCCCTTAATCTGCTGGCAATGCTCCTACTTATGTAGTCCAATATGCTGTTAGCCTTCTTGGCAATAAGGGCACACTGCTGACTCGTATCCAGCTTCTTGTCCACTGTAACCCCCAGGTCTTTTTCTGCAGAACTGCTGCCTAATTAGTCCATCCCCAGTCTGTAACAGTGCATGGGATTCTTCCATCCTAAGTGAAGGACTCTGCACTTGTCCTTGTTGAACCTCATCGGATTTCTCTTGGCCCAATCCTCCAATTTATCTAGGTCACTCTGTATCCCATCCTTACCCTTCATTGTATCTGCAACTCCCCCCAGCACAGTGTCATCTGCGAACTTGCTGAGGACACAACCAAGCCCATCCTCCAGATCATTAATGAAGACGTTGAACAAAACCAGCTGCAGCACCGACCCCTGGGGCACCCCACTTGTTACCAGCTGCCAACTAGACATAGAACCATTGATCACTACCCGTTGAACCCGATGATCTGGTTTTCTTTTCCTGTAAGCACTGTCTCAATGAGCTGTTGAGTCTTGCACAAATGAATGCTTTGTTGTTTGAATCTGCTATGGGTGGGGGCAGGTATAGACTGATTTCTGCCTGGGTTTCTGGCTGGGACTTGGGCTCAGCTGATGCAGGGCAGGAATCAGGGTCTGCTTTGCAACGGCCACAAAATTGTCCTTATTCCTATGGCTGGCCACAAGAGCGTTTGCCTGGCCCAACGCTTTTCCCCAGAAGGTGACAAATTAACTGCCTTGGTTTCCTCTGGTTCTCCTCGGTGTGTGAACTAGTGCACATCACAGAAATCGCCAGCACTATTGACTCTCTTGTTGGCAGAGAGGCCAGGGGTTGGATGAGATAGGGAGTCCGAATTCCCCTCTGGCTCGTGGTGTGGTCCCTCCTGGTCCCGGGCTTGGTGGGAGAAGCTTGTACTGCTGCTGCATGTGTTTATGCCTGTTCTGTGGACACAGGGTTTCAGTGTCCAGGGATGGCCAATGAGGCATCTGCCAAGAGCACTACATTCACCTGCACGTGCATGTATGTGTGTGTGTAAATACCCATTAAAGACATTTCAAAGCTAGACCTTGTACATGAATGAAAAATTCATTCTTTAGCATTTATACTTGGCAACACATATGTGCCTGGCCACTGTATAGAAAAACTAAAGACACCGAGTCTGATTCTGCTTTCTGCCTTGTGTAGCTTTTGACATCCCTGCAAATGGCTGTAAATGCCACCCCAGAGCAAATGGAGGAGCCTGAGTTAGTAGCGCTTTGCAGAGGTGTCAGTAACTTCCCAAGGGGCAAACCAGAGGGGAATCCAGCCCAGAGGGGTTAGTTAGTTCTACTCTCCCACTGATTTTTATCCTGGTGCATCTCCATGCAGTGGAGTTAGTCCTGATTTACACAGATGTAAGTGTGAGGACAATTCTTGTCCCAAACTGGATAAGTTAACCGCAGGTTTTATCCTGTAGTAAATGAGGGTCTAAACCTTGCACTCTCATTCATTAATTCTGAAGACTCCTCTGCTTGACTGGGTGTAATGCAGCCTTTGTGTGTGTGCTTTGGGAATCAATCACAGGCGGGCAGGGACTCGGAGCATACGTTGCTATTTAGAGCTTGTGTCTGTTCCAGGGTTTGGGTGCTGTCAAGGTCACTCAGGTACTCTCCATTCCAGCACCCTGGGAGACGCCTGCCAGTCCTGCAGGCAAAGCCTTTTCCTTGCACCTCCCGCTCAAGACTACTTTAGAGAAATGGTTGCTATGCAGACTTGTTTGTGCACGGTATGTAACAGTTTGCCTGCTGTGTGTAACCTGTAAGTGAGAGCCTGTTATCCTCGCACAGAAGGGGGCTGGGCTGCAGTGCTGACATCTATACCCACAACTTTCAAAATCCTAGGGTCTGGAGCTGGGGGAGCTGCGATTCACGGCGGGAGGCAGCCTACAGCTGGGCTTTGTAGCACCCAGAGGGATCACAGATTTCACAACATGGAAACTGGGTGTTCAAAGTGAAGAGGCAACCCCATTTGTGAAGGAGGTTAGTGAACTGCCCTGACTCGTACTTTGCTGCTTTCTCTGAGGTGACACTCAGGTGGGGGGCTGGGAGGGACCATGCTGACAACTGCACACTGCATGGAGCTTGCTTGGTGGGAGGGTTCTTTTCCCATAAACAACAGGTGCTTGGAGGTGAAAGAGAATTTGGGGGAAAGGTTTGGTTGATGATTTTTCCCAATAACTTAATGTAACAGGAAACATGAGCGTCAGGGAATTTTGTGGTGGACAAAACCCTTTGGTTTGGCTGAGAGTGGGTGAAGCTAGGTCACTTTCTAGGAGAGGGAGTCCTGCGATGAGTGGAAGAAGCTCCGAGCTTAGATCACTTTGCATCAGAAGGATAAGGGGAGGACAAGGACAGGGGAGGAACTACTGTCTGATAATCCAGGATGTTTCATGCAACTTGCTGAGTGAGAACTGGCTCTTCATAGCCTGGCACTGTTATGGCCTCTGGCAGGGTGAGTCTAGCACTATCCAGAGAGAGGAAGTGAAACTCCTTTAGCATCAGGAAAATCCCCTCTTCCATTCGTGCACTGCAGAGAGAGGTCTCTAGGCTACGAGTTTTCGCTGATGTTAGTTCATTATTGTGCACAGGCAAAAAGGAGAGCCTGCACCTCAGTCTCCGATCCAACTTGATTTGTCTAAAGCAGAGCTGCGTTTCAGGCACTTGAGAGAAGCATGTTGCTGTTTTTCCAGGCCCAAGCTAAATCCTCCCCCAAATCAGACCCTGGCTGAACTTCAGAGACATTTCTGTGTTTCTAGCCCATCCCTGGAAAGCAGTATTAAAATCCTACCTGGCCAATACTATCACTTGCTATATTTCAGTAAAAGTAACCTTCATGCCACAATGAGAAGCTGGAGGGGAGTGGGGCGGGTCAGAGGAAGCATTTTGTTTTTCCTCTGAATAAATGGATGATAGAAAATCTAGGTAAGCTCTCTGGAATATAGGTGCCCAGTCCCAGGCACAAGCTCTTGGGAGCAACTAGCCCAGCTCATGTTTAGCCTTTGGTTACAAATGGGTGCATTATCAAAGGAATAAGGATCTGGGAAAACCAGAGCTGGGAAAGATTCAGCAAGTAGAAGAGGAAAGACACTGGCTCAAAAGCAGCTTCTTTTCCATTTGAAATCCAGAGATGTCAGCCTGTCAGAGAGAGCAAATGAAGAGCTACTGAACTTCTCTAAGGGATAAGATGCAGGACTCCCTCTGCTCATTATTAGAGATGTTTGCCAGTTACTTTCTCCCTCCCTCCCTCTCCAGAGAGAAATCTTTGCTTCATGTTTCTTTCCTTTCCTTTCCTTCTTTGATAGTTTGCAGGACACGAACAAACGGCAGCTCTGAGCTAGGAAGTGTTGCTGGGATGACGATAATATTACTTACCCAGAATCTTTCACCCCAGAATCTCAAAGCATTTTGCAAAGGTGGGTGAGTACCATTTCCATTACACAGATGGGGAGATAAGTTACAGGGATGAGGTGGCTTGCCCTAATTCTCTGGCCAGTGTTATACAGGAGATCACAATAGATGATGGCAATGGTCCTTATGAATCTAGAAGGCCACAGTTTGTCCAGTGGCATAGTGGGAATTAGAACCCATTTCTGCTGTCTTCCAGCCCTGTGCTCTCAGCACTAGACAACTTGCTTCTCTTGCCTTATCATTTGTTACTTTTCACAGAAGATTTGGGTTGCAAGGGACCTCAGGAGGTCATCTAGCCCAGCCCCCTGTTCAAACCAGCATGAACCCCAACTAAATCATCCCAGTCAGGGTTTTGTCAAGCCAGGCCTTAAATACCATCAAGAATAGAAATTCCACCACCTCCCTAGTTAACTCATTCCAATGCTTCACCACCCTTCTAATGAAAAAGATTTTCTTAATATCCAACCTAGACTTCCCCCACTGCAACTTGAGACCATTTCTCCTTGTTCTGTCATCTGCCACCACTGAAAACAGCCTTGCTCCATTCTCTTTGGATGTCTCCATTTCTCTTCAGATAGTTGAAGGCTGCTGTCAAATCTCCCCTTCCTCTTCTCTTCTGCAGACTAAATAAGTCCAGTTCCCTCAGCCTCTCCTCATAAGTCCTGTGCTCCAGCCCCCTAATCAGTTTTGTTGCCCTCCACTGGACTCTCTCCAATTTGTCCATATCCTTTTTGTAGTGGAGGGCCCAAAACTGGACACACTACTCCAGATGTGGCCTCACCAAATGCAAAATAGAGGGAAATTATCACTTCCTTCGATCTGCTGGCAATGTTCCTTCTAATGTAGCCCAATGTGCCATTAGCCTTCTTGGCAATAAGGGAACAGTGACTCATATCCAGCTTCTTGTGCACTGTAACCCCCAGGTCCTTTTCTGCAGAACTGCTGTCTAGCCAGTCGGTCCCCAGTTTGTAGCAGTGCATGGGATTCTTCCGTCCTAAGTGCAGGCCTCTGCATTTGTCCTTCTTGAACCTCATCAGATTTCTTTTGGCCCAATCCTCCGATTTGTCTAGGTCACTCTGTATCCTATCCCTACTTTCTAGCATATCTACCACTCTCCCCATCTTAGTGTCATCTGCAAACTTGGCGAGCGTGCAGTCCATCCCATCATCCAGATCATTAATGAAGATGTTGAACAAAACTGGCCCTAGGACCAACCCCTGGGGCACTCCATTTGATACTGACTGTCAACTAGATATCAATCACTACCCTTTGAGATGGATGATTTAGCCAGCTTTTTATCCACTGTATAGTCCATTCATCCATCCCATACTACTTTAACTTTCTGGCAAGAATACAGTGGGAGACCATATCAAAAGCTTTGCTAAAGTCAAGGTATATCACTTCCACAGAGCCAGTCATCTCATCATTAAAAGCAATCAGGTTGGTCAAGCATGACTTGTCCTTGGTGACTCCATGCTGACTGTTTCTGATCACCTTCCCCCTCCCCATGTGCTTCAAAATGGATTCCTTGAGAACCTGCTTCATGATTTTTCCGGGGACTGAGGTGAGGCTGACTGGTCTGTAGTTCCCCAGATCCTCCTCCTTCCCTTTTTAAAGATGGGCATTATATTTGCTTTTTTCAAATTGTCCCGGACCTTCCCCAGTTGCCATTTGTTTTCAGAGATAATGGCCAATAGCTCTGCACTCACATCAGCCAACTCCCTCAGTTGCACTGCATCCGGCCCCATGGACTTGTGCTTGTCCAGCTTTTCTAAATAGTTCTGAACCTGGTCTTTCACCACTGAGGGCTGCTCACTTCCTCCCCACGTTGTGCTTCCCAGTGCAGTAGTTTGGGAGCTGACTGTATGTGAAGACAGAGGCAAAAAAAGCACTGAGTATTTCAGCTTTTTGCCACATCCTCTGTCACTAGGTTACCTCCACCATTCAGTAAGGGGCCCACACTTTCCCTGACCACCTTCTTGTTGCTAACATACTTGTAGAAACCTTTGTATCTTCACGTCCCTTGCTAGCTGGAACTCCAGTTGTTCTTTGGCCTTCCTGATCTCACGCCTGCATGCTCAAGCAGTTTCAAACGACAATATTTTGAATGTGTTTTTTCTGCCAAGTCCATGAGCTGTCTTGTTGAAAACCCCAGCATTTTGAGCATGAGCCTGGTCCCTAACTTCTGCTACTGAACCTTCCCCTACTTCCGCCCACGATGTGAGTTGAGACAGAGTTCAGTGATGACCCTAGGAACACACAGAGGTGCAAAGTTTCATGCTTTTGGGACTCTAACTTTTCAGGACATCCATCTCAGAGCATGGGATAGAAAAGGCCCAACAACCTTATCCCCACCCCAGCTGTGAAACCTTCCCTATTCTTCACCACCACCCAGTGCTTAATTTATAATGAAAGAGGTGCTGGGGCTCAAGAAATTAGGTGCTGGGGCTCAAGCAGTTTTTTTACATTCGTAACTGATGCAGCAAGCCCAGAGGTGCTGGGGCTATGAACTGCCAAGCCTAGAGGTGCCAGGTCTCAGCCTGGCAATCCCTGGCACAACCACCTCCAGTGACGAGATCAAACTCCCCCTCCATGCTGCCAAATATTTTCTCCTAAATCCACCTAACAGAGTTTTCCCTGGGGTCCACACACCAGACTTTGCACAGTTCACCTGCGTGTTTAACTTTCTCCTGAAATTTCTTGGGGACCTTGATTGCAATCATCACATGAACTGCTTGTACCTCACTTGGTCTATGCTGCTGAATTCTAGTGGCCTGCTGGTCACCAAGGTGAAGAAAAGCTACCTTTGTATCATCCCCCCCTGTGCTCTGGCCTCCAAACTTGTACTGAGTACAGTTTGGCTGCTCTGGAGTATCTGTCATTATAGCTTTTGTGCATTTTTTCAGAGGCCAATCAATATGACTGGCCACAAGTCAGTAAGGACTGCTTGTGTGAGTAAGGCTTGCAGGAACGGACCCTTAGATTGTAACTTCCTAAGGGCAGGAGCTATCTTCTTTTATGATGTGTGCACCACTAAGCACAATGTCTGAAGGACCTCTCATTTACACAGTGAGTGTAACTCCATTGGCTGCTGATTTACAACAGTGTAAGAGAGAGGAGAATGACGCCCCATGCTTCACACCGGTTAACATGTTGTTTGTAATGAGGAATCTCTGTTACGAAACTAAAATCCATTTGGTTCTCTCTAACTGAATGAAATCTCTTCACATCCTGGGGATTTCCCCCACTTTATTGTCTGGGAGGCAAGAGAGAGCCTTGGGAAGTCATTTGGAGTTATCTTGGATTTACATGAGTTGTCAAGGCCTGATGAAATACATCCTTGAATACTTAAGGGATTGATTGAAGAGATCTCTGTGGTGTTATTTGTGATTATCTTTGAGACCTCATGGAGAATGGGAGAGAGACCTGAGGACTGGAAAAGGGTAAATATAGTACCTCGCTATAAAAAGGGGAATAAGGGCAACCCAGGGAATTATAGACCAGTTAGCTTAACTTTGGTGCCCGGAAAGATAATGGAGCAAATAATCAAACAATCAATGTGTAACCCCCTAGAAGAAAATCACGTAATAAGTAACAGTCAATATAGATTTATCAAGAACAAATCATGTCAAACAAAGCTACTATCCTTCTTTGACAGGGTAACAAGCCTTGTGGACAGGTGGGGAACCTGTATCTAGACTTTAGTAAGGCTTTTGATACTGTCTCAAATGATCTTCTTGTAAATAAACTAGAGAAATATAGCCTAGATGAACCTACTATAAAGTGGGTGTACAACTATCTGGAAAACCATACTCAGAGAGCATTTATCAATTGTTCACAATTGACCTGGAAAGGCATATTGAATGGGGTCCCATGAGGATCTGTCCTGGGTCCAGTTACATTCAATATCTTCATAAATTATTTAGATAATGGCATAGAGATTACACTTATAAATTTTGTGGATGATACCAAACTGGGAGGGGTGCAAGTGCTTTGGAGGTCAGGATTAAAATTCAAAATGATCTTGGAGAAATGGTTGGAATTAAATAGGATGAAATTCATTAAAAACAAATGCAAAGTACTCCACCTAGAGAGGAATAAGCAAATGCACACATACAAAATGGGCAATGACTGCCTAGAAAAAAGTATTGCAGAAAGGGACCTGGAGATTTTAGTGGATCAGAGACTAAATATGGATCAACAATGTACTACTGTTGTAAGAAAATCGAACATCATTCTGGGCTGTATTAGCAAGGGTTTTATAAGTAAGACACAAGAAGTAGTTTTTCTACTCTACTTAGCACTAATAAGGCATCAAATGTCCAGTACAGGAAACTGTGTTTCAGGAAAGATGTGGATAAATGGAGAAAGTCCAGAGGAGAGCAACAAAAATTATTAAAATTCTGGAAAACATGGCCTACAAGGAAAGATTGAAAAAATTGGATTTATTTAGTCTGGAGAACAGAAAAGTGAGGGAGGACATAACTGTCTTCAAGCACATAAAAGGTGGTTATAAAGAGGAGGATGCTAAATTGTTCTCCTCAGCCACTGAGGACAGAACAAGAAGTAATGGGCTTAAATCGCAGCAAGGGAAATTTAGGTAAGATGTTAGGAAAAACTTCCTAACTGTCAGGGTAGTTAAGCACTGGAACAAATTACCTAGGGAGGTTGTGGAATCTCCATCACTGGAGGTTTTTAAGAAGAGGTTAGACAAACACTTGTCAGGGATGTTCTAGATAGTACTTAGTCCTGCCTCAGTGCAGGGTATTGGACTGAATGATCTACCGAGGTCCCTTCCAGTCCTATATTTCTATGATTTTATGAGTATAACTGAAATCAAAATTTGGCCCAGCAGCCAGAAATGGCTTAGCTTTCACAAAAGAGGCACAGAGCAGTTTGTGTGGTTCCACCTGCCAAGGGATAAAATACAAGCAAATGCATATATTTTAAAGTACTTGATACTGACAGTGCAACGAAATAGTTTCAGGCAGAATGATTTGGAAAAGACACGTTCTCTTCAGACTGATGGGGATTTTGCCTGAGTAGGGGCTGAAGGGGTGGGTCCAAGCAGCAATATACCCCAGGGACTGGTGCTGATGCTCTGACTTGCTCCATTCTTCCATGCCAAGGGAATCCCCAGCTAAGGAGTTATGGGCAGTCTTTTTCCCCTTTTCACATGGGGAGCCGAGCAGGCTGCATATCCTCAAGGGGTCTTCAGGCCTGGGGTGTTTGGCCTGCACTGACCACATACCAGCAAAGTGTATGATGCTGATTCTGCCCTCTTTTGCACACTGCAATCCGTTCTCTTACACTTGAGTACGTACCTACGGAGGCTTTCCTTTTGCATTCAACCATGGCTCAAGTCCTTTAAAACCAAACATAATCTTGTCACTATTTGGCCTGTAAATGACCCCACCCCCCAAGATTTCACACACTTACTGTCTATCGTCTTTGTCTGTATGTGCCTTTCTAGAGCACCTTCCATGGCGGCTGCACTATTATTTTGTATGATTATTTAATGTTCATAGTAAAGTAACAGCCAGAGGCCCCAGGCAGCATCAGGGCATGACCCTCCCGCAAAGAGTTCACAATTTCAGGGCCTGATCTAAAGCCCACCAATACCTCTGATAGGCTTCTCATTGATCTCAATGGGAACTGGATCAGGTCCTAAGGAAAGAAAAATGTAATCTGTGTTGTTGTCTCTGGTAGCCTCTTTGCTTCCCACTGTCACAAAAGGTTGCAGAACAATCAGTCAGCCACCTTTCAGAAATGAATGTACTTGGCCACAGCTCTAGTGGAGACAGTTGCAGTAAGCGTTTTGAAAAACATTGCGTACAATACTCAAATAGTTCTGGTGTTCAACATAACACCTCATTAGAGCTGCCACTCAATATTGTTCTAACTGGTGTTTGGTTACCACTGAAATAGCTGACAAGGTTTGGCTTTCAAAGGAATTTGTTCCTAACTCTTCATTTGCTGCCCTGTACACACTCCTGCTTGTGATCGCGCTTGTTTCAGAGATGAGCAAAGCAGTTCTGCTGAAGTGAGAGCAATTCTTGAAAGGAGTCTGTTGTACAATGCCTTTTGATCTGGGTACCGACTGCACTCTTGAGACTCTCAGGCTGAGAGAACTACTCAGGGCCCCTTTTGAGCATGTGGTACCAGACCAGCTAAAAAGTCACGAATAGTTTGTTATATTTGTAACTGAATTGTCTTTCTTTGTGCTCCTTGCTGCACCTGTGTTCTGTGGATATTCTAGCGAGCAAGTTTGCTAGAAAAATAACTCCTGCAAACAATGAATTTTGTATTTGTGGAGAGCAAATTTCTAACATGTAATCTCAAGTATTCATTCTAGAAACATCACTTTACGGGTTTTGCCCATCCAATCAGGGACCGGAAATGTGTCATGTAGTCTGTGCATCTAATCAAAGCCGCTCAGATATTGACAACTTGCAATGACCTGCTTACAAACAATGGCAAGGCCTGTGATCAGAAATGGTTCTGCAAATAGATTGGAAGGGTGAATGAGTCTGAGAAAAACACAAGTTGCTTATGGATAATTAGAATACAGAAAAAGAGGTAAAACTAGCAAACTCAGAGATCTTTCTTTCTTTGGCCTTGTCTACATTGGGAATTGGCCCTGATTCCAGCAATCAATGGCCACTAATTGAAACAGCTGCACTGGTTCAACCTGGCAGTATAGACAAGGAATGAATGATTTGCTTAGCCTGGCTTAAATCCAGGGTAAACTGCAAATTTTGGCTTTTCTTGTGTCCTCTTGGGTTTGCCCCTGTACAGCCAAATCAGAGGCTGTTAGCTGTGAATTTGCCCTGATTTAGCAACATAGACAAATCTTGAGAACCTCTGGGTCATCTGCCTGTGCTGGTTGCGGTCAGCCAAAGAGGTGATTGTGTACATTACAACGAGCAGGGGTGCTACAGGTGCATTATTCCGTCTGAGATGGGGCTCACTGGCAGGCAAATGTCACGAGCTGAGTTTTCATCAGATCCTCAGAACTAGTCTAACACTATGGCCATTAGCTTTTGGGGTCCAACTCCAGCCAGTTCCAGTTCAAAGAGAGCTTTATACAGCGATTAAAAGTCAAGTGTATTTTACGAACTGATCCTGTAGGTTTGTAACACTGAAAAACCATCAAAGAAATGGTTGGTGATCTGGGAGAGATTTAAATAAACATCATAACAACAAAAATATCTCCATTTTCATTTCCTGGCTACTAAACATAGAAAATTAGAGTTGGAAAGGACCTCAGGAGGTCATCTAGTCCAACCCCCTACTCAAAGCAGGACCAACCCCAAATAAATCATCCTAGCCAGGGCTTTGTCAAGCCAGGCCTTAAAAACCTCTGAGGATGGAGATTCCACCACCTCCCTAGGTAACCCATTCCAGTGCTTCCCCACCCTCATAGTGAAAAAGGTTTTCCTAATATCCAACCTAGACCTCCCCCACTGCAACTTGAGACCATTGCTCCTTGTTCTGTCATCTGCCACCACTGAGAACAGCCTAGCTCCATCCCTTTGGAACCCACCTATGGGTAGTTGAAGGCTGATATCAAATCCCCCCTCACTCTTATCTTAAATAAGTCCAGTTCCCTCAGCCTCTTCTCATAAGTCCTGTGACCCAACCCCCTAATCATTTTTGTTGCCCTCTGCTGGACTCTCTCCAATTTGTCCACATCTCTTCTTTACTTGGGAGCCCAAAACTGGACACACTACTCCAGATGTGGCCTCACCAGTGCCGAATAGAGGGGAATAATCACTTCCCTCGATCTGCTGGCAATGTTCCTACTAATGCAGCCCAATATGTCGTTAGTCTTCTTGGCAATAAGAGCACATTGTTGACTCACATCCAGCTTCTTGTCCACTGTAACCCCAGATCCTTTTCTTCAGAACTGCTGCCTTGCCAGTCAGTCCCCAGTCAGTTCATGGGATTCTTCCATCCCAAGTGCAGGACTCTGCACTTGTCCTTGTTAAACCTCATCAGATTTCTTTTGGCCCAATCCTCCAACTTGTCTAGGTCACTCTAGACTCTACAGTCAAAAGGGATCAATATGATCATTTAGTCTGACTGCCTGCACAATAAAGGTCACAGAACCTCATCCAGCCACTCCTGTAATAAACCTCTAACCTAAGATTGAGTTATTAAAGTCCTCAAATCATGGTTTAAAGACTTTAAGGTACAGAGAATCCACCAGCAAGTGAGCCATGCCCCAGGCTACAGAGAAAGGTGAAACCCTCCCTGAGACTTTGCTAATCTGCCCTGAGGGAAAATTCCTCCCGATCCCAATACAGTGATCAGTTAAACTTTGAGCATATGGGCAAGACTCACCAGCCAGACACTCAAGAAAGAATTCTTTGTAATAACTTAGAACCCACCCATCTAACATCCCTTCACAGGCCATTGACATATCTACCACCAGTAGTCAAAGATCAGTCAATTGCCAAGCTAGGCTGTCCCATCATACCATCCCCTCCATACATTTATCAAGTTCAGTTTTGAAGCCAGCTAGGTTTTTTGCCCCCACTGCTCCCTTGGAAAGCTATTCCAGAACTTCACTTCTCTGATGTTTAGAAACTTGCATCAAATTTCAAGTCTAAACTTCCTGATGGCCAGTTTATATCCATTAGTTCTTGTTCAATAATTCTTCTCCCTCCCTGGTATTATCCCTCTGATGTGTAATCATATCTCCCCTCAACCTTCTTTTGGTTAGGCTAAAAAAGGCAAGCTCCTTGAGTCTTCTCTCATAAGGCAGGTTTTCCATTCCACGGATCGTCCTAGTATCCCTTCTCTGCACCTGTTCTAGTTTGAATTCATCTTTCTTAAACATAGGGGACCAGAACTGCACAAAGTATTCCAGATGAGGTCTCATAAATGCCTAGTATAATGGTACTAACACCTTCCTATTTCTACTGGAAATACCTTGTCTAATGCATCTAAGGACCGCATTAGCTTTTTCCATGGCTACATCACATTGACGGCTCATAGTCATTCTGTGATCAACCAATACGCTGTATCCTATCCCTACCCTCCAGACTATCTACCACTCCCTCCAGTTTAGTGTTATTTATAGACGTGGTGAAAGTGCGATCCATCCCATCCTCCAGATCATTAATGACGATGTAGAACAAAACTGGCCCCAGGACCGACCTCTGGTGCATTCCGCTTGATACCGGCTGTCAACTAGACATCTAATCATCCTAAGGAAACGAGAATCCCAGGAGGATGAACTTCTTTAGATTAACTAGTACATAATTAGAAAGGAGTGCATATTACTGTTTATCCACATGTTATCAGTGCCTGGAACTGTTCAAATGCAGATGAATTCTCCTTATCTCTTTGGAAAAGGGTTTTTTTCTAGCATTATTTTTTTCACATCACTGCTATTTCTGGTTGTGGCTTGTATGCAGCCGAGAGTGCCATTAAGTTGCTTTCTGTGTTCATTTTCTTTATCCAGCCATGATTTGTTTTGTAATATCATAGGCCCAAATCTTGGTCCCTGTAATGAATCCAGTTTGAATGGGTTTGCACTGTGGGAAGTTTTTTGACATTGGTCAGGTGTGGACAGAATCATACTTCACCTACCTGCCTGGAGGCTGCAGGGCATCAGCGGAGTCTCTTCACAGCTACCATTCAGGGTTGCTATGGCTTCTATGGGGTGGACCTGTGTAGTTGTACCTTTCCTGTGTAACCTTCACATTACATTAACAAAGTGCTTTGCATTTATTGTGCCAGTTTTGCATACTGGTGAACTGGAGCACAAAGTGGTTAAGTGACTGGCCATGGTTATGCAGCAGGTAGTGGCATAGTTAGGTCTACTAGCCAGGAGTCTTGACTCCTTTGTTCTAACTACAGGACCACACTCTTTTCTAGGGTATTTTTCAGTCCCATTTTTAAATGCCTAAGGCTATGGGGCATGTTTCACTTCCTTTGGGAGATGATTACAGTCTAGCAGAACTTACCAGTGGGACAGTTCTCTAATATTCACCCAACATTTTCTTATGTTCCATTTTCCCCCACAATCCCTAGTTTATGCCCCTTGCACCACTAGAAATGATTGCTCTTGTTCCTTGGTGTTGCACACATTGGTTCAAAAGAGCCTGAATTCTTTGATCTTATGGGCAAGCTGCAAAAGACATCCATTTGCGTTTGTCTAGATTGGGAGGAGTGGTCGAGGGTAAGCCAGAGATAGTTAAACATGTTAGCTAACTCAAACCTAACCTCAAGCACTTTTTCTAGCCTACACAAATGCTTCAATAGTGCATCTGCAGAGAGCTCAGTGGGCCTCTGCTCCTCTGTTTATTGGCCAGTATGCTCATTTTCAGTTGCATTGGGCTGCAGAGTGCTAGTTTAATTGTTGGTAGGGCTGTTAGACCTCATGTGCACGTATTCTTTGTGCTGTTTTCAAACTGAAATAAATAAATAAATGGTCTTGACTATTCTATCCCCCACACTCCTCCTTGAGTCAGAGTTTAACCAAGCTATATGCATTTAGTCCTGTTAATTAATCCCTCTCTCTGGATCCTTGCTGCGGTCAGTTTACTTTGAGGAAAGATCTTTTCTCAGTGCTTTTTTCTTTTCCAGAGTCTAACGATGAGATTTTCAAAATCATTCAACATTGGCCTTACTCTGCTTCCACTGTCGTCAATGGGAGTTTTACACTCAAATTCAGTGGGATAAAATTTAGGCCAATGCATCTTCATTTTACATTGCAAGATATTGGTCAAAATGCTTAAGGGAGAGGCAGTAAAACATTTTGTGAGATGACAGTCTTTGTTATAAACTGGAGAGTACTATTTGGATTATTGAAGTGATAGAAACCAAATAAGTAAGGAAACAGACTGGAGCAAGGCTAACTAAAATTGGCAAGAACATCTTTCAACTACAGCACTCATCATGCTTCTGCACAAACTACCCTTTACCCCGATAGGCTTTGAACAATATACTATTGGTCTCAAAGCTCATTAGTCCTTGGAAGTGTGTGTGGATTGGTAAGTGTGTTATAGTGTGAGTGTGGTTTTGGTGCATGTGCGCACAGAGGTCACCACTAAAAATCAAGATGGACTGTGCAGTGGTGTTTGGCTTCACCTGCTATTTCCTACTCTGAAGTAAGTACTACAAATCCCAGTGGCATAGCAAATGTTGGGTAGCATCAAGTGTGTCGGTCTGTTTTTCTGTCTCTTGTAGTAAGGGTTATGGTTTGGGTCCAAGCTGCAAAGTTCAGCATGAATGGGCCAGGAAGGCTGATCTACCTTCTCACCCCAGAAGCAGATCAGGATTGCAGCAGATTGGTGGAAGTGGGCAGGATGCGGGAAGCTCTCACTGATGCTGCTCATGCTATAACTAAGCTGTGGATATGCAGAGCACGCCAGTCTCCAGGGCTGTTA
The DNA here is from genome assembly GCA_007922155.1 of Mesoclemmys tuberculata. NCBI lineage: Eukaryota > Metazoa > Chordata > Testudines > Chelidae > Mesoclemmys > Mesoclemmys tuberculata. Next base: position 2,691,916 of record ML675721.1, on the reverse strand, counting down.
TTCAGGCACCTCCCACTGGTGGTCAAATTCAGTGAAATAAAGAAAAGAAAATCTGCCACTCTGCCCCTCCTACCTCTCCTCACATAGGGTCACAGTCATTCCTGCTGTAACTCCAAAGTGGAGTTACACCAGGCATAAATTTGGCCCTTTGTCATCAAGGGTTTGAAAGTTCAGCTTCTGCTACACAGTCTGCAGACTGGATGCTTTAGCAGCAACCCTTTCAGAGACAGTGCTCCCCCTGCCAGCACAGCTCTGGTGAGAACAGCGGCTGGAGGAATTGGACCCCACCTCTGCATTATCTATATACCCTCTGTTAAAAGTATTAAGCTTTCTGGATTATTGAAATGATAGGGACCAAGAAAGTAAGGAAACACACTGGAGCAAGGCTAAATACAATTGGCGAGTTTGCAACAGGTGGAGATGGTGCAGTTTGACTATGGTATTGAGCCACTGTACTTGTTCTTTTTAGCCTCTCCCTTGGCTTCAGCAGGTTTTTAATGTGTTCCAGACACGAACCCCATGAGACAGGGATGTGTCAGGGAAAGACAGCTTGCCACCAGTGTTAATGCTGTTGTTTTTCCATGCAGGCCTCTGGACACTACAAGGAGCAGGTACCACCAGTAGCAGTGGGTTGAGTGAAAAGCAAAACTTTAAGTAACCTCTCAGCTGAAAAGATTCCTTCTGCCCATGCACATGGCAACACATGATGATTTCACAGAAGGTAAAGGCCTGGATTAGACTCTAGCACTCTTTGCCATTTGCAGATCCACAGCTGTAGGTTGCTGCAATTCCACCCACTCACTCAGAGGAAATTAACCTGCAGAGGCTTGTGTCTGTGCTGATGAATGCTGGCATGTGAGCCAGATGCTGAGCAGTGGTAACTGCTGGCAAGTGTGGCCACCATTGTGCACTCAGTAAGAGTGTATAGTCTGTCTTTGATGTGCAAAGATAAGATGCTGGCCTGGAGGAGGGAGAGGAAAATCTGCCTTGCCTAATTTTGAACCTGCGTTATCATGAATTAGAAAGTTTAACTGAAACATTATTGGGTTTGTGTTGTCTTTAGGAGTCTCTGTGGGAGGAAGAACAGAAAGGAGAGAAGAGAACAAAATACAATGAAAATATAGGGTGGAGATGGATCAGAGTGGGGCAGAGAAGGACATTTGAATGAAGAAATAGCCTGCATCGATAGGTAGGGTACCCACATATGACAGGTGAGCTTTGGAGACTTCTAATCTGGAGTATAGGCCCCCTCTAGCTAGAAACACAGTAGTTATTCATTGGTGTTTTGCATTTATTTTTTCAATTGAGTCTCTCTTGGAGGAAAAAACTTGTATTTGAATTACAGGGAAAGAAGGATTTTGAACTAGTTTTGTGAACCTTCTAAATTTTTTGAGTTTTGCAAAAGCTCAACCTCCTTGAGGTTCAGCCAAGCGTAGCCAGGAGGGGAGAGAAAACTTAGGGTAGATCACTAACAAGGATTTGTGTAATTTTGCGCAGATACTCCAGTCAGATACCCCAGTGATGAGTGAGATATATATTTCAGGCTAGATTAGATAGGCTGTACACAGTGAAGTTTTTGCCTGAGCCAGGAGTGCAGAAGTTAGCCCACATGATCTAATGTGGGAACGGGACAGCTGTTCTTTTTCTCTCCTTTTCAAGCACCGCACACTTAGATCATTTGTACTGTTCTTAATTTAAAGCTAAGTACCGAGCCCCTGTTGCGGTGTATTGTGGGAGTGTTCCCAAAGTCAAACCCGGATACAGACTGCTGCGCGGGGGAAGCATCGATTCAAACTTGCACCTATATGGAAGCAGATGGACGACAGCAGATGAAGGTGAGGATGGGGACAGAATCACTTTGATGTGGCCTAGGCCACATGGAAATGTGGCACCTCAAGCCTGACTGCAGGGAATGGGGGGCATTCTCTGAGCCTGGTGTCCAGATCTACCCTTTTGTTTTTCATATGTCATGAGTGATGATTCCAGGAACCACTTTCAGGTCGGAGAATGCCATTGGGAAGGTGCTGATGGCCCCCTTCCTTCTGGGGAATTCCAGCCATTAAATAGATCTGGAGGTCACTGATTAGTAATCGTGCTCTGTCCTCTTGCTGTAGAACTCAGCTGAAAACTGCCTGTGGCCATCTGAGGACTGTTCGTTTGTCTATGTTGCACAGTTCTGTTTCTAATGGTCAATATGGTCCACGTGCCTTTGAACAAAAATCACTCCCATTGCGATCTTTGTGGGCAGCCCCAGTAGAGAGGCCAAGGATTGACATGATGCTTTCCTCTCGTGTAGTGGTGGGCCCTCAGCGTCACTCCCCTGGCCAGTTAATGCGGCACTCTTCACAAGCACTAGGGTCATGTTATTTTGAGCAGAAATGAAAATAAAATAAAATGATCTCTAAAACTAGAATAAAATAAATGCCTCAGATACACTGATGTATTACTTGACTCTTCCCTTTAAATTGGCCTACAGCCTCTCTTCAGTCTGTATTGAATGTCCAGATGAAGAAGCAATCATGTTTGTGGAGTGGAGATGGTGACCCACCTTATCCCAGGGCCATTTCCTCTCTGGAGGGCTTGGGCAACAGGAACAGTCTTCAGAACCTGGATCCCACAGCCAAAGAACTGGAGGTGAGCAGTGTGGCCATGGAAACTGCTCAGATCAAGGACAAGCTCAAGAAAAGGAGGATGTCTGAGGGCTTATTTGCATCACACAAAGGTAAAGTTGGGTGCCTGTCCCCTATCCCTGATGAAACAAAATCCTTCCAAGTATAGAGTGAGTGATGCTGACATATACTGAGCTCAGTTCCCAGGAATGTCCACGCTGCACCTACAGTGTTGGGGGGAGCAGGAGCATGTGGCTTGGCTGGCTACAGATCCTGTTATAAAGGGATCTGGATGTGGATGCTGGCATCAAAACATTCTGGAAGAACAAAAATGAGGAGATCCTCCTTTACCATGGAGCAAAAATTACTATTGTTCATCCTTGTTTATGTTGCTGATTGGTGCAATAGAGTTTTAACTATCTGGAGCCACTACTTTTGGTTGGTTTACATTTTCATCTTGTCTTTGTTCCCCTAATATCCTCCCCACCCTCTTTCATTTATCTGCTTTAATCTTTCTGTTGTTTCACAGGGGTTTAAAAGCTTGTTTTCCTAATCCAAGTGAATCCAGATGTCAGCTTTCCAATAGTAAATAGGAGAATAGAAACCCTTCATGTTCACTGGGGTATTTCTATGGAATTGGATGGATGTGCTTGGCCCACTCAGCTGCAGATGGCTGTTAATATGTCTCCATGGGAACGCAGTTCTCACCATTCGGTTAATTACCTGTTTTGAAGAAAGCTGCCTGATTTGGAGTCAGACTTCAGTGCTATGTGTTCTGATTTGCAGGCTTGCTCAACTCCAGTGGCCCCAAGGGGGTTGACCTGAAGCCAGCTGTTTCCAGATCTGCCTCCCAAAGGCTGCTGATAACTTCCAAGCCCATGCCTCCCATTCTAAGCATCCTGACCTCCCCAGAGACCAATGGAACAGGTGAAAGGGAGCAGAAGACCTTGGAGAATGGTGTGGTCAGCTGGGGCCATGCTGAGACTCTTACTGAGCTGACTGCAACTTCCCAGGAGGTAAATTGGTGTAGAGTAAGAAAACCGAACCAAACCCAAATATGGTTCCTTTGCAGTTCATTTAGTACCTGGTAGACCTCTAAGAGATTCCTCTGATGTAGGTAAAGTCTAGGATCCTACTTGACGTGTGTTTGTACTCTGAAAAGTTACTCTACAAAGATGGCATCATGGAGATACTGTGGTTTTAATGTCTATATTATATAGGTATTGTGCAGTATTTCTTTAAACAGTGCTCCCCATGTTCTGTGTTTGAGGAGAAGCCACCAGAAAGCCGTCAGAGCCCCTGTTGTATGTAGTGAGGCCTTGCATGTTCCTATATGGTTAGTACGCATGAGCATTTGTGACCCAACTGTGCTTGCACGGTTTCTTATTGCAAATGTTGTGTAAAGAGCAAAAGACACTTGTGTCTCAATGATTTTCATACCAAACCTGCTGCATTTAGACATGTGAAGGTGTTTTCTCTAGCTGCTTGCCCTGCAAACTCTGCCTGGAATCAAAAGTCCATCATCACCTTTAATAAAGTTTCTAGTGTTCAAGACCCTCAGCAGCTCTCGTACAACCCCATTGTCTTCAGTGAGCTGCACAGGGGAACTGACTGGAACTGTGCAAACAATTCCACTGAGGGTACCTTAGAAGGGATAGAAACCTGCACCCTTTCCCTTAACTTTGTTGGCTCTGGAAGCATGTAAGGAGCTACAGATATTAGACCTCGCTGCACAGGAGAAGGAGGGTGATTAGGAAATGCTTTTGCAAACAAAGGGAGCTTATCAAAACACCAGTTCATTGGGTTTCCACTATCTAGCTACTGGGCAAGATACATGCCTACAGGAACTCTACTGGTTTCACTGGATTTTCACCAGGAATTAATCTGGTCCATTGATGACAGTGAAAAAGATAATGGGAAAAATGCAAAAGGATCCATGTCTGCCTCTCCACTCCTCCACTCTCCCAGTAATGATATAGCTTCTCCCTCTCTTCTGGGGTTTCAGTAGAGTGTGAGGGAGGGGAGAGTTTGACACTGCTAGTCCACTGCACAGAGCCTGGAAGAAGGTGCACTCTCTTTTGTAGTTAGAGAGGAATTCTGGCCTGTTAGGCCTCCACACACACTCCTTATCTCTGCAAAGATCTTCTTCTCTGTAGCATAACAGAATGAATTCCAGCCTGTGCTAAGCCTTCCCTCCTGAACCTCACTTGCCTCTGCATGAAGACTGAGCTGGCTAGAACTGCTTTGTAAAGTTAGGATGAAGGCTACTTGGTTTGGTTTGAACGTTAATCCTGTGGGCCCTGGACTCTTCCAACTCCAGGCTTCCCAGCAGTACTTGCATTGCAATGACGAGAAGATGAGGAAATCATTGGGTGCTGCTTTGATTCCACCTATACCTAAATCAGTGAGACTGCCTGATGGAGACCTTGGCAATGTTCCAACAACTCTCACACGCTCTCAGCAATTGGACCAGGCTCCTCTCGCTATACAGGAGTCTCCTGAGATAAGGTAAACTTTTTTCTCATATCTTCTTCCCTTCCATTGTAGCCTCATCCTTACAGATCTCGTCTAAGTAGTTTGTTTCTTTGTGGCAGTCATCACTCCAAGATATTTCTACTAAGTGATATGCATACTGTAGATGCATATGATATGATATGATACTGTAGATATGATCCGGTATCACACCAGATATATGGGAGCATGTTCCAGTGGTTACGGTTTAGGAGTAGGAGCCAGCACTGCTGAGTCTGCTCCTGACACTTCCATTCACTCACTAGACCTGAAGAAGAGTTCTGTGTGTCTTGAAAGCTTGTCTCTCTCACCAACAGAAGTTGGTGCAATAAAAGATACTACCTCAGCCATCTTGTCTCTCCAATATCCTGGGACCAAAATGGCTACAAGTACACTGCAAACAGACTCTGTGTAATTTTGGTCAAGTCATTTAAGACCTAGGCTTCAGCTGGACCTGAATCTGGCCCCTTATTGTGAGGGCAGAATTTTGTATCTGCAAATACTTGTATCTTGACAATTTGCTGGTGCACATATTATCAGCTGGATATCTAGTTACCAAAGTCAGAGGCCACTTCTGTAAATGTAGGCATTAATCTTTCTGTGCCTTGGTCTTCATACCATAAAATGAGAGCCCAAATATTTACTAACTTCTCAGGAGGTTCAAATCTTCGTAAAATGCTTTGAGATCTTAGGTGACAGACAGCAAGACACTATGGAATGATTATAAAATTAATACACATTACACGTATTATCGTCATTTATTAGGTGGCTTCTGTGCTTGGAGAAAACTAGCTGTTAGCCTTATGTTTGATGTAATAATAAATAGAAAGTGTTAAGCTACAGTTGCAATTTATGTACTTCACTAAGATGTTGTATATACACGTCCAGTGTCATCAGAATATACTTATTAAGTTCTTACCCAGAAAATGATTTAGAAGATACATTTATTTAGTTATTTAAGAGCAGAAAGGCCTAATTTTGCCCACAAGGGAAGTTAGGGGAGTTATCAGATGGATTCTCCATCACTGGCAATTTTAAAATCAATATTGGTTGTTTTTTAAAAAGACATGCTCTAGTTCAAATAGGAATTAATTTAAGGAAGTTCTAAGGCCTGTGTTATACAGGAGGTCAGCCTAGATGATCATAATGGTCCCTTCTTATAATCTATGAACCTGTGAATCACAATCTGACTAAAACTGGAACAGACAAAGCTTGATTCTCTTCTCCCTCACACTACTGTCAACGTGGCTGCTCTAATTTGAGCCATAGGATCAGCCTAATATCTACTGGCCTCAGGACCATGAAAAAGAAAGATGTCTGAAAGCCACTATTGTGCCCCTGCCTCCTGAGCTGCACTGGGGGATAAAGGCTGGAACTTAAAGATCTGATCCACTGCTTTCAAAATTTGCCCCTCAGATAGTTTTACTGACTGATGGAATGTGAAGCCTGTGTGTTACATTTCCAGCTCTGTGTTTGGATTCTGATCAGGAACCCTTTTCCATTAAAGTGATCTCTCTCCCTTTATATTTCCCCATCAATTCTTTTTTCCTCAATTATTTTAAGGTCAAGGCCAGACAGCAGTGCTGAGGAAAAGTTCCTTAAAGCTCTGGGTATGTATGTATTTATCATACATTTAATTTGTCATAAAATGAATAGAGGGATCCCCATCCATAGCTAAAAAATATTCCACAATTTCTGGTTATTAGATAGAGATACCTTAGAAAATTAACCCAGAATCCAGACACTCAAGTAACAGTGAATGGATCCAGTACATGACTTCACATGTTTGATGGCAGGGATCAAGAATTTACCCCAACAGCTCCTAAATAAAATAGAAAGTGTTTCCTCAGCTCCTTCATCTCATACATGTTACTAGATATGAATTTGCCTCTCTATATGGTCGTTAGTGCCACTGAAGATTAGAGACAGATGAACCATTTCATACAAAATAACAAATGCTCTCATTTCCCCTTCTTCACCCATGAACCTTTGCTCTAAACTTGAACTTAACCCACACTGAACCTTTTTTGAGATCTAAACTAGTCAGATCAACTTTGTTTATTTTTGCACGGCTAATTCCAAAACCCCATGCGAGAGGTTGCTCTTGTGATCTTTCCAGCCCAGTTTTACAGGACCAAGAGATTCAGATATGGATTCACATTATGGAGTGCTTATCTGAATTGAACTTTTGAACCTCTTAAAATATAGTTCTATTCTAAAAATTACCTCTGCAAAAGAGGTATTTATTGGTTATTTCATTAAAGGCATATATTAAGTCACCTCTAAATTACTCTAGATAAATGAAATCAACTTACTATTAAAATGTTTTGTTCCTCTAACTACCAGCCCTGCAAACTCAACCTGGGAGTCAAGCTGAGTTTTTTCTTTCTCATGCATCATTACTGGGAATAAAGGTTCTGCAAGTTAAATAAGCGCCTCAGTTACCCCAATGCAAGTATTTTTAGGTTAAGCCCTGCATGACACCTTCGCTATCCCATTGTCTTCAGTGGATTTGCACAGATTTAACCACTGGAACTTAGTAAATAATTCTGTTGATGATGTTTGAAAAAAGAATAGAATCCAGCTTAACTCTCCCAGAGTTGTGTTGTCTCGGCAGGGGTCCAGGAGTAAAACTTAGTAAACATTTATTTTTGTTGCTAATATGCTGCTGTGACTATAAATATAACAGGGAGCAGATTTGCTGAGTTACGAAGGTGGTGTTTTTACATAGATAATTTTCACAGAAGAACTGCCCTTTAAAGTGAGTCCATCCCGTTAGTCAATAAGACTTTGGCCTGACCATTTAGTGAAAAAACATTCCTGATTTCAAAAGATACGGGTTTTTAGTTTAGTTTATGATTCGGTTTTATGACTTGTGAAGCAGTGCATAAATTATTAGTTCTATGAGTCTTAGCAGCTCTGTTGGAGAGTAATTCAGCATCATGCTGAAACTTTCACACTCGGCCCCTAGAGCGTCTGTCTGGACAGAGGTGCTAATTTCAGGGGCTGAGCTGCTAGTTTTGATAATGAATCCACTTGAGAGAACTGTATTACAGCAACCAGGACTCTCATATTATTGTTAATATTTCAGCAATCCAAAACTTTTCTTTAAAAACTTTTAATTTTCCAATAGAGAGAAGGAATAATTGATTTTATCAGAAGGTGGAAGTGTGACGTGAACACAAACTCTGTCCACTCAGGGAAGGAGGATACTCTATTGAGGGCTGAATAGCTGGGAAAATGTCTGCTTTTCTATAGGGGAAATCTTTATTTTCATCCTTCTGCAGCAATCACAGCTGCTCCCCAGGGCTGTGGATTGAGCCTTTTTCCTCATTTAGTAGATCGGTATTTCAGAAATCTCATTTCTACAGCAGATGCAGTGAGCCAGAATCCCATTAACCTATTGACGCTGGCGAGCTGCTTGCTTCACTAACATATGGTCTGTGTCTTTGGCTCATCAGAATTCAGAACTCTGGAACCCATTTTGCCTGCTCCCCAAAATGGCTTGACTGGTAACGTGAAGCCTGCCGAATATTTACTGCCATTAACAACCCTCTCCCTCAGCCAGGCCAAGGAGACAGGACCTCTGTTGAGCCCTCACCTTTTAAGGGATGATGATGGGAAAGAGAGCAATGGAAGGGTATGTACATTTTAAGGTTTTTGGAGCAGAGAGAGCCTTTTTGTTCTGTGATTGTACAGAACCTAGCATAATGGGATCTTAGGCACTACTATGACAAATCATAAATAATAATAAAAATAATAAACTTCCTCTGTCAGGGACTGCCTTCCCTGTTTGACTAAGTTAAAGGGTCACACATTTACTGTGTGTTTTCTCTGAACAAAGGAGAAGCAGAAATTATCGTCTGGGAAATAGTGACAAGGTTAAGGAGGAAGAGTTCTCTGGTTTTGAGGCAAATTCAGAGGTGGTGCAAGTTACCCATTGGTAAGTGTGAATTGCATGCTGGGAAGGTGAAAGCAGTGGTTGCAATATGGGAAGCAACCAACCAAGAGGATGCGTAAGCTGCTGGCCTGTCTCCCCAGCCCAGGAAGGAATGGCACCATCCCCAGAGTCTGGGTCAGGCCCTTTTCTCAGGGCTTTAGCTTTATTTCTTCCACATAACATAAATTCAGCACCTCAGTCGTCCTTTTCCTCTTAATGCAGGGGCCTGTCCATTCACTGCAAGTTCCCACTGTACTGGCCACCTTGCCTGAGAGTCACCCTGCTTCTGGGCCTGCAACAAGAGCGAACCTACTTCCTGCAGTCCTCTCCTCTGTACTCAGGGGCTTCCTGCCACAGTCTCCCTGCTCCTGGCAGCTGTCCACCCCAACTGAGCTACTTGCTGGCTTTTATAATCACCTGACCTCTAGCTGATCAGTCTGAGCTGGGAGGTAGTTGACCTGTCACTGGTGATGCTGGGCCCAACAGCCCTCTGATGGCCAGCAAGGGTGTAAATTAAAACAGAGCTTGCTTTTCCTGCTGTCTTCCTGTTGGATACTTGTCTTCCTGTAACCCCTAACCCTCCCATACACTCGCTTTCCATCCAATCATAGACATTAAAGACATGAAAATTGCAAGTACCTTTTCTGTTTAATTACATGATCAGGATGGAATTGCTTCTGAAACTATTGGGGCATATATTGAAGTGTAGGAGCATTTGTGACATTGTATGGCAGTGTTTCCTGCCTTCTGTGTCATGTGCAGTCCTGAGCATTTGTGTATCTTTATGTGCACCTTGATGTGTTTGTGTTGTGTCCAGATCCATGTCACCATATCCAAGTCAGCTCAGGAGAAAATGCGCCAGAAGCAAATGAAAGAGATGGAGCTTTTGCGCAGAGAGCGGGAAAAGGAAAAAGAGAGAGAAAAGGAAAGGTCCCTGCAGCTCCATGAACAACTGCAGAACATTGATCCAGGGGTTATTGCTCAGAAAGGTAAGTGGCTGCTAAAGACTATAGGGTTGGTTTTCTACTGCCTCATATCTTATTTAGCCATTGACACCTGCACAGAGCAGTCTTCTCACTCCAACTGGTAGCATGTTAAACCTACTGTGCACAGGTGTAAATGAATAGGATGTGAGGCACTGGAGTGTCAGGGCCTATGAAATAGGGTCACTATATTCCATTCTAATAACGAGAACTGCAAGGCAGGAAGATCCCATAGAGAAATAATCATTATTTCCACAGGAATTATCAGTGGATTATTCCACCCACTTTACCCCTCCTTCTAGACTTCGTTGCAAATTTCTCTACTGCTGAGGAGCCTGGATGAAACTCCCTTCAGAGCCCATCAGTACTGCTGCACAATCAGTTGGAGACATCACTCCAAAGATACGTGAGACTGCCTCTCTACCAGGTGTGGCTGACCTTTCTCCTGGCACAGCGCTCAGGCAGCAAGACTGATTCTTACATGCCCCCATCACTGTAGTATTTGAGCACTTCACAGTCTTTAATGCATTTATTCTCACAACCCCTACACTTAGTGTAATTATCCCCATTTTACCTATTGAGAACTGAGACATTGGGAAACTAAGTGACTTGCTTAAGGTCATATTGGCAGCCTGGGGCAGGGCCAGGAAGTGAACCCAGATCTTTCAAGATGCAGGTTAAGTGCCCTAATTACTTGACTATTCTTCCTTTCTAATAATAATGACATTGATATTACTTAGCACTTCTATAGTTCCTTTCATCCAAGATCTCAGAGCACTTTATAAAGGAAGGGAGAATATAATTATCCCTATTTTGCAGATGGACAAACTGAGGTACAAAGTGACTTGTCCAAGGCCAAACAGTGAGTCAGTGGCAGAGCCAGGAACAGACTGTGGAATTCCTGTCTCCCAGACCAAAGTCTATCCACTGGACAATGCAGCCTTAGAGATCAGACCTCTCACATTGTAGCACTGCCTGCCATAATGAAGACAAACCAATTGTGTCCAAAAAATGCTTTCAATCACATTATGATCTGGACAAGTTTTAATAGAAATGTTTCTAATTAAAATACAAAGGAAGATCCTGCTCAGGCAGTAAGACAAATCACCCCCTACACACACTCCTGAGAAGCTTATGTTTTAGAAGAGCGCTGAAGCTATTACAAAAGAAGTTTACATTTTTAAAAAAATGTACTGCAGCATGGCTTACTTACTGATTTCATTGCATCTGACGGGCTCTGATTGTGCTGCGGCACAAACATTAAGGAGTGCAGTAGCAGAGAAAGTTGCAAGTCAGGCCTTAGCACAAGAGCATTATCTAAGATTACTTTTACTTTTTATTATTATTATTTGGTGGAGTGAATTTCATGCTGGTGAGAAGTGCTAGATTGACAGCCCCAGTGGCGTACATCTCTATTCATTCCCAAAACTAGTAGAGCAGTGGAAGTGGAAAGCTTAACTTCCCTCACCCCTTATAGCAGGTATGCCGTGTTTTACAGTCATTGTCCCCAGCACTGCAGTTTTCAGTCATGTTATCTCTGTGTTGGGGACATCCCTTCCCCAGTTCACCTTCCTCCATTATCAATCCCTGGAGCCATGCAGTGCATCACTCTGGAAAAATGTTGACTCCCCAAGTCTCTTTCAGTCTCCACAGGCTTTGGCCCACTTAACACCAATGGGATCCTCTCCATTACACCCAACTTGAGCAACCCATGCAGAGCCAGCGTTGGCATTACCTTAAAGAAACGGGTCAACAGGCCATCTCTGCCTAGCATCCCTGTCATCAGTCATGACAGCAGCTTCCTGCAGAACTCATCAGGTGAGACTTGTTGCGTCAATGGAGTCACAAAGCAGCCATCCCAGTCTCAGGTATTCTGTCCCCTGGGAGCGGGAGCTAGATACAGCTTAAAGCACAGAACTAATGGATATCGTTCCAGGCATAGGAATGATCCATGGGCCAAGTTCTGCTCTCAGTTTCACTGGTATAAATCAATAATAACCCCAGTGTAGTTACTCCAGAGTGAGTGAAATTGAAGTGGGCATTACCACTGTAGCCCGTGGGATTTTTGCCTGAATAGTATCAGGACAAGGTCTTTACCCATTTTGAATTGCTAAAGTGTAACATTGTTTCTGGTTGTAAGATGGCATCATAAAGGGAGATGAATTTATGAATCCAAAAACCTGTTGTGCGCTTCCTGTGAAGTCACTGAGCTCAGCTGCAGCCAGTCAGGATACACTCATTTACATATATGAGCTGATTGGTTGCTCATTGTCATTGACCTCTGAGGAGCTGCCTATCACATTGCATAACATTTCAACCAATCATTATCTAGTCACTCTCAGTTGTGGCAATACTGCAAACACCATTGCAGCCAGAGGTGGTTGGAGACACCCAGCCTTTGGTGTCATGCCTCACGCACCACAACCCGTACAGTATTATCATGTCCTGTAGCTTAAATACAACAGGTGACGTATATGGAATGCTACATGGTGATACTGAAAATGTCTTTTTTCCTTTCAGTTAATACATAACAGCTAATGGGTACCTAGTGACTCTGTTCTTTCTATGGTTGATAGGAAGTTTTTCCTCTGTTTAGCCTACAACCATAGGACCTTATGATTCTATTAAATCTTGCAAGATAAGAAGGGTTAGGCTGGGTAGGTACTTGGAAGGGAATCTTTTATGGAACACCTTTCTATGTATCAGGAATTTTAAAAAGTGGTTGGCATTAAAGTTAATGAGGTTTTTACTGTTGACTCTAGTGGGAGCAGAGTTAGGCCATTGCTGAGTGCGCTTGAAAATCTCACCTTTAGATTTTGTAGCCTGTATATATCCTACATACCCTATAGACCACATATAAACTATGATATCCTATATACCATATATAGATATCCCCTCCAGCACCTATATTCCAGCAAGCCTTGACACACCATTTGCACTTTTAGAAGTAAAACATTTTCTCATCTACAATTTAGAAGAGAAAATTTTGGCCTACAGATCTTTAAGTGTGAATAATTTTGTCTTCTAGCACTTTGGATGACAAATGGACTTTGTGATAAATACATTTATCATGTAAAATTTCAAGAAACTAGTATATTTATCATCAGCCACATTTGCTAACACTGCATCTCTTTCCTTTCAGTTCACATTTGGAAGCTTTTCTTTGAAACCATAAGGGTTAGAAATTTAATTTTTCCTATAAAAGAAAGCTTAGATTATGTATGGTCTGTAAACAAATATATTTGATAACACAAACATATTATATCCCACAATCCCTCACATACAGATAGTAGATAGCGCCTCAAGAACAGAAATATGCACAAGACTCATATAAATGAAAATCCTGAATGATCACATTCCCAACAGTATGTTAAAATATACTTATGTATCAATTTTCAGACTTCCATAACAAGTTGGTGTCTATAAGTGGTTGAAAAATCATGAGGATAGTATGATGATTAAAAGCCCTAGTGTTGGACCAGGATCCCACTGTGCTAGGGGCTGAACCAAATACTGTGAAAACCATGGACCAGATCCTCCATTGAAATCAATGAAGCTATGCTGATTTATACCAGTTTAGGATCTGGCTCATAGATTTAAAACAATTCCGATCCAAAACTTCTGAAACTCATTAAAATGAGACTGGCCATTTTAATGGTAGGAAAATTCAGACCAATAGCAACTTCAGCTAACAAGTTAGAAGAGGCAAAGGTCAAAATAAGCCTTAAAATGGATCCTTGGTTGCGACCTTACCTGTGGATTCGTGACCAGAACTGCCATATTGATATGTGTGTTTGATTTTTCCATACAGCTAACTCCCTGCCAACAAACACTCTGGAGTCTCCAGAGGGGGAGGAAGAGTCTGAAAGTGGGGATGCCTTGGAAATGAGACCCTTCTCTCACCCGGAGCAGGGGCTGGTTGATGCTGTCAAGTGGCTCAATAGCAATGATTGGTAAGGAAACACTCCACCCTCAGCTCTCCCCTTTCCCTTATCATTAAAGTGTGCTGGTGGCTGCCTCCTCCAGAGCTAAGCTCAGTCTCTCTTTCTGAACCAGGGGCTTAGAGGGGACTAACTGAGTCCTGTCTCCACAATGCAATTGCTTTCCAGTAGATATGAGCCAGGAAAAGCTTTCCAGCCTGGTTCTCCTATCCCTGGCTGTAATGCTGCTGTGGCCAACAGCAAGTTAGCTTCATTCCTTACCCTTTTCCTTTGGACCTTTGTTTAGTCACAAAAAGTAGTTACAGAGAAGATGGAAAATTATGGGACAATCAGAAGATTGTCCTGCTAGAAGCCAGTGTCCCCTATGTGTCATTTCCCTGCCTCGTCTCCCAGCCAAAGGAGAGAGAGGCTACTTCAGCAGTCACAAAAGCAGAAGCAGGGCAGGCCTTGTCCCCTTAGCTTTGCTACTGGAGGGGTGAGCATTTCCGAAACTGTGTCCTCGCCTAGCTCTGCAAGTTACGGATCTGTGCCTGGAGCCCAAGTAGTCAGTTGCCTTGCTTGTTATTAAGGTAAACTCTAGGATTGCAACACTTGCTTAGTAGGGAATTGATCTGTCTGTAGTCTCTGTAAGGCAGGAGTTGTGGGAGGAGGGGGGAAGCATAGGGTGAGGGGAGTCATTTATTAGGAAGCCAGGATCCTCAGAATAATAACTTTCCTCCACTCCACTCCACCTAACAGGGGCACAAACAAGGATATTTAACTGATGATCACACTGTATCCTGAAACTAGACATAGAGAGGAAAGAGGACCTGCATGGGTTTCAGAAGCTACAGAGCCAGATTCTGATCTTAGTTACACCAGTGTAAATCCAGAGCAAATCCATTCAATTCGATGGAATTACTCAAGATTAATATTGGTGTAACTGAGATCAAAATCTGCCACCCTGCATATGCTTGTGTAATACAGTTATTTGGTTTTATTTTAAACCCCTTTACTTTAAACTTTCCCTCTCCTCATCTGCTCCTTTTTCCTTCTTCCCTCTATTCCTCCACTGCTTTCTTGCTTTATTCTTTAACGACTTCCCGCCACTCTCACACCACAAGGAATGAAGGCTCTCTCTCCAGTTCTGCAGCGGCTGTCAGAGGAGGCTGTGCTTCTTATCGCTCATCAATAGGTGGCACTGTTAATTCAGCGAGCTGAGTCCTGAAACAAACCGGCAACATCAATAGGGGTTATAGAAGAAAAATGCAAGTTATGTCTTCTGAGTCTAAAGGGAGGTGGAAAATCCATAGTCTGCCATGAAAATCTCTAGTTTTCTCAAGGATTGAGTCTATCATGTGGAACTAGTAAATCAACCATACACCTTCATCCAGTTAGGTCACTGGGGAATTGCAGGCACAGGCTGCTGAAAGCATTTTTTTATTATTAGTTTTTTAAAATGTTTTCTTAGGGAGTATCTAAAAAATCCCACACTTTTGCTTTTAGTGCCCCAATTATGTAGTTTACAGGGTCAGTCCCCAGGTTGTAGGTGTGTGAAACTCTGTTTAGCACAGTGCCACGTGAGACCAATTATTTGTTTCTTCTCTCCGTCAATCTTTTTTTGTAATTGCCTTTCAGGCAGCTGAAGGAGAAAGGACTTTTCAGCATCAGATGCCTCGCTACCTGTCATTCAGAAGTCCTTCTTTGTCGACTTCATGATGTTTCCCTGGCGGTTACCAGAGAGGTAGGGAATTTGTATTCAATGTATATTCATTTGGTGTATAGCGTAAATGTGTGTGTGTTTATCTTTATTTGTATATTTGCTCTGTGTCTGTCTCTATAGCTATTTTATATCTACATCTGTCTCTGATATGTACATCACTATATGCAATTTCTAGCTAGCTATCCTTACAGTTAAATGTGATCTCTCTCTGTCACCTCTTTGTGTTAGGTATTATCATTATGTATTGTATGAATGGGGAAACTGAGGCACAGAGAAGCTGTTTTGCCAAAACCAGACTGAGTCATTGTCAGAATCAGGGCTAAACTCTGGAGTTGTGGTTCCCAGGTTTATGCTCGACCCACTAGACCATGTCTCTCTCTCTTTCTCTCCCATGTCTATTTCTCAGAGGTCCCTGCTGACCTCTTCTCTCTCTCCTTTTTAGTGTCTGTTTTAGTGCCTTGCTCCATAGAACAGTTTCCCCTGCTACTTCAGATCCAAATACCTCCTTGCATCTCTATTGCTCTGGAGTATGTGTGTTGGACTAAGCTCTGGGATTCCAGGGCAGTCACCCATGACTGCTCTGAACATCTTTACTTTTTATTTGACCAGTTAATTGAGAGATTTTATTGTGCTCACTTTAGACTCTTCAGTGAGTTAAAAGCAGCCACAAGTTCCAACAAAGCACTTGTTTGTGGCCTGCACAGCTGATTGTGCTATTACTAGGCATCATTTGCCAACCACACTAAACTTTCTTCCATCTGCAACAAACAATGAGAGTTGGCTCACTTCTGTAAACTCCCATCTCCATCTTCTGCCTGCTTGAATGATGAGGGGTTAGAAAGCTACAGAGCCCAGAGGTCACTGTGTCTAGATCTGCAGGATTCAAATCCCCCTTTTTGAAATTCAGGGCTGGGGAAGAGGGATGTTCAGATTGTACTTTACAGTTCAGGCTCCTCTCTGACTCCTATCTCATTGTTATCTGTAGGAAGAAATATCTTTTTCGCTTCCTTGCAGAAGCTCATGTGTGGAGACATGGGTTCATGTTTCATTTCACTCCTGCCCCAGATTTTGCTTTCAGAGTCCAGAAATTGCATTTTCTAGGGCTTGCACTGCACCCTTTATAGTAACATAGGATATTAATGTGGCTAGAAGCATTGGGCCATTGAGCAGCATCAACCTGTCTTTCAAAAAGAATGCTATGAACTCTGAGGCTGATCCATTCCAGCCTATTATTTGTAGTTAGGGCCCAATTCACAGTGGTGCTGGGCACCCTGAACTCACATTGACTTTAATGGGAATTAACGGTGCTCAGCATCTTGCAGAATCAGGTCTTTACAAAGCACATTCCTCCGAAGTGCTTTCCCAATCCTAATGAACCCCCAAAACACTCCAGTGAGGGCAATAGGGATGGGAGAGAGGGAGGGATTATTTTCTCCATTATGCAGATGGAGAAAGCAAAGCAGAAAAGTTAAGGGCTCAATACTTCCCCTGTTATGCTGAGTGTTCCTTACTCCACAAACAGTACCACAGAATCAGGCCTTCATGGTTTGCTCAAGCCCAAGAAGCTCAAGAAGGAGTTGGTGTCAGAGCCAGGACTAGTTCTGTGCTTCCAGTCATTTCCTTTGACCGATGGAATACATTCCACCTTTGATGTGGTGTAAAAATCTGGTTTCCCCTTGGCCCTCTAGTTACATGAAGGCAGATCTGACCCCCTTCTTTCTAAGTTGACTTCTGTGTCCTGCTCATAACTTTTCCTCCCCCAGGTTAGCAACCTCCGCTCAAAGGTGTCTCGCTTTGCTATCAGCACCCTTGGTGAGCTCTTCAAGACCATGAAGAAGCACATGGACCAGGAGGTGGAGGAGATTGTTCGGGTCCTGCTCCACAAGGCAGGGGATTCCAGCGAGTTCATTCAGAAAGCAGCTGGTCGATCCCTGGGAGTCATAATGGAGAGTGTGACTCCCATGAGAGCAATGGCTGCCCTCATGGCCGGTGGAGTAAAGTATGTAACTTTTCCCTTCTCTGAACTCTGCATCCTGACTAATTACTGTGTGGGGAACAAGAGAGAGGTGGGGAAGGAGGAATTCTTTCTGCTCTGGGGTATTTCACTATCACAATCCATTTACACCTCCCATCATCATCATCAGGACACCTCACCTTCTAGCAGCGTCATCAACATTGCTCAGATACTTCAGCGAAGGGGGCGTGATAGATCAGTGCAGAGCACTGTGGTGTACTCCCTCCACTCTCCAGGCGAGGGGACCATAGCAATTCCGGAGCGAGGCCAAACCCATGTCTCCTGCTTAGTGGCCATAGGGCATTAATCACAGGGCACTGGAACGATCCACACATTACCAGGGCATTATTAACAAGGGAAGCAGAGAGGAGGAGACCAGTCATATGTATGGTTAGTGTGTACCCCCAGGAAAAACTGCACGGTTTGGCAGGGACCCGCTAGACAGGGTCAGTTCCTGAGAGTCTCCTCTCATTGCCTTAAAAAACTTCACTTTTAGTTCAAAATGCACAACTGAGCATCACCAAAATGCCAGCTTCTCTTCAGTGGGGAAGATTTCCCAGGTCTTGAGATGCAGACTTTTGTAGCACCCACCAAGCGGACATCACTTCAAAGTGATGGTAACATACCTGGTGCTTTCAAACAGGTGCAAGTAAACAAAAGTCTGGATTAAACTGGTGATGAGATTCGTGCCTGGCTTCTGCAGTCCTGAAAACATTAAACCACCAAATACTCCAGGCATATCCACGCAGATGCTGTATTGCTGAATATAGTATAGTACTGTCCCTCATTATGGTTTTGAGTCTCTGAGCCAAAGGATATGAGACAAACTGGTGAACTAAGACCTAATGCTAGTGCCCCGATATCTGCATCATAAAGCTTCCCAACTTGACTTGGCATTAATTGCCCCTCCTCTCCCTGTCTGGGTTAACAAAGTTAGCAGGAACCCCAAGGATTAAATGTGCCATGTAGACTGAATTCCCCTTTCACCCTTGAGGTGGTACCGCTGTAACATAGAGGTTCTGTATGTATCGATTAATAATGTTAGCACTAATAGCAGGATCCACAGAGAGGCTAAGAGACCTGCTACTACCAACAATTACAGGAACCCTCTGTTGGTCAAGTGGCAGAGGCCTGTGGTTTTGGTGATAAATGGCCATATACATGTGATGTTTGCTGTCGTCTTCAGCCATCGGAACCCCCTCGTTCGAAAGTGCGCCGCTGAACACTTACTGACTGTTGTGGAGCAGATTGGGGCTGAGAAACTTTTGTCAGGCACCAGAGACAACACAGACCTGTTGGTGCAGACTCTGGTGAAGCTCGCTCAGGACTGCAATCAAGACACTAGGTAATGATGTCCTTTCCACCTCCCAGAAGCAGAACCTTTTTGAGATCAGTAGCTGGCAAATAACAAACCACGGCAATGCAAAATAATGTAAAACAAGCATACAGAAATCATATTTCCCAGTGTCTGTACTGTTGGGTAGGGAAAGTCGCAGGATCCATCTCCTATGGATTACTCAGCAATAAAAATCCATTCAAGAATTTACATTGCATGAGGCATCCTTTATTCAAGAGGATTGTGAATGGACTAGCCTGCAACCAAGCAGGTACCTTTGGCCCCAATATGCACGTGACTTCCTTGGTTATCTTATAGGTGCTATGTAAAACTGAATCTCTAGCCACTTACAGTCACTGAAAGATCCTACAGCTTCTCTGGTAAGATTAGGGGTGTTAGCATTCACTGCTCTAGTCAGATTCCCATGGTATTGAATCAGTGCATTCTGCCTCCCTATATTCCCCTTGCAGTTTCAATTAGTTATAATATTTGTCACTTTCCACCCTAAACTACTATTGTGTGCTGTTGAACAGCTGCCCTGTTCCACCACAGAGGTGGCTGCTCTTTAGTAGTGGATGAAAAAATCTCCCCTGAAAATTATTGTTAAAGCGGTTTAAAATCTTGCAAAATGAAAGCCTTGTTAAGGAAGAAGTCATTATGACCATTAACATTTATGGCCATAACACGGCTCCATCAAAGGAAAAATAGACTCTTTCATTATTATTGTCCTCCACAGAGTGCGAGGATATTTTCCCATTGGTCTGCTGCTCTATGGCCTATTGTATGCAGCAGGCAGTAGTGTAGTGATGTCAAGCTGAGGTAAATTTCACTCTTTATTTATTTCTCTTCTGAGGTGATTAAAAGTCCTTACAAACTACTGCTGGCTTGTACTGAACACAAAGAGCATAACATTTCAGTTCTTTTTGTAACCTGTCTGGGTTGCTAAATGAAATGGAGATATTTTGTGGTAAAATGTTCATTACATTAATTTCTCCCCTCCCCATGCTAGGTTTTATGGCAGGAAGATGCTGAATGTGCTGATGCCCCATCCGAAATTCGATGGGTATATGAAACAGTCTCTCCCATCACATAACTTGCGGGATGTTATGGCAACAATAAAGCAGAAAGTAAGTGTTTGTATGTACTGAGAGAGCCAATACATGACCACACAAACCTCTCTCTCTCTCTCTCTCTTTCTTTCTTTTTCTTTCTTTCTTTCTTTCTTTCTTTCTTTCTTTCTTTCTTTCTTTCTTTTCTTCTTCTTCTTCTTCATGGAAAGGAACTGCAGATTCTGACCCATTTTATCAGCTGATAGTGAGGGAGGTAAAATAGGTGGAGTTATGGACACCAGTAAGATAGAAAAATAGAAGAAAATGGTCTCCCTCACATCCAGAAAGAAAAAGAGGGCAGGGATGGAAGTATTCTCTCCTGAAAGTGTCAGACCTCTTTTTAATAGTTAGGGGAGGAGATATCCCTGGAAGATTTCCTAAAACAAGAGAGACGTGTAGTGGTCTTAATTGGTGCACACACCTACTCCAGCCAGAGAATACTACCTCAGCTCTCATGTACTGTGGGACTGGAAAGTACTCCAAGAATCCCTATAGCCAGTAGAAAATGAGTAGAGTAGCCAGTAGAGATGCGCATGGGCTTTTTATCCATTTCTCTGCTAGGAAAGGACAGGGGTTTGTAGCGGTGCTGGGAGAATGCCTCCGGTAGAATTCTCCCAGTATTCTGAAGACCGAGAATACTTTTAGAACTACTAAGGTGGTCCAGCTGTCACTAGAGTTACGGACTCTGCAGCAGGCACCAGTTTGTGATTGCAATGGTTTCACATGTGACCAGATTTAGCTAACTGTAGTAGGCTTTTATACTGCTGCCCATCACTGTAGCATCTGAATGCCTCTCATTGATTAGGATGAAAATAGTGAAATTTCAGGATGTTTCTGGGTCTTCTCCCTATTTGGGCTATAAAATTCTCTGCTCTCCCATCTGAAGAACACAGATCCTGGTTTTAAGCTGGGTTTTATACTGACTGTCATAAGAAATCATTGCCCATCTTTTCTCGCTTTTTATAGATGTATTTTTTAATATGTATATATTTATAGGGGATGGAAGACAAAGTATCTGAGCCCCCTTCTGCCAAAGGCCGCAGGGAATCTAGGAGCAGCAGCTTGACTACCTCCCAGGACAGCCTACCTTCCGACGAAGGGTACTGAGCGTTTCTTTGCTACCATTCCGTTATCTCTGAGGGTATGCATGGTGGAGTTTTCAGCCTTACTGATCAGTAAAACATCTCTAGGCTAGTCTGACCTTTTTGTAGCTATTTAAGAGGATCGCATCCAAGAGAACATGACTGAGCAAGGCAGCTGCGGCTAGTCCAGTACCAATGCCACATCTGCCACGCTGTGGATCTGAGTTTGAAAGAGGAACTCGGTCCTTTTTGCTCCCAGGGCTGGTAGTGGAGCTACCAGTGTCTCTTCTCCTTTGATAACACAATGGCTTTGTTCCATTGTGTCCAGTGATGGCAAGAAGAATGGGAGCATAAGCCTCACCATTGTGTTTTGAATTTTTCCCAGGCATCTGCTGAAATCAATGAGCCCCACTTACAAAGGCCAAGTCCCCAGGCCATTGAAACCAGTGGGGTTCTCTCCATTAACTCAGTGGACTTTGGATCAAATGCTCAGAGAGGAATGATCTGAGCACATGACTGGGAGCCAGCACTGCTGGCTTCTATTCCCAGCTTTTCTACTGATTTCCTGGGTGGCCTTGGGTAGATCACTTAACCTCCCTGTGCTTCAGTTTCCTAATTAAAAAATGGCGATAACGTTAACTAGCCATTGTTCCCTGTCATGCTAATAATAAGCTCTGAGGCTGAGTTATTAAAGCAGACTCTCACTGTAACCAAAAGAGCAGGAATCACCCTGAGGCTGTGTGTGTCATAGTTATACTGAAAATGTTGTTACCCAAAGGTGACACTGAGTTTTCCTTTCCCAACACGAGGTCCAGATCAGCTGTCCTTGCCCCAGCACAGCTGGCGGTTCATCGCTCATCTCTTCGTAGTGTGGAAGTGATGGAGCAGCTCAAAGAGCTGAACAAACTCCTGATGGCCAAGGCGTTTCAGACACGAATGGAGGGAGTGACGCTGCTGTTGGAGCACTGCAAGAATAACCCTCAGCTTGTCTCTGCAAACATCATCCAGGTCTCAAGACCCTTTTCTCTTTTTCCGTTTCCCCATGTACCCTGCCCAGGCTGTTCCCCAGTACAATCAATTCCAGCTACCTTCACTCTGCCTAAAATTAATTCAAGCCCGGCTGACACACTCTTACTCACTACATTTAAGTCAGCCCCTGCCTCCAGTACAGTTAATTTAAGTCTGGCCCTACTTCTCTGTGAGGTTCCACTGCTGCTGCCCCTCCAGTAGGTCTTTGCAGCTGCTGCTGCTCATGGCCTTACTGCTTTCTCCCCTCTCCTCCCCTCTGAAGAGCAGCGAGAGGGAGCCCAGCTGCCCAGAGCTGCTGGTTGTTTTCCAGGAGAGGAGTAGGGAGGTTGGAAGGATCAGGCTGGGCTGCTACATTTTTCATAAGAAAGGGCTGGGAGGTAGGTGTGGAACTTCCTTGCTTCTGAAGAGCCCAGCTCCAGTTTCTGGCTCCCCTTGAACCTTCCACTTCTGTGGATAATGTAATGGCTCAGCCTGATCATTTCCTCCTCACCTCTCCCCTACCTGAAAAAACCTGTCCACTCTCGGACTCCCATAGTGGGACCCTCTCTCTGCTTCTTGAAGGGAAGGGACAGCACGCTCAAGCTGCAAGAGAAGGGTCTTCTCTCCTCCCGCCCCCACTGCAACTGCTGCTGCTCTCTGTCCGCTGTGGTGGCAGCGGGATGGGAAGGCTGAATCTGCTCTAATGAGGAGTGGCACGGTGCATTGCACTTGAGAGGCCTGCGCTTTAGAGAGATTGATCAGACTCTGAACCACGTCCCAGAGCCCTGCACTCCCCCAACCCTCGATTTTGGGAGGGTTCGATAAAACGAGACTTGGATCAGAACCAGCCCTAGTTTGGCTAAGCCAAAGCTACCCTTAGTTTGCCTCACCTGTCTTCCCAAACTCTATTATTAACTAGTAATTGTCCTTCTTCTACCCAAGCTCTGCAGTGACTCAAAGGAAGGGAAATGTGGGGACTTTAAAGAGATCTGTTGGCTCCCTTCAGTAAAAGGATTTCTCAACTTTATTAAGGAGGGATAATCACTGATTTGATTGCTCCCAGCCAACCCTGCTCCCAACAATCCCTCTTTCCCGAACACTTTGGAAAATGAGGAACTATTAAAGAAACTAGAACCTGATTCTGCAAACAGTACAGTGCATAGTGCTCACAATTGTGTGTAGCCCATGTTACTGTCTTCTCCCACTAGTAAGTGCTGACCTGGTATGGAGTGTTAGCAGGATCAGGCCCATTTTTTTGTGCCTGCTGGAAGCCTGTTTCTACATTCTCTGCCAGCACCAACAGCGCTGTACATCCTCATTTTGCTTTTTTTTTATTTTTGAACAGATTTTTGATGCTTTTGCCCTGAGACTTCAGGACTCCAATAAGAAAGTGAACCAGCACGCGCTAGAGTCAGTTGCCTCTATGATCCCTATCCTCAAAGATGGCTTAAACCCTGTCGTGGTCTCCATGGTGACGGTTGTCATTGATAACTTGAACTCTAAGAATTCTGGGATTTACACTGCAGCAATGAGGGTGCTGAACACACTGATCGCTAACCTAGGTAATATTTCTCTCTCCCTGTTCCCACCGTGACTATCCCATAGTGTGATACCTGCACAACTGCTGTTGCTCCATCTTGAAATTCTTCTAGACGGCTGTGTAGATGAGTGGTTCCCAACTTTTTTGGCTCAAGGGCCACAAATTTCCTTTTTACAACCCTGAAGGGCCACAAGTCTATCAACTCATAAAAATGTATTGACGTATACACCACTAAGGACTACAAATCACTATATATTTAAAGTAAACATTTTAATGTTACTGTGCTCATGTTTACATGAACTGTTTTACACCTACGAATTACACACAATATGTCACACGCTCACAGACAAAGCACTAGTGTAGATGAGTGACTGTCACTACACACTGAAGCACATGGCCTGGCACCAAGCTAAGTCACAGTGGATTACCTGCTAAGTGCAGACCAAACTGGAAGGCACTGATTTTTAGAGTCTTGCCCCTCCTCAAGCATGGTAGGTCCTGGTTACTCTGCCAGCAGCTTCCTCCCACACTAGTGTGGCCAGACGGAAGGAGTTCAGCAAGGAGGCTGTCTCCTCACTAATCTCCCGTCCCCCTGGCTGCAGCAGGGACACCGCATGCATGCAGTAGCCCCATGTGCTCCAGCTGGGTCCCTTCTGCAACTAGGGGGACAGGAGATCAGTGCTCCCCTCCCATGGACCCAGGCAGAGCACTTTGCCGTGTTCCTTGCTACAGCCAGGGGGAGGGGAGCACTGATCTCCCGTCCCCTTGGCTGCAGCAAGGAGCCTGCACTGGTCTTCTAGCCCTGCAGCAACGCACGCCGCCTGGGTCCTTAGCTGGCGGCTCTTTTCTGCAGCCAGCAGGAGGGGAGTTGTGGGCCACTCTGAAAGACCTTGTGGGCCACTTTGGCCCCTGGGCTGCAGGTTGGGAACCACTGGTGAAGATGGATGCTGTTTTCACCAAAAATATGTGTCTGGCTTTATTTCAGTGATTCTTTTCTCTTCTGTTTATGTTCTTATACCACACTGGCAACCAGAGCATGGGAGCTCTTTCCAGAAGTGCATTAAATGATGTGACTAGCATCTCTCATGTCTGGTTCTTTCCTGCTCCCCAGTGGGAAACTGTGTGGGGATTATGATGTTGATTTCATGTAATAGTTGCACGTCCACTGCACTATGTGTCTGTTTTTGTTGTACCTGTTCTGTCAACAGGGGCTTTTAGTTTCCAGGTTTGTCAGTCTGACATATTATTACCAGCACGAAATTCTTGCATGAAAATAAATAACATGTGAGATCAGAGCAGGGTGTGAGAGTGCGAGAGAGAGAGAGATGAGAAATGAGTGTGGTGAAGATCACTAAGAGTTTTATACATTAAAATAAGGCTGTTTCCCTTGTGCAGAGGCACAATCTTATACCTCACACAGGACTCCTCCTCACACCGTGGTGTCCTGCAGTTTGAGTGAGCTCTGAGTTCCACACAAAATACCAGAGTCCTAGGAGGATGCTAGGTTTGCAAATCACTCACTACATGATGTTCAGAGGAGCTAAGCATCCACAGCTTCCATTGACTTCAGCTGGAGTTTTGGGTGCTCAGCAGCTTTGGAAATCAGGCCCTTAGGCCCAGATCCTCAGAGGTATTTAGTCACCAGCTTCCTACAAAAAATGAATCAGAATGGCAAAGCTTGAATCTGCATCCAAATTTCCCCCCAAGTTTTAGAATTCATTGGATCTGGACTCTTAATTTGGTTTGTTATAAAGATGGGGTTGAGCAATAAAACCTGCTACTGAACATCCCTAGAGTTTAGGGACAAAGGTCTGCTTGGATTTTGAGATTGTTTCTGACCCATCTTGGCTTCCCAGGCAAGTTGCTTAGATGTTGAGGTGAAGGGGACCTTGACCCAGCGGAGCCTCTGCTGCACTGCCTCCTAGGAAACCCTACATTATAGGCCCTAACTAGTTTTTTCTCCTCTCTTCAGTTCATAAATATCTTCAACCTTTCTCTTCTTTTTTTAAAGGAAATTTATGATTTGCTGAGTTCATTTCTATAGAACAAACAAGTATAAATCCAAACCTAAATGATGGCTTGTTCCAAATGTTGTTCTGTATAGGGCAAGATTACTATTGCCAATAACTACATAACCAAGGCCTGTTGTAAATCCCCAAGCCATACAGATTTATGTCAGCTATAGAACTACAGCACTGGGTGAATATGCCTGAAATATTTAGAGTGTTCAAGAGGCAAGCCTTAAAATGGAATCATTAACTCTCTTTGCACCAGTGATCCAGAGTTTTTCTATAACTACAGAGGATTTGCTCACTGCTTGCCTGTCTTCCTATGTGCAGGGAAATTGCTTTTAGATCATAAGGGCAAGATTATATCTGATTGTAAAAGAGAGAATTGTATGAGACCAGGACCATTGTGTTCTGGCCTCTCCACAGTAGGTGGTGGACCTGACCCCCGCTCCGCATCAGCCAGCAGAATGGAGGTGAGCTCATGCCTCACCCTTTGTATTGTGGCATCCAGCAGCCGTGATCCCTGTTGGTCTTGTGTCAGTTTCAAGCATATTGTCTCTAGGAGCTTCTTCTCTCCCCCCTTCCCACTCCAGGCAATGCCTTAAATGCAATGCCATGACCTGTAAGCACTGGCAAGTGTCAATATTGGAGCTGTGCAAAACACATTTGTCTATGTTCTTGTAGGTTTCAACTAAAGATGGGCTCAAGCTGCAAAGTTTTAAGTAGTTTGGATCCAGACTTTTGGTTCTGCTCATCATAAAGATATGAGCCATTTGCAAAATTCAGATTCAAGACTGGATCTTGTACTATATCCCAAAATTCAAGGATCAGAGGCTTTGGTTGCGATTGTACTGGCAATACCTATAGAGTGAATCAGGCCCTTTTGTCTTTACATTTCGACGCCTTTACAGTTAAAAAGCATGCGTGGCAAGGCCCTAAAACTTTCCTAGCCTAGAGGAAGTGAGAGTTGTGTGCATGCCCAAATCACTCTGCTAACTCCTACATTTTGTACCGTAGATTCAGCTGGAATATTCTGATTCTTCACATGCATCAAAATATGAATTTTAGACAGGATTTTCCTATCTGCCACCTTTAATGATCCAGGTAGCAATGCAAAGTGGTTACAAAATTGCTCAATAGTCTGTCTTAAAATTATTGCTCTTGAGACCAAAAATCCATCTGGAAACAAACTGAATTGGCTCTGGATAATCTGCATCACCGTTTATCTGTCTTTACTTTGACAGCTAGCTCAATGTGCCCCCAGGTTTTGTCTGAAGGCCATAAATGTGCCTGTACCTTTTTCTGTCCATTATCTGTGGACAGGACACAATCCATAATGGACCCACCATTATAGGTTGGGGGTTAATCAGGCCTTTATGGTGATGGGACCTAGGATATGGAACGCAATCTTCCCAGATATCCATCTCTCACATTTTTAAAACACTTCAGAAAACCTTTCTATTCCAGCAATTTTTTTATGTGTTTTTAATTTGAGCCCCACTTTGCCCCATATTTCTTCTATCTTTCCTCTTTATAAATCTTTGTGCTTCAGGACACAACCTCTAACCAACAGAGGCTGTTTTTCATTATTATATGCTTTCTGGTAGTGCTTAGATATGCTCCAAATGAACTCAGGGCCCCATTGTATTAGTTGCTATGCAAACAAATAGTTAGAGACAGTCCCTTTTCCCAAAAGCTTACAGTTTAAATAGACAAGGGGCAAAAGAAAGGAAGTATTTTTATCCCCATTTTATAGATGGGGAACCAAGGACCTTCTTACACGCCAGTATTGCCCTGATTGAACTGAATTGGGGCAATTCCTCAGTGTGGACACAGTTTAAGTGTCCACAGTTTAAGAGTGGCTAAAATCAGTTTGTTACAGGACACTGGACTAGGGAGGAGAATTTCAAAGGCAAAAATGGCAGTTAGGTGTCTAATTCCCATTCGAGGTCAATGGGAGTTGGGAGCCTAACTCTCCTCTGTAAAGCAAATTTTACTATGCTTTATAGAGTGTCTCTAGCCCTTCTGCCAGGGTAAATCACAAGGAAGGAGGGCTCATTATAACAAACAGTACTAATAAACTTCATGTTAATGATCTAATATCAGGTCTCCAAGGGGGAGACTACTGAAAATGACATGAGAATGCAAGGGAATCACCTCATCGTGTTTACTAGTGTGGCTAACATTGAGCGGCCTGTCTTGCAACCAGTAAGCCAATCTAGTATTTATTGGACAGAGTCAAAGCTGAGTGACTGAAAATAATATCACCTGCTACATTGCTTTCTCATTCCCAACCTCCATTTAAAGTTGCTCTGTGCTGCAAGCAGTTCTGAGGTAAAGCTTGTATAAATTGGTTGTTGCAAACTTACAGTGTTTTATAATGCACAGTCTGTTCCTAATTTTTAATTCAAAATAGAGCAGGGCCTGTATACATAGCTCCCTAAAAATGTAGGGGTCCCAAAGACAACTGAACTGAAAAGCTTTATTGAGATCAATACTAATAATTAATATTTTGCACTGCTATAACACCTTTCATCTCAGGATTTCACAGCAATTGTTTCAAAGCAGCAACTGAAAAGTAACCAGCTCTGGGGTGGAACACAGCAACTGCTTAACAGCACATATCAATACCACACAATGGTGTAGGGCTGGAAGTGAAGTGAATTCGAAATTTTTGCTGGACAGAATGTAATTATCAGTGTTGGAATCTAGCCAGAACACCAGTGCCAAATACCCCTAATGTTTGTCTTTAAAAAATAGAACGTGATCATTAACGACCTCAGTTTTATATCTCATGCAAAAGAGGGCACTTATAACAACACAGTGCTCCGTAAAACTGCACTGGGGCTTTGGCTCCATGCTGATACAAAAGTAAGCACGCTACCTACAGATCCGTCACCCTCAGTTTCTCTGGCATCTGATGTTTCGTGGAGGTATGGCATCGAAATACTACCATCCAAGAACAACTCTACCTCACTTGTCAGAACCAACAGGATCACAAAGTGACTGTGATTGTAGGCCACCTTGTGCAATAGTTTTAGAACAACTGCCAGGATCCCAAATCAATCACAAGCTGGGTACGAAGAATTAAAAATACATTTGACAATCAAATGTTGGAAAACCAGTTCTTCTTTTACCTCTCTGCCAAGATCTGAGTTCAGGGGTATTTTTTTTTTCCTGCAAGGGCTCTTGATTTCACAAGCACTTAAGACAATTGTAAATGTTGGTGTTGATCAGGTCATTTGTTCTTGTGGGGACAACATAGACTTGTGTTCAGCTCTTGGCAGGTAAGTAAAGGAAGAACTGCTTTTACATTTCCACAGTGTTCACTTAGTGTGAAAGTCACCTCTCTGCAGAAATACAACATCAGGCCTATGAGCCACTTAGACCCATTTAAACCATGAGGGGCTGATGTAGTGTAGGATGTAGGACTTGTGCTGGCACATTGCACAGTGGTGATTTTCACACATGCTGATGTGGGATCAGGAACTTTCATTATGAATTTGAAATCATCTCAAGTTAACTTTGAAATCATCCCAAGGGAAGATGAAACTTAATCCTACCCCAGTGCTTTCTGAAATCTGCTGTATTTGACAGAGTTCAGGATTTTCTTTGTTGTTTACTATCCCGGAAACAATGATGATGAATGTGTCTCTGTTCCTTTCAGACAAGGCGTTGCTCCTACAAGCATTTGCCAGCAGAGTGCGTTTCATCAGTGGTCGAGCCATGCAGGACATCACGGAACACCTGTCAGGTATCAAACAGCTCAGCTGAACTGGACTTTTCATGGTTCACTTGGACTAAAGTCAAGAAAGATTCTTGGGGAATGACATGATGTGAGGAAATTCCTGTGCATTAACACAGCTATAGCCCATGGAATAGCAGGAGGCACTGAGCCCGTTCCTCCAGTGCCCTGCATCTTCTACAGTCACTTACACCTGTGTAAAATGCTCCCGCTCTGATTTGATCAAGTATTACATACACGTTGCACAGGTATAAATGACTGTACAAGATTCAGGGCAGTGGACATCTGGGCTTTCATATTCTAGTAATGACTCATTGATGGGAGGTCTCAAAATTCCTTTACTGAGAAAGAGAAACTAAAAATATTCCAGCTGTTTCCTGAATGATTTTAAAAGGGCAGCAGTGTGGGATCAGGACTAGGTCCAGAGGTTCTGCTTCCTTAGGCAAATGTCTGTCCCACACCCAGCCATGGAACATTTTGTGGTCATTGACTACTCTTGGAGTCTGTTTTGCCTCTGTGACAGAGCTCTGGGGGAGGAGCTCTCTTGTGGCAACTATTTTGGGCTGGATCCCACAAAAGCTGGGACTACCAGCATGAGTGCAGACTATGCATGTGAATAATGGTTGCAACAATGTACCTTGCTGGGGGTGTCTGAGCAGGCAATTCCTTCCTGACCCTAGCAGACTTATAGAATCATAGAAGATTAGGGTTGGAAGGGACCTCAGGAGGTCATGTAGTCCAACCCCCTGCTCAAAGCAGGACCAACCCCAACTAAACCAACCCAGCCAGGGCTTTGTCAAGGGCCTTACAAACCTCTAAGGATGGAGATTCCACCACCTCCCTAGGTAACCCATTCCAGTGCTTCACCACCCCTCTAGTAAAAAAGATTTTCCTAACTATCTGCTTATACCCCTAAAGTATTACATTGCATTTCCATTATTTCAATATGTATAAATATAGTCTATTACCACATCAGCTGAATCCTAAAAGCTAAAAATGCTGCTTTTTCTTGACCTATAATAACAGCTTGTTGTGTCTAGTGGAAGCCAAGAAATGGCAAAATCGATCTTCTCAACATACACCGAAGGCAGCCTAATTATAGTCTTGTTTTAATTAGGGCTAAATCTACTGCTAAATTATTCCAGCCTCTTTTAATCCAAGGTTTGATAAGGTTTGATTGTTCATTATAACTCTCTTAAGGGCATCTCTATCCATGGCAAACCTAACAGGGTAAAGGTAATTTGCATAAAATAAATCTCTGTACACACAGAATTTAATTCTACATCAATTTTATCACTTTTTGCAAATAAAGCATTTAAATATAATGCCAGTTTCGAAAAAACAGATGATCCCCCCTGGATTTACTGGGAATGGGCAGCTCTCTCTTCTAAACTCCACAGTGGCCACTATATTTAATAGCATCTGTACTCAAATTGTCTCTCTTTTTTAATAGGGGACTGTAATCCTTTGCTGATTTATTAAGTTTGTTTAAGTATTATTTAAAGCTGATTTTTTAAAAAGTCAGTTTAATGCTGGTGAAAGGTGCCAGACTTACAGTGCTGGAAAAATGAACTCTCTTTAACCCCACAAAAGCAATGTATGCTTCCCTCAGACCATCACCATCTAATGTGCCTCAATTTACCTCTATCAGATTGATGAGAATTCAGTCTCTAGGACATATTAGTTCTTGGCCTCTCTGTGGAAACTGCCAGCAAAGGTATCAGTTAGTGTCAGATGGCTACATTAAAAACAAAACAAAAACCTATCCAGTTCAGAAGGTGGACTGAGATCTCATCTCAGGAAGGGTGAAAAGAAGCATGGTCTAGGGGTTAGGGCTTTATCCTTGTGTTTGGGAGACATGGGTTGAATTCCTTGTTCCACTCCAGCCTTCCTGTGTTATCCGGGGCAAGTCACTTTCTCTCTGTGCCCCAGTTTCCTATCTGTAAAATAGGTATAATAGCACTTCTCTACGTCACAGGAGTGTTGTGAAGATAAATTTATGAAAAATAGTCAGGCACCCAGACACTGATCATGGGACCACGTTGATATCCCAGATAGACAGACATCTTTAAATTTGGACCAGTCATTCATTATGAGTCACTAAGAACAAGAAAAATCTCGAATTAGACCTTCCCATCGGTAACAGATCATCTAACTTTCTGTTCAGATTCTAATCCCCTGTGGGATAGAATTTTGAAATTTAGTACAGACATTCATTATGAGCCACTGAGCACAAGGAAACCCAATTAGACCTTTGATTTTTTCATCAGAGTTCACCAAAAGGTCAACAGTGTCTTTTATTCGAGCTACAATCTTGAAATTTTAGCCAGTTGATTACTGGAAATAGATATTTGACACTTCTCTTATTGTCATGTTTGGCATGAGGCTTCTGATTTGAAGAAATTAAGGTAATTTGAGATCAAAAGTTCTATTTAATGGATAATATCATTTCAGTTTGCTTATAGAGAGGTGTAATTTCTGCATTCAGATTACAGTCAGCAGTCAGAAACAGTTTTGAGGAACTAAAAATAAAAGGGGGCACCTATCTTGATTGTTAATATGTTTTATCTGCTTTCCTGCAGCGCTTGTAGCTTCTGTGTACTCTCGGAAACCCCAGGCTGTGGAACGTCACATCCTGCCTGTTCTCTGGTATTTCCTGAGCAACATGATTGGAAATGGGGTGTTACCTGGTAGGAGTGGGAATGTCAGGACTGTGGTCTGCAAGCTCGCTAAAAGCCTGTACAAAGAGATGGGACCCAGCCTTGAGGATCATGCTTCCAGTCAACCACAACATGTGATAAAATCCCTCCGGATCCTTTTAGACATGGAACTACAATGAAAGAGGCCAAGTAGCTTTCAGAACAGTTTACAGTATGGTGCTTGACGGGGTGGATAAATGAAGTGGTGGACATTATACTGTCAATGATTTTATTCTGTTTCTGGAGAAAGGAATAAGTTTATAGATCCAGATGTATATAGTATATTTTGAAGTAGAATTAAACAAATCACGTATTTTTATAAGGTTTTATTTCTTGAGCTTTTGTTCCTGAGAGGATTTACATAGATCTTTTTCAGACAGTAATTATGTATAAATGTTGTGATTTGTAACGGTGTATAAAAGAAAAGAATATATTTATACACAGACACATTTAGGGAGGGAGAGATGGGCCGTAGACACAATGAGAGAGAGAGAAGTGGATGATTGGGCCCTCGAAGCAGAGAGTGAGAGATGAATACTCCAGGCTGAGAAAGTACACTGAATGAGGAAGAGAGAAATACACTGCCGCCAAGACACAGAGGGTGTATCTCTCCTGGAGCTGAGAGTGAGCCTGCCAGCCTGGGTAGGCAGATTTGCACTAGCGTCACTCCAATTGGCATGCTAAAAATGGCAGTGTGGATGCTGCAGCTCAGGGTGAAGCTTGGGCTCTGAAGCCTTCCTGTCCCCCCGAGGTGTGAGAGTCCAAGCTGCTACACGAGCCACAATGTCAACGCTGCTGTTTTTAGCATGCTTGCTGGAGTGCCAATAGTGAGAGTCTGTCTACCCGAGCTGGGAGGCTTGCTCCCGGCTGCAGTGTAGGCATACCAACAAGGGCTTGTTGTAAAGGGGATAAAGGAGAGAGAGAGGTGGTACCCTGCAAGCAGAAAAAGTGACGTGGATGGATATCCAGATCTGAAAAACCGAGCACCCCTGCACAGAATCACACGACTCTGAAAGGAGGCGGGAAAGAAACAAGAGGGGATATATGGGACCCTGAACACAGGCAGAGTGAGGCCCATGGGGCCCAGGAGACCTTGAAAATGGGGCCTTGCTTATGAAGTCAGAATACCAAAGAGTAGCACAGAAGGATCCATCCAGCCAAAGAGGCCTCAGAGTCTGAGGGTTTTAAATGTATGTATTTATTTATTTCATACCTGCAGCTACACAGTAGTCTAAGTTGTTGTCGCATTCTGTATAATCTCTCTCTGAATCCTCATTTCCTCCCACCCCCAGCTAAGGTCTTTTATTACACTAGAGAATGGGGGAAATGATCAGAACCTTCTGGAGTGTCTTAGATTAACTTAGAATTCCATAAGGAATGTAATGTGAATGTAGTGTTCTAGAGCACCAGGAACTCAAACTCTGCTGAAACTTTCTAGCGTGCCCTCTGAGCTAGGAACCTAGTTCTGAAATATTATGGGGTGCCCTGGAACATGCCGCCTTCAGAAATCTACATCACCCTGGAACTTAGTATCTTCTGAGGTGCTCCAGAGCACCTCACAACTTGGAATTTTAGAAGATTTTTCTGAAAACCAGGTGAAAATGATCTAGTCTTAGTGTGGTGTGTAACTGTTCTTTAGAAAAGAAGCAAGGCACTGCAGAAAACACCAAATGCCAAAATGCTGAACTGAGCTTTCTGTGGAGAGTGGTACTGTTAAAGAATAACCTGAGTTAAATACTTTTACTCCTTCAAGCAACGTGAGCTTGCTCACTATCCAGAGTTTATTGTAAAATGTTTTTTTTGTTTTAGGGGTAGCATCTCAGAGATCTTCTATTTCTTCCTCCCTCAATCTCAAAAGCCTTTCTCCTTACAGTTCACCTCCCTCTACAGCCCTTTAACTACTGCTCAGTGTGATCTGCCTTTGCACTGCTGAATCAATGTTCTTTGTTTTAGCTGCTTCTTCAGCTTCTCTTCAGCCCCAGGGGATACAGTGGGAAGTTTTTGTACTTAGGAGAAAAAGGCTTTTGTGCACAGAAGAAACCCCCTCAGAGTTGGTGTTATTTGCTCAGTTGTAGCATTCAGGGAGTCAAATTAAAAGATAATTTATATAACTGGCTCTTAACTTGCCATTGGCCTGGATTGTTGCTCATGTGTATATTGTTTCACATGGTCGATGGGAATAAAGTGCTTCCGGCCAGTCTGTTTGTTCTGTCTGGTTGGGTTTTTGTTTTGCCTGTTCAGTTGAGACAGTTTCACGATGCGATGGGAACTCAGAACACAGAAGGACCCACTTTAGCCCCTGCTGACAAGATGTCTCCGGGCCTTCTGGAAGATGGAGCAGAGGTACTCCCTGGTGAACAATTGGTTAACTGCAGCTCTGCTTGTCCATCCTCTTGCATAGGTGAACATGTGGAAGACAACTGAAGTGGTTGATTGGGAAACAGAAAAGACAAAATGCTTTTGGGAAGGTTGGGATCTCCACCCAGGATTCTGGGATTGGCATGAACCCAAACTAGGTGTTTCTGGTTGCCTTTCTGTTTTTCTTAACTTATCCTTGTAACTTTATTACATTAGCACTTAAAGGCCCCAGTCAATATCAGGGTCCTAGTACGCTAGGTACAGCATGAACATGTGACAGTCCATGATTCCCGGTCTTGTCTACACTAGAAAACTAAGTTGACTTAACACAGGTCGACTTACAGCCACCGCAGTAATTACTCACCAGGAGCACTTCCACTGACCTAAGAGGGGCAGTGTGGGGAGCTGAGTACCCCGTCTCTAAGCTCCCTGCCTGGGCTCCTGGTGAGCTGCCCCCCCACTTCTCATTCTCTGCCAGTTCCCTGTCAGTTTCAGAGGAATGCCACACCCATTCTGCAACTACAAACCTCATAATTTCTCTCAGAAATTGCTGCTCTCTCCTTACTATACAGCAGCTATTTAGGGCCTGATTTTCAGTCACCTTGGTGTATGCAGACAGATGTCCAATTAGTGTGCACAGTTACAGTGAATGCTTGTGCTGTGCAAATAAGGTAGTAGTTCCCAAATCCATCTAACTGCTTGGGAGCACAATGACCTAATATGTACATGCAACTGCAGATTCCACAATGCATGTGAGATTTCAACAGGAAAACCTGCCAGATCCACAGGGACCTGTAGAGAGATGAGAGGGCAGCTGGAGACCAAAGTGAAGAATTGATGTGGGGAGGGAAATGGGAATAAATGTCCAGTCTGAGCATGTTGGTGGGGCAGAGAAATGCACTTGAGAGATGCGGCAAATTTTGAGGATGCTGTTTGGGAATTGTGAGAAGACTGTGGAAAGGAGAACATTTCTGAAAGTGTTGAAAGGAGAGGAGTGACGTGGGAAATGAGCAGAATAGCAGCTGGTGACCTCAGTCAAAATTTTGGTGTCTTATTCAATCCAAATGACATCTAGAGAGGGGATAAATGCAGGGAGGGGGCAGAGACAGGCAAAGGCCCGGGAAGTGGGCTTCTCTTCCCACTCTATCTGCTTCTGAAGGTGAAAGAAGCACCCTCAAAACAGGCCCCTGTGCTACCTCTCTGGAATGCTGCGAGAGCTGGAGTAAATCATTCTGGGATGCATCTGAAAGGGACTGGTTGCAAGTGGCTGAATGTCTGTGTAAGGAAGGTTTTAATGGAACTCCCCCCCTGCTCAGACAGTCTGAGTGGCACTCCCTCCTGCTCAGTCAGCTGAAATGAGGGGGGCACTTTGTTTGCATGGGCTTTGTATTTGCATGAGTACAATTAAGTATTTAGCATAATTCACTGTATATGGATAAGCACACCTAGGTGCTGAGCATAATGGGAAATGGTTAGACTGGCTGGTTTTGGGCTACAAACCATTTTTGTGTTAGCTGCTGGGGTAATGAAATGTTGTCCTTCAATTGTATGAACAGATGTCAGCAGACCTGTGCTTAGCCTGTTATGATAAAACACTTTACCCTAAACTAAACAGAGTGCCACAAGGGTGGTGAACAGATGTTTCAGCCTGGTAAAGCGGGGGGGAAGATACGAGGAATCTCCTATTGGGATTGCACCAGTCCTAGGAAAGGGCTGCTCCCAGGCATGGAGTGATGATCTCCTCCCATTGTTAAAAGGCAGAATTAATGACTCCTCTTGGAGTCTTTTGTTTCTTGAAAGCAGGGACATCACTTCAGTGTCCGCAGAAGGTTTACCCATGAGCTGAAAGTCACTAAGAGCTGAATCACTAGAGCACCTGGGAAACCCTGCCCGACAACTGACAAAGCTGAGTCAGCAATGGACAGCAGGAGCCTGGGATGGTCAGTGCCAGCCAGGTGTGGTTAGTGGGAGCCCGGTGCAGTCAGCACCAGTGGTCAGTGGGAGCCAGGCGTGGCTGAACAGTGATTGGTGGGAACCAGATGCGGTCGGCGCCGGTGATCAGCAGCAGCCCAGCGCGTTTGGCCCCAGCCAGGTGCAATTAGTGGGAGCCCGGTGCATTCGGCACCAGTGGTCAGCAGGAGCTGGGCATGGTCGGTGGCAGCCTGGTGAGGCCAGCGGTTGGCGGGAGCCAGGTGCAGTCAGTGGTCGGGGACTCGGCAAGACCCAGAGGCGGTAGGAGATAGCAACGGAGGAGGCCTGGTCAAGCCTGTGGCCAGCGGGAGTTTGCAGAGTGGGGCAGGCTGAGCCCCAACCGGACATTGCAACTACGATGGTCAGTACAGGGGAAGGCAAGAAGGGGGAGGCGAAGGACACGCCCCGTACTCTGGGGTGGGTTTGGCTCACTGAATCCATGAATTCTGTTTGCACTGCTTCCCAAACCAGTGCTGTGTTACCTCCCTTCTGTTATTAAAAGGTTTACTTCTACACTCAGACTCTGTGCTTGCGAGAGGGGAAGTATTGCCCTTTGGAGAGCCCAGGGGATAGTGTGTGGTTTCCCAGGTGACTGGGTGGGGGCTCGAGCCAGTTTGGTGTTGTATCAGTGACAGGGACCCCTAGAGATAGTCCCCGGCCCTTGTTGCTGCTGACTCTGACAGAAGGGTTACATGTGGTTTGTGAAAAATGGGGCATGTGAGAAATGGGGAGACGAGGAGTTCAGTGTCTGGCTGATGTATATAGAATTTACTGGATCTGACTGAAAACCAGTTGTTAGAAACTTGTCTCGCCACTTGGGGGAGAGACTGCATGGAGCTAGCTATTTTCATCCTTATTATATAATGACACTGGAAATAAAGGTGCTGTTCTCTTTACCAAATTCCTGCCAGCTGACCTTGAATCCTGGTACTGCAATAAAGCCTTTGATGTCAGTTGATTTAAGCAGAGGTAGGAAAACTGCGACAGATAAGATTAGAGTTGGCTTGAACCTTGGAAACCTTTGCTACATAATTGAACTGTGCCCTGTGTTGGGAATCCTCAGCTGAGAGGCCAGTAACTGAATGGGTTTGGAGAATGAGCTCCTTCATCTCATCTTCAAAAGCAGTCTCCAAAGAAGGATTTGAGCCACAAATTGGGGGAAGGTGAGCAGGGGTATGGGTAAAGCCTGGATTGCCTGTGCTCTTCTGTGGATAAATGAAGGACTTCAGTCCCCCGGGCACAGTCAGTCAGCACCTTTCACTTTTTAGTGGAGAAAAGGAACACACTTTCCCAGGTTTTGCCTGCATTTGAAGTAGCTGTGAATTAGCAGGCCATCTATTTCTGTTGCTGCCTGCCATACTCTTCAGGAAGTGCATGCCACTGTTGGGGGGGCACTTGGTGTTCGAAGCCCTGGCACTAGAGTAACTGCAGCTCAGCAATGACAGCTCCATTATTATAATCTTCTCACAGTTTACCCTAGAATAGAGCCAAGCTGGAAACGTCTCTGTGAGGGAAATGCAGTCAGCTTTCTGCGGCTTCCTAAAAATGAATCCCTAAGATGTGATCCCAGCGTGACGCTGTCGCCAAAGCGCTAATGTGATCCTGGGCTGCATAAACAGGGGCATCTAGAGTAGGAGTAGAAAGTTGTTTTACCTCTGTATTTGGCAC
Organism: Mesoclemmys tuberculata; assembly: GCA_007922155.1. Lineage (NCBI taxonomy): Eukaryota > Metazoa > Chordata > Testudines > Chelidae > Mesoclemmys > Mesoclemmys tuberculata. Next base: position 2,653,691 of record ML675721.1, on the reverse strand, counting down.
TCTATTTGACCAGAACAGCATGTAGCATTAAAGGTGTGGGCATACCCTCGATTTATATAGTGGCAATATGATATTTTTTGTCTTATTACTGAGCCCTTGCCTAATGGTTCCTAACTTCCTGTTAGCTTTTTTGACTGCTGCTGCACATTGAGCAGATGTTTTCAGAGAACTAATCACAATGACTGTAACATCTTTTTTGAGTGGTATTTAGATCCCATTATTTTGTATGTGTAGTTGGGATTATGTTTTCCAAAGTGCATTACTTTGCATTTATCAATACTGAATTTCATCTGCCATTTCGTTGCCCAGTCGTGCAGTTTAGTGAGAACCCCTCGTAACTTTTTGCAGTCTGTTTTGTCCTTATCTTAAATAATTTTGCATTTTCTGCTACTTTTGCTATCTCACTGTTTACTCCTCTTTCCAGAGCATTTATGAATATGTTGAATGGTAATGGTCCAACTACAGATCCTTGGGGAACCCCATTATTTACCTTTCTCCATTGTGAAAACTCACCATTTATTCCTACCCTTTGTTTCCAACCTTTTAACCACTTACTGATCCACGAGATGATCTTTCCTCTTATCTCACAACTGTCTACTTTGCTTAAGAGCCTTTAGTGAGGGCCCTTGTCAACGGCTTACTGAAGTCCAGGAACACTATTTCCAATGGATCACCCATATCCACGTTTGTTTACACCCTCAAAGAATTCTAACAGATTAGTGAGGCATGATTTCCCTTTACGTAAGCCATGTTGACTCTTCCCCAACATATTGTGTTCATCTGTGTGTCTGATAATTCTGTTCTTTTCTCTAGTTTCAACCAATTTGTCTGGTACTGAAGTTAGGTTTACTGGCCTGTAATTTCCAGGATTGCCACTAGAGTCTTTTTAAAAAGTCTGTGTTACATCAGCTATCTGCAAGTCATCAGGTACAGAGGCTGATTTAAGCAGTAGGTTTCATATCACAGTTAGTAGTTCTGAAATTTCATATCTGAGTCTTTAAGAAATCGTGGGTGAATACCATCTGGTCCTGGTGACTTATTACTGTTTAATTTGTCAATTTGTTCCAAAACCACCTCTACTGATAGAGCTGGTCCTAGTCCATTGGTGGCCCTAAACAAGAATATTTTTGCCCATCACAATATTAAAACAAGCAAGTTCTTATAATAAAAAGAGAATAGGAGCTCCTCTTGAGCTGCTCAGGTCCTTAAGCAATTGCTTAATCTGCTTATGCCTAGCACTGGCTCTGTCTATGGATTCCTCAGATTTGTCACTTAAAAAAAATGGCTCAAGGATGGAAATCTCCCCACATCCTTGCAGTGCAGACCAGTGCAAAGAATTCGTATAGCTTCTCTGCAACGGCCTTTTCTTCCTTGAGTGCTTCTTTAGCACCTCAATCGTCCAATGGACCCATTGACTCTTTGGCAGGCTTCCTGCTTCAGATGTACTTAAAAAAATTGCTGTTAATTTTTGTGTATTTTGCTAATTGCTCATCAAATTCTTTTTTCCTGCCTAATTATACTTTTACGCGTGACTTGTCAAAGTTTGTTCATTTCTATTCACACACGTTAGCTGAGGATATTTCAGTACAAACTAATAAGTTGGTCTTTCATAAATAAATAATTTGCCAAATTCATCCCTGATGTAACACAAGTGAAGTCAATGAATCTGACCAACTATCTCTTTGGGTCATTGACTTTCCATCTTGAAAGCTCTCGTTTTTGCCTATGCTTCTTTATTTGAATGCTCTAGGAATTATTTTGGGGAAAATTCTATGCTATTCAGGAGGCCAGACATTAAATGATCACAATGGTCCCTCCTGGCCTTAGAATCTATGTCTCCCTCTGCTATTATTCATTATTTAACACAATGACTGCATTATATATTTAAGTGTCTTGGGAAAAGTGTACATGAAAGATGGAGTAAAGCTGCTTGGAGTAAAGCTGTATAGCTGTAAATATAGATAATTAAAATGTGTGTACTAGCGAGGCACCCAAACAAAATATTCAGATCTGGATCCCAAAACTTTGGGTGTGTTTGGGATTTAATCTAGTTTTCAATCACAGTATATTCCTGTTTGAATCTTGTACTTTAGGACTAACTGCAATGTGAACATGCACAGTAATCTATATTACACTTTTTACCTTTTAAGTTTGTTTATCATCTGTGTGCAATACTCATATCTATCTATCTTGAATAGCAGTCAAGATATTTGTTTGTTGCAGCTACTACCCAATTTAAAGTGCTAACTGCAAGGTCAACAACAGGTGGGATGGGTAGCTCAGGTCTATTTATATCCCCTGCCTGAGTGACTGTTCAGCTCAGAGCTAAGTGATAATTTGCTGAGGTGAGCTAATGCCTCCTATTGTAACAGATTCCTGCCTGGATTAAATCAGCACTTTGTAACAGTTGGTCTACTTCCTTATTTTAAAAAAATTGTATTTGGCTTCATATTAATTTGTGATGGGCCTTTTAAACCTTCAATTTAATTTGTAGCTATTGTTAACCCTATGGAGTAAAAAAACCAGTTCATAACCCAGTGTGAACGATAACATTTCAAAGGTAAAATCCTGGCAGCCAGTTTCTGGTGTTACAGGCAGAAAAGTGAGTATGATGTTTATAAATTAGATTGTGTGACTCGATCTGTTGAACGTTGTGTCTCCTATCCATTATGGGCCTAATCCTAACCACTGCACACAGCCCAAGCAGGGATCGGTCATAGGTGACAGGGAAGAATGGAATCCCCCACCCCAATCCACACAAGTACTTACATGGTCACCATCGCCTTGCAGTGAATTTACCCTCACAACAGCCCTCTGAGTCTTTCAGGAAAAAAAGGGGTAAACAAGACCTGTCCTTAAAAAAATTAAACAGGAAAAACCCCGTCAGGCCATTATTTAATACGTCAGAGAGAAACACAAATTAGCATTTAAGGCCTAGTTTCTCAGCTGGCATAAATGAGCATAAGTCCACTGACTTCAGTGCTATTTTACTCTAGCTAGGGTTCTGGCCTTTAGTTTTCAAAGGGGAATGTGAAGGGCATTCATGGTGCACTGACCCCCCTCCACTGATGACAGCATCGCCAGCAGTGTCTGTGGAAATATCAACACTGATGGGGCTTTTGAGATGCAAAACTGAATGCCTGGGCTGTCTGGATCTGGGACCCATTTTATGAAGATTGGGGAGAAAAAGAGGGCTTGGGGGGAATGGTTCTGGTGGCCAGTTTCTAGTTTTCAGGGCTGCTATCTCTTGGCAACACTTGTTCTCAGTCCTCTTAAAATAGTAAGGCACAGAGCTGTAGCCCCATGCCGTAGGGATGTCACCATCACCTCAGGTGGTGTCATCCGAAGAACAGGGCAGCCTGCATAAGCTGCAGCTCCCCTGTGCAGAAAGGGATCTAAACTGAGGCCACAAAAGGATCCGGATGGTTTCCAGCTAACTGTAATTTAACCTTTAGTTAAAGATGTGCCTTTTATGGTGCACTGATTTTTGCTGGAGCCTTGCAGAGGTCACTTCAGATAGGTTTCATTGTGCACTGGAGGGACACATGGTGTAGGGCACAACTACTCAGTCAAGGGGTTTGGACATTACAGTGATTGCCTAGATGTGCTTCCTGGTTTCCAACCGGCCTGAGATTTCCTATGTTCTTGTATGTCAAAGACCAGTCCAACTATTTTAACCTTGTGAAGGTTGAGTAAATGTGGCAGGGTTGGAAATTGAAATCCTCCATTTGTCAACAGAGCAAGTACAATTCAGGCAAATGAAATCTGAGCCTTTCTCCTCCCTTTTGCCAACAATTTGCAGCACAGCCCATTTCCATCTTTCCCCAGGAGTGAGACATGCCATGGGCTTCTTGTTCAGAGACTCTGCTGAGGTGGTAACCTGCAGATTTCTCCCATTTGCAGAATGGGTTCTGTGAAGTGAGGCTACTGCTGGGTAGGACACCAAGCAATGAAGATGGGTACAGCAAACCTCTTTCAATTAGGACTCTAGGTTAGGACCTAAATCGAGAAGACTTAAATGTCATAGCCACCACCCCCAATACTGGAATTTACTTCAAATATCAGGTGATCCTGGGAGATGATTTCAGGACCATGTGCATCATATGGTTCCCTGGAGACACAAAACCATGGTTTTAATGGGACTTTACATGGGAACACAGTTGTTCAGACCTGCCAAAAATGTCTTGTATTTTTATTTGTGGTACAAAAAAATGTATGTATAAGTCATTGTATTTCAGAAGACACCCTTACAGTGAAAGCTCAGATTACACTAATGTAGGGAAAACTGTTACAGGAATAGATCACTTGCCAGATCTCATGAGAGAGGGCAATTTCCAGGATAAATAATGAAGTTTTTCAACAAGAAGAATATATTATCCATTTTTTATTTGCCATATTCATTTCTGGTTTATTTTAGTTTGCCCCTACTACATCCTCTGTGGAAGGTGGCAGTTTATTTGCTGTGTAGATTGTTGTTATAGCAGAGTGGCCTAATGATCAGAGTAGAGAACTGGCTGTTAAGACTCTCCAGTTTTATTTGCAGTTTACCCACTGACGCACTGAGCATAGATAAGCACATCACATGACTTTTCTATGCCTTTTATATCTTCTCTGTAAAATGGGGATAATACCAACCTGCATCCCATAGTTTTTGTGAGGCTTAGTATATATTTATAATGTTCTTTGAACTCGTCAGATGAAAGGAGCGATGTTAGAGCCAAAATATTGTTAGAAGTTTATATCCGGAATAGTCAGGAGAGATGAATTCATCTCTTGCCAGGACCCCCAACACCTATACTAACTATATTTCCAGGCATACATCAAACGAGAGAAACCTTCAACAGACACTTAGAAGGTAGAGATGGGAAACCTATTTGATCATTCTCTACCACTGCAGGATTTAATTCCTAGCAGAGGATATACCGGGTATTAAAGTGATATGATGCTTGAGAGGAAGTGAGACTGTAAAATGGAAACTGTCCAGTTAGATTAAATTCTTTGCCTCAGATTTAAAAGCTGTGCAGTTGGTACAAAATTTTGGTTGCAGACTGTCCAGTGAGTCTCAGCCCCATTATGGGTAAGATCTTAGTGCTGCTGATGGAAAGGCTGGAAAGTTTTGTTCACAGCTTTGTAATGACTGCTTGGGGAGGGCCATGGTCATCATGTGCTGCCCTGGGCTTCACCTGGGGCTTCCGCTCCAATAATAATCATTAATAATAAATAAATAACACAGTGTTTCATATAGTTGAGCACACAGGCCCTGTATTAACAAAGTGGTAAAATAAAACATAAATAAATAATTTCTGTATTTCATCTTTCATGCCATTGTCTCCACAAAGCCTTGACAGAGTTAAATAATGCAGTCACAGAGTTAAATGTTAGCAAAGAGAGGAAAAATTAAGAGTCTGAAAGGTGGGAGAAGAGATTTTGAAATGAAGTGATTGGAGCAGGGGAGCTGGATTCTGGGTCTCCCACTTTCTAGGTGGCTGCCCTAAGCACTGTCCTATAGAGTAAGGGTATGTCTTCACTGCTAGCAATAAAGTCGCTGCTGTCAGATCGATCCAGTGAAGATCCACTCATTTGATCCAGAAGTCGATGTAATTAAACCACCTCTTCAAAAGGCATAGCATGGCGTTGATAGGTATACAGTTCCCATTGGCGCAGCGTAATGGAGACAGGGCACAGAAGAGGATTCAGGAAGTCGACGTAAATTACACAAGCTACTCTGCATAGCTTGTGTAACTTCCTGTTGACTGCTGCCAAATTTCTTCATAAGTACAGACCAGGCCCAAGTCTCTCTCTCTCTCTTGCTTAATGACTATTTAGGTATTTATTGACATTGGAACAGTCTTTGGGGGAGTAGAGGAGGGTGAGAGACAGCGTCTGTAGTCCAGTGGCTAGAGCACCCCTCCCCTCCACCAGCGTGTGGGAAACTCTGGGTCCAGTCTCCCCACTCTGATTTAGGTACTTAAATCTGGGATTTAGGCATCTAAATACCTTTGTAGATCTGCGACTTAATCGCTCTGTGTCTCAGCTTCTTTCCCCTCTATAACATGGGGGTAACAACTGCTTCTCAGAATAACCGGCTCTCAGGGATGACTTAATTCATTAATGATGATGAAATTCTTTGGACTTTTTGAGGGAGGGAGTTCTAGAAATAGCAGAGTTGCTGTTATTACTGTTTTGTTTCATAGGGTGTCAGTAACTTGGGCAGTATTCACAAGTCTGCTCTTAAGAGCTGGAGTCATTTTTGAAGGCAGAGGAAGCAATCAGACCCGTTTATGCTGGTTTTAGGTTCTTGTCTCTAGATGCCGAGGACCTTGCCATTTCACACTGTAAGATTTGAGCAGTGTCACTGGTAGCTGGCGCTGGACCAACTCTCAGCCTGGTAAAGGTCAGCCGATGAAGTGCTGCACTGAGCACTTCCCTCAGGGTGTGCAAACAGCAGCTCCTGGCTGGACAGTTGATACTTCTTTAACGTTCTTGCAAGACAAGTGAAATGTGAGTAGACGCCCAGGGGCAACTTTACCTGGCATTAGCTTCACGGAGGGAGAGCACCGCAGGGCATGGCCTGTGTCTGGAGCTGTGCTGCTGCTTCTGCAGTGAGGATCTGCTTCACGGAACCATTCCGGTATTAACCCTTTGGCTGCTGCTTCCACAATGTGGCTGTGTTTGCAGTAACTTCGCATAGCGTCTCAGCTGAAATTAATGCACTGGGGTCAGCTAGTACCAAACCAAGCTTAAATTACAGCGCGAAGGGGCTAATAGGTCAGAACAGTTATTAGCTATGTCAACGCTCTCCACTCAGGATCTTTCAGACAAGGGGAACATTTTTTTTAATGAAGTTTCAATGTAAAATAATTGGTATAAGGGCCTTTTCCACTTAAAAATGAACCAAAATTAACTCACTGCACTTGAAAACATTTCCTTTATTTTTATAGCACAGAATACATGTTTAACACTCTGGGTAAGAAATCAGCAAAAATCATTTTGTATAAATATTTAAACTCTTAATATGCACATGTATACAGAGAGTGAGAGTATAGTCACACCTATATACATATAAACTCTGGATTACTTTACAGCAGTAAAAAACCTTACAAAAGCTAATACAATCTGATAAACCAGTTTGGTGCCAGGAAAATTGGGTTTGTGTGCAATCTCAAGCATGCCCATAAATATACTGTAACAAAACTAGGCCATCTGGGCGGCCATTATTGTCACTATGCTGCACACCACGGTCACTCAGAACCCACGCAGCAACAAGATTAAGAACACAAGAATAACCATACTGGGTCAGATCAGTGGTCCATCTAGCCCAGTATCCTGTCTTCTAACTGTGGACAGTGCCAGATGCTTCAGAGAGAATGAACAGAACAGGGCAATTATGGAGTGCTTCAGTCCCAATTTCTGACAGTCAGAGGCTTAGGGCACCCAGAGCACAGGATTGCTTACCTATCATTTTAGCTGATAGGCACTGATGGATCTGTCCTCCATGACCTTATCTAATTCTTTTTTTAACCCAGTTATACTTTTGGCCTTCACAACATCCCTCGGCAACGAGTTCCATTGTGAGTTGTGTGAATCTTCCTTATGCTTTTTTTTTAAACCTGCTGCCTATTAATTTCATTGGGAGACCCTCTGGTTCTTGTATTGTGAGAAAGGGTAAATAATATTTCCTTATTCACTTTCTCTACACCATTCATGATTTTATAGACCTCTATCACATCCCCCATTACTCATGTTTTTTCTATGAAGAACAGTGCCAGTCTTTTTAAATCTCTTCTCATATGGAAGCTGTTCCATACCCCTAATCATATGTGCTGCCCTTCTCTGTACTTTTTCCAGATCAAATACATCTTTTTTTTTTTTAGATGGGGCAACCAGAACTGTATGCAGTATTCCAGGTATGGGTGTATCATGGATTTATATAGTGGCGTTAGGATATTTTCTGTCTTATTATCTACCCCTCTCCTAATGGTTCCTAGCATTATTAGCTTTTTTTGACTGCAGCTGCAGATGTTTTCAGAGAACTATCCATGATTACCCCAACATCTCTTTCTTGAGTGGTAACAAATAATTTAAACCCCCTCATTTTGTATGTATAGTTGGAACTATTTTTTTCCAATGTGCATTACTTTGCATTTAACAACATTGAATTCAATCTGCCATTTTGTTGCCCAGTGACCCAATTTAGTGAGATCCTTTCGTTACTTTTTACAGTCAGCTTTGGACTTAACTATCTTGAGTAATTTTGTAGCATGTGCAAATTTGCCACCTCAGCCCTTTTTCCAGATCATTTATGAATATGTTGAACAGTATTAGTCCCAATACAGATCTTTGGGGGACCCTGTTATTTATCTCTCTCTTTTGTGAAAACTGGCTGTTTATTCCTACTCTTTGTTTCCTATCTCTTTATTAGTTAATAATCCAAGATACTAGAACATAGAGCCTTTTTCTTCAAATGCTCAGTTCCCCCTCTACATAAGCTAAAAAAGAACATCTTAGCTATAAGTAGAGTAGGGTCTATGACACACACTTGATCAATTCAGATTTTATCCAAAAGGGGGTAGTAGTATAAATACACACTAATCAGTTCATTATAACACATTTAGGCCAGCTCCAAAATTCTGCATAAACAAGAAGTGGAAGCTTGGTCAGATGACTAGGGAGGATTATAAAAATACTGCCCGAACATGCAGGAATGAAATCAGGAAGGCAAAAACACAATTGGAGTTGCAGCTAGCAAGGGATGTGAAGGGAAACAAGAAGGGTTTCTACAGGTATGTTAGCAACAAGAGGAAGATTAGGAAAAGTGTGGGCCCCTTACAGAATGGGGGAGGCAACCCAGCGACAGAGGATGTGGAGAAATCTGAGATACTCAATGCCTTTTTTGCCTCTGTCTTCACTGGCAAGGTCAGCTCCCAGACTACTGCACTGGGCAGCACAGAATGGGGAGGAGCTGAACATCCCTCATTACTGAAGGAACAGGTCCAGGACTATTTAGAAAGATCGGACATACACACGTGCATGAGCCCAGATGCAATGCATCCTAGGGTGCTGAGAGAGTTAGCTGATGTGATTTCAGAGCTATTGGTTATTATCTTTGAAAGCTCGTGGCAGTTGCGGGAGGTCCCTGATGATTGGAAAAAGGCAAATATAATGCCCATCTTCAAGAAATGGAAGGAGGAGGATCTAGGGATCTACAGTCTGGTCAGCCTCACCTCAATCCCTGGAAAAATCATGGAGCAGGTCCTCAAGGAATCCATTTTAAGGCACTTGGAAGAGAGGAAGGTGATCAGGAAGAGTCAACATGGATTCACCAAGGGCAAGTCATGCCTGACCAACTTGATTGCCTTCTATGAAGAGGTGGATGTGGGAAAGCGGTGGATGTGATATACCTTGACTTTAGCAAAGCTTTTGATACAGTCTCCCACAGTATTCCTATCAGCAAGTAAAAGAAGTATGGGTTGGATGAATGGACTATTAAATGGATAGAGAACTGGCTAGATCATAGGGCTCAACGGGTAGTGATCAGTGGCTCCATGTCTAGCTGGCAGTGGTCACAAACGGAGTACCGCAGGGGTTGGTGCTGTGGCCGGTTTTGTTCAACATCTTCATTCATGATCTGGAGGATGGGGTAGATTGCACCCTCAGCAAGTTTGCAGATGACACTAAGCTAGGGGGAGTGATAAATACACTGGAAGGTAGGGATAGGATACAGAGGGACCTAAACAAATTGGAGGATTGGGCCAAAAGAAATCTGATGAGGTTCAACAAGGACAAGTGCAGAGTCCTGCACTTAGGACGGAAGAATCCCATGCACAGCTACAGACTGGGGAGCGGTGTGCTAGACAGCAGTTCTGCAGAAAAGGACCTGGGGGTTACAGTGGATAAGAAGCTGGATATGAGTCAGCAGCATGCCCTGGTTTCCAAAAAGGCTAATAGCACATTGGGCTGCATTAGTAGGAGCATTACCAGCAGAGCAAGGGAAGTGATTATTCCCCTCTATTCAGCACTGGTGAGGCCACATTTGGAGTTTTGGGCCCCCCATTACTAAAAGGATGTGGACAAGTTGGAGAGAGTCCAGCAGAGGGCAACAAAAATGATTAGGGGGCTGGAGCACAAGACTTATGAGGAAAGGTTGAGGGAAATAGGCTTTTTTAGTGCGCAGAAGAGAAGAATGAGGGGGGATTTGATAGCAGCCTTTAACTACCTGAAAGGGGGTTCCAGGGAGGATGGAACTAGGCTGTTCTCAGTGGTGGCAGATGACAGAACAAGGAGCAATGGTCTCAATTTGCAGTGGGGGAGGTCTAGGTTGGACATTATGAAAAGGTTTTTCACTAGGAGGGTGGTGAAGCACTGGAATGGGTTACCTAGGGAGGTGGTGGAATCTCCATCTTTAGAGGTTTTTAACTGCGGCTTGACAAAGCCCTGGATGGGATGATTTAGCTGAGATTAGTCCTACTTTGAGCAGGGGGTTGGACTAGATGACCTCCTGAGGTCCCTTCCTCTAAGATTCTATGTTTTCATTTGCCTGGGAGTTTCCTCACTAGTGTCCGAGACAGTATTAAGAAAGACTCTGAGTTAACATGTCAGCATAGGCATCACATCCTCAGTGGTACATGGTTTTCAAGACAAGAGGCCCTTATCTGGCTTCCTAGCCAGTTAGCACATATACCATGCTGCTTCTAGCAAGACATGCATTACTCTTGGTCAGTGGACTAGCAAAGTGCCCTTCCAGAGCATTGGACTCCTAGACATTCTATACTAGCAGAAATCTTTTTTCAGAGGATATATTTACCAGCAACTTTTCTCCTCCTTGATGTGCTATTAATCTTGGGCCAGAGCATATTATGGTCCTCGGAAAATGTAAGTAAACACTTTTTGATAAACTTGCCATTCATATAATATTGATGACAAGAAATTTTAACGTAAGGCCTTAAGTGAGAGAGAAAAAGGAATTATTTTAGTAATAACAGAATGGAATAAGTGCTATTGTTGAGGTCCTTCTCCTTGTCCCTGGTGGAGACTGGCATTGTTTAGAGTGTATTAAAAAGAAGATTGAGGAAGGATGTCTTGTGGTTAAGGCACTGGATTAGGACTCAAGAGGTCAAGGTCCCGTTCTCAGCTTTGCCACAGACTTCCTAAGTGATCTTCTACAAGTCATTTCATCTCTCTGTGCCTCAGTTCCTCATCTATAAAAGTGGTGTGTGAGGATAAAAATCATGAGTGTATGTCAAAACAACAAGAGTCCTGTAGCACCTTAAAGACTAACAAATTTCTGTGGGCATAAGCTTTCGTGGGCTACAACCCACTTTGTCAGATCTGGACTCTTTGTTTTTGCTGTATACAGACTAACACGGCTACCCCTTTGGAACATTTGTGTATGTGACATGCTCAGATACTATAGTGATATGAACCAGAGAAAAATCTATAAATAAAGGATAGGATTTTACAGGGTTCCCCCCCTGGATTTACATTGTCAAAATCACATTTGGAAATAAGTCCAGTATTAGTTAAAAAGCTGCGAACTAGTTATAAAGGGGACCCTAATGTTTTGATCAAAGATGAATAAATATTGAACTTATTTCTAAGTGGCTGCTCTTATTACCTCTCCTTTACCTATGCTACATGGATGACATTTTCATCATCTGGACCCATGGGAAAGAGTCCCTTGAAGAATTCCATTGGGATTTCAATAATTTCCACTCCACTATCAACCTCAGCCTGGACCAGTCCACACAAGAAATCCACTTCCTGGACACTACAATACAAATAAAGGACGGTCACATTAACACCACCCTATACCAAAAACCAACTGACTGCAATACGTATCTTCATGCCTCCAGCTCCCACCCTGGACACATTACACTATCCATTGCTTAAGCCAAGCATTAAGATACAACCAGATTTGCTCTGATCCCTCAGATAGAGACAAACACCTACAGGATCTCTATAAAACATTCTTAAAACTACAATACCCACCTGGAGAGGTGAAGAAACAAATTGACAGAGCCAGACAAGTACCCAGAAGTCACCTACTAAAGGACAGACCCAACAAAGGAGACAACAGAACACCACTAGCCATCACCTACAGCTCCCAGCTAAATTCTCTCCAGAACATCATTAAGGATCTACAACCTGTCCTAGCAGATGATCCCTTACTTGCTCAAGCCATGGGAAGCAGACTATCCTTGCTTACAGACAGCCCCGCAACGTAAAGCAAATACTCACCAGCAACCGTACATCATACAACAACAGTAAGCCAGGAACCTATCCCTGCAACAAACCCCGTTGCCAGCTCTGCCCACACATCAACTCTAGTGACACCATCACAGGTCCTAACCACATCAGCCACACCATCAGGAGCTCATTCACCTGCACCTCTACTAATGTAATATATGCCATCATGTGTCAGCAATGCCCCTCTGCCATGTACATTGGCCAAACTGGACTGTCACTACGCAAAAGAATAAATGGACACAAATCAGACATAAAAAATGGAAACACCCATAAACCAGTTGGAGAGCACTTCAGTCTCCTAGGACACTCTGTAGCTGACTTGAAAGTTGCCATACTTCTACAAAAAAACTTCAAAAACAGACTTCAAAGAGAAACTGCAGAGCTAGAACTGTTCTACAAACTTGACATAATCAGACTGGGTCTGAATAGGGACTTGGAATGGTTATCTCATTACAAGAAGTAATTGTCACTGTTCACACATTTTCACCTTCTAATCACTGGTTGTGAATAGGCCCCAGCTACTCTAACTGTATGGACTTTGCTATTACCTAACCCCCTCATTGTTGTATCTTCCCCTTGACTGTCTATATATACCACCTATCTGATTTCCATTCCCTGCATCTGATGAAGTGGGTTAAAGCCCACAAAAGCTTATGCCTGCAAAAATTAAATTCGTTAGTCTTTAAAGTGCTACAGGACTCTCGTTATTTTTGCTGTATACAGACTAACATGGCTACCCCTCTGGAACTTATAATTAATGTTAATCATTAGTATTAATTATTAATGATCAATAACTTTGATTAGGAATTTGTTAAAAAGAGCTAATGAGCTTCTGTGTCAAAACCTAGAGGTCTAATAATCTGAAAACACACAATTGTCTTAAAAATCTGCATATTGTGAAGGATTTTGGACTAAAACCATAGAGGCTTGGACCCAAAATGAGTAGCTATTCCACGTGATCTAAGAAAGAAGATTCTCATACTTAGAAAATGGAGCTGCCTACCAATATCCTCTATTTGCTCAACAATTAGGACCCAATCCATCTCCCATTTAAAGTCAATTGGAGTCATTCCAAAGTTTTCAGTGGAAATAGAATAAATCCTGTCTCAATTCATGGATCAAAAGCAGAACAGACCTTGTGAGAGAATAGAATTCTCCCACATATCCTGGAAAATGTGCAGTGCATAGGTGCTCTAGTATTTATAAAATGGCTGATTGGGTATTACAGAGTTTCTCTAATAAGGATTAAGGCTTATTTTTCTGGGAACTCGAAGTGATGAGATTACGCAATGGTTAAAGGTATATCATAAAATCAAAACCTTTCTGCAAGAGGAATGTAACTTATTTTATTTTTTAAAAACTGATTTAACGTTTTATTGACTAAACTTGATTTTATTCCCTGCCTGTCATTAGAACACATAGGGCGAAGTCTTGGCCACACTGAGGTCAGTGGGAGTTTTGCCATTGACTCCAATGGAGGCAAGATTTCACCCTTAGCAGGAAAATGGAAGATTGTTTGATTTAAAACAGAAACTTTGAACCCATCTGAATAAATGTCATGTCACCTAATGTTACTTTCTGCACCTTTGTGATTATTTTAATAAAATAGTGCAATAAAAGATTTGGCAGTAGGATGCTGCCTTTATAAAATACTACTGATCTGACCTGTCTCTTTCCAATATTTTGTTTCTGGTACTAAATGTAAGTCTTTTAGTAAAATTGTAAAATACCATGAAACAGAGAAGCAGTTGGCCAGCACCCTGCTGATATTTCATTAGGAAGTCACAGCCAACTTGGGTTTGTAGGTGCAGTGGTATTGTACCTGTTCCTCTTTGATTTGGTCTGAAGCAACACTTTGGAGCCTGGGACGAAGATATTTAATTGCACGAGGGACCTCTGCTTTGAGTCATATCTTCCACCTTCCAACAGATTGTGTTGTCACTCCCTGTGGAGCCCCTGTCCCACAATGTAGAGTTCAGGGTGAGAAGCAGACCTGCTGGATCCCTTGAACTCAGAGAAGGATGTGCTGTTCCAAGAGTCACCCTCCTTTCTAGGACTCTCCTCCATGCTGCAGAGAGAAAAGAGGTTTAAGATAAGAGGCTAATGACGATAACCTTTTTCTAAAATACTAAGTAGAGCATGTTAACCCATTAAAATGAAATGCACCAAGGCATTCTGCAAAACCTTCCTCCTGTTCAACTGTTTATTATAAGACAGTTTTTCTTTCTGGTTCCTATTTCCTGATGCCAAGTACACTGTAGTCTCTCCTTTCTGAAACTCTGTTGGGAGCCAAACATTGAGAGTACTGTAATATATGATCAGCATGAACGCTATTGCAATGTGTTTGAATGTACAGATGGGCAAATAGATTCACTTACAGTTAGAGAAGGGCCTGAGCTACAAAGTTTGGATCCAGATCCCCCAAAGGGAAAGTTTATCTATCTTACCCTAGGTATTTATAGAACCCCCACCACCCACATTATTGTAGTAACTGAGTGACTCATAATCTTTAATGGTGTGTAACCTCCAGGCATCTGGGAGGTAGGGCAGTGCTATTTCCCCCATTTTACACATGGGGAACTGAGGCACAGGGAGGCTAAGTGACTTGCCAAGGACACACAGGAGATCTGTGGTGGAGCAGGGACTTAAACCCAGGACTCCTATGTCCTAAGCTATTGCTTAACCACTGGATTGTTCTGCCTCTCCGTAGTGGTAGAACTAGTGCTAGGTTGGTACTGAATGAATTGGTTTGGCCAAATATATAGATAGAGGACTACACATGAAGTTCTCATCCATATCCAAACTCCCTCAAAGTCTGGGAGGGTTCATATCCCAAGTTTTGCTTTGAGCCTGGTGTCACGGAATCAATTCCTCATCTTTTCTCTGAATTGAATGAAATCTGAATATCTTTTTTTAAGCTTCCTTCCATCTCAGTTGTACCTGTGGGGGGAGGCTTTAATCCGAGCGCAACGGTAAACCTGAAATAGTATTTTTTAAACACACACACACACACACACACACACA